>OZ007590.1:72113343-73313343 GCA_963931845.1 Maratus michaelseni | reverse complement strand
GAAAATATGTAAGCAAACAATATGGGAAACATATAACACATTTTAAAGTCTGGTTTTAGCAACTACCTGCCATAGTCAAAAACGTAGTCAATTCTTTTTGCAGGAATATATAGAACAAAATTTAGTTAATTTAGAAAATTCACATTTAGCTCGTCAATCGATGGAAATGCACTCAAAAACTTTTATACAATCCTGTATGTTATCTAAAGACTTTTGTACACACCCCATATTAAGCTAAAATTTAATTCAGGTGAAAAACACATAAGGCAACTTAAAACAAACTTCCAGCAATTACCAACCATAAACGACAATGTACCTTGTTCTTTGCATAGCCCTGTATATGAATTTATTCATTTTCCTACAAACTTCTATAAGTCTATGAACTATAGTTCAGCAGTAAAATGCGTAAGACAATTTAAAAATACCATAAGCAGTTTACGCCCATAATCTGTAATACTTACGTTTTCCCTTGTGTAGCCCTATATATGATCAACAGAATTTATACACAACACGTACTATGTAAAAATTTAGTTAAACTTAAAACGCAAACCAATGTTGAAGACGCACTTATCACCCATAGATTGTAAATATTGCACGTATACTGTAACCGATATCTTTTGTTGGTTCCTGTAAATGAACGATAAACGCTATGCACACCATATTTTTAAGTGACCAATTTATAGTGCGCCGCAGTAATGCATATGAATTTCATTATGTTTGAAATAGGGAAACATCATTAAATTACACTGCAAACGATTTTTCTCCGTAGAATAATGTGCAGCAGAATTCTTTTTTTATACCCTGTAAATGAATAATAAATGCTTTTCACCCCATATTCTACAAAAAGTATGTTTTAGTGCGCTTCATATCAATTTCATCATATTTCAAATGACGTAGCATCATCAAAATGCACGTGACACGATTTTTTTCCCATTGACTGTAATGTAACGGAATACTTTTGACTGTCTCTGTAAAAAAACTATAAGTGCTACACACTTCATTTTGAATGCAAACATGAAAATATTTGTAATTGTTTTTCATTTTGTATGTTACATTTTTATGACATTTTAAATGCAAAATAATATTGCAACTGTTTGAAATTCATTAAATTTGATTTCACATTGTTTTGGGTACAAAAAACATTTCCTTGATTTATTTTATGTCTAATATTGGACAATTTAAATTTGAATACTGAAAAACAATGTCTACAAACTTTTTAAAACAATGGCAATAGCAACTTTACTATACGGAAGTTAGGCATGGACACTCACAAAAAATTATGAAAGACAAATACAAGCCCCAGAGATGAAATGTTTGAGAAGTGTGAAGGTATGTTCGATAATGGACAAAATAAGGAATGACTACATCAGAAGAGAGCTGGAGGTTATGTCAATATTGAATAAAATAGAAAATTACAGAAGGAAATGGAGGGATCACATGGAAAGGATGGATTTTGATCGTATACCAAAAAGCAGCCTTGAATTATAAACCAAGGGGAAAAAGAGACAGAGGAAGGCCACGAAAGAGACGGATTGAGGCCGGAACAGGCTAATAGCCTTAAACCATTTTTGGAATAATGATGACGATGATGATGAAAAAGACGACTTTAATCAGGTCACAATTTGACAGTTGTTTTCATTCGCAAAAGTAATTAATTGATTAATTTTTATCTAAGCATATTTTAAATTGTGAAGATTGAATAATACCTTTTAGAATATTATTTCAAAAATGTTTGCTGAGTTTTTAAATCGTAAATTCTATTTTATTAAAAACTCCATTTTTTTCTTCCATGTACTTAAGAATATTTCACATATTGTTTTGTTGCACATTTTACAAAACATGCTCTATTTTTATTATTATTAATTTACAATTTCGTTGAGTAAAAGAATAAAATATCTATATTAATTTTTTTATAGCTAATTATTATTTTCTTTCCATTATTCATTTTCTTTTTGCAATGAATATTTCTTTTAACGCATGTAACATTCAGTCACACAAATTGTTAATTTTTCAACCTGTATTAAACTAGTATAGAAATAATATTAAGATTTAAAAACAAATTCAAATATTGTAACGCATTTTTATTAAGTTACCAAAACCCTGAAATCTTTACTACTTTTATTTTAAAATATGCCCTTTGTTAGTTTCTAATGTATTAAATCGTTTTTGTCTTTTTTTTGAAAAAAAATATGTAGCCTTTCAAGTTTAATGCACTGCACCTACTGTGCTAAATTATGAAAAACGATTTTTACTCTAAAGAAAATTTTCCACTTATAAGAGAAAGAAAACCTTAACTCTTATTTCAATGGGGAAAACTTTCAAAATAAAGTTTGGTTAATATTGAAAAATGATCCACTGATACACATTTTCAGCTTTATAAGCAGACATTAGGTGTAACTTAACGTAAAAATTCGTTTGTTTTTAAGATAACATGCATAAACTGTATAAGTATGTATAAATTGAAGTTTGTAATTTTTTTCTTTTATAAAACATCGGATTAAAATTGTTTCACATTGTTGTAAGAAAATGCAAAAAATTTCTTTTAAAAGCTATAAGAAAAGATTGAATTTTAAAATAATGTTAATGTTTAAGAATAAATAGTTATGCTCGAAATTCCTCACTAATGTAATTTATATTTTATTTTTAAACGCTTTCATATTTTTGATGCATTTTCATTCGTATAAAAAAACATAAATACATATAATAAACAATTTAGATTATCGTTTTTATTTCCTATATTTTCGGTTTCTTTTTTTAACTTATGTCTGCCCGAACACAGGTCGGCCAACTCACGCTCGCATTATTTGTGATTATTGAAAAGCAATTTGATTTCAGCAATAGTGAACTCTTTTAGTCAGTTCATTAAATTTGATTTATTTTCCTTTTGAATACACATTTAGATGTATAATTATATATTTTCTTATTATTCTAATTCTAAGGGTTAGAATTCGTCTACACCGGTAGTATTTTTCTTATTAGTTTAATTGGTAGTCGGATAATCGACACATGGAAGGTGTTAACATAAAAATGGGTTTCCATATGTATAAAAAAAGAATAAGTGTCAAAATAATAATTATAAATGTAATATTAAAGAAATAAATCGAAAGATCTTTACCAATATGCGGAAACTGTTTCCATACATTTATTAATAATTGATGGGTATCAAAACAAATACACAAATATGCGTACTTTAAAGAACTCAACTTATAAAGTAATCACTGATTTTGAATAATTTAGAAATGATATAGAGTATTTTTAAATATGAGTAATTTAAACATTACTTATTTAAAGAAGTCTTCGTATGTGTAGAATTTGTTTTTTCACACGTAATTGATGAAAGTAGAAAATGCTTCTTTGCTGTCAGTCATAAGGCATCATAACGTCTAATTCAAATAAAACCTAATTAATATATAATTTCTTCATTACAAATCATAGTAATCGAGTGTTCTATAATATTTTATAACCATAATTTTTCGACAAACAGGGTTAGCTTTTAGTTAGACTGAACAATCCTGAAATGAACTTTTGCGAATATAAAAGTTTCGAAATTTTGCGGACGAGTTTTCAACGCAGTAATTCCATTAAGAAGAAAAAGCTGTTTAGTATATATTAAATCTCATAAATCTTGTATAGAAGCGAAAAAAAAAATCTATTATTTTCCTTTTTATTTTCAAAACCACATTTCCCTAAAGTCATAGGAACATTTATGAAAAATTTGACTGTCACATTTCTTTCAAAACGATTAACTTGAAAATTAAAACGTGCAATTATACTTTCCTCAGTCATTTGTCAAAACATTTCCCTTAGAAACCATGTTAATTAATTATGAGACAATTTTATTTTCATCTAAATGTCTGTTATTCTTTTAAGTTATTTTTATAATTAGAATAGTGAATGAGTTACGAAGAGTTAATACGTATGAGTTAATACGAATATATTTTTCCATTTAAAATTATTTTCTTCGATACTATATTTCTTCAGTCATTTATTCGTAATTACATATTAAAAGTTTCTGTCAAGAAAGCGTATGTCATGTAGGAAATATACAGAAATACAATATTGATTTAAATCGTAAAATTAACATTATAAAATATTTACTTATGGTATAAGTAAAGAATCTTTGTTTGTGGTGTGAAAAAGTACTTCTAAAATTTAATTTTTTCTAGCAAAACCACTTGGCTTTGTCTGTGTTAACCATGGGGGTCTTCCGGGAAAAATAACTAAAAGTGCAGTAATACGGATATCACAATAACGGAGGTCTGTGCATACGCGTCCATAAATCATTAAAAAGACAATAAGAAAAAAAATGACGTTACTTTGACGCTATCATAGTAAAATCTCACAATTTTAGAAATGGGAATGAGAGTTTTATTTGACGCGCGTAGTAGAAAAATGTACGATTTCCCTCATAACATGGGGTGAAAAGTAAAAAATTCTATTTCCTATGGCATTATTTTAAAATGAACACTTACTTTATCATTCACAAAAACTGAATTCTTAATGGTTACATGAAATGATTTTGGCTCGTGATATCAGTCATGAAGTTTTGTTTGAAAGGCGAAAAAGCTGTATCTAAAAAAAAAAAAAAAAAAAAAAAAAAACGGTTGCTATGTTTCATTTCTTATTTAATATAAATCGTAGAATTTGTTACTAGAGCATCTGAAGTAGTAAAACAATTAGCTATAAGGTATAGCTATAAGACATAGCTGTAGAATACAGACGAAATTGGAAGTGAAACATAGCAACAGTTTTTTTTAATAATAAGTTTGATGTCACACTAAAATAATCTCATAGAAAGTGACGTCATATTTAGTAAATATTTTTTGTAATTTTTATTTTTTTTTAAATATTTTCTTGAAATTGAAATATCTCTACTAAAACATGTTTTAACTTTTAATACATTTAAATGATGGTACTACATCATTTTAACCGCACTTATAATAAATTGTTTTTTTTTTCTACACGCAAAATTCTCATTATCTGCTCACAATGACATCCATTTTGGATGCGAAAATATAGCGAGTTGGTCTGAATTTGCTTTGGCTTATAGGAAACAAGTACATCTGTAATGATTTTTCTTTTATTCTTGTACCCTTTTTTAGGGTTTAGCAACAGGTAAAAAAAAAATGCATGAGAAAAATTAAACAATCGATTTGTAAATCATATATTCTAATACGAGCAAATCTTGTGTGTGTGTGGTTATGCAAATTTTATCTTAAAAACGGCTCTAAAGATTTTGACGAAATTTTGTATTCGACCCTTTTCGGACACGAGAAGACTATTGGGCTGGGTCACATGTTCGAGAACTTTCGATTAGTGGGTTATTTTTGGGTCAACGCGGGTCAAATTAATTTTATCTAAAAAACGGCTCTAACGATTTTGATTAAATTTGGTATCCTACGAGTTTCGGGCACGACAAAATCATTGGGCTAGGTCACATGTCCGAGAAAATTCGATTAGTGGGTCATATTTTTGGGTCACTGTCGGTCAAGCTAATTTTATCTAAAAAACGGCACAGACTATTTACACTAAATTTTGCATCCTATGGTTTTCGGGCACGAGAAGACTGTTGAGCTAGGTCACATGTTCGAGAAAATTCGATTTGTGGATCATTTTGGTCATGGGTCATTATGGATCAAGCTATTTTATCTTAAAAACGGGTCAGACTATTTACACTAAATTTTGCATCCTATGGTTTTCTTGCACGAGAAGACTGTTGGGCTTAGTCACATGTTCGAGAAACCTCAATTAGTGGGTCATTTTGGTCATGATATTTGAACTCAAATTTAACTTTGACCGAGCATAGCTCGGTCTTCCCTGCTCGTGATAAACAATGATAGGTGGTTGAGAAAAGGGTAATGATGTCTGAATATTTTTTAATGTAGCCAGTAATTTAACACTTGTTCTAAAACGTATGTACAGGGTGATTATAATTAAAGTCCCACGTTCAAAATGCTGTAAAAAAAGAAACCACTGGTCAGAATTATTTCAAATTTAAGCTAAATATACTGGAAGAAGGGGGAAACGGTATGACATAAGAAAAAAAAGTTCCAAAGTATATCAATAGATGTGGCGGCATACTATACAAATTAAGTGACACTCATGCGCAATTAAAAACCGAATAATTTTTTAATGCGGTTTTTGGCCAAGGATAATTCAAAACCGATTTTTCCCATCCAATGTGGTGCGATCTTGCCATGGTTGACTTTCTACTAACAGTACCACAACTTTTGACTGATTTGGAAGTCATTTTATTTCACCCGAAACACTCATGCACATTGAACAGTACGGTTGGTTAACTGTGTAACTCATGACCAAGCCGTCGTATTTCGATTAAAAATGTCACTTGTAGCCGAATCCACTTCCGATATACCGCTTACAGCACACCATCTATTGATACATTTTTTTCTTTCTTGTGCCATACCATTTCCGCCTTCTTCCAGCATATTCAGTTCAAATTTGAAGTCATTCTGACCAGTGGTTACTTTTTTGCAGCATTTTGAAAGTGGGGCTTTAATTATAATTACCCTGTCTATCTAGTGTCGTGAAGATCGGTCAAATATTGTACACTTGTATAAAGAACATACATCCAAACACTGGTTTATATATATATACACACATATATCAGAAAAAATTAAATTGTAACTTTTTGAAGAAAATAAAAGTTTATTGTTTGTTGCAGCAAATATATTAAATTGTAATTTTTTCTGGGGATTGTTAAAGTGTAAAATAAAGTACGATATTACTTTACATTAATATGTATTAAAAGAACTACTCTAAAACAAGCTGAATGTTTTGAAAAAAATTCTAATTTCTAATAAGATGTAAACATATAAATAGCCTTTTAAAATAGTACAATGAAATTTGAATTAAAAAAAAATAAATAAATGATTTTTTAAGGAGTATATCTTATATGTTAAAATCAACTGTCAAATTAAAATACTCATTATTCAACATTTGATTTTAACATCAATTTTATTTCAAAAGTTTATTTAATAAACCATTAACGTATTGATGGTTTATTATGACATGATATGTTAATTGTTTTACATATGTCATGTACCTATGGCCTGTTCGTGTACTCTACTAAGTTATTTATATTTTTCCTGCACAAAATAAATACATGTATATATACATGTATGGCTATCTATAAGTGCACATTTCGTAGATAGACATTTCAACAAAAAACAGATGAATTGCTGATGTTCTTCACTTTATCTCTTGAAGTTCATAAAATCAATATCCTTATAATTCCCGAATGTGTGACAGTCATATTTAATTGTTGTTCTTGTAAATTATGACAGACATAATTTTTGATTTGAAAAGCAAATATGAAAGTAACTTTTTAGAGTTTTCGATTTGTATGTTTTACATTTCGTTCGTTCTTTAAAAGAAAATGTAGAATGGGGCTTTAACTAATTTTCTTCAGTTTCTTTTAGTCGTTGACTATATCGTTCTTATGTCGTTCTTATGTCGTTGAATATTTAATAGTCTCATTTTAAATTACTAACAGTTGTTCAAAAGTACATAAGAATTTATAAACTGCTTTCAAATCTAAATTTCTTTTACAATATATATCTATAAACTAGAAAATAAGAAAAACTTTCACCGCGAGTTTTATATTGACTCAAGTATTCGCTATATTATATTTATTCTAGTTGTCATGTATTGTATTACACTTTTGCTTTAATTTACATCTTAATCAAGTGTTTTACTGTGTCTGCTGTACAAAATGTTCCTCTCTTTATAGAAGAAAACAGTGATGACTATTAAGATTTCATAACTTATTTAAATGATATACGAAAAACATTTACTCCAATAATGATAATAATATAATAAATTGTATCAACAAATGCATCGTAAATATATTTTCCTGATGTATATATTAAAGTTATAAGTTAAATGATGCGTTCTTGTATATTTAACTTGTATATATAAATATTTAACGACGTCATCGTAATGCTTATATTATATATTTATTCGAGTCTTGGAATAAACACATATTTTATTTTATAATGCGATACAATTTAAATTGTGTAAATATTTGTTTTGAAATCTAAAGGTTTATTTAAACAATATAGTATGGTAGGAAAGGTACATTCTTAAAAAGACTCGTTAATAGATCTGAGATAAAATTGTTAAAATTTTTATAACCGATTGTTATTTTTAAAAACTGAGACTTGTTAAATGTTCTTAAGCAAACGATTCTCGTCCAATTTATTTTTCATTGACATTTCATAATATCAGGTGTTGCATCTGAATGGGAGATTTTTTCCATTCAGTAAAATTTCCGGGATCAGTGATATTTCCTACGTCTGTCCAAATATTTTTTGTTCCTGCTATTCGCAATCTGAGCCAATACCCCTGCGGATGTAGAAAAAAAATCAGTTTGACTTCGAGAAAGAAAGAAGAAGGTGTCAAACTGTGGACGTGTTCGCAACACGAGAATTGTTTTCACGAGCAGGCGTATATCAAAGTCTATAGTAATCTTCAAAAAATCCTATAGATGGTTGTAACACAGTAAGTATAGACGTACAATGTTCATATTTGGCGTGGTTGTAGGCATAAAAAGAAATACAAAACTAGCTACACTAAACTATACGATGGGGCTTTTTCCTATCAATTGTAGGTGTTACTGTATTGTTTCATTTAAAAATTATTGTATCTGCTAAGTTTCTCTCAAGCTTTTAGCTGTTAATGTGTAGAATTTCTTAGTTTTGTCGTCTGTTCTGATATTTCTTGATTCAACTATTTCGCTATATTATATTTATTATTCTAACTGGCATGTATTGCAAAGTATTGTATCAAAGTAAAATTGCAAAGTAGTGTATTACACTTTCAGTTTAATTTTCATCTTAATCAAGTGCTTTACTGTGTCTGCTGTGCAAAAAAAAAAAAAAAAAAAAAAAAAAAACAATTTTTGCACAGTGATTTTATTTTAAACAACATATTATTATTAATTCAGTGATGTAAGAATCGCTATTTTTTAGCATTAGAACCGTAAAGATTTCGACTACCCATGTAAACTTAGTTACCTGCTGTGACATATTAGCTACTTCGATTGCTAATTAACATTTATTGCCTTGAACGCTAGCAAAATAGCATTATAGCCCTTTTCAGTTAAAAACTTCTTAACAACGCAAAATCCTCCTTCACATTAGTGTAGGATGAATTTACCAAATACTTTGAATCAGGATGTTTCAGAACAGAAATAGAACAGAAGAAAGTTTACACTTCTACCGCTGAACATCAGTGAACTTTTAATTTCCCTCAATAGCGGAAAAAAATCGAAAGATTTTCTTCAATGGATCATATCAGTTGTCTATGACTGCGCTGTATTTAGCTGAGTTTATGGATGAGTATCTATGGGAAACGTAAACGCAACACCTGTTATATTTGAAGCAGAAGTAAAATAGAGAAACATAATTATATCCTCATGGTACTAATCACAAGTCATTTCTACTGCAAATATCCATATTGTAATCACACAGTAAGATGCTGTACACATGTTATCACTCAAGTAAATAATTTATCATACAGACGGTATCTAACCCGAATTTTACGTTCGTAGGCGAAGGTACACTGTTAAAAAAAATTGCAGTAAAATTACGGGCAGAGGCCGGCAGCAGAGATTCCAGTCATACGTCGTAAAAAAAAAAAAAAAAAAAAAAAAAAAAAAAAAAAAAAAAAACATGCCCATCATTTTGTGCAGCCCGTAATTTTACGGAGCAAAGTAATACAGCATTATAATGCACAGGATATCAGGCACTTTAAAACACAATAACACTTTACTTACTGTTCCGTAGCACGTAGCACGTTAGATAATCATCACAGAATCGCTGTTTTGACGGGTTAAAATTTTCGAAACATGTGTAAAATGAAGGGTTACACCCTAGCGGAGGACAGTGTATGGGGTCGTACCGTATTTTTGCTAACATATGGGCTAGAAATGTAAGAATATGTGGATTGCTCTTAATTTTCTAAGTATCTATGGGATAAAGCCTCTTATTTAGCGGATCAGAGCGTTTTTCATCAAATAAGGCTGTTGCCCGTGAAAATTGAAGGGCAAACGCTCATAAATTTACAGTTTTTTCTGAGAGTGTATTTGAAACGGTAAAAGTTCCTCCGTGGAAAAAAACAGTGATGACTATTAAGATTTCATACCTAATTTAAATAATATACAAAAAACATTTACTACAATAATGATAATAATATACTAAATTGTGTCAATTCTTTGTGTTTTTCTTCCCTAGCTGATCAATCCGGCTTTGCCCAGGCCCGCCCAAAAATCGCGTAAAACGTGAAACAACTGTGAAAATCATCAAAAATTCAAAAGTCACTGCACGAATTATGAAAAAAAATACTGAAGAGAGGACAAAACCCCACGAAACACGAAAAAACTCTAAAAATTGCACTAAAAAAATAGACAAAAATTCAAAAATTGCTGTACGCACGTATGTCAAATAAACATTATTCAAAAGTGCAAACATTAACTATATTGGGAAAAAAAATTTAAAACCAGATTCTTTTTACTAATGTAAAAAATTCGCCAAGATACAAAAAAATAAATAAATAAACTCGCCAAAAATCGCATAAAAAATTGTTCATATTTCAAAAATCGCAGAGGTCAAAATTTACTGTAGTGGGCTAAAACATGAAAATATTTCACGGATGTCAAAACATCGCAGCGAAGATTTAAAAAAATGCAAAAAAAAAAAATGGTATTAAAAATTGCTAAAATTTCAAAAATTGCGGAAGACAAAATTTACTATATTAAGCTGAAAGTTTGAAACCTAATTTCTTCTATAAATGTCGAAAAATCGGTGCAAAAAGCAAAAAAATGTACGTACATATTCCAAATGAACACTATTCAAAAGTGAACATTAACTAGATTGGGATAAAAGGTTAAAAGAGGGTATTTTTTACTAATGTAAAAAATTCGCCACGATACAAAGAAAAATAAATAAACTTGCCCCCAATCGCATAAAAAATTGTTCATAATTCAAAAATCGCAGAGGTAAAAAATTAATATAGTGGGCTAAAACATGAAATTCTTTACCGAATGTCAAAACATCGCAGCGAAATCGAAGAAAGGAAAAAAAATGCATTTAAAAATGCTAAAATTTAAAAACTGCGGAATACAAAAATTTCTATATTAAGCTGAAAGTTTGAAACCAAATTCCTCTTGCAAATGTCGAAACATTGGCGCAAAACGCAGAATAAAGTACAAAATCGCTAAAAACTGGCAAAGGGCAAAATATACTATATTAAGCAAAACGTTTAAAACAGAATTGTTTCTACGAATTTCCAAAAATTGCTGCGAAATGCGATAAAACGTTAGAAATCGCATTGAAAATCTCCTTAAAAATCGCTAGGAATACAAAAATCGAGGAAAACAAAATATACTATATTAATCTGAAAGTTTGAAACCGTATTCTCTTTTGGAATTTCAAACAATCGACGCGAAACGCGAAACCCCCCCAAAAATTGCATACAAAATTGCATAAAAAAATTGCATAAAAATTGCATACAAATCGCTAAAAATTCAAAAATTGTGAAAGGCACAATTTACTATATTAGGTTAAAAGTTTGAAACAGAAATCCTTATCATCATTTGAAACAGAAATTCTTTATCATCATTTGAAACATAAATCCTTTGTGAAAACATCACGGCAGAACGCTAAGACTTCTTTCCTTATTATAATAGTTTTACCTCTACTACACCTTATAAAAATATTAATTGCTGACGAAATGGTAGAAATACGTTTTAGCAAAAATGAGGGAAATTTGTTCTGTGTTAAAGGAAGTGGAGGCTTCAACTTAATTTTTTTTACTAACTGTTGCGCCAACTTATTTTTTCCAATGAAATTTATAAATTGTACAGTGCAGGATGAGTAATATGGCATATATTTTTTCAGTGATAGTATTTCAGATAAAACTACTAAAAAAATTAACTCATTATTTTCTAATATTTCATATTTTAATTGCTTAAAAGGCGTATAGTGAGTTATAGTGAGTTATAGTGAGAAAGTGCCAGGCTGAGTATCGTTGCCAAGTGGTTCTGTTGGTAAAACGTCAGTGCGCTATACGGTCGAGTCCCGAATTGGGTAGTTTTTCACTATCTTGGCTTTATGCCTTTTAAGCAACTAAAATTTGAAATATTATGAATGCAAGGCGTTAGAAATATTCTATGGAAAAATGTCCAAGTATTTAATATAGATTCATTATTTTCTATTAATTTTCGGCATAAATATAATTAGTCTAAATGTTTGAAAAAATATCAAGCAGGGCGGTTGCTCTGCCAAGCCAAGCTTAAAAAAAAAAAACGCCACACAAACAACGCCAAGAACTGGAATAAAGACCGCTAATGCTTATATACAGAAAGCAACTTCGCAATGTTAAATCGACAAAACATGCCAGATTAAAATATCAGATATCAAACAAACCAAGGGTCGTAGAAAAAAAAAACGAAAACTAGAAGAATCTAAGGAAGAATTTCTTCAATTTAAGACCAAACTCATCTTCATAAGTGATTTATAAACAGAGATATAGCTTTTTTTTAAAAACGTCGAGTTACTTAAAATGATCACTATTTTCTTCGTCAACCTTTTTTTTTCAAACAAGCTACAGGCCTTAATATTGGGCAGAATAAAAAAAGGATTGCATTTTTGGACAAGTAATTACGTAATCTATGTGCTTTTATAAAATTCAGTGTAAAAAAAAAATATTTTCTATCCTTAATTAGCAAAAAACTGTTAATTAACTTGGCGATTAAAAAATTATGCCAAAACAGAGATAAAACCCGCCAACGACCATGTACCATCTGTATTAAAATAGCACAATTCAGTTACAGGTTATAATATAAACACATCAAATTTCATCTGCAAGTCAGCCATTTTCTTCTGAAGATATTTTTTTTTTTAAATAAAACTTCACAATTATAAGAACACATATTTTTTCAAATAAATAAATATGACTGCAAACTATGGCAGATGATTGTTTCTAACATGAATAAGTATGAGAAATTGCCTGTTACGGATATAGATCTGGGTAGCTCAGTAGCAGAGCGTCGGCATGGTACGCATAAGGTCCCAGGTTCGAGTCCAGGCCCAGGTCAATTTTTCACTCATGTTTGTTTAGTGTATTTAATTGTCTGATAAAATGCGTGTTCTTATAAATAAGGTAATCAGACGTAGTGTTTATGCTTTAAAAATATTTTAAATATATAATTTACGTTTTTAGAAAGATCTTTAAAAATAAATTAGTTTTTGAGGGAAGATGTACCTTCTAAAATGTATACATTAAGAGTTATCGCCATTTAAAATTTCTTTCCAAACGTAAACAAAAATTTTGAAATGAATTAACTGTGATTCATTTATTTCTAAAAATAAAAAAACACGGTAAAGGACAGGCATTTCGTTCGCAGGAATACCTTTCACGTCATCTACTATATATACGAGGCTAGCGAAAAAGAAAGGCTACCGCTGTGCTTTACGCGTATCTTTTTTTACAGACCGCGGGAATCACGTGAGGCTCGAATCCACCAATGCAGGTGTACGAAAAGAGCATCACGTCACTCTAGCGGTCTGTAAAAAAAGATAAGAGGAACGCACCGCGGTAGCCTGTCTTTTTCGTTAGCCTCTCTATATATATAAAACACAAACGGAAATTTCGTTCCGTTCCTTTATAACTCGAGATCTGCTGAATGGAATTTGATGGAACTTGCACTGTTCGAGAGATAATTTTTCAGGGAAGGTTTTAGTATGTAACACAACGTTCTACGTATAATAGCTATCGAATTATGATAGAAAGTTCTGTTATTTTGGCCGAAAAGGTTACCATTGCTAATTTTTTGGCGATCATTACTGTTGCAGAAAGAAATGAAAAGGCTATACATCTCGAAAAATAAAAGAAAAACTGTTACTAATTTTATTTTAAAAAAAAAAAAAGAAAGAAAGAAAGAAAAAAAAAAGAGTTTTGATGAGAGAATATTATAAAACGAAAATATTTAATTTAAACATGATTAGAAATGTTCATAATGCTTAAAACATTATTCAAGGGGCAAGATTTCTATTGAAACAAATTTGGCGATTTATCTTTTGTTTTTGGCGATTTTGATTTTACTTTTGACCCCAAACAATTTGATTTTAAGCCAAAAAGTGTCTTTTTTTGTTGCAGAAAGGATTGAAATGGCTATACATCTGGAAAAATAAAAGAAAAAACTGTTACTAATTTTATTTTTTTTAAAAAGAAAGAAAAGAAAAAAAAGAAAAACAGTTTTGATGAGAGATTTTAGGCCAAAAGGTGTTTTTTTTTCAAGTGTACGACTGCATTTTCGCAGTATTTTTTTTTTTGGTACTTTTTGGTTAGCCGGGCGCCAGTGATACACATATATACACATATATCTACACAAATACATGTATATACATACATATATATATATATATATATGTGTGTGTGTGTGTGTGTGTGTGTTCATATATCACTGGTGCCCGGCTAACCGAAAAGTACCTTTGTTTATTCAAATGCAAACTATATTAATGGCAATATACTTCTATTTACTTCTACATATATGAAATTTCGTTCCGGCTGCTTATAACTCGAGTTCTGCTGAATGCATTTTCGTAGAACTTAAACTAAGATAATTTTTAAGGGAAGGTTTTAATGTATAACATATCGTTCTACGTAGCTTAGTTATATAATTATTCTGGGAAGTTCTATAATCAGATCAATCCGATTATGAAAGATTAGCCTTTTTAAAAGATTTTGCCGAATGTATTTCGATGGAACCTATACTGTTAAATAATTTTCTAGGGAACGTTTTATTATATAACGTTGCTTAGTTCTAGAATTATAGGGGGAAATTCGAAAATCGGGTGACCATTTTTTTTATCAAATATTAGCCTTTTCAATATTTGATTCCGATTATGAAAGATTAGCCTTCTAAAAAAGTTCTACTGAACGGATTTTGATGAGAATTGTATTGTTAGTTAGATGCTATTTCAGAAATAGTGTTAATGTACTATATATTGTCCTACTGTATCCTGTTGCTTAGTCCAACAGTTATGTGTGAAGGTTATATAGTCAAGTGAACCCGATTCCGAAATATTAGCCTTTTTGATAGTTTTTACTGGGCGTATTTTTTGCGACTTGCATTGTTAAGTAGATAATTTGTAAGGAATGTTTTAGTATATTTTATATCGTTTTGTTGTTTTAGAATTATGTGGAAAAGTTCAATAATCAGATTATCAAAGATTAGCCTTTATAAAAACTTCTTCTGAATGGATTTTGTTAGTTAATTTGTTTGCATTGTTATTTCGATAATTTTTAGTGATGGTTTTAGTATATTGCATATAGTTTTATCATTCTTTAGCAAACCCTAACTGTAAATGACCAAATAAAAGAGTTGGTCCTTAACAGCTAAAATTTTGACTGCACATTAGAAAATATAATAGCGCAATAGCGTCATTTTTCAGTAATGTGGAAGGATATTCCACGTAAATATACAGATTGCTTTCAAATACAAGGTCAAATTTAACGATATATTTCGTTTGATTCAGGGTTCATTTGTAGAAACCGACCAGCGCAGCAGGCGTAGCTTGCTAGTTTTCCTATAAATTAATGAAATCCAGTTGTTAAATTATTTTTGTTTTAGAAGTGAAGTTTCCATTTAAATTTATTGTAACAGTACAATGTTTAATTGAATAAAATAAATTAAATCTAAGAAATTGCTAAGAAATTCCAAACATGCACAGGGCAACGCAAAAAAAAAATAATAATAATAAACAAAAAATAAAAAATAGATAAATAAATAAATAAATAAATAAAAATCAGCTTTCAGAAATTCTAAAAATTGTTCCGCTATTCATATTATGTATCTTCGGGGTCCATCCTCCCACTTTCAGCCCTCCCACCCAAAGGGGGCACTTTTCTAAATTTTGCCGACACCTCTCATGTGATATATCGTTGGAAAAGTCTGTGAACGCTTAATCATAATATGCAGGAGGGGATGGGGGGGGGGTATTTTCTAAATTTTGCACATACCCCTCATGTGATACATCGTTGGAAAGGTCTGTGACCGCTTAATCCTATTATGCATCTCCGGTGTTCATCCCCCCTTTTGCCCCCCAAGCGCGATTAGCTTTCACCACCAGGGGACGCTTTCCTATATCTGTTCCTACGAGTCGGATCACGACGGGGTATGGCTCATTCGACTCGACATCAATAGAGCTTTCCGATTTTAGTTCGTTTTTTCACCACCAGGGGGCACTTTTCTATCTCTGGTTCTATGGGCTAGATCACGACGGGGTACAGTTCATTCGACTCGACATCTATAGCCTTAACGATTTCAGTGCCCGAGGTTCATACAGAACAGATTGCGCTACCTGGTGGTGGAAGATGGAACTTGAGCGTGCGCAGCACGACTGCTATACGGTGCCGAAGGCAGCGGGGACCCGTGTCGGAAGTTAGTTTGGTTAGAGGTTTATACTATTCGATGTGCAAATTAAGGGATTATCCGGTGCCGAAGGCAGCGGAGAACCAGGTCGGAGGTTCGTTCGGTTCGAGGTTTATCTTATTCGAGGTTTTACAAGATTCGAGTCCCCGATATAAATTAGGGGTCCGCTAGCGGGCGAAGCCAGCTAGTGCTAATAATAAAAGAGCGTGATATCACGTTTGATTTCAAATGCAGCGCTGGCACGCTATGTACGTATTGCATTTTTATTCATTTCATCGATAAGTCAGTGATATTTTTTAACGGGTGATAACAAGTATTATAACAAGCCACATTTAGTATGTTGTTATTAGTTTAATTTAAAAATCTACTGGTATTTCTAGTTAACCTTTTAAACAATGACTGAAAGTAAAATGTAATTTTAAATTATTTCTCATGTTTAGATTATTTAAATTATGTTTATTCTGTTTTAAAAAAAAGAAATGATATCTACAAAAACAACTTTTCAAAAGTAAAAAAAAAAAGCCAAGCATAAAAAAAAAAAAAAAGTTGTGGCTAAAAAATGGTGTGATATCAAATTTCCAAGCTATTATATTACTTTTTTAACTTTTTTCCATTAAATAAGTTATCATATATATAAGTCGAGTGCCTACGTATATGTTAATAGAAATCGTTTTCTCCGGTACTAAATACATCCTAACGAGTTTCTGAAAATTCAATTTTTTTCAAATTATGCATGATGGGCTTGGCGGCCATCTTTTCATATTTCTAAGCACCCAAATTTCTAAAGTAAAAGCGTAATATGTTTGCAATGTAATATGTTTATAACAATTTCGAACTTCAGATTTTAACTACGGACAGATAAATTAGATAAGACTGATATTTTGAGAAATTGATTTTTACTAGTTTGAAATTATTAATTACTGTAAAAAATAAATCATAAGATGAATCTTTAAGATAAGTCATCATTATCTTAAGACACAATTTTCAGATCATACAAATCTATAAATGAAACGCTTAAAATATTTGCTTAAATAACAATTTTGAACTTCGGATTTTAACTACGGATTTGGATGCTTAGAATTTTGTGAATAATATGCAAAGATGGCCGCCAAGCCCATCATGCATAATTTGAAAAAAATTGAATTTTCAGAAACTCGTTAGGATGTATTTAGTACCGGAGAAAACGATTTCTATTAACATATACGTAGGCACTCGACTTATATATATGATAACTTATTTAATGGAAAAAAGTTAAAAAAGTAATATAATAGCTTGGAAATTTGATATCACACCATTTTTTAGCCACAACTTTTTTTTTTTTTTTTATGCTTGGCTTTTTTTTTTTTTACTTTTGAAAAGTTGTTTTTGTAGATATAATATACTACAAAATCTTAGAAAAAGGATACTGTTTTATTTTATCTCTCTCACATGATTATTTTACAAGGCATTAAAAATTAAATCAACGCTCTCGGTATTCAATATTTTACTTTATATCCAACAGTCACGTTAAATAACAGAGCTAAAGTACATACATAAAATATGTTCATATCGGTGATGTTAACTTACAGAAAATTTCAGTATAGGTTCATGTTATTGTCTACTTTATACAGCTGAACTTTTTTTACTTAATTTTTTTACACAATTTAAACTATTCATATTTTAATTACATATGCATATAAATATATTTAAGAAAAAAATAATAAAGATTTTACATTTAAATCGCATTAAATTCAAGACCAGCTGTTCCAAATTAATTTTTTACTCTATTAGAAATAATGTTTCATTTAGAATTAGCGCTAATTTGTTTTCATCCTTTGCGAAAACTTTTAGACAGGTATTAGTCAGCAAGAATTTGTGTGTCACAGTGTTATAAAACAGAAAATATCTAATCAAATTCTGTAATAATAAAATAGATTGTATGGTGACTAAATTTACTATAGTCATGAAATGCTAAGCGTCTCATTAAATAATTACTAACTGAGCTCCAACTTTGAAATAAATAATTCCAATAGAACGAAAATTAATCGTAGTTAGCGAAAAGTTATAAGATCTTTTAATTTCCCTTGAGATTGAAAGTGAAATAGATAAAATCTGTATAAATCCAGAACTTCTTGTGTGGTGATCCCTTTGATTAGTAATATGAAATACTGTGTTTTTAATTATATTATTGCGAAAAATCTCTTTCACTTTTAGCAGAGGTTCCTCTGGCGAGCATTTTTATAACTTGTTTACCACTATTTCCATACAATAATAAACAATCTCGAAGTACGGTAAAAATCTGCTATGAAGAATGTAATTTTAAAAAGTAGTAGAGGAAAAAGTAATAAAATAAATAGTTGTCAGTGACAGTCTAGCTAAACATACTGTTTGCTGTAGCGATTTTCAAATCATTAAACTTTGCTCTCAATTAATATATAAGTTGTCTTTTATGATAAATTATAAGAAAAAATAATAAATATTTACCTAATGAAACACTCGCGTAATCTAAGTTTTAAAAAACGA
The DNA here is from genome assembly GCA_963931845.1 of Maratus michaelseni. Taxonomy (NCBI): domain Eukaryota; kingdom Metazoa; phylum Arthropoda; class Arachnida; order Araneae; family Salticidae; genus Maratus; species Maratus michaelseni. The sequence continues at coordinate 73,294,385 of OZ007590.1, read as the reverse complement.
AATTTATTTGGAAGGAAATATCAATCACAATAAAGAAAAGTCTAATAAAATAATTAAAATTTCAAGGATATTCAGAAGGATGCAAATATTAGAAGTAAAATCTAATCATAATTTCAATTGATCATTTAACGACCTCAAACTTGAGTTGATTAATGAACGGAAATTAATAATAGCCAAAAAAGAACAGCATAAACACATTGATTCACAATTCATTTACTACTAAAATAGGTGCAAATATAATATAAAAGTTTTAAAACATTAAAACTATCAACATGTTAAAAACACAGATGTCAAGACAATCATTTGAAAACTTCCCAAGCGCTTTCAGATAAACATTAGTCATTATTAGTCAAAATGAGTCAAAATGAGAAAATACATTAGCTATAAAGATGGATACTGGTTAAGTAGTAAGGGTCGAAATCAAAAGCAATAAATAGGAAGAAAGGAAGGAAGGGGAGTGCATGATATAGCAAATAGGAGGGGGCTCAATTAAAATCGAATGTACCGGTGATTCAAAATAAATTAGACCATATATGTGGTATATGATATGGTAATAAGTTGGGTGAACCAAAGGTACCCAGTGTACCTATGGTAGTCCACCCCTCAAAAATAGAGTTAATTAAAATTTTAATCACAAAATAGTGCTACTGCATTGTCAAACATGAATCTGCAGTGCACGTGGCTGAATTTAAAGAGACAACCTTGATCCGCCGACATTTTATGCAGTGACTTCACATTTGAGGAGTAGTCGTTTTAATTTACAGATAAGAAGATATTTTAATTTACACGTGTTTAAATTCTTAGGACTTTGAGTTATGATACGTTTCTTTAAAGCTTATTTCTTTTTCCTTAACCACATATACGTCAATTCTAAGACTTTTATCAGATTAATACTTTTACGTCGTGCAAATGGCGACCATACGCATATTCCCTAGGTGGTCACCTTAGAAAACAAATGTGGAAATCAGTATAGTAAGGGTGATTTTCTAAATTTCAACATAAATACCTGAAAAAACTTATTACCATTTATTGTTAACACCAGAGATCACTCAAAATAAGTTAGTAATTCCCAGAAGAAAATCTCTGAACTACCGTGCACAAAAGTACTTCAAGGTCTTTTCGTGTCAGAAGATAAAAAGATTAAGAAGTAAAACACGAAAGATATCAAAAGAAAGAAAGAAAAGATCATCAGAGCATAGTAGTAAGCAAAATAGTTTACCAAGTAGTTTTTCACATTTTAAAAGTGATTTCAATATATATGGGCCACCTTTGAAACACTATGCGTCAAAGATGGCCGACAAGCTACAATTTTGGAAATTGTATTATAAAAGTAATTAAATTTTACTTTACAAAGAAAAGTATTCTTGATATGTCTTGGAGATAGGTGTAAAACTTTACAAACAAAAATTCAGCCACACACACCCAACTAGAAAATTATAAAAAATCCGCAATTTTTAACTATGGCCACCTTTGCTTCACCTACCTCGCATCATTACATGATTTTCGGGTTTCGTTCATCTGACGAAACCCTATATATCTCACTCCTCTGTCTGTGTGTCTATCACAGAATTCGTACTTGAAAACTGTATAAGTTATAGACTTGAAATTATGTATACTTATCGCTGAATATCTCCTGTCACACGGGAAATCATAAAATTTTGAAAACGTTTTATATTTTTTAATTAAAAGAATTATTTTAATGGCATACAATCATTTGTGCGATTTTCTTAGATCTTAAAATAGAATCTTAATTTCAGTCTTTTTCGTAAAGGCTAGATGGTTCAGTGGCAGCTCATTTTCCTATTAACCCAAAGGTTCCAGGTTCTATTTTCGGTGACGGAAATTGAAATTTTCGATTTTTACATTTCTTTGACCGATGGATTTAATTGAAAGAGCTTTTATATTTTTTGCCAATTTAAGGGTTTCTTTTTATTAAGCTAAAATTAAATTATGAAATTTAATATGTTTTTTTAATATACAAACACGTGTTGTTACAACTGTCTGAAAAGCAGTTCTTGAATATTTTTAATTTGATTTAAAAAATAGCTTCCACTTGTTATCAGTTTATTATTAAATTTAATGCAGCTACTATCTATGTTCTTATTGATAAAGTTTAATGATAGAGTGTATTGAAAAATGATAAAGATAATTATAAATTAATGATTTAGATTTATTAATTAAAGGATAAAGTGTTTTGAAAGAAATATTAAACGAAATCATTTGTGCGATCTTCGATCACACATACCCACTTGTTTTGTCTCTTGTTAATATCTCTATTGATTCTCTGATAATGCAAATGTTATAATATGAGAAATGTGCAATGATTTTAGCTTTATTGAATAAAATATCAATGATTTAAATGGGATAGAGCTGTGAATAATTTACCTATTTTTTTAATCATTTCTTATAATTTCCGTGTGTTCAACCCCACATATTTTTCATTACGTTTTCAACCTTTTATTATCCTTAAAAGGGATGTTATAAACACCAGATTTTTCATAATTATCGATAGGATCAATCATTCTGTGCACAAGATATTTTAACTCTATCGGTGGTTCAGCAATGAGAGTTATATTATATTTCTAAATGCATATATGTGTCGTCTAGTTGCAAAACCGGCCAACTCCTCAAAATTTGAAAATGTGTTTTTTCAGCTTTTTAAGTTCTAAGTAAACGTTTCTACCATCTGGAAACAATAAACAAGCCTAAGCTGGTCAAATCCCTGTGTTATATGCGTTTGAAAATCACGATGTGCTGCAAAACCGGCCAAATCCATAAACTAGTGAGGTTCAAAAGCGGCCATCTCCGCATCCGATAAATGGCACTTCTGCTTCTCCCCACAGTAACCTCTCACTTGTTGATTAGATTAATATTATAGTGTTTTCTCTCGCCTGTGACTGCTCTCCTTGATGCATACAAAGTTTCTAATAATTTAGTTTCGTGCCTTCTCTGACTGACTATGGAAAAGTTTGTGGAGGAAGTATTTCCCAATCAATCAAGGAAGAAGAAAAGTGGCCCTAACGACATGGAAAAGGAAAAAAGCCAAAGTTCACCTTGTGATAACCAGGGGCGGATTAACATGTTTTTATGCTCTAGGCAAAATACTTTTCTGCGCCCTCTCCCTTCGCTTTCATAAAACTGTAAGTGAATTTTCTCTGATAAATTTAAGAATTTTTTAATCTATTTAATTTTTTAATAAAATATTCTTCCATTTCATTTTTTTTATAAATGTTAGTATTTTGTAGATGCAGAATGAACGGGCTTTTGCTACAGTTAAAATCTGAGAGAATACATTTGTGATTACATTCTCATAATTTCTGGCTTTATTTTTTTCAGGTACTGCCCTACTGGTAATCCAAGAAATCAAAGCTGTGGGCCCTCTTCAAAAGCTTACCAATGCTCCCCAACGCTTCCTCGAACATTTTTGTGTGTTTGCTACACCTAAAAACCCAATGTCACATTAAATTTAGATAAAAATAATTTCTGGTGTGTTGCAAAACTCCAAAGTAAGTTGCAAAGGTGGCCAAATCCAAAACAAAGACTCAAATAACCCCCTCATTTCATGTGCCCCTGCCACCTTATTTTGTGTTTTCAAATACACTGTTTTAATGACTATAAAACTAAAGAGCTTTGGTTCTAATCATATTTTGGCTAAGTATGGCAAAAAATCAGCTTTTTCTCAAAATTTTACTTTTTGGAGATGGCCGGTTTTACAACTAGACGACACATATAATCCTTTCGTAAAGTTGTGAAATATATTAGATAATGTAAAATTTAGAAGCGTGTATTTCTTTAATAACTATTGTAAATATTTTATTATTTTCATAAATTAACTTGTTCACAAATTTGTTTGAAAAGGCATTATCACATGAAATCTCCTTAATTTCAGTCAATTCATCATTTAAGTAATCCTTTGAACAAACCTGAAATGATCTTTTGCTATAAAGATTATATGCAATTTTTATAATTGAATGGAATATTACTATTGTAGGATATTGTATTATTAGATCTGCAAAGTTTCTATAACTCCTAATATCAAAGTTTTGTGTTGAAATATTCTTGATAAGTTCCATATCTAAAAAAGGTAACGATCCATTTTCTTCTATTTCACAAGTAAATTGTATTTTGTTATCCACACTGTTACCATGAGTCAGAAACTCATTTAATGCAGAGATACTGCCATTCCAGATAATCAGCATGCCGTCAACATATATAATTCATAATGCCAGTTTGAGAGTAGAAGTAGATATAATAATAAAGCATGTACAGATAGAAAAGCAATAAAGCTAAAATCATTGCACATTTACCCCATTATACAATTTGCATAATCAGAGAATCTCTAGAGATATTAATAAGGGGAAAAACATGTAATTCTATACTATTATCATACCACATAACACATATATGGTTTAAATTACTTAGCATTACCGGTGGATTTGGTTTTGATTGACCCCCCCCCCCCTTCTATTTGCTATATCGTCCACTTCCCTTCCTTCACTCCCTCCTATTTAGTTTTTGGTGGGGAGGGGGTGTTCTGTTTACAGAATTATTGAATTTAACCATTCTTCCCGAAGAATACTCTGTCGCATTAGTATTTCTATATCCATAATCTCAACGTTGAGAAATATTTGAAAATAAACGTCTTTGCTCCAGGTTCTAGATTTTGTGTTTACCAATGAAATAAATTATCAAGTCATAAAACGTGTCACGATGCATGTCTGAAAAATATCACAAACTAAAACGCGAGAAACTTTACTTGGGGACAGAATTTCTATTCCCTATTAAAGCTCTTTTTTTTTCTTGGGAATCAACAAAATAGAAATTCAGTTCATGTTCATAGGGAGCAATTTCCTTTACCGTCGACCATTAAGCAATAGAATAGTTTAAAAATAAATAAATAAATAAAATAAAATAAATGCGAAAAAACAAAATATTATGTATAAACATTTTGTAACAGCAATTTTGTGTGCAAGGGTTAAACGATAAAGTTTTAGGACTAAATTCGTATAAAATCAAAATTTGAATTTAAAAAAAAATTCCTTTTAGTACTTTATTGTGTACTTCTTCCATCTGTAAGATTACTTAACATAATCATAGCGCTTTTTGATTATTCGACAAAACTCATTTTCTACAATAATCTTAAGTCTTGAGTTATGTTTTCTGATTTTCTTTCATGCTTTTAAAATAGCAAATTTTCATTTCTGACTTCACTTTAAAGAACTGGGCATAGAGAAAAATAATAATTAAAAAAAACCCACAGAATTTCCAAAAACCACTTCTCGGGAATGATATTGCGTCAAGGTGCATTACTGAATCCATAATGACAGTTGTAGAGTGTTTAAAAGGAAATGAACGATACTAATGAATTTTCTAGATTAAGCAGATGATAGTTTAGTGAAATGAAATTTGAATGCAATAATAATAAAAAATATCGGCTATCATGTAACAGATTTCTTGTAATTTATTTTCAAAACCAGTTCTGAAAAATTTACACTGGTCAAAACAATTAAAGAATATTGTAAGTCATATAAAATAACGGTATAAGCAAAGTTTTTTTTCTGAAAATGGAAGACGAGCGTCACAAATGCAAATTTTTCTCATTTTCAAACTTCAGAGTATGCAAATTTTGAGTTTGACGCCAAAAACGGCGCTTTAGCGGTAGCGAATGAAAATTGGCTTTCCACTTACTGAAAGACAAAGCAGAAAATAATGCTCTACATCCAATAAGTGCTTTGTTTCGATGAGTGTGATGTCTCAACGAAGTCATTTAACCAAATAAAAAGCTTAGATAGTTGTTCGTGGGTTAGAGAGGGGGGGACACACGCAAAAGTAGCAGAAACAACTGAAGTTTCACAAAGTGTCATTTCCAGGATCTGGAACCGTTTTTAGGAGACTGGAATTGCAGGCCAAAGACCAGGGTAAGGTCGTGCAACAACACCCAATGATGATATTTAACGCTAATGGCTCGGAGACATCGAAATATGAATTTCATTCTTCTTCAACAAAACCTACTGGCACCACAGTTTTGACTCAAACTATCCGAAACCAGCTCCACGCTGTAGGTATGTATGCTGCAGACCAATGGTATGTGTTACGTTAACAGGTAGGCACGTAGCGCCCACAGGGTGTGGGAAACAGAGGATGTGAACTGGAGGAGAAAAGAATGGCGCAATATTATTTTTCCTGACAAGTCACATTTTTCTCATCAACCTCATAATAGGCGTATTTTCTTCTGGAGGAAACGTGGCACTATAAACAATCCTGCGTCTGTGCAAGTAAGTATTAGATTTGGTGGTGTGGGAGTGATGGTATATGCTAGCATCTCCGCTGATGGACGCACCGACCTCCACATCATTTGAAATGGAGCTCTGACCAGTCAGCGATATAGGGAGCAAGCTATAGGGAGATCCTCAGACCTATTGAAATTGACCTTACACTGCAGCAATTGGAGATGACTTCATGTTAATAGGCAATAATTGGAAACCACATCGTGCTCACTTGGTAGATGATTTCCTTTTAGAGGAAGAAGTCACAAAAATGGAATGGCCAGCGTGTTCTCCGAACATAAACCCAATATAGCATGTTTGGGACACTCTAGGCAGACGAGTTTCTGGCCGCCTACCACCTGCACAAACTTTCTAAGAACTGGAAAAAACTCTTCTGAAGGAGTGGGACCGAATACCCCAGCTCCTCTTTAATAGCCTCATTGACGCCATGCCTCAAATATTTTAAACGTTCCTGGCCGTCCGGGAAAACCATACCCCGTACTAAAAATGATTTTCTTTGAAGGAAACAACTTTTTTATTCGTTTTTTCTCATACGTACAAATTATGTTTTTCACATTTTGTACCAAAACGCTTAATAGAATGCATTTTTTTCTGCCAATTTAGCGTAATGTTTTTCTTATATAGCCTACTACGTTTGTCGATCATGTACACTATATTGCCAAAGGTGGTTGGTCACTTGCGATTTTACACGTTTTGTTAACTATCTAGAAAAATACATGAGGAGTTAACCTGAAACTGCAGGTGTGTAAGCAGTATAGTATAGCTTATATATTTCCGTGAATATTTTTTTTCCGAAACCCCATAGGGGACTGTTAACAAATTGAAAAAGAACGAATATCTTTTGGATTACCCTGTAAAACCTAATGCTGCAAAAGTGTTCGAACTCGAGATTATTAATAAGTGGTTTATTGTAATATACTGTGTTAATTTTAATGAAGATAGCATGTATACTCGAAGAGAAATTAAGGTTTTTATAAAAACCGACCCAAATTTCACCAAGTTCTTTGCTTATAATTTGCAGAGTTCTTAATATAAAAAAAAACGTTTGTTTGAAAAAATATGTCAAACAACATTGTACATAATACTCTGCAATCGGAATAAAAAAATAATTAAAATTGGATGAAAAATGAGCAGGTTTACTACAAAATGTTTCACTGCGTATGCGCGAATGCAATCAAAATATAATATGCATAATGTATTAGCTAAGTATATAGAGCAACTTTTGTGAAAGTCTCAAAATCATAGCTTGAAAATTCTGAAAATTATCGTCGATAGAATAAGCTCGAAATCCGTTGTTCCCTAAAAGAAGCAAAAATATGAGGTGTTGTATCAAATATCTGTTGATTAGTGCCAAGATAGCGTAATATTTGGAAAAAAACCCTCATCTTTTTGCTTCCTTTTGGGAACAACGGATTTCGAGCTTCTTCTATCGACGATAATTTTCAGAATTTTCAAGCTATGATTTTGAGACTTTTACAAAAGTTGCTCTATATACTTAGCTAATACATTATGCATATTATATTGTGATTGCATTCGCGCATGCGCAGTGAAACATTTTTTAGTAAACCTGCTCATTTTTCATCCAATTTTTATTATTTTTTTAATTCCGATTGCAGAGTATTATGTACAATGTTGTTTGACATATTTTCTCAAAATAACTTTTTTTTATATTAAGAACTCTAATAATTATAAGCGAAAACTTGGCGAAATTTGAGTCGGTTTTTATAAAAACCTTAATTTCTCTTCCAATATTCATGCTATCCTCATAAAAATTAACACAGTATATTACAATAAACCACTTATTAATAATCTGGAGTTTGAACACTTTTGTTACATTAGGTTTTACAGGGTAATCCAAAAGATATTCGTTCTTTATCAATTTGTTGACAGTCCCCTATAGGGTTTCGGAAAAAAATATTCACGGAAATATATAAGCTATACTATACTGTTTACACACCTGCAGTTTCAGGTTAATTCCTCATGTATTTTTCTAGATAGTTAACAAAACGTCTAAAATCGCAAGTGACCAATCACCTTTGGCAATATAGTGTATCAATTATCTAATCAATTCCCCAGCCGCAAGATCTATCCACAACCTTAGTATCCTTTAACATTCTCAATGCCGTGAATTGATATATCCGTTCAGTATGCTGCAGACTTCACTACAGTAGAACCATTGTTTAAATTAATATAATTGTTCACGTTTAGTGCAGTTTTAAAACATCGAGTAATGATTAATGCTCTCAAGCATTATACTCATATATGCGTAATTAAGTTTTTTATATCAAGTTTAAAAATTCATATTTTTTTAGCATTTTTAAAAAATTACAGAGAAAACAACATTATAAATTTGCCCTTTTGTTTGGCGTATAGGGGAGTAATTATTTTGAGCAATGTAGATGCACTGTGTTAAGTTATTAACTGTAGTACCGTATTTTTTCCGATAACACGAAACCCCTTCCTTTAATAGGCTTATATTAACACGCTGTCCTTTATATTATAGTGTCATCTTTATATCATCTGTGTTACTATAATATAAAATATTATATTATTTGGATTAATTATTAACACATTATGAACAGATAAAATTACATAATCAATTAGAAAACAATTCATCCTGAAATTTGTGATTTTTAACAGCAAAGCAAGGAATACGAAAAGTAGTATATTTCATGGACAAGAAAATATTATTTAAAATGATGTCTTTATCCGGCAATCTTTAATTCTGTATAAAGAGAGAAAATATATCAAATGTATTTAACATATTATTTACATAATACAATTAAAAACTTAATTTATATATAAAAAACTGGAAATGTTATACGTTTAAAAATATTTTTATTTAAATATGGGGTAAATATTTAAAAATAAATTACTTATTTGTAGGCTGAAGAAAATGTTGAGGAATAAAAAAGAAAGTATTTTTTTTTTAATGTCAACATAATTTACTTGAACTTCAAATATAGTATTCTAAGTTTCTAAAGAAGATTTATTGACTGTGCAGTTTTTCAGAACATCTTTAAAAGAACTACAACTATTTTTCAAAGTTAAGAAAACCCCTGAAGTAATTCTGTCCATGTGGAATATATTCAATACTTTTTGTGTTCGATATGCATCCCTCAGAGGTATATGTTTTATACTAGAAATTGTCGTAAAAAGTTCTTTTGCAAAAATAGTTTAAAATGGTATAAATTAAACTTTTACGAGAAGATTATCTGAATATTTTAAAAAACATTGACTCATAATGTATTCATTTTAAAGATATTCAAAGCTTACAGTGTCAATTCTGACTCACCTATGGTGATATCCATATTGCTTATTTTTGTATTGTTCTGTAAAAAAAAAAAAAAAAAAAAAAAAAAATCTGCCATTTATTTATTTATTTATTTATTTAATATGGATTTCATATATCTTGTTAAATTTCTTAAATGCCAAAACATTTTCAATTTTAATTTCTATTCTTGCAATCTGCATGAAATAATGCACCTTATTGGAGAGATAAAATGACATATAAAAACGTATTAATGTCTTTAACATATAGGGTAGCCAGACGCATAACACCCCTACTCCGACCTCACTATATATTAAACTACTCAGTGTATAAGCTTTAAAATTTTGTGCACATACTATTCAAGATATGAGAAAACTAATTACGCGAAAAAAATAGTTCCAGCCATCACCTATAGATGGCGCTGTACAGCTGGACACATGCGGAAAAGATACAAAAACACATTTTATTCGAACGTACCAAACATTCAGGTGACAAGGACTTTATCGACGCAGGTACTACAATTCAATATTATTCCTTCTCTTGTTAAAATTTACAGTCTGTGGACAGTTTGTTGAAGTGCGGATCGTAACTGGTCGTCTGAGATGCTTCTCGCATGCAGAGTGATACCTTCTGTCAAGTCTGCCAGTGTTACAAGACATCCTCGATAAGTGTCTCCACAGCCAAAAAATCACATGGGTTAAGAACTGGAGAACGAGGTGGTATGGTCGTCAGAAACATCCGTCTAAATTATCTGTCAATAGTGAATCGTTACAGAAAAAACTGCTGTACAAAGAGCATAATGTGCGAATGCGTGCTACATCTTGCATAAACGTAATGCAAGATGGATATATAAGGATATACAAGGCAAATAGATGCACTGTGTAAAATTATTAAATGTTACCTTATTTTTTTTAAAACTACGATGCATATACTTTTGCGCTGTTGCAAATAGGGTGTAATATTAGTTCCTGTTGGCCATAATGAAGCATGTCACAGAGCCATTGTGAGTAGCCTGTTCAAAAAAGAAAAACCTCTTTAAAAAAATATGTATAATTATTGAAATCTACGAATAATATAAATTAAATATATGTTTGTAGGATATGAGTGCAGTTTTAACTATGAAATTTTTCGTGTTTAAATGTATAATGAAAAGAAAAAGAAAAAAAATATGTAGTTTATATTTCTATAGACCAGAAATGTTTGCTATTTATCTACTATTTTTCACAGAGAAATAAATTAAAGTACGTGATACAAATCCATAATGTATTATTTTAATTTTAATTTGTAATACAAATATTTTAAATATTGCGTGATTTTTTTAAATATTCTTTTAAAATTTTAATATGATTTTTTTAAATATTCTTTTAAATTTTTAATATGATTTTTTCAAAACATCGAATTCTTGGTTTTGTCTTTACTGCCAACATAATAAATATTTTTTAGCAATTCAATATATTTTTATAACTCATTTTTGAGTACTTGGGCAGTTATTCCAATTATAAACACAAGAATCCAAGATTTATAAAATTAAAAATTAAAAAAAATTAGTTGTTTAAAGTACGATACATTTTGAATTACTATTAAGATTGAAAAGCTATATTAATACTAACAGAAAAATTTAAATTTAACCAATAATTAAAGCAGCGTGTTATAATTTTATGTAACTATTTTAATGTCTTTCAGTGTGAAAAATATTAGTTTATTTATGTAAATAATAGTAAATAAATTTTAAACCACGTAAAATTTTGTTATCTATAGGAGTACCAATTGCCCATTTTTTTAATTGTATAATTAATTAATTATTTATTTTTACTTTATTTTTCAATAAATATATAAACCTGCAAAATTCCATAGTTTAAATTATATCTGTATAATTAAACTGCGTTATAAAAACATATTAAACAACGAAAAAGAATTTGAATTGTTAAAAATAATTATTATGGAGACAGTTTTTCTAATTATAAAATAAATAATCCGAGATTTCAAAAAATTATATTAAAAATATAAAAGCATTTTTAATAAATAATGATTTTTTTTAATGTTTGGATAATGAAACAAAATTAAAATAATATGTTACAGATTTATATCACGTATTTTAATTTATTTCATTGTGAAAAATAATCGATTATTCATTTATATAACTGTAAATAATTTACAATTATAAAAATTTAAATTGTCTACTTTTTTTTTTTTTTAACTTTCCATTAAATAGTTAAACATGCAGAATTTCATAGTCAAAACTACACTTATATGCTTCAAAACATATACTTAATTTATATTTTTCGTACATTTCAATGATTATACATATTTTTAGAATTGTAGTTCAAAAGTAATTGATAAAAATTTTCGCTGCAAAAAATATGGATCCTAGTGGGATTCGAAACCGAACAGAATAAAAAAAATATCGAAACCAGCGCGCTACCGACTTGGCTAAGAAGAGGATTACCAAAGAAAGAAATTTATCCGATTATAAACTGCGACGTAAACTTTGAGAAATTTTTTTCAAGACTGGGTATTGCCCTGGGTATTGCCCTTTATGGCTTTCATATACTTATAAACTAACTATATTCTATCGATACACAAACGTTCACTGCATTCTGTGACGCCGACCTAGAAAGTTATCCTTGTTAGAACAATGCAATTATAGAATTAGTTTTTTTAATTCAAAAGCTAGTGAAATACGCAGTCGTTTTAAAAAGGTACATTTTTAGAGAAACGGCATCTCTTCAAAGAAAAATGTAAGTTTTGAACCACAAAGTTCATTACTTAAATTTACACAGAACAGCGGTAAATCAATATTTAGAAAAAAGGGCCTACGTATTTCACTAGTAAAATATTTGGCAATTAACTTAAAGAAAAAAAAAGAAGTTGATTGATTGAAAAATGGCGGAAGTAGAGTGCCCACCGAGTTAAAAATACATAAAAAAGCATTAAAAATATTTATAACAATTCTCTATAGCGTGCTCTAGTTCTGAAGCTCCAAAATTGTCCTTTGACTTTCGATATCGAATTCTAACTAATAAAGTGGGATTTTTGGGGTTATAAAGAATACTTTAAGTGACAAAAAATTATTTAAAATGAAGGAATATTTTTTACCTTTTACAAAATAATTTCATTTTGTGAGATTTTAAATCTTAAAATAGGTATGCTAGCTACCTACTTAACAATCAACACTAATAATTTTCTATTGGATTGGCAAATACGTTCGTTCGGTATTTCATCGGGTGATTGTTCATTTATTTTTTGCCTTCCTTTTTTTGGCGCCACAGCGCAATTCGACTGTGCGATTGAAAGGTTATGTTTCACGAAATCTGGCAGGTGAATGTTTTGTTTCAGAAACATTTATATTACGTGCGTGGCGTAGTTAACACGCGAAATACGTAAGCTATCGTTATATTTTGTTGCATTATTTCAAAAAAGGCAAACAAGCGGCGGAGTCTCAAAGAAAAATATACAGTGTATATGGGAATTTGCTGTAACACAGCGCGTGTTTCAAAAGTGGTTTACCAAATTTTGTTCTCAAGATTCTAACATGTATGACACGCCCCGCAATAAATGGCGCGCCTAAATTTATTCAAGTGATGTTGATGCGAATCCATCCCAAACTATATGGAAGATTAAAAATCTCTAAAAGGTGGATTAAAAATGGAAGATTGTTAAAATCCCATACAAGCGTGGATAACCATTTGCGCCTTCTGGGATACCTTTCCCGTCTCAAAGTTTGGGTGCTTCAGAAATTGACCGAAGCGAATTTGATCAATCGCATTTTCATTTAAGATTCGCTGCTGAAAGGTCAAGAAGAACGAGCCTTTTTTGAAGCGCATAGTGACAGGCGATGAAAAATAGGTCGTTTACGTAGGGCGAAAAAAATCGTCCGGACAAAGCAATGAGCCACAATCTTCAAAGGCGGATCAACATCCTAAGAAGATTATGCTGTCCATGTAGTGGGATTTCAAGGGTATTCTTTATTATGAGTTGTTATCATCAGTAAGTGCCATAGATTCAACTGTATACTGCTCGTATTTCAATAAACGGAGCATTGCTTTACGCCCAAAACGACCAGAATTGGTCAATAATAAAGATATTGTGACTACACACGTCAGTAAACGCACAGCAGAAGTTGTTGAGTAGTTACTGGAATATTTTGCCTTATCCTCCATATTCACCGGACTTGGTGCCATCAGATCATTCGATCGCTGCAAAATTATTTGAATGTGAAAACCTTCATTGACAAAAGGGCTGCAAAAACGAACAAAGGGAAGTTTTTCGCCGATAAGTCACAGACGTTCTGTGAACGCGGTATTATGGAATTCGTGGAAACATGGCAAAAGGACGTCAGTAACAACAATCAATATATAATTGATTAATTTATACAAGGTGTGTAGAAATCATTGTTTTTTTTTTAAACCAAACGAACTTATTTGCCAACACAATAATTAGTGAACACCTTCCAACTGGTGAATTTTATTCAATAACAACGATGTTTTTTTTCTGAATGTCTAGATATATATTTTTTTAATTTTAAATATTACTTCCTTAACTTGTTTAATGATAAAGTTATTATGGATGACTTACTGTAGAGTATTTTTAGAAAAAAATATTATTTAAAATTAAAAGGAATTATTTTTTTTCAAAAAACATGTAAAACACTTGACTGATTCAAACATCAATAAATCCTGTATAAAAATATTTTAAAGAAACAGTTAAGAAAAAATGACGGAATTATATCGCCTAAATTATGAATTGATTATGTTGTAAATGCACTTAAAATACTCTTTGAATTTTAATAATGAATTAAATTAAATGCTTCTACTTTAACAGCATTATAACTTCATTCATCACAAAACATTTTTTTCTCATGATCATTAAGGTAATTAATTTTTAAAAAATTGTATTTTAGATATTTTTTTTTAAATATTATCATATTATAATTATTTTCACATTGCAAAAAAAATTACGTGTTTTTATGACAGTTAATATTTTTGTCATCATGCATGATAAACGGTATATACTTAGTATATTTTTTCATACACATACAGATCATTTTGCAAAAAGGATAATTTAACAATTTTCCCTTTTATAAATGCTTATATATTCTAAATATAATCTTCCGATTTCAAGAAATAGAAATATGAAAAACACCTCATTCTTTAATAGTATAGTACTTTAAAGTACCTATATTTTCCATAATGTTTTCTGAGCATATTTCTGTAAACGTAATTTATTGATAAAATATAGAAAATGTTTTAGGGTATGACGAGTTAAATTATGTTATTATTTTAAAATGCCTAAAATAAAATAAAATGAAATATCCATTTTAATATAATGCTTTCATAAAGTTTGACATCTTCATATTATGTCTAAGATGTAATATATGAAATACATAATCAAATTTACACTTTTTTTATATTTAGCTTCTTTCATCGTGAACCGATTCTTGTCTTGTTTAATTCATATGTACATACATGTATATCATATTAGTTCACTATTCAATAATTCCTTCGTTATATGCTTACGCATTATCGCTATATGCTTATTTATGCATTATTTCATTATATGCTTACGCATTATGCTTCGTTATGCTTACGCATATTTAAGAAATTATCCGGACTTCATATTATAACAACATTATAACTTCATACTGTAAAAATTAAAACAAATTTAAGCAGGTACGTAACCATTTTAAAATATAAAAGAAACTTTAAACAGTTTTATAAATAAACTGTTTCAGCGTTTTAAGCCAATTGTAGCAAAATGTATCAATTCCAAAAATAGTCCAGATACAAAGATTAGTTGATTTTCGGTAACATTAACATCTCACTGTCTAGAAAAGGGAAACATTACAACTTTGCTCTTTTTTCCTTTTTAGGGTTTCGGTCATCTCACGAAACCCTATTGCTCCCGCTCCGTTGTCTGTCTGTCACAGAGCCATTCTCGAAAACTATGTAACTTACAGAGTTGAAACTTCGTGTATAAATCAGAATATCGCTGTGAAGTGCTGAAAATATTAAAATTCGAAAAATTCGTATTATTTTAATAAATAAACATAAAAAACCAAAATTCTAATAGCCTTTTTCCATTAAATTTAAATATTTTTCGTTATAGCAGATGCCAAAAATTTAAAATCCACAATGAAATTCTTTCTACAATAATTAATTTTCTATCAGACAATTTTCACGTGAAAAATGAAAATGAAATAAAAAGTTTCACCAATTGAAAAAAAGATAAATATGAAATAAAATTGATTGACGTCATAGTGGTAAATAAAACTGAGAATGTCTAAGATTTCTCAATAATACAAGGAGTATGAGTATGTGGATGTACACAAAGCAGATTAATATCACGTCATTAGAGAATTAAAAAGAAAATCTGACGTCCTATTGTAAGTTTAACGAATTTTTCAAATGTTTGAGAATAATACAAAGCGAGTATCAATATGAATAATAGAGAATTTTTTGTTGTTGTTGCTAAATTATATTTATTTGAATTTATTAAAGAAAGGATAAAGTGTTTTGAAAGGAATATTAAACGAAACCCTTTGTGCGATCTTCGATCACACTGACCCACTTGTTTTTTTTTTCTTTAGAAAACATTAATAGGCTTTAAAATGTTTTTTTTTTTTTTTTTTAGCATGATACATAAAAAAAGAATTCTGCATTTGAAGACAGTTTTGTAAGTTTTAAACATTAATTAAAGTCTTAAATGATAGTTAAAACTCTACAATGAATTACAGGAATTAAAAAAATGAAAGAATATACCCAATCTGGACAATGGCAGAGTTAGTTGTAATAAAAGAAAATGCAAACATCTTAACGTAATCGAAAAATTTTAAGCACATAATTTTATCATAGAACATTCATTTCAAGATCGCATTTTTAAAATTGGAAATTGTCTTTTATTTCTTTAAAAATATTCTTGGGGTAGAAAATTCGGAAAACGTTAGTTTCGTTACAACTTAAAAGGAGAAATGACACATTAGATGTCTACTGCCTGAAAATATTTTCAAAAATGTTATAACATTTTAATACTATTAAAGGGCTTATCAGAAATTTTCCAAATTAGCCATGTTTTGCCTTGTTGTATCGCAGCACAACGTTATCAGTGACCCCCATTCTTGAAAAATATATCTCATTTTGACAAACAGTGGGAAAAATGTCGGACTTTTATCCTAAAATGAACATTAATATCTCTAGAAGATTGTGCCGAAATTTGTTAACTATCTTCTAAATAGTAAGGAAGATAGGGTTAATAAATTTAGATGAAATGTAATATATCTTTTTTCTACATGACAGATTTAAACTCTTTTTTTTTCAGTTTGTATTTTTAATATTTTCTATGTAATCTTCCACAATAATTGAGAAAATTGTCTCAAACATTTTTAATGTATATTTACCTTCTATGAGCGATAACTATCTATCAATTTTTGATATCTTTGAAATTTGTCTTCAAAGAAAAATCTGAACCTTATGTGCGATTGTCATAGGTTTATTAAATATATACATCCAAATATTATTTTTTTTTTCTGATCCAATTTCTGTATCGAAAATTCTTTACTTAGGTAGTAAGAGGAAGTACCTGAGCATAAGATAAAAAAATCTACTTTAAAATACTGAAATTGGAAAAAATGAAAGGATTTTTAAATTGTTATCAACAAAAACAAATAATAATAATAAATAAAATAAAATTCAATGTCTTAAACAAATAATTAATTTATTAACAATTTAAGGCCTTCTATTATCTTTAATGATTTTGCTTTATTGAAACATGATCCACAAAACTTTAATAGGGGTGCTATTTACAGAATAAATATTTTTTGTACCGAGTTCCCTTAAATCGAAGTGTTTTACAATAGTGTTTTGTCAATATCTGTATGTCGTAATTTGCGATTAAATCACCGTGAAAATGTTGGAACGTAAAATTGATATGAAATTTTTCGTTACATTGAATAAAATGAGCTAACGAGACATTCAACATACCACCAAATATGTCCCGTAAAAATTTGGATTTTTCACAAAATTTTTAAAGCATCCTTCTCAGACCATTCATTGGTGTCGGAGCACGGCTCCTACCCGTCCTATCAAAAATTATACTTTTGTCAACACAATAGCTCCCAAACTTTGACTCTCACTGACACCGAAATGGGACTAAAAGTTGATAGTGTTAAGTTCTTGCCAGAGATTGAAAATCAAAAATATTCGTCAACCCAAAAGTTCTAAAACTTCGGCCAAAAAATCCCATAGAAGTTCTTTTTAAAATGAAAGATGCCTATCATGTTTGCTTTTTCTTTTAATAGTTTTATAGTAAGTGTATACAGCTAAAAGATATCTTAGACATGATGTAGGGACCAGGGCTTGAAAAATGCAGTCACCAGGTTGCCGGCCAAGTTTTTTTTAATCTATCTCGGGAAAGGGGGAGGGGGGTGAGATTACAAAAATGGACATGAGAAATGAGCACAGACATTTTTTCTCCCTCATCCCTACACGTGAGCAGGAAGCAGTGATCTTCCAATTCTTTCATACTTTTAATGGTAGAACCAAGTTTAAATGGCATGTTCTATCTCATGCACAAAAAAGTCATTCTTTTTCGCTCTGGGAAGGGGGGAATTTCTACAAAACACTGGGAAATAGTCTCAATTCAGCTTATGTGGCATCTGAAATTGGATATAAAGCTAAAAAAAAGTTCCAGTTATTTTGTAAGTTTCAAATCAGATTTTTGTATTCAGAATTAAATCTAATTAATCTATCACATTGATCTATATAATAAAACCGTATGTCATGTGACTGTCCTCAACAGTTCCGGGATGCCGCTTCACTTTTTCATATGCCAGGCAGCCATTTTTATTCAAAATTATTTTTTCTAATAAAACTGCATAAAAGTTACATTTTTAGAAAGATCGTTCAAAATAAATTAATATTTGAGAGATGACTTACGTTCAATTATGTATACATTCTGCAATAACTTCAGTTTCAATTAGGTTCGCTGTTCAAATTCTCTATCCATGAAAAGTAAACAACAACAAAAAAAAAAAGATTCATTCGTTGTGAACGTTTAAAATATTAAACCATGAATTTTTGGACCGCTGCCTGGTGTAAAAAAAAAATAATCAGCACCAGTGAGACAGTCAAAGTTTACCATAATTCTGTTCCATACAACTCAACTTCCTTCGGATCTTTTCTTGATGTAAGTTGAACTCCGTGGTTGAACTCATGTAATAATATTTAATGGATCAAATTTCGAAACAAATTGTCAGCTTTTATTTTTCGTGTGTATTAATTAGAAACGATATTTTAATTTTGAAATCAAATGTTTTGATTTATGATAATATTTCTTATTTATCTATTTTCTATTTTAAAGAAAAATGTCAACGTCATGTATTTTAAATTGGAACAGCTGTCACGGACGCACCAGGGTTGGCGGAATTTTTGTTTTGCGCCATTTTGGCGAGAAAATCCCATTTTCAGGTACCTATTAGAGATTACTAAAACAGCATATACTTTTATTTTATTATGAAATAGTTTATTTTATATTAAAAACACACACACAATGATTAATTTATTATAAAGTGGGTTAAGCGGTTTTTGTCAAGAAAGATGAAATACATAACAACAAAAAATATGCGAAATGCTACCACGATCGCAAAAGTTCTTGATTTGTCTATTAGATTTTTCCGGTTTGGCGAAGGATTAAGGAAAAAAATAAATTATGAATAAAAATAATTTGTTACAATGCTTAACATACATTTAAGGGCGACCAAACTGGTCGCCAGTGGCGGCTAGTTTTAATAAATAATAACATATAAGTGATTATAAGTAATTCATTTGAGCTAAAATCCTCATAAGATGTCTCATAATAGATGTTGCAAAGTTACAAAATATTAAGAAAGAAACTTAGATATTATATTCAACCAAAAAAAAAGAAATATATTTTTTTTTACTTGGAAAAAATAAATTCAACAAAAATAATAAAATCAGAATTACTTTACTGTACTTCCTAGGAAAATAGGCAAAATATTGTTTACCTGCTTTACTATTTCAACGAAGATCCCCTCATCAGGTATAGATTTAGTATTACTCAACTATCCGGACATATATGAAGCATTGGGCAATGAGCATTTCCCGAACATGCCAGTTAATTCAGGCTTCACAATATTTCTTCTTCTTCTTTTTTTTTTCTTTTTTCGAGAGAGATATATTATTTTGAAACATTTCATTAGAAAACTTATTTTATAATAAATTTCTGAAGCATTTTTATTCTAAACTATGCAACTTATAATTCTAATTTATGCTTTTATTTTTTCTCATTTAGTTCATGAAAAACTTTTGTACCATTCGAAAATCAATGACGAGAGAGGGGGAGGGGTACATTATTTTTACTGGTGACAAGATTTGATCAAATTTGTAAAGCCCTGGTAGAGACAGATCTATAGATAGAGATATTTGACAAAATAAACAAATAGTTTTATATCAACATAATAGAAACTAAAACAAAATTGGAAATATTTTTTGAGAATTTGATGTAAAATTGCCAATAAGGTATAGGTGGAATTACAAAAAACATATATATTGTGTCTTGTTTAAAGTTATCTTGTTTGAGCAACTTGTCACTGGGCATAACTATCGAAATAACTTCAAACTGAAAATTCATAATGTTTAAAGAATATAAAAAATAATTTTCTTAGCAGTGGTTGAAGAAACCATTCAGGCCAAAAAATATACAAAAAGTATGTATAAGATAACATGTGACGCTGGGTATCGGTAAAACAAAGAGCTAAAAGTCAAAAAAATTTCGTCGATGCATATTTCCAATACAGAGAAACATCTTATGGAGTGTCTAATTTTTGAAATTTAATCAAGCATAAAATACTGATATCCGATAGCACATCTGTTGTGTAGGGAGTTTAAATGCATAGAACAATTTCAAATCGCGGATTGAAACTCTGCCTCATTTGAGGACTTTAATAGCGCATGTGAGAAAAAAATTAAATTAAATATTGATAGAATTTTTTAACAGTTTTGTCACGCCGGCTAAATAAAATTTACTAACGATAATTCTTTCCGTCCTATTTTATTTTATTTTTATTTTTTGTAAGCTTTATACCTGGAAAACTTTAGATAAATACTATTTATCATTAAATGAGATCTTTTAATTATCAAAAAAATATATACATATTTAAACAGTAAACAAAAACCTGAATAGAATATATTAAAAAACTATTTACAAACGGCATTTTATATTTCAACATAATTTACTTCCTAATGTAATCAACGGAATTTTATTTTAGAATGTTTTACTAGAGAATTTCTTAAGATTTTATTAAATTATGTTGACTTTTATGTAATGTACAACCGTTTTTGTTCTTCGAAATAAGACTTTTCTTCCAGAATGTGTGAAATATGCTACTGCAAGAACATATTTTACTGAAGATTTCCCTAAGGTATTTACGACATGAATAAAATAAGGACGTAAAAAAGCTTATGTGCATGAATAGAGAAATAAAAAGCTTACACGTTTACAAGAGATGATATTGGAATTGAGCTTTCTAAAAGAGACTTCCTGATAAATTGAGTAAATAATTTTTATAAGCATATTTATAAGAAATACTGTATAATAAAAGTATCTTTATAAGAAATACTGTATAATATAAGTATATTTAAAAGAAATGCTGTATACTATAAGTATATTTATAAGACATACTGCATTATGTACTACAGTCTGTTACTGTACCCTGAAAAAATAATTAGAGAATTATGCCACGTTTTCTAATTTGAGTATTCTAACATTTACAGGGATTTAATGAATAATTTTATCTAATTTCTAATAAACTAACTATTTGTTAATTAGTCTCATTTTAATATAATGTGTTTTTATTTAACATGTCACTATTCTACTTATTTAAATTTACTTCATAACATGTTCAGTCTGTTTTCTAATTCCTAATGTTTAGCTTTTTAATGTTTTACCTTTAATTGCTTCTAGCTTATCTATAAATACAGGGTTAGAATAAATGAATATCCGGTTTAAAAAAATATATATTTCCAAAACTATTACGCGTATTATTATAAATAATGATTCATTAAAATAAAGAAAACATTAAAAGATTTTTTTTATTTTTTTTTATTTTATTTTTTTTTTTTACAATTGGGAATCGTCACTTTATTTTTTTAAGCGTTTCTAACGAAACTCTTTACCTTTAGAAGAATTTTTCTTTGAATAAGCAACAGAAATGCATAAAATCGTTATAAAAATGTTAAGGTTACAAACATTACAGATGCAAACTATCAGATATGAAAAAAAGCTGAATCCAAAAATTGATGTCAAATGAGAAATCGTCTTATAAAGCAAAAAACGTGGCTTTCAACTTTAATTTCCTCAAAATACCTTTAGCTCAGACATCAATCTAAACAAGATTTAAAGTTATTGTAGGAAGGACCCGAAATATATTGAAATATATTAAGGTATATTGGTTAACATATATTGTTTACCACTTTCCCTTTATTTGCACGACTTCATGTTACTCAATAGCGTTCAGTTGCTTCTCTTATCATCTTACTCGTTTAAACTATTCTTACAGACAGTATGTTGCTAATTATTATTATGTATCGCGCAACGTCTTATAGTTTGCTGGTTGAAACATCTTCGCCATCGACATACGAGGATGGAAAGGAGCATTGCTTACAATTGAATGGCGAATACATTGAACGCTATCAGGGGTGCGATGGAAAGATTGATTGTGTAGATGGTTCAGACGAATATTTTTGCGAGGGCAGAGAATGCCAGGATCTCTTCAACTGTAGTAAGGGAAAAGGCATTTTATTGTAGATGGTTCCGATGAATATTTTTGAATAATTAATATATTTAACTAACTTGAAAAAAAACAATATATATATATATATATATATATATATATTAAGCTTTCGGAACATTTTCCAAATAATTGTAGTAATTTGTTAAATTGCAATTTTTTTTCACTTACAAATGTTTGATGAGTGAATCTTTCGTAGTACGACTAACATCTAATATTTAATAAAGTTCGTTCCATACATTTTGCAGTTTTACGCTGACAACGGTTTTTAATGCAGCACTGATGCGTTTTTTAAGTTCTTTGAGTGTTTTCGACAATGATAATTCATAAACGAGATCTTTGATATAATCTCACAAAAAGAAATCACAGGACGTAAGATCCGGGTATCTGGGTGGGCATGTGAATAAGGGTAAATTATTGCTATCCGCGCATTCAACCCAGCTTTGAGTGACGAGAAAAAAAAACTTGGAATGTTTATATTTATTTCAATACATCACTTATTATAATACGTGTAATAGCTTTGAAAATGTCATTTATTAAAATCCGGTCAATCATTTATGATAAACGTGTACCACTCTGGAGTTTTCTAAAAAAATAAAATTATCTGTTTTTAGGTTCGTTCGTAATTATATAAATACGTAGCACCTATAGTCGTCGTCTGGTCCGTCCGTCTGTCAGCATATAACAGCACAAAAATTACCCAACCAAATGGTTTGAAATTTAATGTATATTATCGTTGTAGAGTTCGGTCGAGTCATTTCATTTTTTATGAAAATTGAATCAAAACTTAAAAAGATATTAATAAAAGTTTAATTTATTCTATAAATCCTATCGTACGTAATCTATATAATAAAAGCGCAAGTCATGTTACTGAGAAAAACAAATATGGACAGACCAGTTCTTTTTCATATGCCAGGCGGCTATTTTTATTCAAAATTGTTTTTTCGAATAAAATTGCTTAAAAGTTACATTTTTAGAAAGATCGTTGAAAAAGATTGTTTGTTTGGGAGATGAGTTACATTGAAATATGTATCGATTCTGAGATAATTTCAGTGGAAATTACGTTAACATCCGAATATCTCAATCCATTAGAGTAAATAAACACAGGAGATTCTTTCATTATAAGTCATAAAAATATTAAACCATGAACGTAATCATTCGCAAAGCAAGATCTCCATGGTGAATTTTACAGTGCTGTATGATGTAGAAAAAAAATCGCATTTGTAAACGTGGTATACGTAATAAGAAAAAGAAAAGGCATATTCATTTCGCTCATAGCAGACGATGTAATTCATTTCACTGAAATAATAAGAATGTTTTTTTTTTTACATTGTGAAACTAGTTATAAGACGAACGCACCTCTTATATCATGTTTAACGTACAATTTCCAACTTGTTCTCTCTTATCTAAGTTATCGCATGTTCTAAGAATGCCATCACCCCTTTTGCCTGCCCAATATCTTACAACTGTTGAGGTCATTATTTATACATTTATTTCTTCATTTTAATTTCAAGACAGATACATTCTTGATTTCACATGATTAAGGTCTTTTTGTTTGGTACCCCTCAGGCGGACGCCTGTTTACATGATTAGTAAGAATTACAACTAAAAGTAATAATTTTAAATAGTGTGATAATTGTAGTACAAATTATACAATAATTGACATATCTAATAAAATTATAAAATACATACAATTAATCAATAAGACATATTGAATTTATATAAAAATAACATATAAACAAATTACATTCCTTAACCGTCACATATCTAGTTCTAACCACTTAATGAGTATAAAATGTTAATTTAAAAAAAAATCATGATAAATTATTTATTTTTAACTCAATGTTTTTTAAAACTAAACTAAATTTTAAATGACAATATTGTGTGATTACAGTTTATTTGGTAAATACATAATGCTACAATAAACTGAAATTGCCGGAGACTGACTTTTCCTAGCCAGAAAAATAATGCATGTTAATAGCTCAACGGAAAACAGTAGATGAACAGTTCAATATGTAATAAAAAGAAAACTGCCCAGTTAAACTAAGAGCATTGAGCTCACAGGCTATTTACACTAATTAAATTCACACTAACTAAATTATACTCTTATTTCAAAGAATTTCAAATAAGCCCCTCGAAAAATAAAGAAATCGACAATATATTAAGGGGGAGGGTGTCATCCCCCGTTACCCCTCTCATAGTTAACTAATGAACCCCTTAAACTAATCAGGGAAGCCTCTAATTGCAATGAATATATATACAAAATTTGAAGATAATCGGATAATTCTGCATGAAAAACCCATTTATCTAAATTAAGGGGGGGGATTAGCCCCCCTTTCTCCCTTTATACTTAACCAATGAACCCCGAAAACTATTCAGAGGAGTGCATTATCACAATGAACCTATATACAAAATTTGAAGAAAATCGGATAATTCTGCACGAAAAACTCATTTATTTAAATTAAGGGGGGGGGACATCCCCCCTTTCCCGGTTTATACTTAACCAATGAACTCCCAAAACTATTCACAGAAACGCATTATCAAAATGAACCTATATACAATATTTGAACAAAATGGGATAATTCTGCATGAAAAACCCATTTATCTAAATTAAGGGGGGTTATCCCCCCGTTCCCCCTTTTATACTTAAACAATGATCCCCCAAAACTAATCAGGGAAGCGGCTTATCACAATGAACCTATAAACAAAGTTTGAAGCAAAACGGTTATTTCTATCAAGAGTTATTGCGTTACGTACATACGTACATACATACATACAGAACGGGCGGGCACATTAACTCTCAGGCTTTGATAGCCTGTGAGCTAATAAGGCTAAAATGAGCTAATGAGCTAAAATAGGAAACTTTTCTTCCCTATGAATGAATAAGTATTGTGCTGTCCTCTAAAAAAAACCATTTTTTGAATTTATCTTTATATAAAGTCTAATAAGGAATACAAAAAAATTAAACATAGCTATATTTTTTTTCTTGTTCTGACTAAGATTTTAATGCTGAGCATTTTTCATTCTATCAATATGTTACAAAATGACAGCCAATTTAGCAAGAAATTGAAAAAAACCCATTTCTTCCCAAAAAAAACCCATGTTACCTAAAAAAGCCCGCATGTAAAAATACTTGGAAATAAAATTATTTGACAGCAAAATATATATTTTTTCATTATTATTTATTTTTAAACCACAATTCTGCAGAAAAAAAATATTTAATATTTCATTATTTTTGTAAATTAAAGGAATTTCAAATGCAAAATATAATTATTTGTAAATTCGCTCCAGACTTTTCACATTTCTTTGCATACAACTTCAGTAAATTTAAGAAGAAAATTATTAAATAGCATTTGTAAAATCTTCGAGAGTTTAAATATGGAGAAGCATCAGTAATAAGCACATTTTGGTTTCTTTTGTTCTGAATAATAAGGTCATTAGATTCAAACTTAAGTACTCTTAATTTTTGTTGGCATTAAGCAATTTATTCGACGATCCTCATTTACTTCTTCAGTAATAATAACATGAAACTTTAAATCAGCTTATTTAATAATCACCTACTGGCCACATTGTAACTTCTCAGCTTCTTGTACAGAACAGAATAAATCATTGTCTTCATTATCGGTAATATCACTTGCGGTGTTCAAAATTGCGGCTTCTTCTGTATTATCCAGATCTGCATCTGATAAATCTGAGCTCCATAAAGATTTATTACTTTCCTGACTGCCATCTTCACTAGTAGTAGTACTTTCATTCTCAATGCTTGTTTTTGAATATCTTTTATGCAGTGAAGAGTGATTACAATGCTGTTAAGTGCTTGGAGATTCGTGTGATTTTAACACTTCATCTATTTATTTTTGTGTAATAACTGAAACACTCATCTTTATTCTTTCCTTACATCTTGTACGAGCTGTAGTTTGCGTTTTATGAAATTTATCAGTGTCAATCTAGAAAAAAAAATTATCTAATTGATATTAAAAAATATTGAGTACTTAGGTAATAAAGGGAATAGATGCTGTTTCCAGAACATCTGCCAACATTGCCACCAAAATCTTATTTTACTAATCCCATTTCTTCAACATTTTTACATGTGAGATTTTTAATGCTTTCACTTTTTCCTAAACATTGATGCAGTAACCTTAGGGACTGCAAGTATGAAGTCATATTATCATATCTGAACCTTTAGCCCATATTCGGCACCAAATAAATTTCTATTCCCTTTAATATCTAATTACATCTCTCAGTGGCCACCTGAATGCACTTTTCTCACAAGGAGAGAGTAAAATTTTCTTGCATTTTATCAAGGATTCTACTTTTGCTGGTTGCAATATGTTTATATTAACATATTTATTTGGGCTATTTAATTTTACATTAATACTAATAATTTTTTTTTTTAAGTACACTGCTCAACACCTTTAAATAAAAAAGTGGCTAAGTTTAAAGTTAGTAGCCACTTATAAAACTGCTACCACCGGCCACTAATGAAATTTGCCAATTTTGTCTTTTACCTAATATTATTAGTCCTCGTTTTACCCAGGGTTGTATCGGTTTAAACATGGAAAATAACAGTTTTAACTTTCCTGGTCAAAATATGTTTTGATCATCAGTAATTAAGACTCATTTTGATTTGGAAAAATAGATTAAAATTTATTCTATTAAAATAAATTTAATACAACAAGCGTTACTTATCAAGTAACAACTTTTTCTGTATTAAGGCTAACACAGATCAAACTTTGAAAATTATCTTTATTGCTGAAGAGTTTGCACAACAATTCACCGGGTGCATTATGAAAGCCAAAAATTTCAAATGTCTTTTTAATAGAGTTTCAATTATTTTTGAGTGGTTGAAGGAAATTTGACCACTTTTAAATGGTTAAAACCAGTTTTTACCACAATCCTGGTTAAAATGAGTTTTGACTGATCAAAATTACAATCCTGGCTTTACCTTCTCAGATGATAAAGGAAAGATAATGAAGTTCATCGATGACACAGAAAGGGTACACTTTTGTTCTTGAAACAAGATTTGCTGATTAAACTGCTGCCACTTCTTTCCTGAATTGTATTACGATTTTCCTCTGTAGTATTTTAAATTACATAGAAAAGGGGGAATGCATCAGATTTCATGTTTTACCTTTTATACGAAAGACAAAATGATATTTTGCAATTCACTTACTATGTTTTGCACAAAACTGTTCAAACTTACAGTTCATCTGTATGCTTAGAAGAGAAATAGTACAAATTAGCATCTATGCATCTATATTTGTTATTCCCACCTTGAGTAAAATATTTTGCATTAAAAAGTTAAAAGAGTGAATAAAATAAATAAAAGTTTGAAAATATCAAAATAATGTGTAAAATACAAGTGAAAGGTATCTGTGTGTAAAAAAGATTGATGGGTTTTATTTTTTAAAACATGGATTTTTTTTTATGACATACTAAAAAAAAAAAAAAAAAAAAAAAAAAAAAAAAATCCTTAGAGGTGGCTTCAATATGCATTAAATTTGCATAATTTAATTATGTTCCTTAAAAATAAATGTCTTTTTAAGAAAATTTGTATATTTTATCATTTATTTACTTGAAACAAAATTTGATTTTTTAAAGTCCAGCATGGGTTTTTTTTTTAGCTCCATTTTCAAAGGTTGCCAGCCGAGCACTACATGACATAATCAGCTGGAAATGTAACATTTTATTCACATTTTAATGGTTTAACATAAAAACATTTCAAAATTGATGTACATCATTCTAACACAACGTATTATAAAAAACAAATATGTGAAAATGAAGCTCATGTTTTGCCAAAATTCTGCATTATTAAATTAAATTATTTTAAAACTAAATAAACACTCCTTAGGCATTATCAAATGCTTTTACTGTTACAAATGGTGAATAGAAACAGGGCAAAACCAAAAATTGACATCAGTGAATTATTTGATAAAATACTAGGGTGGGGTTTTTTTTAGGAAACATTTCACACTGGGTTTTTTTTAGAGGACAGCACAATAAGTCTCTGGTGTAGTCTGTGTAATAGATTTTATTTTTCTTAATATAACTCTGAAAAAATTGTGAATGCAGCGATTGCTCAATCATTTCTGTAGTACTATCGTTTAGTCTCTGGTGTAGTCTGTGTAATAGATTTTATTTTTCTTAATATAACTCTGAAAAAATTGTGAATGCAGCGATTGCTCAATCATTTCTGTAGTACTATCGTTTAGTCTCTGGTGTAGTCTGTGTAATAGATTTTATTTTTCTTAATATAACTCTGAAAAAATTGTGAATGCAGCGATTGCTCAATCATTTCTGTAGTACTATCGTTTAGTCTCTGGTGTAGTCTGTGTAATAGATTTTATTTTTCTTAATATAACTCTGAAAAAATTGTGAATGCAGCGATTGCTCAATCATTTCTGTAGTACTATCGTTTATTTGGTTTCTTATGGGTGAATACTGGCACTTCCAAACCACAGCTTATATGCTTACATAATTCACACTTTACTCATTTCTTTCGTTATTGATTTTGTTAATGATGAAAATATTCCATCAGTATTCAGTGTCTACAGCTTTAAATTTAAATTACAATTTTTGTAGTATTTACATACTACATTAAATGTATTACTAAATAAGCTGAATTTAAAATAAATATTTTTTTTTTTTGTGTTTGGAATAGTTTTAAACTTTTTTAGGTATCAATTTTTTCTTCTATTCGAAGCGTTTATTTTATTTATTATCATTAATTTAAAATTTTAGTGTATAATAAAAAAAAAGAGAATCGCTCAACCTAATTTACGGTATTCTATATACTGAAGTTTTAAATATATATTTTTTTTTACTTTATAAAGACATACACTTTGTTACATAACTTGAAAGAATTCTTCAAACCTTTTTCAATAATTTTATTTTACGCTTCTGAAAAATCGCCATTCCTTTATTTTATACTGAAAGAAGAGATAAGCATTCTTTTTTGCAGAAAATCATTTACTTCCAGTTGAATTGGAAGAATTTATATTTCTTTATACAATGGCTGAGGTTTTTAATTTCCAACTTTTATTAAAGAACCTCGAGAATTATATTTCAGAAGTAATAAATAACATTAAGTGAATGTCAAAATTATATCAGCCTCTTCAGACCCAAAATTTTAATAATACTATAAACACTCATTGCTTCTTTTTACAAATTAAAATGACACCATACATATATTCCTTTTATTAAAAATAAATGTACAACGTGAAATAGCACAAATTAAAAATATATATATTGACAAACAGCTGTTTCGGAGCCCCTAAAGCTCCATCATCAGTGCCAATTCAAAAGATTTAAACGATTTAAAATCCTAAGCCATGTCAATTTGCCTGCGTCTTTCGCACGCGTCGAGATGAAATGGCGGTGACCTCTTCAAAAACAACAGCGGAGACAGAAAAACACATGTGACGGAGAGACCAATAGGAACGCTCCGCCAGACCGGGAGAGATTAAGTATGAAGGCGAATAAAGGGGGCAACGAAGAGAATGAATTAAGTGAAAGGCAGCCAGACGCTTCAGGCTTTTCGCAGGCAAATTGACATGGCTTAGGATTTTAAATCGTTTTAATCTTTTGAATTGGCACTGATGATGGAACTTTAGGGGCTCCGAAACAGCTGTTTGCCAATATATATATTTTTAATTTGTGCTATTTCATGTTGTACATTTATTTTTAATATAACGACACAAAATTTAATCCACCTTTTTAGATCTAATCCTTTTATTAATATTTGACAGATAATTCTAGATTCACATACGTGGATCTAAAATTAATTATTCCCAAATTATCAGTAATCTAGATTAAGCAAACACTAAATCCAATTATTTTAAAAAGATCAATAATTTGCAAAGCTCTTATAAACTTTTTTCACTGTAAATGCTTTAAGTTAAATAGTTAGGAAAACTTTTTCGCAATGTTGTCTTTGATGCCTTCTGAAAAGTTCTATAAAAAACATTTATTTTTTGAAAATCTTCAACACCAGTGAGAGGCTATTTACTGGTGTTATTTCCCAGGACGAAATTCATGCTAGTACTAGCAACAAAAAATAGGCTAGTTAATGCTATGTACTGCTTTGTATGCTAGATTTTCATGCTATTATATGCTTTATACTGCTAGCCAGCATCAAGTGGGTCAATACGCACCATGACTTTCTAGGTAATTATGGTTGAATCAGCAAATGTTTATGCTAGTACCAGCAACAAAAATAGGCTAGTTATTGCTATTATATACTTTATAATGCTAGCCAGCATCATGTGAGTCAACACACACAATGACCTGCTGGTAATTCTGGTGGAACCAGCAAATGTTTATGGTAGTTTATTCTATTTTATTGCTGGGTTACAGCATTTATTGCTAGTCTAGCAAACAAATACCAGCATGAATTTTGACTTGGGGGGGGGGGGGAGCAAGACGTTTCCAAAACTGTCAAACCAAGTATCCTAAATATGACATTATATTTTAATTAAATTAATGTGGAAAAGATTAATTGAATGATTTATATAAAAGTTCGTGAAAGCATTTACCAAAATACACTGAACGCTTTTAATGAAAAACTAAAATTCAAGCATAATGAGAAGACCATATAATGAGAGGAAAAACCTTTTGGTATAAAATTAAAGAGAAAAGAAAAGAAATGAAAGGATAATGAATAATTTTTATGTGTTTCATTTGTGTTAAAAACTATTGAATAAAGGATGCATTTGAAGAATAGCGAGCGTAAATTTGAACGATATCTAACAAACAAATACCAGCATGAATTTTGAA
The DNA here is from genome assembly GCA_963931845.1 of Maratus michaelseni. Taxonomy (NCBI): domain Eukaryota; kingdom Metazoa; phylum Arthropoda; class Arachnida; order Araneae; family Salticidae; genus Maratus; species Maratus michaelseni. The sequence continues at coordinate 73,263,250 of OZ007590.1, read as the reverse complement.
TTGGGTTAATAGGGAAAACATTTAGATAGAAGGGAAGCCGAAAAAAATACGTTTTAGATTTTATAAGGAATATAATATAAATCCACATATATAGACCACAGGACTGAAGATACTACAGCCGATTACGGTGTCATATTTACGAACTTCGCACTTGAAAAAATAAAACATGCTTTCAATTAAAATGATATTCCATGAATCACATCAGGTTGATTTAAAATAAATACAACATATACGCCAGACACATTTAATTAAAAAAAATTCTGTTTCAAACTATGTTTTTCCTATTAAAAAAAGAGGGAGGTTTACAAGTATGTGATTTACTATTCTTCTAAATTTCATAAATTCATTTTAAAAAGTGTTTTGGGCATTTTCTTATTTTGAATATACAATTTTCTTAAAAATTCTAACGATGCTTTCATGTTTATTCTTAACAATTATGGCATACATTTGTAAATACCCTGTAAAAGTGTACAAATATAGTTTATTAGTATGTATTGAATTTAAAATAAATTATTCTTATTGTATGAATTCTATTAAATTACAATGCTTGTTAATATTGAGAAACTAATAAAACTGACATAAGATTATATGAACTAACAGACACATAAATGTAGAACTGAATTTAGAATGTTTAATAAAAAAAATGCATGTGTTTTATACATTTTTTTTGTTAAGTATGCTATTACCCTTTTACAAATTTACTCAAATAATACTCATGAAACATCGTTTACGGAGTGGTAAAACACACACAATCAATTATATTTACCAGATAATATATTTATAGTAACTGAAACTAAGATTACATTTTGTTTTCACAAAAGAGACTTTCCAGTATCGTATAGAAGATTCAAATTTTTTCCACACAGCATACCAAAAAGACACGACATAAGTTATATTTTTTTCTTGTACATATTGCTTGTTTACTAAATTATTTCAGTAAAATGAAAAACTTGTTTGACTTTTCTACAAAAGAAATTCCGCGAAAAAATTAATGGAAAGAATAATCCTCAAAAAAATTTTAGGTATTTCTAATCAAATGATAGTCCATCAAATTAACTTTCGATATTTTTTTGCCGGCTAAATAATTTATTTATTTTTAGCAACATAAAGAAACTTTCTTACTTAATTTAATTAAATGCTTTGTATGGCGTGCCTTATAAAACATATAATACATACACTGAAAAAATAATTTTTTCCATGAAAATCCAAAACGAATTTTAAAATGATAGGAAGTCTTTGGAAATTTCTACTTACATCAATGGAAAATTTTACTACTAAAAGCTCATTAGAATTTTTTAAATCCCCGACTGACTATCATTTTTCTGCGAAATTCTTTTATGACGATTTGAAATAGAAAACGCTAAGTTTCTTATTCATTTCTCAGAATTCAATTTCTTTCTAAAATAATGGTACAGTTAATTAAAATTAATGCTTTTTTCAGTCGTCATGGCAACAATTAAGTTCGATTTTAAATAAGCAGTTTAACTTCAAAATTCAGCAAATTCAAATTCAGAAATTGAATTTATGAGAAATTCTTTTCGTTCCAATGTGGCAGAATATCGTATAATAAGAATAATAAGAAATGCGTGTGAAAATAAAAAAATAAAAGCAATATTTTCATTTAAAAAGACAAAAGACATTTATAATAATTTCAAAATAAATATACAATACGTTTGTTTGAAATAAATATATTTGTAATTTTATAAATCAAAATTTCTTCTTTGTTGAACAAGTTTCATACTGTAGTTAGAGGCAGACATTTTATAGTTTCCTTTTGACAGTATATATTTCAAAGTTTAGAATTTTTTTTTTTTTAATGTAATTAATCTATTTAGTTGAAATTTTCTGTAGCAGAAAGATGATTAGACAGTGTAAAAGTATTAATGTAAATCGTAATAATTTGTAATAGCATTTGATTTGTTTATCGAAACAGGATATAACATTATTCTAATTATTTGAAAAAAAATTGAAAATATACCCTTGCCATTCGAAATGGCAGAAACAAGAATAAAATAATCAAATGGACGATTGAAGAAGACTTTAAAAAAGAACATTAAATATATTACACACTCTATCTCTCTCACACACACATTATATAGCCGAAATCCCTTTCAGATGGCCCCGACACGCAGCTTAAGTGCAGAAGAGGACCGGGAGCCTGGCATTGCACGCTGTGAGTTGACACGCGACGGGGCAGGTATGTGGACGAATCACAACGCCCAGTTGTTGCCCGGCGGGAAAAGAGGTGGCTGAGTAGCAGGTGGTGCCGGATATTTTGACACCAGACCTCTCCTCATAAGGCCAGTTCTCAGTCGCTTGGGTTATAAAGGCTGAACGCGGTTGGGATGACCTCCGTAAGGGTGTGAATTTCACCTCATATGCCAATCCTCCATGCCCAGCTTAAGCTGGGAAGGTGACAGTTGTGGCAACGGCTATATAGTGTGATAGGATCAATACCATACTTGTCTGACGCGAGAACAGACTCTGAACAGCAAGGACAGCGTGCGTTTCCTTAGTGACGTCTGGTTAGTGCGTGATGAAACATGCAGCATTCCTCGGTACTGGCAGACTGTGGAGCATAGACAACGACGTAAAGAGTGAGGTGTGGCCACGTTTTTCCCCTTCACGATCGTTCATCTCTTGAGGTCCCTCTGAAGCTGGATGAGTTGTGAGCCGCCCTCGACGTTCGGTCGAGACAGGAGTGGTGCCCTGTTTGACCATAGGCAGCTCGTGTCCATGGAGGGTACCTTAGTGAATCAGATTCTATGGCTCGTATTGCACCTTTTGGGAGTGGAACCCAGAGGAACCGGGTAGGAGGCTCATCAGTCACGTAATGGCGTCTAGACCAAAGTCGGACTCGGGTAGAAAACCAGTTCGGCGTGTCTGTGCGTAATCGGAGTTTTCTGTGCCCGGCTGTTGGATTAACAAGGCTTTCTTAAAACTAGCGTTCTAGAGAGAGCTTTCTGCGGTTCTTTGGAACAATGAGCGGTGCTTTATTTTCCTTGGTACTGGTGGCCTTGCACGGTTTGTGGGCGCTTCGGTGCCCAAGCACCCGGTCGCCAGGAGGTAAGTTGTGTTGAAGTTCGTTGGCTGGGAGCTGGGAAGCCTCGACTCTGCAGTCCAGAGCCTCTGGGACGTAGCTATGTGTCCGGGGAAAAAGTTTCCTCACTCTCCTGGGCATGCAAGAGAAGCCTACCTTTCGCAAAAGCTGACGGGTTAGTGATATCCTCTGTAAGAGTTTCACTACCGACGGCATTAGTAAACCAAATGTGCGTCTGGGAAACACATTGTAAGACTAGGGCAAACCCCTTATGGGTTTCTGTCTCTGTAGCTCTTGGGGATTCTAGCACGTCACCAAGTATGCCCCTAGTGCTTGGACTCCGCCGCGAATCGTCCACTTTTGGTTGCAAGGGAGTGATGCGCAGATGGTGGTTCTTCTCTTGGCCGTACTCTACGTGGCTGCCCTGATGGGTACATCACAACACTTTGGAATGTTTAAAAATCTCTTCAGGCGTATTTTTATCAAACCGTAATCCACGTCGGATTGTTTAAAATGACTACTCCTAGTCACGGGTGTCTATAAGAAATCTCCAACTGCAGATCTTTGCGTACTGTTGGGAATTCCCCCTCGTGCATTGCAGCTGAAGAAAATATCCACTCTCGGAAAGGTACTTCGTCTTGGGGTCCTGGTGGATGAACATAACCAAATGAATTACCAACCGAAATCAACTATAACATAACACCTCCATACACTGAATATTTTAAGTGGCAAACAAAAAATGAGAGGATAATCGAAATTGATATATTCACCGACGGATCAAAAACATCAGATGACACTGCATACGCTTTCTATGCATACAAAGGTTCAGTTCCACAGGGAACAAGACAGATTCATTTACACCACGATAATTGTGTCTACCAAGCAGAGCTACTAGCAATACACGATGCAATAGACTGGGCTAATTCTAATAATTTTCAAAGCTACACAAACAATTCTTATAAGATATCTAGCCTGCAGGCATTAGCAGATATATTCACCTCCAATTTACTCGTATGTGATATAATTACAGCAACAAACATTGAAATCCATTTTCTCTAAATGGGTGAGTGGTCATTCTGGGATAGCTGTAAACGAACATGCTGATAAACTGGCCCGCGATGCAACGAAACCGTCGCAGGACATCTTAAAAAATTCTACACATTTCCACCATCACATTTAAAGGAGATAACAACATCAGAATTAATAAGATCATGGCAAATTGATTGTAATTTGGAACAACGGGTTGCTTTACTCACGCCTTAATCTCAACAGTATCAACAGATCTTCAACTGCAAAACAGGCACCATTACATCTTTGCTACAAACCATGGCCCGTTTTCTCAGTATCTCAATAAATTCGGCAAGGCATCGTCACCTAGATGCACCTGTGGGAGCGGGGTACCTGCTTACATTATATCCTATATTGTACCCTGACTGTCCCCATCACATTAGAAAGTCATCAGAAATGAATCTGTTGGCTTGGTTTGCCTAAGTGCTGAAACAGCCAAAACTGCTTAAAAAAATAACAGATTGTATGTTTCTGCTAAAACGCAATCAATACTTATTCATGCTGCCTCCATTGGACTTAGTGGAGGTTGAGGATGAAGTGAACTTCTAATACGTATAAGGACATGTACACACTACATAAACGCTAACTTTAACAATTTAGTTATTCTTAATGGCATCATACAGTGCTATTTGGTATTTTCAACATAATTTATAACTGTTTACTCTAGTATTATTATTCTACCATTATTGTTCATTTATTACTTACTTCTATACGTTAGTATTATTTACTTTAGCACCTTACAGTATTATTACATGGTAGCATTATTGCTCAGTATCACATAGTATTATTTAGTACTGTTAAGTAGGATTGGTAAATTGTATTTTAAGAATTTATGTTTTTGGAATCTTGTATTTTCAGAATTTATATTTCAGCATTACATAGTATAATTATTGCTCAATATCACAAAGTATAATTTAGTAATGCTCAGTATAATTAGGTAAACAAACTTACTGGGCGGGGCTAGTTGAGCTTAAGCCAAAAGGTAGGTCTCCCCGCCGGGTTTGACCTTGACCTTGTTTAAAATGATTTTTATCATGCAAAGTGGCATAGTCGTTTGCATCTTCATCATCTTCCTCTTCATTGCAGTCCATTGCGGTGTTGTTTCAGTTTTCACAATGGCCATAAACCTGATTAATTGGTTGTTCCGAGATCTCATATTTAGAATCAATTAGAAAATCACCAATCTACATCTTATCGTTCATTTCTTCCTTTTTATTCAGCTGTATCCCCATTTTGTATATTTCCTCTAAAGAAATAGCGTCCTCTCCTCCATACTTTACGAATTCTTACTGCTTAAAAAGAGTTCAACTTTGGCAAAATTGTTACTCATAGCATCACAGTTCCGTGCTTTGGAAATATCTTCTGTGATTTGTAGTCAGTCTTCTTTGAGCTTAGACAAGTTGCAGCTGGTCAGGTGAAGTTGGCACGAAGAGCCTCTTCATCTAATATTTTATTCAAAACATTTCGCATAAATATGTTTTGTTCTGTTTTCTTTTTTTGCATTATTTAATTTGGAGTTACATCAAATTTTTAATAACGAATCACAATGCGAAGTCTAAGGTGGCGTTAAAAGAAGCGCGTTAAAACATCTCCATTCTTTCAATTCTGAACAGTAATATGCATAGAGCATTTATCACCTCTCGTATAGACGTAAGGAGGAAATATAAAATATAAAAACAGCTATAAAGGGGGTTGCCATGGTAACCGTGACGTCAGTTTCGGATCCTTTGATATTGCTCCTAAAAGTGGAGGGTGAAATTGAAAATTTAATTAGAAAAACATACAAAAGTCTTAAATGACTGTCATGCTTTTGAAGAATGTCTGAGTTTATCCATTTACTTACATAAATATGACATTTTTCTTTCAATATTCTAATGCATTAATTAAAATATATCAATCATTGAAATTTGGAGAAAAAGAAATTTAAAGCAGTTTTCTTTTTTGCAATTTATTTTTTTTTGTATGATTTATTCCAATAACTACGAACATGAAAGTTTTTCTAATTATAAAAGTTTATTATTTATTAATATCAATATATATTCTGTTCATTTAATAATGAAAATCATTTTAAACACATCTACCCATCTTTAGAAGCATTGGATCATTTTTCCATTCTATATGAATTTTTAAGTTGTGCACTATGTTAAATGGAAAAAAAGCAGTTTTTATGATTTTTCTATTTATTTTTACTACTGTGACTGAATTGTAATTTTCATTTTTAAAAAAATAAGCTATCTTTCTCTTATAACAGAGCTATCTTTAAAATCAATAAGGGTCATATTTATTGTTTAATTGATTTTTCATTTCCATTTGCCAGTAGTCTGTAAAAGGTTAAGTAATTTCTGTTACATATTATTATTATTATTATTTTCTACCAAATTACATATCTGTAAATATTTTGTAAATGATTTATATTTTCAAATATTTTTATGCTATTTCTATAATATTAGCGAAAAAATAGGTGTTAAATACGGTGATATTGTTACACAAGTTATCTAGTTCTCAACAATCAATTAAGGTAAAGCCAGGAGAGATGGCGCAGTTGGAGAGATTGTGCACTTAGAGGTTCGGGGGGGGGGGGGGAATAGAGTGAGCTCGCAGCGACTCCAGGTAGTTGTACAACAGCAGTAGTGGAGTGTCTACATGAAAGTGCACGTTGATTGTTTTGAGTTTCTAAAATAAAGCATTGCTATTTTGTTTTGTTTTCCCAAAGTACTTTAATTTTCATAGCTATTCATCAGAATTTCTATACAATGTCAGTAGTACAAGATATTTTAAACTTAAACGATTTCTCATAAGTTACTAATCTTGATGAACAATGTAAACATCAACGGTTCTTTTTAGTAGCGGCCAGGTTTATATAAAATGCGCGCAATCTCTCCTACTGAAATTGGAGAGTTTGCGCGTCTGCTACTTAGGAGAGATGACGCATTGTTTCCATTAGTTTCCATGCTAGGAGAGATGCCGCAGCTTATTGGTAAATTTGCATAAAAATATGAACATTTAAAATGGACTAATTTTAAGTTAAGCATGTTATCAAGTAACTTAATGTGTTTTTGTAATCTTATCTGGACTTGCTTTTTCTAATTCTTTAATTTTTTTCCCTTTAATTAAAATTTTTAAATCGTTTTTAAAATTATTTTCTTTTTCTGATTCTTTAATCATTAGGTTGAAGTATTCACTCCTAATACAATAATATTTGTTTACAAAAACCTTAAAACAATATCATTTAAGTGTAATTATTGTTGTTAACAATTTAATTGTATTACTTTTAAATGCTAAAGGTGTAAAATTAACAACATAATATAAATTAAAATAACTTTTATTAGTTGTTTTACATGTTTCGACTCTTTCCGAGTCATTTTCAAAAACAAAATGAGAATATTCTAAAGTTGCACGGGCTTTGAAGTTATTATATTCATGTACTTTTTAAAAAATTACGCACGTTATCTATTATTTTTTACTTGGTTGTTTATTTTCATATCTCTGACCATGGAGTAACTCTAGCCACAGTTTCGGTAAATTAAATGATGCGGCATCTTTTAATTTACCGAAACTGTATTAATGTATTTTTCATATAAAGCTTCTTTTGATATACTCACTTAAATAAAACCGTGTATCCCCCCTTGTTACTATAATTTTTTTTATTTATCACCACATATGTGTTTGTCAAAGCCAGCGTTAGAAAATGCTATCCACAGCACATAGGAAGACTTTGGAATGTTTTCCAAGAGGTGTGGGAGAAAACTGATAGGATTGTACTAAGAGAAAAATCGACTATGATGGAAATTTCGATCCAGAGTTATAATAAAGATTCAGGGCTAAAAATAATTGTATTTGAAAAACGCCAAACATTTAATTTAATAAAACAGTAAATTTACTATTATCTAAAACACATTATTATTATTATCTAAAATATTATTATTAATATTAAAATGTATTTTTTATAACAGAAAAATAAAATGTTTTATCTCTAACAAAAAATTTATAAGTCCCCGAAAATTTCGTTCATTGGTTTTGAAATTTTAAAGGATCGAGATGTGCAAAATATCGATAGATTTTGTTGTTTAAGAGTACTTATTTCTGGTATTTCTTTATATATGCTATATTTTAAATATTCTTTTTCTTTTTCTTTTTAATGCAGTGATTTTCATTGAAACAAATATTATTGAAATGAATAGATTAATATTATCATGAATTTGTATTTATTAAAATAGTTTAGAACATCAAATTCTAGTTATAGGCACATTGTTATGTCGCTTTTTTTACCACTTTTTTATTTCAAATTTTACCAGTGATAGTTTTTACTCTTTTAAAGCAAATGTTTATTTTTACGCGTCAGTGTAAAATAGATCAATCATGAAACAGAAAAAAAATCTGAAAAAAAATATAGCGTTAAAACTTGTAAAAATTTTCAGTTGATATATTAATCCAATATTACGAATATCTTCCAGTAGTGTAAAAAAAAGAAAGAAAATTTATGCATCAAGCATAGATTATGAAACACTTTCAAACACTTACTTTAAAAATCTGTAGCTGTTTAATAAGGTAAATAAGATACCTAATTAATTTTAGACAACGCAAAACACATTTGACAACCAGATTTCAGCAATTACAGGCCATAGACAGAAATGTATTCCAACTCTTTTGTGCAGCCGTGTATATAATCTGTAGGTTTGTATATTCTCCGTATAGCATGCTACAATTTAGTTATTTATGAAAACACATAACACAGTTGAAAATTCCCCTTCAGCGGTTTCTACCAATAGGCGGAAACATATCTGACTCCTTTTATACACCCTGTATATTACCTTAAGATTTTTATACACGCCACATATTAAACTAAAGTTTGACTCAGGCTAAAACATGCTGAAAACTATTGAAATCGTACTTCCGGAAATTATCATACATAGGCGGCCATGTATCTAGTTCTTTGCGTTGCACAGTATATGATTTTATTTATATTCAACAAACATATCTTAGTATACTAAATCTATTTCACGTTCAAAATGCATAACCCGCTGAAAACGCCCTTTAGGCAATTTAAACTGATACACTATAATTACGATCTCGTTTGCGCAGCTATGTATATGAGCTATAGCATGCCACATAGTATGAAAAAACTTACTTAAACGCATAACTATCTGAAAGCACACTTCCAGTAATTATAGCTTATAAACAATATACAGTACTCCATATATATATAATACTATATTTCACTATATATACACTGTTAAAAATTTGCAGCAAACTGTCATTTGACCGTTTTTGTAGAAAACGGTTACATAACCGTAATTTAACTATATTCTGACTATAAAATGAGCAATAATATGGTTAGAAAATAGTTAAATTACGGTTATGTAACCATTTTCTACAAAAACGGTCAAATGACTGGACAGTTTGCTGCAAATTTTTAACAGTGTATAATGAACTATAAATGATATGCACATCATATTATACAACAAGTATCTTGTAGTGAACATCAGTAGTATATATCAATTTCATTATATTTGAAATAATACGAGTTGTAATTTTCCAACTGGACGAAAAATGTCCGGGCCAGGATTCGAACCTGGGATATCTTGGCTGAAGCTGCCACGCTCTACCTACTGAGCTATCCCGGTCGAATCTGGAGCGCATAATTCATCTAGTTAACCTTATTGATCATAGCATCTGGTCTGATATTTGAATCAGCTCAACAGAATAGATCGCAGGTAATGGAACTCCAGTAAACGCTGGATACGTGATTACACTGGTTCCAGCCAAGAGATCCCAGGTTCGAATCCTGGCCTGGACATTTTTCGTCCAGTTGGAAAATTACAACTCGTATGATTTCTTTACTAATTTGAATAATTGTGTTAAAATTAATCCATATTTGAAATAGTGTAACATAATTAAAGCACGCTGCAAACAATTTTCCCCTTACATCATTATATAACCGTGTACTTTTGTGAAACCCTGTAAAAGAATGATAAATGTTTTACACTACATATTCTACAGAAAGCGCATGTTCTAGTGCACCTCAGAAATTGATATCAATTTTATTATGCTTGTAATAGTGTAACATGATTAAATGCACCGCATACGATTCTTCCGCATAGACCATAACATAACGGAATTATTTTGAGTCTCCATGTAAATTAAATATATGTGCTAAACGTACCATATTCAATAGTAAGAATCTTGTAACGCACTTCAGTGATGTATAAATATATTTGAAAAGGTGTAACATCATTAAAATACACTGTAACTGATTTTTCCACATAGACCATAATGTAACGGTATTCTTTTGAGTGCCCCTGTAAACGAAGTATAAGAGCTACATACTTTATTTTCAATACCGAGCATGTTATTGCATACCTCAATAACATATATCAATATCATGACAATTCGCGAAAATTTACGCGAGGTTAGAGTGCGGAAAGACAGACAGACGGACAGTCAAACCGAATTCATAAACACTTTTAAACTTGGAAAGTGTTAAAAAGAAGAAACTTGTAATATTTTGGTATTTATAAAGAAATCATTTTTTTTAATATTAAATCACATAACAACAAACAGTAAATAAAATATGTTAAATACTGTTATAGAAATTTTAAACTATCCACTTATGCATATTTTATATATTCTTATGAAATTCTATAATGTTGCCATCAATGTTTTAAATATTATATATATTTTTTAAGAATATTATTTTTTTAAAGAAAAAGCTTGTAAGTAAAACAAAGCATACAGATAAACGACAGCTGACAATTTTTAATAGATTTTTCTTTTAAATATTCTTTAAATTTTTACAAATAAGAAGGTTCTTTCTGTAATGTAATAACATAAAACTCGAAAACAATTGGACTGCTTTGTTCTATTCCCTTTAAAATAAATCCCGTTTTCACACTTTCTCATCAAAACAAGCAGCATATGTCCGCTTCTGTTTTGCTATTTTTTTCACGTAAAAAGAATTTTTACGTTTTTCGAATATTATGTTGCAGTGAAAAAGGAAATATAATTCTCCAATTTTATCAATATACTCTTCCAATAACTTTTTTTTCTTTATATGTCGAAAGGGGGAAAAAGTAACTGTTCTTAATATATTTAACTTTATGTTGTGGAATGACCAAGTTTCTAACATTTTTTTAAAAGCAAGCAGGTTTAGAGAGAAATGGAGATTGATCTTGCAAGTAGTAAAAAAGTACCAAAAAACTCACAAGAGATAAATAAATTAGAAAATTTGTTCATATCGTCATAAAAATTTGTAAAATTAAAACTTAACTGTACAGTGGCTGTTGAATCCTAACCGCATATCTAAACCTGATGAATGATCAATTTTATATGATCCGAAATGACGTGAATTTACGAAGCATCTTCTGACCTTTTCTGGATGTTTACTTTGAATAGATGAAAGTAGTATAACCTCATATTTTAAAGTAAGTATATAAAATACACATTAACTTCTAAAATAACTTTATTTTACTATTTTCAGCAAAAAAGAGTTTGAATAAATTGTGGTGCAACATGCTATTTGTAGATGTTTTTTATCAGCATTTCAGTGCTAGTGTGTCTGCTTTGAATTGTATTGTTTATTGTTCCGGTTATCGTGCCAGTTCAGATAAAATAAAATATTTATTTTCGATTGCATTGTTTGTTTCTTTCAAAATAAAGGTTACCGTTTGTTCCCTGATTTCTTTCAAAACCCTGATTTTACAAAAAATCGTCATTAGATATACTATTAAACCAGAGGTGTGAAACTGTGCCCCGCCATATACCACTAATTTTTTAAAGAAATAGTCGACTTCTTGAATCGCAGAAATTCGATGATTAGATGAATAAAATATTATTATGAAATTTTAGTGGCATCCGGCGGGCCGCAGTTTGACACCCCGTTATTAAACTAATACAAATAAATAATGCAAAATTAGTGTATATTCTTTTTTTGTTTTCGCTGTAAGCTTTACACAATTTTGCAACATTCTGGTTTTACTATTAGACTTATTTTGAAATAAATTTCTTTCTTAATCAAATTGGTAAATCGGCAATGCATTCTAAAAATATCTCTCATGTTGAAATTAGTCGGAGAAAATCGTTTGCCTGTTCCGGTTTTCAAATTGACACTTTGCGCGCACACATCTTAAGATGTCATCGGTCTTTCCTATATCTCAGTTAATAAAGATTTTCCTTTTTAGCAGTTTAATTAATTCCAATATAGATAATTCCTGATTTAACTTTTGACATCGCAGATTAAAACAATAATGATAATAATAATAATAATAAATTAAATGATGACATTTAGTAAATGGTGTTTAGTGGCTTTAATAAATTTTATAAACGAACTTTTAAAATGTTTTTCTGTTCCTGTTCGAAAACTTCGTTTTGCACGGTTAAATCATAGTATCTACACTCATAGTGTTTATTGAAACAATTGGAATCATAGTTCTGGCTTAGCTAAACGGGGCATTTCTAATCTAACATATTAACATTTCTTCATCTAAGTATGTGTGTGGGGGGGGGGAGATAACGGACTTCCTGTAAGAGATATGCACTTTGAGATCATTGTTAAATATCATATACCAAATATTCCGGGTGAGGGGACAATTTCCTACTGCGGGAGGGAATGCCGGAAGTTCGAAATGAGTGCAAGCATTACACCTGAACGAACATTACAAGTAAAGTTTTATCTCAATGTTAGTCTAGGCACAATTGCAAAGATTGCGTGAACTTTTGCAATGATTTCTTGACAGCTTCATGTGGCCGTTTAGCAACATTTCTGTTGGTGATTATCCAGAACGGATTCTTTGATCCTGAGTTTGCTATGTTTGATCTTGCGTACGAGGTACGGCTAACTTTGTTATTAAACTTTACATAGAATGTTTCTCACACTCGTTATGAACTTTGAGCTTTATCAGTGAGTATTCTTCAACGATGGCACACACTGTTTAAAGATATACGTGACCATATTTTCAATCTTCCGAAATGATTTCTTGACAACTTCATGTGGCCGTTTAGCAACATTTCTGTTGGTGATTATCCAGAACGGATTCTTTGATCCTGAGTTTGCTGCGTTTGATCTTGTGTACGAGGTACGGCTAACTTTCTTTCTAAACTTAACTTAGAATGTTTGTCACACTCGTTGTGAACGTTGGGCTTTATCAGTGAGTATTCTTCAACGATGACACACACTGTTTAAAGGTATATGTGATCATATTTTAAATTTTCCGAAATGATTTCTTGACAACTTCATGTGGCCGTTTAGCAACATTTCTGTTGGTGATTATCCAGAACGGATTCTTTGATCCTGAGTTTACTGCGTTTGATCTTGTGTACGAGGTACGGCTAACTTTTTTTCTAAACTTTACTTAAAATGTTTGTCACATTCATTCTGAACTTTAGGCTTTATCAGTGAGTATTCTTCAACGACGACACACACTGTTTAAAGGTATACGTGACCATATTTTCAACTTTTCGAAATGATGAAGTTAAAAAAAAGTTACACAACATGCACTGATATCCCGAACTTGTCACAAAACTTTCAAATGATTACACTAAGTAGTGAAAATTTGATATTTAATACTTCTAGGCGTTTTTTATGCAACCCTAAATGTTGAAAAAGGGGATTGTTGAATATATTTGTTTTCAAGAAAGAATAAAGAAACAGACCACCAATGCTTCAACCATGCCTGTTACAGGAATGTTAAAAATTTTCAAATCAAGGCTGCAAATTGTGGAACTTCTGAAAGATAATCAAAATAAAATCTATTTATAAATAATTCGCATGTTTTAAAGTTTATTTTTATGTGAAATTTATAAATATAAAATCCTTGCTTCAAAGATTATCAGAAACATTTTCTCAGTTAATTATTCCGCACACTGTAGATAATTACTTAAGAATCATCAAGTTTATAATACATTATCGTTTTCAAGCCCTTTAGATGCAAAAATTTAGTAAAATAACAATGAAAAGTTTTAGGATTGATGCAAAATCCTAAAATTTAGACTTTTTTTTCTAAATTTTAATATTTTTGTCTCGACATTAGTTTATGTAAAACATATAAAATTATCAAGGCTTAAAAGAGTAATGGCTATATATTCAACTTTTATAATCTATTGGCTTCTGTAGATGATATTATAACAATGCGATTTGCGGAACTATGCTAATAAAAAGGAGAAAATTGTTTAAAATTTACAAATTAAATTGTAAGAATATGTGCAGTAGAAAGAAGCAACTGATTAAAAGTAAAACCATGTTTGTAAGAAATCGTAATATAAAAAATGAATTAAGTAACATTTAACTATTTCAATCGCATATGACAAAAGTTTCGTTTTCCTTTATAACAAGTACAACTTCAGAGAATGTTAACATCCTATTTTAGTGATGAATTATGATCAATTAAATAGCCACGTTTTATCAATTTATTTTGAAAATTAATGAAATGATTACCTAGTTATAATGTTCAGTTACAATTGCTAAAATTAAGTTCGGATATTTGCTAAAAGGAAAGTAAACTTTTCTTGATTCATATTTCAAGCTTTCTTGATTCATATTTTTATTTTAAATTTTGCAACTTTGTCATTAATAAAAGCTTGTATTCGAAACGCTTAAAGTTTACAATCAAAAAATGCAATATGAAAACAAATATAAATTCATTTCTTAAATGCGAACTTTTTGACAATATTTCAAGAACAAAACTATGTAAAACATACAAAACAAGATGATGATAGGACGGCATACATAATTAATAAACAACTAGGTTTTGCTAAAGTATTTTACATGGGATATGTTGTTTAAAAAACAAAATTAACTGTATTAGTATATATAATTTGTAAAAACATTATTTTAACTGTCCAGCTAAGAAAATTCTGACGAAATTACAAGTATCATTATTCTAAATATTTAAATAATAAACTTCTTATGAGACATGCAACAAACTTTTCAAATATTGAAATAGTAACAGAGGGAATGTAACATTTAGAAAGTAATTTACTTTCCTGAAAGAAATACTTTGTATTTGACGTATCTCTACAAACAAAAATAACTAGTAAGTAGATTTATTTTCTTTTGAAAAGAACACAAACTCAACACGAAGCGTCAATATATTGATTCTTGTGAAATTTCATTACCGTTTGAAAATGTTACATCTAAATTTTTTTTTCATTTGTTTTAGAACTAAAGCTAAATTAAATTTATTCCCAAAATAAATATTTTTACGCTATTCATAAAATTTTCACTTGCAATCTGAAACACATGACGTACTCCAAAAAGTAATTTGCTTCTATTGTATGACTCCAAAATCACTTACATGTTTAAAAAAAACTAATTAAAGATATGAACTTTCAGCAAAAGCTTTAGGAAGTGCCGCATTGTGTTAGTAATATAATTTCCATTTTCAAAAAGCAAAGACGCAGCAATTCATTTAATTGATTAGCTTTTGTTCCTTAACAGAAGTAAATTTAGTTTGGGCATATATGTTACTTTTGAGTTAGTAGTAAAACTAAATATATAACCATAAAATAGAAATAAGCTCTTAAGGTAAACACCATTTATTTTCTCTCAGATGTATAATTATGCGTAGCGTTTGATAGCGTCAGCTATTTTAAGCTATTAAAAAAACCATTTTAATAATACAAGAACGAAAAATAATACGTCAAACATGGATTATGTAACACTTTCCAACACTTCCAAAATAATTTTACAAATCATTGCCGTAACATTTATAATTCAATACAATATATTTTTTAACTCTTTCCAACTTAGTAGAAAAACGTTTATGACCTTGGTTCCTCTGTCTGTGTTCGATTTCCACATGACTTATATATGTTATTGGTGTTTACCATGGCATGATCCTCCTTGAAGATGATTTGTGATGCATTCGTAGGGACACTAAAAAAATCGGACACATTACGATCTATGAGCAAAAAGTTTTCAAAGTACATTTTAATATTGTTACACTGCTTCAAAGATTACGAAAGAATTTTAAATGTAGATATATGGAAAATCATAATTCCCGTATAGAATAGTTAGCTTAATATTTATTGTTCGGTTAGAGGGTGACACAGAAGAATTCGATTGCATACTCTCGGTAGACAGTATTGGTTTAAAGTGAGTTTTGTGAAATCTATATACATTATTCAGATGCGCGATAACGTATTCCAAACAAAAAAGAGATTATGGAACATATAATGTTATTTTACAGGGCCACAGAAACAAATTGAGATGAAAAACAATTTTAAAATGTACCTTTACTTACCAATCATACGTAGTATAGGGTAAGTCTTCTAATCGTTTTGAAAATCGAAAAACATTGTTTGACGGATTTACACATTTCAGACACTGGAGATTCCGAAAAACATATTTTTAGGGAAAAAAATTGCCGTCCGTCAGTCTGTGTGTTTGTAAACGTGTGTGTCTGTCTATCTCCCGAATAAATTGTGATAGAGACTTGCAATTTGGTATATACTTAGTATGTAATAAAGGGAAGAAGCCTATTTAATTTCAATAACCTCGATTAACCGAAACTATCTTTTTCTTACTCTCGAAATATTCGTTCTGATAAAAGGTATATAAAAATTTTCGAAATTGTTTATTTTAAGAAATGAATATAAAAGACAATAAAAAACATACATTTTGCATAAAGCATGAAGTCGATCGGATAATTAGTTGCCGAGATATTTGTAATCCTTTTTTAACACTCTTCGATTTTTCATGACGCTGTATTTCATCCAAATTTCACTTCAAAGATATATTTTAATTGGAAATTTGACGCTTAATCAGATGCAATAACCCGCTAGTTAATAGGATTATTATATTTGAAGTTATAAGGATGTTTCTTTCAAGCAATTCAGTAATTGAGCATTTAAAGTTTGTGACGTCATCAAGCCACGATTTTATTTGAATTGCAATGCATTTTATAAGTAGTTCACACATTTTTATTTTAATATTTACATTATGCATATCTATGATGGGTAAGTATTACGGTGGCCCCCAACGACTAGTTTAATTTTATAAAGACTTATACACTTTGTTACATAAGATGAAAGAATTCTTCAAACCTTTTTCAATGATTTTATTTTACGCTTCTGAAAAATCGCCATTCCTTTATTTTATACTGAAAGGAGAGATAAAGATTATTTTTAGCAGAAAATTATTTTACTTCCTGTTGAATTTATGGAAGAATTTATATTTCTTTATCCAATGTCTGAAGCTTTTTTATTTCAAACTTTTATTATAGAACATCAAGAATTATATTTCATAAGTAATAAATAACATTAAGTAAATGTCAAAGTTATATCAGTCTCTTCAGACCCGAAATTGCAATAATATTATCAACACTCATTGGTTCTTTCGATTACATACTCTCGGTAGACAGTATTGGTTTAAAGTGAGTTTTGTGAAATCTATATACATTATTCAGATGCGCGATAACGTATTCCAAACAAAAAAGAGATTATGCAACATATAATGTTATTTTACAGGGCCACAGAAACAAATTAAGATGAACAACAATTTTAAAATGTACTTTTACTTACCAATCATACGCAGTATAGGGTAAGTCTTCTAATCGTTTTGAAAATCGAAAAACATTGTTTGACGGATTTACACGTTTCAGACACTGGAGATTCCGAAAAACATATTTTTAGAAAAAAAAATTGCGTCCGTCTGTGTGTCTGCAAACGCTCTATCTCCAGAAAAAATTGAGATAGAGACTTGCAATTTGGTATGTACTTAGTATGTAATAATGGGAAGAAGCCTATTGAATTTCATTAACCTCGAGTAACAGGAACTATTTTTTTGGACTCTCGAAATATTCGTTCTGATAAAAGGTATATAAAAATTTTCAAAATTCTTTATTTTAAGGGGTAAATATAAAAGACAATTAAAAAACATAAATTTTGCATAAAGAATGAAATCTATCGGATAATTAGTTGCCGAGATATTTGTAATCCTATTTTTAACACTCTTCGATTTTTTATGGCCCTGTATTTCATCCAAATTTCAATCCAAAGATATATTTTAATTAGAAATGAGACGGTTAATCCGACGCAATAAATAATGAGTTAATATGATTATCATTTTTGGAGTTATAAGGATGTTTCTTTTACGCAATTCAGTAATAGAACATTTAAAGTTTATGACGTCATCAAGCCAGGATTTTATTCGAATTGCAATGCATTTTATAAGCAGTTTACACATGTTTTATTTTCATATTTTATATTATGCACATCCATGATCGGTCAGTATTACAGTGGCCCCCAACGACTAGTTTCAGTTTTGTTATGCGTTTTCAAGTATAACGCTGTTTTAATATATTACAGGGTGTGTAAAACGCCTATAGATCATATATTGGGTTACCCAAAAAATCGTATTAAATAACATTTATGAATTGATACACTGAAAATGTGCTTTCAAATAGATTACTCGCTTTTCGGTGGAACTAAATTGTATTATACAATTTAGTGTGAGTATAATATAAGTAACTTTATCTATACAGGATTGCACAAAATTATATGGATAGATTGCTATCTGTGGATTATAATTGCCAGAAAAAAGTTTGTAGTTATGTTATGCGTTTTCTAGCTGAATTAAAGTTTAGTTATCTTAAATCTATTTAGTTGAATTAAATCTATAGATCATATACAGGTCTGTAGAAAAAGATTCGCATGTATTACCACCTACTGCGAATAATTTTTGAAAATGGGTTTTTAAATGTGTACTCCCACTGTATGAAAAAAATAAAATTTCGTAACAATATATTGATTATGTTGGAAAGTGTTACATAATCTATACTGGATGCATGATTTTTCATTCTTGTTATTATTTGAAACCATTTTATTTATCTTAGATAATGAATTTCGATACAAAACCGTTATAGAAATATTGATGTACGTTTTTGAACTTTTCTGTTATTTTGTTAATTATGATTTGCAGTATATGGAAATTTTATTAAAAATTTAAGTTGTAGCATTAAGTTGAGTTATTGTTTATTTGCCTTCAGTTCATGTACGCGTGGTTTATCCTAAATAGATTTGGAAAAAATATAAATGTGACAAACCAAATTCCGTTTCATATTTTGCTATTTAATGAAAAAAAATTACTTATTTTAAAATTTTAATTGAAAAAACTGCCGTAAACATTTACTTCTGCTTTAATTATCTTTTAGCGTAAATAATGAGTGCAACGGTGTACTTTATGTAAAGCTTAATTTTTGTCAAAGAACAAAAGCATATCTTTACAATTCTTTGTTCCATTCCTTGGAAAATGAACGGCAAATATAATCTCATTTATTTTTCCTTCTAACAGCTCCGTAAAACAAAATAACATCACACTTTAAGAGCAGAAATAAATCAAGGTTATTTTTTCAATCTGACCTAAAGTATGGAAATGAGACAGTGGTAAATAAATAATAAAATGCACAAATAATATGCAATTAAAAAATTTTGAATGCCAGTTACATAAAAATGTGTAGGCATGAAATTAATTAAAGTATTTTATCTCTGCTGTTACCATATAAAAAAATCCCTGACGGCTCGGCCTACAGGTACAGGTAGATTTCGAAGACGCAGATCGTGGGGCACCTGTTTGTTGGGAATTGGGAAATAAATTACCTTTTTACCATGATGCCGCGGTTGGGGCCGCCCACTTCGAAATCTAACTTGTTTGCAGACGGAGCTGGCAAGGATTTGTTTGTTTTTAATTTTTTTAATTTTTTTTTTATTTATTATTTTTATTTTTTTTTTTTTTTTTTTTTTGCAATAAGGGTTGGTTCTATAAAAAACTTGTCAATATAAAAGTTTTAATATTAAGAGAATTTATAATATATTTAAGCGGATTTGATATCTTGTGAATTGACGAAGTTATGATTTTTTTTCTTCTAACCCCCACCCTTTTTCCCCCCCTTGGGACCATTTTTAATGATATAAAAAATCTGTTATACATAAATTTTCGGCCCTTTTCCTAGATGTAATAATAACTTTAAACGGATTTGACATGTATCATAATTAAGAAGTTATGGGGTTTTTTCTGTTTTTACAACCCCCCCTCTCATTTTCCCTTCCCCTGGTTCGATTTTGCCTATTAACGAACTTGGCCGAGATTTTATGCTCCTTGATTTTATGTATAAGTTTGGGAGAGATTTCTGCAGAATTATTGAAGTTATCGTCTCCATAAAAAAGTGACATAGATAGATAGATAGATAAAGTTTTTAACTGGGGGGAAGGGGTTCTGAGAGTCATGATCGGCGTAGATCTGCAGAAATGTTGTCAAAAATTCCAACTTAGGGGAGAATGTAATAGGTAGTATTTCTTACGAAATCTACTTAAAATTATTGAGAAAAAAATGTCTACTTTACGCTCCTGTAACAGTGTACCAAACTTTTATTTTTATTTTTATTTTTATTTATTTTATTTATTTATTTTTTTTTTTAAGTGCTTTCCAGTTTGGGCTACAGAATTAATCTATTAAAGCGCATGCGGAACCTGACGGATTTGAGTTGATCGACAAAATTTTCGAACATTAATATGATGTCATCAAGTACACATTGAACATTTCTAAATTTTTAAATGAACATTAAGAATGCTTTAGTTGTCGGAAGACTGCGTTTGTCTTTGAGCATTTCAAAAACTCGACTTTTCATACTTGCATTGCAGCCATAATCTAATCTGTAAGACAAAGAGGTATATCTTTGCCAGAAAGCCTTAAAGAAACACTTTGAACTACTGAACTATTTGCAAATGAAGCAGGTGCAGTAAATATCAGATTTCAGTTTTAATTTCAGTAAAAAACACATAAACGTAATTACTTCAAGAACGTGCGCAATGAAAATGTTTCATTTTAAGAGTATTTTTCAATGACAGTTTCTTTATTTTCTTACAGAAAGACATATTTTTAGCGCTGTTCAATATTTTATATATTGTGGAAAAATAGACAAATAAATTACTATTCTGTGTTTCATGTGGGTGTTTTCACAATTAGAAGCTTTCCTAACGATTTTATTTTTATGTGATTTTTATTATTTCGTGTGTTTTTTACAATGTTTCGTAATTTTTTGTTTTCCTATGGTCGTGTATAAGATACTTTCAGCGTAGTAATACTATTGTTTACCAGTTGAGTTGATATTTCCTGACACGACTCCTTCCTTTTTTTTCTCGAAAACTGCTAACATATTTGAATCACTAAAACTAAATTTTAAAATATTTTTTAAACAAAACAATTTCATTAGACAAAATCATTTCTTTACTAACTACAAAAATCACTTAAAATCTCACTGATGCAATCTCACATTACAAAAATCCAACTATTAATTTATACGTTTTAGTGAACGCGACTTCTCGCAAATTATTATCTTTCATTGTTGTAATCATTTTCCCAATAATACGCATAAAACTATATACTCATATCCGTTAGCGCCAAATTCTCGCCAAACTTGGCGACATTTGGCGAAATACCGACAAATTTGGCGGCCAAAATAAGTCTTCATACATGAAGCCAACTTGGCTATAGTTGACTAATGTGGCAAATTTCTTATTGAAATCCAGTAATAACGAATGTTCTTTAATCGGGTTCTTTGCATTTTAGCTTACTGTTTCGAGTTATATTAGCTAAAATTTTAAAACGAAGATATAGGAAAGCTACCTTTTCCTCCCGATACAGGCCGGAGGGACTTTTTTTTGTAATTTCAACCAAATTTTGATGCTGCAACCATAATGTTAAAAAACCCCTTTCACAACTCAGCCAAGTCATCAAAAAAAACCTTTAAAGTTCAGCGCAATATGCAAAAAGAACTGTTTTTCCGTGTCAGCGCATCTGCCTTTATAAATCAGCGAACGCACCAACAAACATCTCGCAACATCGCTACTAAACTCGCAGCAGCTGGCGAACGCCTGCATACGAAGAATTTCTCTCGCTGTATCTTCTTCCATCGGCGCGCGAGGTAGTGGTAATACCGGATATTTTTCGACCAAGCTTCCTTCACTCGGAATGGCATCGCATCTGAATGACTAGTGTTTTTTTCAACGAGCGGTGTGTTGGATGGTATAAAGTTTCAAGCGAAAGAAGGGTGGTATCCCATTCATTCGAGATTTTTTCTCGTGTGAGGAGCCACCCTAGTTAGTTCTGTGTTTTACTTTAATATGTGATAAGGTGAAGAAATAGAGGTGTATTTAGTTTGTGTGTGAAAAATCTGTCTACAAATTTTAAGTATGTGATCGACATCTAAAAAATAGTGAAAGTGTAAGAATTGCGAGTCTTCAAAAGAAATCTTCTGTTCGTCAGTGTAAGATGATGTTCAGTGTAAAAATGTGCTTTCTGCTAGAACAAGCTTTTCTTCAGTACCGATATTAAGTATCTATGTTTTTTAATTAAAATTAATTGTCCATGGATGATATAAGATTTAAATGTTCATAATTTAAACGCAGTTATTTAGCCCACATGTATGATGTGTGAACAACCGTGAAATATATTAATTCGAATGCATCTTTTAAAATATAAATATTAAATTAATTGTGTAACCTTAAAATATGTTTTATATATAAATAAATTAATCGAGAATAATCTCTAAAGTATTATTATTTTTTGTTTAATTAGCATGAAGTGTTTTATAATATGTACTTTTAGTTTTCAGCTATTTCAGGTTGTTGCTCAGGATGCTAAGGTGTTTTGTTATTGTGGCCAACATTTATTGGTACGAAATCACTATTTCGATCAGGTTTAAGATTTTAACTTGTGTTCCCTTTTGAACATTTAATCGTGTCCCCCTTTAGTTTATTTTTATTTTGCACCATGAAGCTTTTTTCCATCAGCCAAATTTATCATCATTTTTTATCATTTGGTGCCGCGTGCAAAAGTAAAATTTAATAGGTTGAGAATCTGGTCTCCACAATAGCTTCCTGAGTATATTTTTACAAAAATATACACACCATTTATTATATTTTTATCTGTGATTTTTTTAAAATGCATGATTTATATATCTTAAGGTATTTATGATTTTATATATGTATTGTAATATTGATATTGTGTAATTGCATGTTAGGAATGTGTAAATTTTAAGTTCCCCCCCCCTCCTCCCCCTTAAAAGTCTATATTTTGACATTTATTTCTGTTATTTACTATGGCTCGTAAAGGGATCATAGATTTAAGTTTGGCTTCATCCATTCCCACTTTTAGCTGAACTTCTGATGAAAATGTTGAATATTTTGTCGGACAGGTTAGAGATGTAGCAGTGTTAGAAAATTGGCCCGTAAATAAAAGAATTTTAATTCTAAAATTAAATTGTAGAGATGCTGCCCAAAAATTTCTAATTGACTCCCCGCAGGTAGCTAACATTCAAAATTTTGATGAATTGGCTGAATTATTAATTCAAAAATTCAAAAGATGTCAACCATTTGATGAGATACAATCAAAATTTAATAACATCAGGCAAAAACCAAATCAGTCAATTCAGAGCTTAATTGATGAAATAAACTCTTATGCAGTAAAATATTTATCAAAGATAGATATACAAACTAGGGATTCAAATGAATTCATTGATTCCATCAAATTGAACAAAATTTTGGATGCTGTTAGGCCTGAAATTAAGGTCGAAATTCTTAAATTAGGTCCAAAAAATTACTTAGAGGCATGTAAACATGCAATTAATGTAGAAAAGGCTCTTGAGGCTCAAGAAGTCATTATTAACAACAATATGTGTCAAAACTTTGAACTAAATTCAATAATGCAAAGCCAGTTAGAGGGTAACAAACAAATTCAACAGTTAAAGGAAGAATTGGAAAGAGTAAAATCTGAAAATAATGCTAGCAATTCTTTTCGACAAAGTCACAATGAAAGAGTCCAATGTCATATATGTGGAAAAAGTCATGTGACAACAAAATGTTGGTATTTTCCACAGGGTAGAAATTCCCGCAGCAATAATTTCAATCATAACCCCAACCATATTCCTATTTCTAGAGGTAACAGCAGTGGAAGGAATTTTGGCAATTATAGAAATAACCGTAGAAATCACCCATATAGGCGTAGAAATCATTTAAACTTATAGATGGTTCTTGTAGTAAAAATAGATCCCATTTTACAAGGACCAATAATTATAAAATTGTTAGGGATGAAAATCTATTGGAATCTGTAAATAATTCAGAATCAATTGAAAATTCAAAATCTAGTAACAATTCAGATTCAAATTCTAGTGAGGAAAATTTAGAAGTAAATGATAATTTAAAATCTGTAGAAGAAAATTCAAATTTAAATGAAAACTTAAACTCTGTAAATGAAATTCAAAATTTTGATAATGTAACAATTCAAAATAATTGTGAAGATCTTGAAAATCTCCATGTAATGTCGTGTAATTTTGATAATAATACAAATCACCTTCCTATTATTAAGCTTAAATTTGGTAATTTAGAGGTACCAGCTCTTCTCGATACTGGTGCAAATCTCTCGCTGGTGCAACCAGGCATCTTAGCAGAAATTAAGCAACAAGCGAAAGTTGAGCATATTTCTAGAGCAGTCAAAATTAAGACCCTTAATAATACCACTATCCCATATTTGTCAGCAGTCAATATAAAGTTCAAAATGAAAACTCGTTGGTTTCATAACATATTTTTTGTCACTCAGAGTAACTGGAATTGTAACTACCAAATAATTTTAGGGTATGACTTCATTCAGAGAAACAAAATTCTAATTGACACATTCAATAAAAGACTTTCCATCAACAAAACCCATTTTGAATTTGAAGAAACTTCTCCGCAGATTAAAGAAAATACTGTAATTAATGATAATGATAAACCTCAAATTAATGTAATTGCTAAAGCTATAAATAACATTAAAATTAAACCTAATTCATTTGAGATAATTAAATTGGAATTTCCACAGGGTATTCATAATTCTAAAAGAGTCATGTTAACCCCATTAAAAGTCTCGCAGAAGTGCCATATTGAAAATTCTTTGCATACTGTTGAGGACAACAAATATATTTTGACAATTGTTGAGAATAAAACTAATGTTGCATCATATATACGTAAAGGTCAAAAACTAGGAAATGTAGAAATGTTTGAAGATGACGAGGAAATCCAACCCACTGAGGACCAAATTCTTCAAATCAATAGTTTAAATTTAGAAGAGATTAGTAATTTGAGACAGGCAGAACTTTCAGAATCTGATTTTAATCTTAAACATTTAGATGAAAAAGAGAGAAAGGAGATTTTGGAATTATTAATGAACAACTTTAAAGTATTTTCTAAAAGTTATAAAACTCTTGGTTCAACTGATGCAGTCAAACCCGAATTTAAATTAATGCACAATTTGCCAATTCAAACTAAACTATACCCTATTCCAAAAATTGCCAAACAGTTTGCACAAGAAGAGATTAAAAAATTGTTAGATGCTGGTTTAATTGAACATTCTTCCTCCAGTTATAATTTCCCTGTTATATTTGTCAAAAAGAAACCAATTCCAGTCACCTCTCCTGAAGAAATCAAATTTCGCATGGTAGTGGATTATAGACTGTTAAATAGCATCACTGAATCTTACACTATATGTTTGCCAAAAATTTCAGAAATTCTGCACAGTATTGCTGGCAAAAGGTATTATTGTGTGCTTGATTTGAAGTCGGCATTTTTTCAGATAAGATTGCAGGAGAAAGATAGGGAAAAATTAGCATTTTGCTGCGAGATTGGTAACTACCAGCCAAAAGTCCTACCTTTTGGAAGTCGCAACTCAACTTCATATTTTCATACACTAATTTCTAAATGTTTATCTAGCTTAAAAGGACCAAATTTACAATTCTTTCTTGATGACATTATTGTCGCTGCAGACAGCATATCTGAAATTAAAGCCTGGTTACAGAAGGTATTCGATAAACTCATCCAATTCAACTTAACTTTAGACCCTGCAAAGCTTCAGATTTGTCAGAAAGAAATAACTTATTTAGGATTTAATGTCAGTGCTGATGGTTTTTCTCCTTCAGAGGATAATGTAAACAAAGTTTCAAAATTTCCCATACCCAAAAATGTAAAGCAAGTTCAACAGTATATTGGTTGTTTAAATTATTTTAGGTACATGGTTTATAAATATGCTGAAATTGCTAAGCCAATTATTAATTTAACCCGTAAAAATGTTCCATTTGTCTGGACTTCAGAGTGTCAGGAAGCTTTTGATATTTTACAAGATCAAATTCTAAACAAACCCCTTCTTAAAAACATTAATTCTGATCTTCCATTGTATTTAGTAACTGATACTTCTAAAGTTGCATTTTGTGGAATTTTAATGCAAAAATACAATGAGAAATTTTATCCTGTTGAATTTTTTTCAAAACAATTCAATCCAGCTCAGTCTAGATATCCTTCCATCCAAAGAGAATTGTACGCAATATTTGCATCTGTCAAGTATTTTCGTGAAGAATTATATGGAAAAAAAATTACCATATATACCGATGCAAAATCATTAACATATCACATGGAACTGGACAATCAGAGTGAGATTGTAGCTAGGTGGCTTCTGTATCTGGATCAATTTCATTATGAGATAGATCACATTCCTGGTGTTATTAACCCTGCTGATTATTTATCTAGAGCATATAAAGATGAAACCTTAAATGTAAATAATATAAATATTTTTCAAAGTAATTCAAATTTAGATCATAATAATATTGTAAATAATCAACAAAATGATGAATTTATTAAGGAAATTATTCAAAAATTAAATGATAATGATGAGGAAACTGCAAATAACTATTATATTGATTCAGAAACTAAAATTGTAATGATAAAAATTTTCCCCAAGAAGACGTTAAAGAAAAAAAAGTATCTCAGTAGAATTTTAATTCCAAAATCTTTAATTAAGGATTGTTTGGAAGTTGCTCATGCTCCTCATTTTGGCACTCAAAAAACCTACAATTTTGTTCGCAAAATCTATTCTTGGAAAGGAATGTTTAAGGACACTAAAAATTTTTGTAGCAATTGTGAAAGATGTTTAAAAGTTAAACCTAAACCTAAAAATACTGTCACTAAAATGATTCCAAAAGCTGATTTAGCTCCAGGTGAGATAATAGCTTTAGATATTGTAGGAAAACTTCCTAGATCTCATGACAACAAATTTTTTATTTTAACAATAGTTGATCATTATTCCAGATATCTTGAGGCTATCCCATTAAGCAATACCACTTCTAAAACTATAATTAATCAACTTAATATATATTTTTCCAAATTCGGGATCGCTAGGACTGTTTTGACTGATAATGGACCATATTTTCGTTCAGATGAATTTGAAGATTATCTTAAGACTATGGATACTAAGCATAGAAAGAGTTCAATCTATTATCCGCAGAGTAATGGTTTAATCGAGAAAATTCATCTTTCTATGAAAAACAGCATAGCAGCACTTTCTGATCAAGTATTCGAGTGGTCAGATAGACTATTATTTTTTAAACTTCATTATAATTCCTCTAAGCATGCAGTAACTCAATTTTCACCGGCTGAACTATTCTTGGGCAGAGAACTCAATATACCTCTAAATATTTTTGAAAAACCAAAAGTTGCTGAAGAATATAGTAAATATCTAACAAAATTACAAAGTCATTTTCAGGAAACTAGAAAATTAGTTAAGGAAAATGAAACTAGTTATTTTAATTATCACCAACAATATGTGAAGGGCTGAAGTAAACCTTCCTTAAATACTGGTGATGAAGTTTTTCTTGTAGATTTTAAACATCATACTGCATTACAACCTAGATATAATGGACCACATGTAATTGACAAAAAATTGAGAAATGATAATTATTTGATAAAAATTAATTGAGATGGTCATGAATATGTAAAAAAAGTTCATGTCAGTAAAATTTTCCCAAAAGTACCATTAAATGATAATATTTGTAACAAAACTGAGGAAAATAAGAATTGAGTAGTGATTCTAATATTTTTGTGAAATATGTGTATGTTCGGAAACTTCAAAGTATATATATAGTATGCTCAAGTCAAAATTCTATTTTAAAATTTTTTTTTTCTATTTCTTCTCTCTCAATGTTTGTTTTCAATATACTGGTAGAATTGATCACTTTGCTAGTGAATAACATTTATTGAAATATTTTTTTTAAACTTTACCTTTTTAATTTTGTATTTGAGTCAAAAAGGAAAATATGTGAATGATTTCCTCATATGTATTTTCATAATTGTTTAGAATATGTGTGAAATCTTTTTTAAGTTACAAAGTAAATTTCAATATTCATTGAACTTAATTCAGGAAATTGAATAATATATGGTACAATAAAAAATAATTTGAAAATGAAAAATGTTGAATGTGGCAACTCAAAATATATTGCAGAAAGTTAAAGCAATCTAGTTATTTCTGTAGTTTATAATTATTGGTGTGTGTGTATTTTTGTAAATATTTTCATATTCATGCTGGTTAAATATAATTATTGAATTTTTGTATCATATAATGTGTGGTGTATACAATTGTAATGATTACAGTAGCATTGTGTATAAAAATTTTTATTTTTTTCACGAACATTTCTTTAAGTCTGTATGCAGCTGTGAAAATTTCAGTGACTTTTTCGCAAAATTCTCACGAACATTTCTTCATCATTTCTTCATCTGTGTGCATTTGTGAAACTTTCAGTGACTTTTTGCAAAATTTTTTCACGAACATTTCTTCATCTGTATGCATTTGTGAAACTTTGACTTTTTCGCATACTCCAGGACTTTTCACATCAATTTTCAACAATTATCAACTATTCTTCAGAACAGTGTTCGCCTCTTTTTTTGCTGTTGGTGGGGGGAGATGTTAAAAAACCCCTTTCACAACTCAGCCAAGTCATCAAAAAAAAACCTTTAAAGTTCAGCGCAATATGCAAAAAGAACTGTTTTTCCGTGTCAGCGCATCTGCCTTTATAAATCAGCGAACGCACCAACAAACATCTCGCAACATCGCTACTAAACTCGCAGCAGCTGGCGAACGCCTGCATACGAAGAATTTCTCTCGCTGTATCTTCTTCCATCGGCGCGCGAGGTAGTGGTAATACCGGATATTTTTCGACCAAGCTTCCTTCACTCGGAATGGCATCGCATCTGAATGACTAGTGTTTTTTTCAACGAGCGGTGTGTTGGATGGTATAAAGTTTCAAGCGAAAGAAGGGTGGTATCCCATTCATTCGAGATTTTTTCTCGTGTGAGGAGCCACCCTAGTTAGTTCTGTGTTTTACTTTAATATGTGATAAGGTGAAGAAATGGAGGTGTATTTAGTTTGTGTGTGAAAAATCTGTCTACAAATTTTAAGTATGTGATCGACATCTAAAAAATAGTGAAAGTGTAAGAATTGCGAGTCTTCAAAAGAAATCTTCTGTTCGTCAGTGTAAGATGATGTTCAGTGTAAAAATGTGCTTTCTGCTAGAACAAGCTTTTCTTCAGTACCGATATTAAGTATCTATGTTTTTTAATTAAAATTAATTGTCCATGGATGATATAAGATTTAAATGTTCATAATTTAAACGCAGTTATTTAGCCCACATGTATGATGTGTGAACAACCGTGAAATATATTAATTCGAATGCATCTTTTAAAATATAAATATTAAATTAATTGTGTAACCTTAAAATATGTTTTATATATAAATAAATTAATCGAGAATAATCTCTAAAGTATTATTATTTTTTGTTTAATTAGCATGAAGTGTTTTATAATATGCACTTTTAGTTTTCAGCTATTTCAGGTTGTTGCTCAGGATGCTAAGGTGTTTTGTTATTGTGGCCAACATTTATTGGTACGAAATCACTATTTCGATCAGGTTTAAGATTTTAACTTGTGTTCCCTTTTGAACATTTAATCGTGTCCCCCTTTAGTTTATTTTTATTTTGCACCATGAAGCTTTTTTCCATCAGCCAAATTTATCATCATTTTTTATCACATAAGATGGTGAAATTTCGTTTGAACATTTGAAGATCAGGTTGACCCATAAATCCAAATGTTGGAACGATTTCTAACCATCCTATGGTTGCAGCTACTGCAGCACCAAAATTTGGTTCGGCCTATAACAAAATTGTTAACCTGGTATCTCTGAGTATTAGACCTAATACCTTCCTAACGGATGTCAGGACAACAATGCGGCCGAATCTATAATGCCTTCATTCTTGATACGTCAACATACCAAACAAATTAATATGTTAACTTCAGATATTTATTTTAGTAATATTTTCGATAACACGTCAGTGTGAACATTTGCAATTGCAAAATGGACAAAATTTTGAAACAATAAGTGAACGTGAAATTTCGTATTTAATCTAGAAATCAGTCATAGAGACATTGAACATGTGAACGAATATGTTACGGGCGAAGAATTGTTTTCATTACAACTACAAGACAACCCTTTTCCGAGTATTTCTCTGTAAGGTTTATGTCAACCACAATATTATTTCGATTTATTTTCATAAGATTCATCTGTGTTCTACTTTCTTTCACTGAAGCTAAAGACGTCCTTAAGAATTTGCCTTCTCTACACCACCCCAAAAATACCGAAAATTCGTATTTAAATTTTTTATGTTTGAATATAACTGTAACATTCATAAAATCTGACATAATATGTTACAATCCATTAATACAGCCTGTTCATTTTGTTACCCCCCCCCTTTTTTTTAGGTGCTTTCATAATTATATAAATACGTATCATCTGTTGTCGTCGCGTCGTCTGGTCTGTCCGTCTATCTGTCTGTCTGTCCGTCCGTCCGTCCGCATATAACAACGCAAAAACTACCCAACCGAATGGTTTGGAATTTAAGATATATTATCTTTGCAGAATTTTGTCGAGACATTTCAAATTTTATGAAAATCGAATCAAAATTTTTAGAAGATAGTAATAAAAATATTTACTAAGAAATTTGAATTAAAAAAAAAATCGGTGCTTCCTTGTTATAGGAGCTTCCGAGGTTGAATCGCCAAGCGACCGAGATACTTATTTTATTACAGATATTAATCTGCAGACAATTTAATTTATTTCACAGAATTAAAAATCATCAAGATCTGAATATTTATATAACTAGCTATAGTACGAACGCACCTCATTTGTCCCGTTTTACGTACAATTTCCAACTTGTTGTCACTGTGGCGGTTTGCTTCTTTTGGTTACCATGGAACTGGATGACATTTGCGCACTCTCCGGTCAAGTATTCTCCAGGACTCTTTGACGTTTATATCTATCTCAAAATTTTAGACTTGTATGTAACACCATATCTTGATGACGTTTGCAGATGGTAAACGAAACATATAGTTTAATTATGATTTAAATGTGTTTGAAACTCACTGTTTTCTTGTGTGTACCATTTAACAAGTTGTATTTGATTTGAATACATTAATTTAAGTAGTGTGTATCGTTTTAACATTTAATTTAAATAGCGTCATCAATAAAATAGCACAAATATATAAAGAGCATATTTTTAGCAATTAAAGTTAAATGTATGAATTTCAAAAGTCGAAACTACTGAAAATCTTGTACAACTTTAAAATGTTTGCACTATTTCACAATACATTGTAAGTTAAATCTATAGATATTGTCTGTTACTTGTAAATGGAGATAGTTTGCGGTTACATTCGTATGAACTATCTACCTCAATTACTGGTTAGCGCAAAAATCTGGGCCGAACGTTCATATGGTACCTGATCCTTAACCTGATTGGAGATAATCTCAGCTGAAGTACTATCAGTTTAAACGTGAATAGCCTTTTAGCTTTCGACGATATTTTCGAGCTTAACCAACGTGGCAGTTGAGATAGATGATGGATACGATCTTTATTGTTCACATAATATGAATCCTATAAATTAAATTATTATCGATTTTATTCTGTTACACAATTTAATTAATAGAATGTGGAAAACGGACTTCTTAGTAAACTTAAAAATCAAGCGTTCTGGTAAAATTAACAGATTATAATTATCACGCTGAAAATTTCAATTACTATCATAATGAGTATGGATATAGATTTCAATTACTAATTACTGATTATTTTATTGCAGCGGTTCCCAAACTTTATTTTATAAAGCCCATCTTAAAGATCGAAATTTGTGGTGACCCAACTAATATACAAGTATATAGAAGAGTTTGTATAATCTATCATAGAAGAAAC
The DNA here is from genome assembly GCA_963931845.1 of Maratus michaelseni. Classification (NCBI taxonomy): domain Eukaryota; kingdom Metazoa; phylum Arthropoda; class Arachnida; order Araneae; family Salticidae; genus Maratus; species Maratus michaelseni. The sequence continues at coordinate 73,231,063 of OZ007590.1, read as the reverse complement.
ATAAGCTGGGATAAAAGCTCGCTTTTATACATGAACACATTATACACGCACAAGCATAACTACGTCATAAACATAAACAAATAATATACTCGAAAAATAGTAATAGGTTTTCCAAATGTGAATAATTACATTAATAATAATGCGATATAACTATAATTTATAACCTTCTTCTATCACGTATTAAAAAAACACTTTAATGAATAATGCAATATGTAACATTATTTTGAACCGACAAGAAAATCTGTTTAATAAAAAACATCTGTAAAATTACCAATTTTTACTAGCAGACATTACATATATATTACTAAAAACATGAGTTATTAAAATGGCCATCAGTTTTCATAAAACCATCACTATGCAGCACAATAACGTTTTCGACTCCGGTCCGAAGCGTTCTCAATCGTAAATGCTGAAAAAAAAAGGGTAATTTTACAGATGTTTTTATTAAAGAAAAACAGACATTAACTCCTTATCAGATATATTTATATCTTTATATTATTGACAGAATCTCTATCAGGATTGAAGCATATTTACTCTAATTTCAAGTCACTCTTTACACAGTCTTTAATAAGCATTGTATTTTCACGAAATTGTGTATGTATAATCCGTCACGATGTTTTACTTTACAGATGTAACATGTCATGTTTGTGATAATATTACAGCAGATAAAAATAAAATATATATTTTTTGTAAAACTGATCGATTACACCACAACCCACTAAAACACCGTCCATGGGAACCGTATTTAATATTTATCATTGAGATTGTTGATGTCATTGTGCCATTAAAGTTTAATTTCAGAAATTATTTCTGATTAAATTAAGAATTTTATCATGCCTTATTACACGAGGTTTCAAAAACGTCTGATAGTTTACATGTATACGTAATGAAGTTTTTAAGAGATAACTTTTTAAACAATGGCGTTGACTTAGGAAATAATAGTCACGATAATACGTAAATAACATGAAAAATTTTGAAGACTAATTAGCAAAAAAAGCACAATAGAATGCTACAAAGAGATCGTGATTTGTAGGCGTAAAGCTAAATTCAATTAAAAATTAATGAAAAGATAAAAGTCAACGTTTAAATAAGAATTATAACTATATGTTAAGGATATATTTGAGAAAACAATATCTCGTCCTGAAACATGCACTATATTCAACGAATATGGTTCTAAGGTAACCTTTTTTTTTATATACCGCTAACCAGGCACCTACCTGCCCGGCATGAATGCCTAGCTTAACGGGTTAGTACCTGGGTGCGGGGCGGAAATCGCCTGATGGCTGTGATCCACCTGACTATTGATTTGTTCACATCGCTGCTGTGCTTGCTCTCTTCTGATTTGCTACCGTTATCTTTGTTTGCCGGTTGAAGGTTTCTGTTTAACTTTGTTGAATTGACAGATTTAATAGGTCTCGTAATTTAGAACCTTGATCAGGTGACGAGACCCTCACCTGACTAGGCACCCCCAGAGGTATTATTCACAGGTAACTTGGAGGGCTTTGCACCCACGACGGATTTTACATGCACCAGGTGCCATTAGCGTACATAGATTTACATATTTACCAAGTCTGTTGGCTTGTCACGTTCATGGTGGGTTGTCGCTGTAGTGTTTACCGCCTCTTTTATGGGCTGATTTCCCTTCTTGTTGTATTTGTCTCTGTCAAGGCTTTTTGGCGTTTTTATAGGCTCGCCCCTGTTGTGGGTTGTTTTTTGTCTATCATTCATTGTTTTTTTGTCTCTTTCTTGATATATTTTTACCTCTAGCTTGTGCTAGAGCTGGCTTAGGTAACCTTTATCTGACGACAAGAAGGTGTAGCATATGTATACAAGTTACATGTTATTCAAATTGCTGAAAGGTTGAAAACAAATGTTTTACAAAACTTTTTATTTAAAACGCACACGTATACGAATGAGATACACACATTTCACAAACATAAAAAAAAAATAATGCAATTTTCAGAAATTGAATTTCTACAGCTTGTGCAATTAAATAAATCATTTTTCTAAAACTTAAAAAACAGGTACGAAATATAGGAAATGAGAACCGATCAGAAACTAATTTTTTATAAAAATAATGTGAAACTGCAAATAATTCAACAGCAGGAATTAATAAAGAAGGAGTAATTAAATAGAATGTCCCGTTATTAATATTAATAGCAGAAAAGTACTGTAAAATTGAATCTGAAATGAACACAGAATCAGGAAGACAATAATTCTAAAAGCTAATAACCCTTAACTAAGTCTTATTTATAACATTTTTTATTGAATAAACAAAAAAAAAATGTGAAAAATATTTTTAACTGTATTAGCACATTTAGTTCATTTCTTATTCATGAAATGCAAATAGTTATTTTTTCTGTTAAGCTGTTTATTGCAACTTTAATTATTTGTGCGGTTTTGGTATTTTCGAACAATTAAAAATATTTTTAATTATCTCTAGTTTTTCTCCGCTTAGATTTCATACTAACAAAATTATGAAAGGCCTTCGTTCCGGTAATTTATCATGAAATGCATTAATTAAGTTATGCTTGTTTCCTGGATTCGAGTTAACTTTTTTCTTTACGCTCGTAAAAATGAAGAATTTCGGTGTCCTCTTTTTAGAAATATGAGACGGAAAGAAAACTCTTAATGATTTTTTTTTAATGGGTAGTTAAAAGATATATTCCAACTTTAATAACCAAAATAATTAACAGATTTTTTTTCGCTTTAGGTGTAGTTTTAAAAAGGTAATTTAAATATAAATGTATTTATTCTTTAATATTTTAATTTATTTTTGAAGGGTTAATTTTATTTTCTTATCACACTATTTTCTCAAACCATTTTTAATTTTAATAGATATCATTGAAACAACATATCTTCCGAAACATATCGTACAAAAAATTAGATAAACTGACTATTTGAAAATTTAATGTATAAAAAAAATAATTCTGTCTGTCTGTCTGTATTTCTATACAAATCCACTGTTTAGAAGCGCGAATCGTGAACTTTTACGCACAGGCGTATTAAAATACAGCCGAGGCAAGTAATCCGAAATCGAAATAAATTATAGTTAATTTTTAATTAATAAAAACCACCAACCTAACGGCATTTTCCTATCAAATTTAAACGTTTTTCACTATAGTTCGTTGCCAAAGATTTCAATCTCGCATTAAAATTCTTTCCACGGGAAATAATTTTCAATTTAAATATTTCCACGTGAAAAATGGAAATGAAATTAAAAGTTTCAAGAATTAAAAAGAAGGTGAATATGACGTCATATTGGAGTTATAATGTACATTTTCAAAGATTTCCCAATAGTACAAGTAGCATAAATAATAATAAGTACAGAAAGCAGGTGAATACGACGTCAGCAAGTGAATATATAACGTCATATCAGTTTGAGGAAAGTATAGAAACAGGGTTAAAAACCCGATTATGGCATATTTTAACATTTTGAGGTTCTCTGAATTTGTTTTCGCCATTTTAATATCCATTTCATATATATTTGTGTGTGTATGCGTGTATATTAGAATTTACACAAAGGTTTAGGTCCCCAGAGCTCACTCTTAATGAAGAAGTGAAATGAAGATTTCAGATTTTTTTTTTTTTTTAATTCATCGAATTTTTGTTTTTGCCCTTTTTTTAAATCATGAAAACTTATTTAAATAACAAAATATTTGGAAACAACTTTTTCGCAAAAGGATTCAACTCGGTCTCAATCCCGACCACAAATTATTTATTATGTGCGTAATCTGTCGTCCAGATTAAATGAAAAAAGAGTGAAACTTACGCAAATTACAACTTAAAATAAAAACGTATATATTAAAATGCTATTTTTTAAGGTTTCGTTCATCTCACGAAACCCTATTAAACCCGCTCCGTTGTCTGTCCGTCACAGATCCGTTCTCAGAACCTATATAACTTACAGAGTTGAAACTTTGTGTATATATAACTGAATATCTGGTATGAAGCTCAAAATATTAAAATTTTAAAAAATCGTATTATTTTAATAAATAGAGATAGAAAACCAAAATTCTAACAGCCTTTTCCTATTAAATTTAAACATTTTTCGTTATAGCAGTTGCCAACAATTAAAAATCCACAATAAAATTCTTTCTACAATAATTAATTTTCTATTGAGAGATTTTCACGTGAAAAATGAAAATGAAATAAAAAGTTTCACCACTTGAAAAAACAGATTTATATGACGTCATATTGGTAATAAAACGGAAATTTTAAAAGATTTCTCAATAATACAAGGAGTATGAGTATGTGTAAGTACAGAAAGCAGATTAATATCACGTCATTAGAGAATTAAAAAGAAAATTAATCTGACGTCATATCGTAAGTTTAACGGATTTTTCAAATGTTTGAAAATAATACAAAGCGAGTATTAATATGAGTAATAGAGAAGAGTAAATATATGAGTTTGAGGAATGTATTGAATCATGATAAAAACCCGATTATGGAAATATTCCCATATTTTAACATTTTGATGGTGTACATCATGTTTAATTTTGATATATTTTTTAATATAGCATTTAGTCCACATGACTGGTATTATTATGACAGAGTATAATAGTGGGCTTCACCCGCTATCGGGCCGGTTCAGATATTCGAAAAAACGAGAAAAATAGACGGGTAAATTTTTACTTTATAAAAAAGATGATTTTTTTTCTGAAAATGAAATTTATTTGGATTTATTAAAGAAATTATAAAGTGTTTTGTAAGGGGTGTTAAACGAAACGCTTTGTGCGATCTCCGATCACACTTACCCACTTGTTTTAGAATGGCAATGCATGTGCTTCGTTTACATACAAAGATACATTTGAAGGAATCTTAGCAGTTGTGAATTTTCAGCTTTTACTGTTCCAATGATGAATGGACGCTAGCTGATGCATAGCGGATTTCTGATGAGTTTATTATATACATTCGTATTTCTTTATATTGGGTTTTCATTTGCTTCATGTGTATAATATTTCGCATGTTTTTTTTTGTTGTTGTTTGTTTTTATACTGCATGTTTAATTTTGAACTTGATTTTTCTAAGCGAATATTCTTAAAATCACGGGCAAGACCGGGTACTCCAGCTTGAGTTTTAATAAATAAAGGTTTTTACGGAATATACATACCAGAACTAAGCACATAACTTTTTATATTTTTTTCTAAAACATCTTTACATCTACCAATTAAAATATTAAAACTAGAACTTCCCTCAAAGGGATTAGTCTGAGTGATATTGCTGAGAACATAGGGTTAACAATTACAATATAAAGAAAAAGAGCAAATTAAATGATAGAATTACAAAATATCATATATAAATTCATATACACTGTTAAAAAATATAGAAAAGAAGTACCGTTCATCAGATGTGTTGTCATTTTTTTTAACATGTGGCAAAGAATCTCATTTTCTTAAGCGCGTAATGCGCAAAACTTGAAAAAAAAAAAAAACGCCGAATCTTTTAAAACGCCAATCTTTTTAAAGTTACGTAATTGGATTTGCAGCCAATAGATTATTCTATCAAGCGTGGATTAACGCAAATTTAATTTCATTGTTGCACCTTTTTTTTATGTGTGAATTAAAAATTTTTCTTCCTTGATTATATATCTATTATTTGTATAACTGTTTATAGAAACTGTTACACTTCAAACCACATTGATAGCATGCTTTGCTACAAACCAAATTGCAAAACTACAGTCTAAATTACTATTAAAGTATACAAACAATCTTTCGATGACTTTTGTAAAATAACTTTTACATTAAATCTCCATATCGGCAAAATTGAAAAATTATATATATTTCAAAGTTAAGCTTAACAGATACTTCTTGATTATTCTCTAGGAGGCCCTGCCCCCTGCGCCTTTATTGCGCCTTTACTGCGCCAATCCGCAGACAGCCATCTTTTGCCTGTCTGTCTGTCTCTCCACAATCTGTCTGTTTCCCTATCCGTTCTTCTGCCCGTCTCTCTAACCGATTGTCTATCTCTCTACACGTCTCGCTACCTGTCTCTATATTTCTCTACCTGTCTCTCTACCCGCCAATCTATTTCTCTAACCGTCTATCTATCCGTCTAACTACTTGTATGTCTAGCCGTGTCTCTATGCACTTCGCTACCCATTTGTCTATCTGTCTCACAACTTGTCTATCTGTCTCTCTACCCGTCTGGCTATACGCCTCTCTACCCATCTGTGTACCCATCTACTGTCTCTCTATTCGTCTGTATACCCGTGTCACTATCCGTCTGTTTTTGTACCCGACTCTTTACCCGTCTCGCTAGCAATCTCATTACCCGTCAGTCAACCAGTCAACTTGTCTCTGTACTCATCTCTCTACTTGTCTCTTTATCTATCACGCTACGCGTCTCGCAACCTTTCTCGCTATATTCCTGCCTACCTGTGTCTCTACCCGTCTCGTGACCCATCTCGCTACCCCTCTGTCAACCCTCTTTTTACCTTTCTCTCTAGCCGTCTGTCTATTCGTTTCGCTACCCGTCAGCCTACCTATGTCGCTACTCGTCTCTCTTCCCATCTCACTACCCGTCTGTCTATACGTTTGTTTACTCGTCTTTCTATCTCTCGCCACCTCTTCCCAATATTTAAACAATTCATTTTATATACAGAAGCCGTTTATCAGTTATTAAATGCAAACAGAAGTAATTTATCTAATAAGTGTATTCAGATGCAATTTTTTTTTAAATACATACATAATCCTGAATAATAATTCATCAGTTTTGTGTTCATAGTTGTTTATATCATTTGACAGCAAATCTCAACTTCTTATACCTGAATTGTCTCAAGCTTTTTAAAAAAACCACAAGGTCTGTATAACTGCAAGGTACCCTGAGGGCTATATTAGCTAAATGTTATTAAGTTAAGTGAAAGTTTCGTTATCGCGTTTGCAGCCAATTGCTTATGCCAGAAAGTGTGGCTTAACGCCATTTTAAATTCATTACTGTAACTTTCTTTTTTTTGGGGGGGAGGGGGGTTGGGGGGAAGGGTTTCAAATATATACATTTAAATTAAAAATTTTGCCTCCATTCCATTAGTGTTGTTTGTATTATTAACTAATACCTTGTAGACCGAGCTTCATTTGAAACAAATGCAAAAGATTTCTACAGTTTTTTTTTTTTTTTGGAGAAACTTTCGTAATTGGGCCCAAAGCCAATCGGAGCATTTAATATCATTATTGTAACTCTTATAGAGTTAAAACAATATTGTTGCTAGCTTTACTCTTGTTTGAGACCAGCCTTGCCTGTGTATCTGAATGGGGAAAAGTTTCGTATCCAATGTCGGTTGGCGAAAAAAATTTTAAATGGTGCCAAAAGGTAGTTTTAGCATCTTACAAAATTTTTCAAGAGAGCAGTAAAACATGTTTTTCAAATATTTACAAACATACGTTTATTAAAGCGTGTTTTTGCACCATCTTAAAAATTTAAACACGATGCTAAAATAAAATTTTATCGCCATATTCGATATTTTAATAAGTAATGAAAATACATAAACAAACTTATTTAACAAACCTAAGAGGCATTTTTGTGATAAATAATTGTTATTGTCAGGGGGGGTAAATTGTAAACAATTAATAAACGGCTAGTAAATAATAAATAGCATTTAAAATCTAAAAATGGAGAAGTGGTCAGTATAAAAATGCAAAACATAACATTATACACTTGATATATGTAAAAAAAAAATTATTTTTTAATATTTCCGGATAAAAAGGAAAAAATCTCTTTTCTAAATGCCATTACAATTTAATATATATATATATATATATACAAAATAAAAAAAATATATTTACATAATTCTATATCTGCAATAAAATAAGATTTAGAAAAAGTAGGCCAAATCCTGCTGATCTCAACAATCGCATCGAAAAACTTATCACCAAAAAAGAACTCGCCAAAATCTTACGGCACAGGAGATGGATTTTTCCCTCTGAATGCAGAATATTAGTTTTTTTTTCTTGTAAGATGGGTGATTATAATATAATTGTTTCATTTCACATACTACATACCGTTTAATATATTGGTACTTTTATGTTATCCTGGCGCAGTTGATAAATCTCCAAATATTGTTCCTATAACATTTTAATATTGAATTCATTTCATTTAAATATAAATCTTTCACTCATTTAATTTAAAATACATGCCTTTCATTAATCCCATTTAAAATGCTAAAAAGAGAAAAACAAAAGAAAAGAAATAATGCCATAAATCGAAACCTTTTATTTAAACACCAAAGAATTTTTTTTTATTTACACACGCGAAATAAAAAAAGCTGCTATTGCTGAGATTTGCGCCAAATCTCTATTACCAAGTCTACCAAGTTATTGCGGGGTTTTTCTTTCAAACAGAAAAAAATCCAGATTAATTTTCGATTTCTACTAAATTGTAATATATTTTATTGTGCTGAATATTATTGCGTGCATATTTTTTTGCTCCATGTACTCCATGAACTTTTGAATTCCGATTGTCTACGAAAATCTCCTACCGGTGAAAATGACGTACGCACAAACTTTTCGTGACGTATGTACTTAAATTGTGCTTTTTTATCTATTTTTTTTTCATATAATTTCCAAACGGTTTGACATTTATTCTTGGTAATAAATAGACGTCGTTGTCACCTTTATAGGTACCTGCTGTAAAAATTTGAACGAAATCCGTTTTTTCTCATATGCACAAATTGTGTTTTTTTCCTTTTGTACACAAATGCGCAATAAAATGCATTTTTTCTGCCAAACATGTGTAATTTATTCTCATATAACCTACTATGTCTGTCGACCATGTATCAATCAGCTAAAAAGTTTCCCAGATACAAAATCCACCTAAAACTGCAATATCCTTTAATTGTTTTGAGCAGTGTATTTCTGCATGTTAGCCGAAACGGATTACAGTTTTGGAGTTAATAGTGTACCAATTTTTTATAAGACAAGTCTCATCAGTCAAATCGATTTACATTCCGGTACACTTTCCTTGCAAGTACGCGAAATGAAATCTAATAAATCGGAAACTACAAAAACATTCTATCTATATAAAATATAAATTATATTTATTACTTTTTACGCGTTCATAACTTAACAGGCTGCACTGTTTCATTTCATTCGCTTACAATTCCATTGACAAAATGTCAAGATTTGAAAATGTCATTCCACAAAACGGAAGAATAGCGAATGTTCACATGCCCAATTCACAGCTGTCATCTGTTGGTTAGTGACATTATATGCTGTAGAAGTTTTGCTTCAGTATTCTGTCATTGATTTTATGCCACTGGTGTCATCTCAAATCTAGAATTTTGCCTCATAAAATACATCACGGAATCTTAAACAATTAAAAAAAACTTTTGGCATTGGAACAAACTTTACGAGTATTATAACCATGGTTGTCTCGTAATTTTGACCAACCTTAACAAACTCGCTAATCAGCAAAAAGAAACATTAGCTATCACGCAGAGAAACTTTGGAAAAATAGATTCGTTGTGAAACATCCATTCTAAGATTCTTCTTTAACCTCAAGTTCTGTAACCCTTTTTTTTAATTATGCTTGGCAACTGATGCTAGATTAACACTTTGAGAAATTTTAGAAATATTTATCATTGCGCAGCATTTCATACAAATTAGTCACAAAGCTTGGGTAAAGAAACTAATATCAAAATCAATAGGCCTTTTGAAAATATCGATTATCGTCATTTGAATTTCAAATAAATGTATTTTCGATCGCGCTTCCTTTATATTTGGATGAAATTCCAGTTTTCGTATGAAAAACAAGTTTATTTTTTGAATTATCAATCAAATATCGTGCACTTAAATCATATTAACAAAAATAAAAAATTAGTTTAAATAAAGTTAAAAGAAAATGTTACATAATATCTTATCGAAGCCTTTTATATAAACGAAGCATGCCATGTGTTGTAATTTCAGAAGAGTAATATTTTACCGTCACTTTTTTACGTACCAGAAGCATGTAATCTTGTTAAAATTTTAGAACATTGTAAATAATTGCTGGCATCAAAGTTACATTGTAACTTCCCTGCGAAGCACTTTTTTTTATTTCGCGTATAGTTCGGGGAATGCGATGTTTAAACACTGTTTTCTCAAGAAAGTGACTATACGTACAGACCTAAAATTGATATAAAAATAATGTACATGGTTAATTATATATTATATTTAATTTCCGTTTAACTTCATGAATAATAAATATACTTGCAGTATTATTTTGTATGTGTGTTCTTTATAGGAGTAAATTTTTAATACAAATAATTTTTTCAGTCATGGCTCCCCATAGTTTGCAGCTAATCTTATAAGAAGAATGTTTTTTAACCGATTGTCTACCAAGTAGAAATGGGGGCAACTAATGTGGTCTTCTGGATGAGGGGGCTGTGTAATTATGGGAGGCTAACTTTGTATTACTACTCAATTTATTATCGTGTCTCGATGTAGTGAGAACCACACTTCCTCTAGGACTTCTTCCTTGGTGGACACTTGAATTTACTCTCTTGGCATGATGTCATAGAAACACCAATTCTTTTCAGCTTATGACTTAGACGTGCCATTACGAATCTGTATTTTTGCTTGACGTTACTTGGCTGCACTGCTTGATATTAAAACATCACTTGACTTTACTCTAGTCCTGACCATTAGTAGGCATTGTGCGTTTTGATGACTGCGAACACATGAATAGCATCCCGTCATTACGACACAGAGATATTTTTCTTATTTTTACGAATAACGATTATGCTAATAGTGCTAATTTTTATTATCTAATAAAATTAGACCGGGTTCCGCTCTCGACGAGAGTATGAAATTTTGACCTCCGGGCCCGTATATAAATAACTATTTTATGTTTCTGCCTTCGACACCTTGAAATTTCAGAATCCTCAGATGAGGAGAACTCAGCGATGCATTCTACACCGATATGTTCCTGTAAGATGATCACAGGTTTTCGTAATCTTTTTATTAGTTCAAGTGATACCGAATGTACACTGTTTCTAATTGTTATGTATTATGTATTGTTATGTACGAAGTGTGGAGCATAGAACGTTAATTTTTTAAGTGACATAAATAATTAAAATCTTATATTTTTATTAAATATAATCATAAGAATAATGCAACAAACTGCTGCTACTATTTTACTCATTGAAATTAAATAAGAAATGCAGTGGATGCAAATAACTCCGAATGAAAATTTCATAATGTTACAAAATATTTGGATTTAATGATCTTTGAGTTTGCTACGGGCTGGTTAAGTAATTTCAAATGATTGTTATTTTTCTTAATTTTCTTTATATTTGCATAAATTGTAAATAAATGTTTCTTTTACGAATTTTAATTCTGTGTTGAATTTTATTTATGTATCATGTTGCGTCTTATTTAGGTTAAATTTAGTGCAGAATTGGGTTGGTGTAATTTAATTAGATAATTTGCCAACGAACGATTCATAGGCGAGAATTTCATCGAAATCACACAACGCATAACTTAGTACTAATACTTATTAATTTTAGAGTATGTTGCTATGTTTGCTTAGTTTATTAATTTTGTCTAGAATATACGATCACGAATTAATAAAATGGGCTGCCTAAACTATCCTCTGACGACAATAATACTCTATGTAGATGTTCGGGAACATTTTAATTAAAACTCGTATCCATTTTAGAATATGCATGGATTTTCCCTAAATTGACATATTTAAATTTAAAAAAAATGTTATCACCCCTGAGATGCAACTTGTATGTTTTTCTTTATTATAATTAACTTCTAATTAATATTTCCAAGAAATATTTTTTAAAATCTTGGCACTCCTCATATATATTATATATATATATATATATATATATAATTTCGTTAATTTTTTTCACTGCGATAATTTCCAATTATGGCAAAAAGCAATTAAATATAAATAAATAAACTGTAATTACACTTTTTGAGAAGTAATGCAACGTAATATTAACTTTTTAGAATTAAACCTTCAAGAGATATATATTTCTTGGATTACGGTCTGTTATGCTCAGTGAATCCTGAAATTTTGCAAGGAAAAGTATCAAAGGACATTTCCTCTTTTCTAATCATTAAAGAGTAATGAGATTTTGTTCGAACAAAATACGTCTGTATGATTGGTTACTATTAAACAACTGTAATTTTTAAATAGTTTCCCTCAATTTCCAAATAACATTTCGTATACATGCTAATTTTAAATCATTTTCTTAAGAATTTAAAAAACATTTTCGCGGAAAAACTAGTTTGATAAACTCTTAATGCATGAAAATTTACATGGATAAACTGAAATGTGAATTATGCCAACTGTATTTACTTCTAGAAATTTGGAAATATAAATTTCCTAAGTACATTCCCTAATATCTAATCAGTAACCGGAAAAGAATATCTTATTTAAACATAAATTAAATGTTAAAGTGAATTCTATATGTTTCGTTGAAATTCAAAATGACATTTCTGCGATATTTTCATTTTCAATAATATTATAACAAATAGCAAAGAAATGTTCTTGGAAGCATTGCTTTGTATAATATCTTAATATTTGGTTAGCTTAGCTAAAGCGCAAATTAAGCCAAATGCATCTTTTCTCTATCATATTTAAAATAATAATATGTTTTTATTAATCTAAGGCTCACTTATCTAATCCGTAATATGTTTTAAGTTTTTACATATAGTGTGCTACTTATATATCCGAAATACTAGAAAAATATGCATTTATGTTTAATTCATATGCATTTAGATCTTATTTTAAGCTTTAAGAAATATTTTGTAACTAGAAAAATAAAATTTTATGCTTACGTATTTCAGTTGAGTGATACAAAGCACCTAATTTATCTGTAAATTGTTTAATTTGAGGCGCAAGAAAATAGAAAATTTTAATGACATTAATAAATAATCAGCATGTGCAGCACATGAGAATTTTTTTTCTGTTTCATAAATTCATCACACTATTACCGCACAATAAGTACTGACATATGTGAGTGAGAGATACCAGACTGTGTATCGTCCTGGTAGTTCAGTTGTAGAGCATTACTGCGTTATACCAAGGATCCGGGTGCGATTCCCGTCCTTGACTTTTTTCACTCTGTTGGTTATCCGCTTTATTAGCAGTATGAAAATTCACGCATTTAATATTCAATAATTTCGGTCGTAATTTCACTGCTGCGATAAAAATTAATTAATTATATTTCACTATTAGAATAAGAATGTATTTTATATTTCGAAAATGTCATCTTTCTTACCTATTGTTACCAGCTTTTAAAAAATCGCAAATAATAATATTACCGAACATTTTAGAATTGAAAAGTATATTTACACATGAATATTAAAAAGGGAGAAAAACTTTAAAATAATCAAATTCTTACGTACAAAATCATTAAATTAGTAAAATTAAGTGATATTTAAAACAATATATTTAAAACGATTTTCTTATAGTGTCTAAAATAAAATTTTAAAAAAAATCTAGACGTTATTAGTACGTCATCGGGTAATCATTTTAAAACACAGAAAATTAGCATATTTTTAGAGCATGCGAGATCTGGACAGGAGTTGGCAAGAGCAGATCTTAAAGGCAGTGCCCCTTAGTATAATTTATAAAAGCATATTTTTTTAATGTACTACCTTTACTTAAACTTAATAACAATAATAATAATATTTGAATATAAAGGACAAACAAATAAAAAATATATAAATATCCTATTATAAAAAAGAGTTTTGTACAGACAGTGTCAAAAAAAAGAGACCCCAAAACATTTTAATTGTTAAATTGATGCAGAGAAAAACAAAAATGACCATTCACTTAGAAATTATGTCTATATGTACCAAACTTCGAAATTTTTTATACTAACACCCGATTTTCACAAAATATTTAGATTTTCATTACATTTTAACGTCAGATATCAAACAGGAATTTATTTGGTCAAAGAGTTCATGAATGATGAAGGTTGAAAGTTTGGAATTACTACTGTTAATTTTCTTTTTATCGTTGCAAAGTAGATTGCAAAGTTGGTAGTTTTAAAAGCATAAATCAAAAACTACTTGGCAGAATGAACTATAAATTTAAATTCACAAATTTAAAGCTTTTAGGAATCAGTTTCTGTTGCAAAATGTATAGGATACAATTAATAGTTTTTTCGAAAATCAATTTCAAAATATGTTAATATTCTAAATTAACTTCCGAAAAAGATATTAATTGCAACTTTAATGTTTCAACATGTACAGATTTTTTTAAAGTTAGAAACATGCAAATTCAAAAATACAACACATTTCGCCAAATAGTTTTTTAGATATGCTGTAAAAGTTACCGGCATTGCAATCTGCTTTGCAACGATTAAAAAGCAATTTAACATTAGGCGTTCCAAACTTTGAACCTTTATAACTCTTGAACTATTTGACCGAATAACTTTCAGTTAGGTATTCGAAAGCATAATGTACAACAGAATCCAAATATACTGTCAAAATTAACTCTGAAATGTTCGATACAAACATTTCAAAGATTAATTTAATTTTAATATCAAGACGACCCCCTATGTTTAGTTTTTTGACGTAAATTGAGAGAAGACATAATTTTCAAACGAATGAATATTTTCTTAATTCTCAACAACAATTTGGTTATTAAAATGTATGAAGTGCATCGGTTTTTTAGACCGGCTAAACATAAAAATGTTCTAAAAGTCAAAAAACAATTATACATTCATTTTCAAGGTAGAAAAAATAAACAAGAATGAGAAAACTGCCTTATTAGTAATTTTTATTTACGCGTCAAAGTGGTTTAAAATAAGAACTTATGTATATTTATATATTATTTACATTTATTCTAAATAACTTTCAAGTGTTTTGTGTATGGGCTACCTCCGCTACAAAGTGTACCTATCCTCCAAATGTCATGACTTTGGGATCAGTGGTCCACGCTGGGTAATAATATATCTGTTGTTATCAATTGAAGGGGTCGGAGCAAAAAAGTGCCAAGCCACATTTTTGGTGAAAAAATCTAACACTGTAATCTGTTGCTTAATATTATAAATTATAATATCCAGCATATAATTTTTTTTTCTAATGTTACTTGGTGGCAGCATATGTGATAGGTTTTGTTTTTGCCCCAGATGTTTATGTCTCCAATGAAGATAGCTAATTTACAAAAAACATAATAGTAATATCATTAAAGTAATGCCATATTGTTGCTCAGAATATCTCAAATGTTACTAAGGCATTGGCGAAAAAGCTTTAAGTTATATATCTTGATTTGAGTATTTGATCAAATTTTCAAATTGAAATATCTCAGAAGTTCAAAAATGTGGCTTGGCACTCTCTTGCCTCAACCACTTCAATTGTATGATATTTCTATGACTTCTCTCGCAGAATGCACCTTAATTCTATAATCCAAAATCGTATATAGATTCTTTATATACTAAAATGTTTCTCACAAATTTACCTAACTAATATCACTTTTAAAATTAATCCAGTATAATCCTTTTTCATGATCATTACTAAATTCATACAAGAACTATAACGATGCTTAAGAAAAAAAAAGTAAGTGACTGTGACTAAAGTAGATTTTTCCATGTTTCTGATCATTAATCTTCAACAATCATTACTACAATGCTTTCGTTCCGTTATCGTAGTCTTTTGTTATAAATACCACGAGATTTTTACAGCAGTTGAGTGCAATAAAGAACTGTGTCACTTAATATATTTTGCATATATAAATAAATTATGCAAACAAGAGGTTTATTTTATTTCGGAAAATATTATTCATTATATATTCTTGCAGTTTACGAATATCTTATATTTTTCAGTCTGGACACTTTTAAGATTAAAATTACATGAAATATATATTGGAAATATAGAAGAAATATATCGCGATACAATAAAATTTGTCATAAAATTTTATACAAGTTCTGAAAAAGCAATAATTTTTTAAAACAGTTTTATCAGAAACATTGAGTGTAATATATTTAATCTTGGAACTGCAATTCGCTGTTTCTTTTCTATGACTTAAAAAGTTTGTTTTCGAAAGAAATTTCCAAAAACATTTCCTTTTTCTTCTTTATTGAAAAAAAAATTGTAACAATTAAATAATTCATAACAATTAAATAATTCATAAAAGTATTTGAAAAGCTTACTATTTATACAAAATAAATTATTTGTTATTTATGTGATGTTTTTTAATTTTTTCCAAGCAAATAATAATGACAATCCCTTATTATAAAATGCGTTTTTAAAAATGCAGTTAAGAAACACAGTTTGCTCCACCTTCAACGATATACAAAACATATTAGTACAGAAAACTTTGTAGTTGTTTATTAAAACACGAAAACTGTAAATCAAAGAAAATCAAATGTATCCATTTTTATTCTAATTTATATTAATAAAACAAATTGTTTGTCTGAACAAAAGCTAGCGCTGCGGCATCAAGACTTAGAACTTCGACATTTGTCACGCAGATAAGCCAAAAAGAGACCGTGAATACCAGAAATATTATATATATTTTTTTAATTGTATATAGATTTTATAAAAAGGTTATTTAATATTGATTTTTATTTTAATTTCTCACGGCTTCCTTTTGCCTCGCAAGTCATTTAACTTTAACCTGGAAGTTGAGTTGGTATACAACTAGGTATTCCATGCTGATAACTACATTGTTCCATTGTTTAACGTTGAAGTAATTTTGTTACTTATGACTTTACCTGTCTCATGCAGACATGAACACTAGGGTGGAGTGAAAATGGCCTTAAAAATTTTTTTTTGGAATTTTTTCTTTGGATAGGTCTCAAAATTTGCCTTTTGGCACACTGAATATTAGGTTAAATTTTCATTTCATTTGGAATTCATCTTTAGGGCCCTACCAGCTCTTAAAGATTATGCCTTTTATACGTAAAAAACCAAAAAAGTGTAAATAATCATGAAATTTTCTTTTTGGAATTTTTTCTTCGGATAGGTCTCAAAATTTGTCCATTGGCACACTGAATATTAGGTTAAATTTTCATTTAATTTGGAATTCATCTTTAGGGCTCTACCAACTCTTAAAAATTATGCCCTTTATATGTGAAAATCCAAGATATGCACTATGTAGTGTAAAGTATTCAAATTATTTTTTTTGCAGAATTTCTCTGATTTTAGTAAAATAACCCATAAAATATGACTGATTAAAGTATTACATGTGATCAATCTAAGTGTCGTTATGTTTTGAGACCTTGAAGGTAAAGGTCACACTAAAATGTAAATTTTAAAGAAAAAGATAAAGAAAAAGTAAAATAATTATTTATACAGTTCACTTTTTTGTTTTGAATATACATGAAAGATAGTTCTCTGAATGTATAGGAAAGACAATTTTCTAAATATATAGGAATACAATAAAATTAATATATACTATGAACTCTAAAACTATCTGAGTATTCACTCTAATTTATATTGGCCTTTGGTACACTGTAAAAAATGACCAATGTTTCGTATTTTATGAAAATATGCTATAACCACGAACGAAAATATAATAAAAATTTCTGAGTTATCCGAAATTTCAAATTGCATGTTACATTGTCTTTTGAATCCCCAGAAACGAATACATTTTCAAAATTTAAAGAATAATTTATAAAAACAAATTAATTTTAGCTTCCCGAATTTTTCAGAAACGTTTCCAACTGTTTTTATAGTGTATTAATTAGTGTCCTCAGGCTGGAATACCTGTTTTTCGAATGTTATCCATTCTCAAGTACACGCTTTCAGCCGCATAAGTTAATTTATACATGAAAGAGTAAAGAAATAATCTTAATTTTAATGTTATTGTTAACGCTGTTAGTTTTGCATGTTTTTCTGTTAAACATTTTTTTTATCATGAAAATGTTTACTTCAGAATTGATAGCATTCGAAAAACAGGTATTCCAGGCTGATGACACTAATTAATGCACTATAAAAACACTTCGGAAACGTTTCTAAAAAATTCGGGCAGCTAAAAATAATTTGTTTTTATAAATTATTCTTTAAATTTTGAAAATGTATTCGTTTCTGGGGATTCAAAAGACAATGTAACATGCTATTTGAAATTTCGGATAACTCAGAAGATTTTATTATATTTTCGTTCGTAGTTATAGCATATTTTCATAAAATAAGAAACATTGGTCATTTTTTACAGTATATCAAAACTAAGCATTATGTTTCGCGATTTGATTTTTGCTCGTATATATCCGTCCCTTGCTTCTACTCCTGCAACTTCCAATGTTGCATGTGTAACTAATTTCACGAATCTTTCAAAATCAAACTTTCAATCTTTTGCCAATCTTTGTTTCAAAATATCTAATAGCACTATTATTTCTTACTGTGTTTACAGCTGTTCCGTCGCAACCTACAGCTATAGTTTGTGAAGGTTTAAGTTGTTTTCAGTGCAGTATTTTAAAGTGCTTTCTGCAATATGCTTTCCAGATCCAGAAGACGGTGTAATATGTCCCTGATACAGTGAATTATGCTCTTCAACTAAAATGTAGACATACATGTTCTTCACTTATAATTATTCGATGTAATTTATCTCAAATTTTCTCTTGATGTAGGGTTTTATATTTTCTTCCATCAAAATATATACTTTCGATTCCCGCTTTTAATGATTTAGATCATCTTTTTTTTTGCACATTCTCTAGTTTTCTTTCGTTCTCTGCGTACTTTGCTTCTGTGAATTATATGTGATGAATAGTTTTCTATTATAATGCAAATATCTTGTAGAGTTGCAGAAGCTATTGCTGCCACGCATCTATCAGAAACCCCATACTGATCTGAGATCCTTGAAACCGTAGGAGATGTGTTCTCATTTGTCTTTGTGACTCTTTTTTAGCAGTAGATGCTTGTGATACGGAAATTAAATCTTCACACCCTGATGAAGAGCTACTACTTATTTCTTCATCACCACTGTAAAAATACATAGCAACTGTACTGCCCTGATTAACTGCAGAATTTAAACTTGGCTTTTCAGCCCACATCGACTTCCTTGTTTTCCTGTCTTCTCTTTTTCTCAATTTACTTATCTTTGCTTTATTGAGCATACCAACAACCCCCTTTCTTGCTGACCTTTGGTCAAGAAGAAATTCCTGTTCTTTTGGAGACACCTTCCTCGATTTTTCACAAGTACATTTACGAATTGGCTTGTATTTGCGCTCCGAAATGTCTAGAAGTTTATTTACAGCTTCAGATTTGAAAAACTGAACCTTCTTCATGTAATTATCATTTCTTTTGGATTTGGCGAATCCAATAAGACTCTGGTATTTAGAAAAATCGTTGTCTATCATTTGATCAATACCCCTCTGGGAAACTATAAGAATTGATGCTTTCTTCCAAATTTCTTCGATCTTCTCTCTTAGGATTTGAATTACCTATGACTTTGGTGGATCTTTACCATTCCAACTTTGTTTTACTTCTTGTCTTATGTATAAGTAACATTTTATAACGTCTGCTATTGTTCGCAAAACAACTTCATTTAGTTTTGAAGGCACACCAAATAAGAGAGATTCCACTGCACGTTTAGTAATGGTAAATTTCGGTTTGCCTCCACTCGCACTCATTTTTGCGCTAAAAATTAAAAAAAATAATTTGTAAAGCTCAATAAAACGTTTAAAAAATTTTTAAATAAAGATTTAAGGTTTAGAAATGATAAAGGAAGTTACACTAAACATTTTAAATATAAAAATGTCAAACGAGATTACCAACGAACACTGTAAATGTACAATTTATGGTAAAAACCTATTGCGTGAAACAATGAAAATATAAAGGTCGTGGTAGAGCCCTGAGGGAGTTTTTCAAAATTCATAAAATTTTGCACGTATATTATAGGTACTAAAAAGCAACTTTTGGCTGCTATCCGAAATCAAAATTCGAACTTTCGTTTTCTCACTCCACTCTAATGAACACCAACAAGTAAAGGAAATTTTTATCATTTTTTTGCATTCTTTCATAATAGAGGTAGAATATTTTAAATTATTAGTGAGAAATGTTTTGCTCAGTAAGCAGCATTAGATCTTCTTCTAACCCAGGGCTATCCAACCTGGCGCCCGCTATTCACCAAAATTTTTACAGAAATATTTGCCTTATTCAAGCTCCGAATATCTCCGATTAAATAAGGCAAACATTTCTGTAAGAATTTTCTGGTGAATAGCGTGTGTCAGGTTGGACATCCCTGTAACATAACGTAAAGGAAGCCAGTGGTAAGCGATAGTAAAGCTAGAAAGAAAAAAGAAAGAAAAAATATCAAAACTTTTTCAACTCTAAAACGAAGGAATCCAGTTTAATTAAATGTTACAATATTTTAATAAATTAAAGGAATTAAAGTTATTCTTAGTTCAAATTTTTTTTTTACTCGGAGTTACAAAACAATCATACGCTCTGAACTTTTTTTTGATATGTTTGTCCAGAAATATTACACATTATAGACAGATTTTTTATTAAGAGACTTTTATGTTTATACACTGAAGGCTTGAATATATGCTGTTTAAAGTGTAAAATTTAAATTCTACTTTGCAAATATTCCAGTTAACTAAGAATATAAACGTTCGATACTAATGATGTTCATGCACTTAATAAGCTTTCGTTTTCCAGTTCAAAATGATTTTCTCGATTTCAAAAGTCTCATTAAAACACTTGCAGCGTACGGAATTTAAATTAATCGAAAGGGAAAACAAGCAGTGCACTTATATCGGAATTGACTGTAATCACCTTTCGTGTGATTTATTGAAGGGATTTGGCTTCATGTTCCAGTTCGAGAAAATCTTGAAGTTATACTACATTACGTACTAAATTTTCACAGTTAATGCATTAAAATTTCATGTATTGTTAAAAGAAAAGAAATTTTTTATAGGAAGAATTAGAAAAAAAAAATGACAACTGAAAATAATACATATAAAATGAAAAATTCAATAGGTCCTAAAATATTTAAATTTCCAATTAAATTTTCAGCAGGACTGAAGCTAAGCCTTAAATCTTTAAATAGCACTACAAAGGATGTGAATTTTATTTTTACTTTGCTTAACAGCGTATAACCAACTTGAGTGAAAAATGTGTCCAGACCAGGGATCGAACCAAATACCTTAATATAGTATTTGTTCTTTACCTTTATTTGTTCTCCACTAAGTTCCTTACCAATTAAGCCATCAAAGATGTCGTCCGGATGGCTTAATTGGTAAAGCACTTGGTGCGCTATACCAAGGTATCTAGGTTCGTTCCCCTGTCTGGACACATTTTTCTCTCAAGTTGGTTGTATGCTGTTAAGCAAAGTGAAAACAAAATTGACATCCTTAGGGGTTCTAAAATAGATGGAACATTTATTTTAGTCCGTAACAAGTAAACGAAGACAGCTCATGAAGTTATTCTTGCAGAAGAAGAATGTATGAAGCCAGAAATCTCTTTACTACGCTTCCTTATTTTAGTACCAAATATCACATATAGTTCGCGTTGCACTGTTTTAAACAGCTCAATATATACTTGCAGTTTCAAAATGCAAACTATTTTGAGGCTTTTCAGCAGTTAAACAGACAGAATGCTTAAAGACTGGTGGATTTTTAACCATTTTGATACGTTAGTTTAAGCGTTTTGACAGTTGAGAGCGGCGCAGTTTGGTTTATCGGTGATATTTGGAACTAAAAGAGTCAAGTGTATTAAAAACAATCCCGACTTCGCATGTTAATACCCTGCAAGAATAACTTAAATTGCTGTCACCGTTTTATTTTACTTGAAGTTAAAAAATCGTTCAGTTCCTATTTTAACACCGTGTATATATTTCATTTATTATTGCATAACACAGTCAATGCTTTTGTTAACTATAGCAAATTAAGCCATAACCACATTTCATATTACTTAAAAAGGTTAGTGTTTCCTGAACTGATATTATTTATCAGTTAACCCATTAAGTATGGGAAAGTAAGATAAAACTGGGTACCTAATGGCTTTTCTTGAGGACAAAAGTCTAGAAGGACGGAAAAATCTAAACACATGACAAAAGTGTTTGGAATATATAGGCTATTGAAAAACCACACCTGTTGCCACAAGACAATGCTTCACTTCTTGAGAAAAGGCGTTTTGTAGGAACATCTGAAATAGCTCCGAATTTTGGTGGTAGAGTAAAACCGGGTACCAATCAGAAATTAAGTTTTTACTCTTCCAGTAACAAAAAGTTTTATTGTAATAAATTTTGAATCAAACTTTAAAACATATATACTTTTTTAAGATCAATAACTTTTTTTCCGTTTTACAAGCAATTTTTAATATTGTCATCTAATGGCTTTCTCAGATTATACTTCTCGTATCCGCTGCACTCCTCATGTGTCCACTCTTTGCAGACTGAACATTCTATCCATCCTTTACCACCTGCTGAGGGAACAAACAATTCATTACCAGAATTCAATGCAAAACCATGGCTAAACGGTTTTGCATTGAACCCGAAAACCATTTACCCATGGTTTTGCCCCAACAGACGATTCAAAATCAAAGTGGCCGTTCTCCTGGATAGCTACACGTACACACTTCTACTTGGCATCAAAATATTGTCGGAAAAAAATGGTTTACTTACCTAAATTGATTCGTCTGGCTGGATTTATTTAAGAAGCAGAAAAGACGGAGAAAAATTAAAACTTTTGAAGTGAATTTCTTTCCTATATCATTGCACGGACACAGAAATTAACTCAATTCAAAAGCAGATGACACAATACTAAGGGGCGGTAGGGAATGCACCAAAGACGGGTGATGTCTACAGAACAGCTCCCATTAGTCAGAAAACGGGGTTACCCGTTTGACCCGCATACCCTTTTCCCCCTACTAACGATACCATATGGTTACAGCCTAAATGCCAACCCTCCCGTTGTTTGAATACCGGAATATTTAAAGAGAATTGTTCACTTAATTTGATTAGGAAATTCTGCGATAAAAGAGAACCAATATAACTACTTGAAAAAAGGTATTAAAAGAAATCTGATCTTTGGGAAATTTTTCAAAAAGAAAAATAATAATTCAACGAGTTTATGTTATAAATACAATATAGTATTGTAAAATGAAAATTATTATTGAAGAACGTTGTAAAAAATATTAGATTGAGTTTTATTTTTACTCGGTTACTTCATAGAAATTTAGTGCATTGTAAAAAAGTAAAGAACCGTTTATAAAGAGAAAAATAAAAAAACACATCTACAACTATAATAATAAAGAAGGAAGCTTGTGTGTTTTTCGGTTGTGTTCTGAAGAAACTGCTGCACGCAGAGCTACAAAATTTGGTAAGAAGGTACCTCTATGCATGTAGTTTTGCAACCCGAAGCCCGATTTTGAAAGTTTTGAATAGATTTTTTATATTTAAATTTTTATGCGATTTTTAGTGTTTTTCACATTTAGCTCCGATTTTCCCACATTAGTAATGAGAATCCGGTTCCAATCTTTTAGCCCAATATAGTAAATTTTGTCCTCTTTTCTATAAAGTTTATGCGCAATTCGTACAGAGATTTTGGAATTTTTGGCTATTTCTTTGCCTTTGACAATAAGACATTTTGCCCAGAATGCTTGATTGGTTCGGTGGTTGCTTCCATTTCGTCCACAGCTACGTTCAGAATCGTCATTTCCCCCCCTCTTTTTAGCTTGGAAAATGTTGATAATTCTTTACAAAAAAAATCAAGATTTTAAAAAGAGAAGGGCGGATTATTAATTGTTGTGGAACAAGAATCCGGTTCCAATCTTAATTAGATTTTTTATGCGTTTTTTAACCTTTTTTTTCTCATGTTTTGCAGCGTTTTTGTTTCAAAGGACATCCCAAATCTGCCACTAAAAGACTAGAAGTCAAACACCGTTGGAGGTCAGTTGTGATTGGTAGCTGATAGGATTGAAGGCCCAGCTGGAAGTCAACCGGACAAGTATTATGATTGACAGATGAAAATGTCGTCAGCTGATTGTAATTCTAACAGCGAGTTGTGAATTTTTCGCGATTTGCTTTATACGATTTTAAAGCATTTTCATGCACGTGACGTCCTTTATAAATTTGATTTCAGAAATTGAGAACAATAACTTAATGTTTTTGTAAGTCAAAACAAAAAAATCATTTTGTTTCTGTTTCAAAAGTTAGTGATAATTCCTATTTTTTTAACGTCGTTGGTTTAATTCTGTGAGGGAAGGGGAGTGTCCGGTTGTAATTTAAATATTGCGTTAATGCTCTGATCAAAACTCCCTCCTTCCCCTCCTGCCTCCAAAATCAGAACTTTTTTATTATTAGTCCAATTCAAATGAAACCTTTTCTCAGGTCCCCCAGATACTAGATAAACTTCGGTATCATTTTTTCAGACCTGCGTTACCACTATTTCTGAACATTAATCACCAGGGAGGGATATTTTCTCGGGTTCTATGGGCCCAATTTCAACGAGAACTCGTTTATTCAACTCAATACGAACTAATTAACTTATAGATAACTAGTTAAGATACATATTTGGCGCAACCTGGTGGTAAAACGTAGAACTAAATAATCTGGCAGCGCGTGCGTAGCACACATTCTATACAGTGTCATAGGCAGCACGGACAAGTGCCGGAGTTTCAATCGGAAAGAGTTTTATTTAGAACAAAGTGCGCCCCTAGCGGTGGGAAGTGGAACTAAAGTATTTTGCATTAAAAAATGGTCCAATTCAAACAATTGGCCCGATTTCAACGAGAATTGATTTATTAAATTTAACATGGACTAATTAAGACATAGATTTGGTTCCCCTAGCGGTGGAAAGTGGAACTAAAAGATTTTTAATACGTGCACAGCACTCCTTCTATACGGTGTCATAAACAATGGGGACACGTGTTGGAGTTTCGTTCAGAAAAAGATTTGTTTAGAACAGAATGCGTCCCCTGGCTATGGAATATTTAACAAAAAGATTTTGCATTTAATCTTGGTCCGATTCAAACGACATCTTTACTGACACTCTTCTTATGTCTCCCAGGTATTAAATAAACTTCAGTATCATTTTTCTCAGCTCTTGGTTGCCACCATTTATGAATATCGACATCCATTGGGGTGATTTATTTATTCGGGTTCTATGGGCCCGATTTCAACGGGAATCGGTTTATTAATCTTAATATGAAATAATTAAGATATAGCTAATTAAATAAGACAGATTTCGTACCGCCAGGCGATGGGAAGTGAAATTAACAGATTTTCCGGGCGTGTACATCACGCCTTCCACACGGTGCCGTAAACAGCGGGAACAAGTGCCGGAATTTTGTTAGGAAAGAGGTTTATTTACAACAGAATGCTCCACCATGCGTTGGAAACTAACTGAAATATTTTGCAGCGCCTGCGCAGCACGTCTGCTATAGGCAGTATCGTAGGCAGCGGGGACACTTATCGGAAATTTGATTAGAACAGAATGCAACCCCTAGCGGTGAAACTAAAAATTTTCTTGCAAGTGAGCCAAAAATGGCTATTTTTTTTTTTAAACCGCAAAAGAAAGTTACCGATTTTATAATCCCAGACAGCGAAATAGTTTCATGTTCACTCATCTTCGAGTATTAAGAAACGTATTGGAGGTATTGAATCGAAACTCACAGTCTGTACTTAGTTTATTTTTCTGATTCCGAAAATGGAAATTTTGTGAAAATCCGACGGTATTTTTTTTAATTTTTAAAACTGACTCGCTTTGAATCAAATGATCCTGACATTTGAAGGTGGTATTGAATTTACTTCCTCTTCGGGTTCCATCTCTATTTAATTTCTTAAAGACAGATTCAGATTCAACCAAGCAGGTAGGCCTACCATATGGCTTTAGCCTCTGCAAGCCCTGCTTGGCAAGTTTATTTAAAAAAAAAGTAATTACATATTTGACAAAGCAGCCCTCATTAAAATAGTCACCCTTATTTTGAGAGCTTAATTTGCAGAAAAGTCACAATTAATGAGAGTTTAAAAGTTATTTGAAATTGTCAGATTTTTAGTGTAAAATATTTTAAACGTAGAGACAGTGGATATTTTCAATAAACTTCTTCATCATCAGGAAAAGCATCATCATCATCATCACCACCAATGGTGTGTACTGGTGGCATTTAGAATAACAATTGGTTTTTTTTCTATTAAGGACATGCAGCTAATTATCTTTTGAAGCAATGAGGAATTCGCCGTAAACCAATTCGACAGAGATATGGTGTCTGTTTTCCTCAAATGTAGAGTAGCCGTCAATGGGCATGTGAGAACGTAATGTAGCAAATCCCCTCTTGCGCCTCAAGTGCATCTTGAAAACAAAACTTTATTAAATTTAATTAAATAAGCCGGGAAAGGGCCATTATTGATAGCGAATATATATAGGTATGGATGACTGCGAAGATAGTCTTCTGAAACTTTTGGCTTCAATGCATATCGCCCAGTGATACATAAGTCCCAATCACGTTGCCATGAGTTATGTAAAGTTTTCTTTAATATTCTCTTAAGATATGAGGATGGATATCGTATAAATTTTTCTGGTATTAATGAATTTGGGTCAGTTGCTTCCTTTGCTAACCGATCCACTAATTCATTACCTGTTATGCCTGAATGTCCTTTGACCCATTGTAGATAAATTTTTTGTGTTGCTCCTTGCAGAGTTTGGATTATTTGGCTGATTATTATATTTTTTGTAGATATATCTTTTAGTGCTGATACTGTAGATTGGCTATCTGATTTTATATCTATTGTGCGATATTTTGATTGTTTTGACCATTGTCTTGAGTCCAAGATCGCCAGCTGTTCCGCTTGATACGTTGAGTTTTCGTTCTGTATTCTTTGCTGATATGTATATATTATTTCTTCTTCTTTAAATACACAGTAGGCATAACCCGTGCCGATTTCAGTTTTTCAGCCATCCGTGTATATTTGCACATCTGTCTCTATTTTATTTTGTGCATCCAGTATATTAAGATATTCTTTTGAGGTATCTATATATTTTTTTATAAGATTTGTTGTGAAATGTATCAGAGTGATGTGGGTGTAATGGCACTCCCAGTCTCAGTATCATTCCTTGGTCTGCAATCTGTTTCAGTTTTAAAGGTAGTGGAGGAATTCATGTCAGGACATTTAGAGCCAATGTAGGAGATTTTTTAAATGCTTCAAAGATTAGTAGCAGACAACGACGCATTTCATCATTTTTTGAACGATGTATTTCATCCATTAGCCAGTTGGGATATGCTCCTCTTTTAGTTAGGAAGGACCTTGTCGTGTTAATATAGGGCTGTTCAATATTTAGTTGTTGAAGTAGGATTAATGTCTGCTCCCACGGAAGATTATCAAATGCATTTTAAAAATCTATTGACAACAGGGATATATACGAGTTGTTTTGTTTAGTTATTTCTATGTGTGAGAATAGTGTTTGAATTGCTGTTTCTGTTGATCTCCCTTCCGTGTATCCATGTTGATTTTCAAAGAGTATTCTATTTCTGTGTAAAGAGAAGTTTATCCTTCGCAGTACGAATTTTTCATATATC
This sequence comes from Maratus michaelseni, assembly GCA_963931845.1. Taxonomy (NCBI): domain Eukaryota; kingdom Metazoa; phylum Arthropoda; class Arachnida; order Araneae; family Salticidae; genus Maratus; species Maratus michaelseni. The sequence goes on along the minus strand of OZ007590.1, from coordinate 73,203,665 downwards.
TTTCCGAAAACAGGGAGCAAAGTTATTGGCTTGTAGGAGTCAATCTCTGTAGGGGGTTTGCCCAATTTAAAAAAAAATACACCAACTCTCCTATTTTCCAAACATCTGGAAAATAGTTCAGTTTCAATAGTGTTATGTACATTTGGAGTAGGAGATCTTTTTTAATTTTGAAAATATTTCTTACTATGCGATGATTGATGTCATCTTTTCCCGGCGCTTTGTTAGAATCAAAAGAGTAGATGATGTCTCTCAATTCTTGAATAGCAAACGGCGGTACAGTGTCCGTGGACTGTTGATGCAGATTAACTTTTGGATTAGCTGATGGACCGAAAATTCCTTTTGTGAGATCTGTAAATAGTTGATTTTTAGTTTAGGTTATGGTGTCTGAAGAAGATAGCGCATACGATTTTTTATGATAGAAATCTTGAAAAGCTACTTTTTGTAGTTTCTCATATGGATTTTTTGTTTTTTTACACATTTGATTCCATGCATCATTCTTACCTTTCTTTATAAACTTTCTGTATTTAGCTTTCTCTAATTTATATTTTGCATAATGTTCAGGAGTAGATTCTGGTAATTTTGATTTCTTTCTTAAAGCTCTAATCAAATTTCTTTGTTTTCTGATATCCTCCGTCCACCATGTTATTTGTGGTGTATACGCTGACTTTCTTCTTTTAAAACTTTTCTTACAGATATTGGTGAGTAATGTGATAATTTTTTCGTAAATATCATTAAATGTATCTATATTATCTATATTATTAAAGCATATATTATTTTCTTTTATTTGACTGTGAAAAGTTGTGTTAAATTTATGAAATGATACATTTTTTTGTTCTGAATCATCGTCTGGGAAGATTCGGAATTTTTGTATCTAATGTTAAAGTTATTAAACGATGATCACCAAAATCCATCTTCTCCATCACTTCCCAGCTCGCTTTGTGAGAAAAGATCGGCATTGAAGCTAATTTTACGTCCGGCCAGCCTTTCCTGTCCTTTGACTCGTATGTCGGGGAAGCATGTGGGTTATTGACTACTAAAAGTTTGTGAGTGCACATTTGATGAATTAAATGATGCCGTCTGTCATTTCCACTATTGTATCCCCAGAGGACTGTGAGCAACAAAATTACCTAACATTAGGAATTTTGATGATTTTCCTTTAATTTGTTCTCATTTTTGCGAGTTTTTATTTATCCCCGTATTATTTTTTTGTCTCTGTAAATGCACAATGAATGGTACGCTCGCCATATTCTATAGTAAGCATCTTGTAGTGACCTTAGGGATTTATGATAACTTCAATATGTTTGAAATAGGGTAATGTGCACCGCAATCTATTTTTCCCCATAGACCCTTCTGTAACGATTTCTTTTAAGTGTCCCTGTAAAAGAACTATAAATTTTACGTTCTTCATTTTCAATACCAAACATGCCATAGTAAACCTTAACAATATATGTCAATTGCATGGTAATCGCTGTATATTTAGTTACAGCACGGAAAGACGGCAGACAGACAAACCGAATTCATAAACATTTTAAAACTATGGTGGAATGTTTTAAAAAAAGAAACAAACGTCTTTTGCGTGCGACGTGCGAAAAGGGTTACGAATTCACACTCAACAAAGTTACGTTCACCTCTTATTATATCTGATGTCGCATCTGACGTTTTAAAAGAAAAATCCAATCCCCCTAAGAACTATTTCAAAACATTTAAACGTATGGGAACTGTATACAAAATTGTGAAATCTGTTTGAAAGCTAATCAAAACAAACAAACATGATGTTCACCGCCTAATGAGAAAACACGTTGCTCAGCGTAAGATTGTGTGCAAATTGTTGTAGGAAAATTATATACAAACCTACACAAACAAATTCGCGTATTTTTACGACTATAGATGGTAATTCCTAAAATTTCGCTTTAAAATGTATTATGCGCTTCCGAAATTGTTTATTTCGACGTGGGTGAGTGGTGCTAGTAGATAGGTAATGATGATTTTGGTAGGACTCCCCACCTAGTTTAACTTGTTTATTTAGACATACATAATTTTTTCTCTTTATTAAACGGTGAAGTTGTTTTAAGTATTCTGGAAAAATTGGAAAGTGTTTCATAATCTATGCTTGACGCATGATTTTGCGTTCTTGTTTTTTAATTATCTCACTCTTTTTACGAGCAGAAATATTTTAAAGCAAAGAATATTTTTGTTAAAGCAGACGATAATTGAACCACCAATTGGAAGAAGGGAATAAACCCCACTTTTTGGCACATTCATTTTTCTACACTTTTACATTCTTTAGACGTAGCACTTAATTGTGAGTTCGAAGTAAAGAACAAAAACCATTCGCTTCGTATAGATTCATGTGGCCATAAAAATAGTTAGTTGGAAGAAGGAAACAAATCCTTCCTTGATTCCCTTCTTCCAACAATCAACTGTACGAGTATAGAAAATAAAAAGTCCATCTCTCAATGAGAATGCGAAGAGAGTGGCGGTTGCGGAAAAAATGATACATCTTAAACGTGCTTCAAAAAGTTTTATAATAAACAGAAAGAAATTTTGGCCTTGTGTCAGGAAAGACAAGATGTAGTAGCCATTGTATTTGATTACATTCAAAATCTGCCCATTCCTAAGATCCCAGTTTAAGAGATGTTTTATTTAAGAAAACTATGGCTGTATGTGTTTTGTGTTCACGACTTAAAGATGAACTCAGCTGATTTCTACACTTACCATGAGGGTGAAGCTAAACGGGGCACGGATGAAGTATGCAGTTTATTGTGGAAAACTATACAGAACATGGATCCCTCTGTCAAAGAACTACACGTTTTTTGCTATGCTTGCGGGGGACAAAATAAAAATAACACCCTTAAAAGATTCTTTCTCACTCTTGTTGCAATGAATCGTTTTGAGAAAATATATCAATACTTTCCTGTGCGTTCGTTTTTACAATGTGATAGAAATTTCGGGACCGCTAAAAGATTCATTAGGAGAAAGAACAGAATTTACGTTCCAAATGAATATAATAATCTTATTTTGGCAGCAAAAATCAGGGTTTTTTCAGTTAAACTCATTACTTCTAACGACATACTTGATTTTAAAAACTCATGACAGCGATGTTTCAAGAAAAGCTGTAAGTCATTATAGACAAGGCAACAACATTCAAGATTTTGCAATATAGAAGCTTTGAGTACAGTTCAAGTCATAAAGGTTAATTGACATGTTCCGAATTTATCGATGGTTTCATTAAAGCTACATTTTTGCTCCAAAAACCTTCTACAAACCGGAAAATACCAGAAACTCCGGCATATGTTACTAAAATACCCATAAATGAGAAAAAAATGAACGACATAAAAAAAATAATTCACTATATTCCTGACGAATTCAAAGATTTTTATGATATTATTCTGACCTGGCCAACTACAAGATCCGAAAGTGAAGAAATAGATGAATAATAGAGTGTCCTTACGTTTTTTCTAATAAATAAATAGTTTTTGTCATTAAATTGTTTATTATTTCAAATTATTTTGTATATAGTATATGATAAATTGGAAGAAGGGAATAAATCCAACACATTTACCTATACATATATAAATGAATATTATATATTTCAGCCAGCTCTATTAGTAAATAAATCAGAATTTATATTTTCTTCATTATCATTGATATCACATGAGCCTATAAGTTGAAAGTAAAAAGTTATAAAGTTTTTTTTAATTATCTCCATTCTTATTTTTTGGATTTATTCCCTTCTTCCAATTGGTGGTTCAATTAAGCTCTATTCCGAATTGTCGCCATTTATGTAATGTATTGTATAAATATGTAGCATCTATAGTCGTCGTCTGGTCCGTCCGTCTGTCCGTCTGTCAGCCTGTAACAGCGCAAAAACTACCCAACCGAATGGTTTAAAATTTAATATATAATCTTTTCAGAATTTTGTAGAGTCATTTCAAATTTTATGAAAATCGAATCAAAACTTAAAAAGCAGATATTAATACAAGTTTTCTTCGTTCTATTAAATCTTATCATACGTAATTAATTCAATGATATCCCATGATAAGTAATGATTCTAGGTCTCCATGTTGATTACGTCATATTTAAGGTGGAGTCATATTATTTCCGTATTACTGAATTTAAAAACCGAATTTGAATTCTACAATTGTTTAATTATAGCAATCCTATAATCTACCGATAGTTTTTTGGATAGATGTTTCCGAAGAAATATATTAAATGGAAAAATAGTCTAAATATGGATTTCAAGCTCTAAAAATCAGTCTAGGCTTAAGTTTCCCACTGGAATTTTCGGTAAATGTCAACAAAAGAAAAAAATGTTCCCAACTTAAAATGTACTTATTTTATTACGGAAATTAATCATATCATAATAACAGACGATATAATTCATTTCACTGAAATAATAACGACGTTTTTTTTACATTGTCTTGCATTGCATATTTGCGCATAGTATAATTTTAATGTAACGTAATTGTAATTAATTGTTCGTAAAAGTGTATTGAAACTTAATTTCATAAAGTAAAATTAATATCTATAATATGAAAATCTGTTCATAAAATTAATTTTGTATTCATGCGTAAGAGTGCAACAGCTATTGCATCAAGATATGATTATCTATATATATATATTTGTCTTACGTGGCGCGAAAATAGGGCTGAATTTCTACCTTATAGTTGGCAACAACCATAGTTTCCAGAGCTCAGATCAATGAACTAACAAAATTGTGTTAGCTCTGCCTCCAATATGGCGGTCATTGTCAGAGCAGTGAACATGAACATGGCAGTGAAACTCAAGCTAGCAATTATTAAAAATAAAATAATATGAACATAATCCAAAGCGTCTGAGATGATTCCTCATTTTAATTATGAGTAATATTGTTAATTTCAAATAAATTCTCAACTCTTATTTAGAATTTATTTACAAATTTCACTCACACAAAATATCAGAGGTAAAAATAATTTATTTTGCAGAAATCGATAATCAACAATTAGAATAGTAAAATGTCGAACGAAATTTAAACAATCATTGATGATAAACTATCTTCCTACCACGTAGTGTTTTTTTTTAAAGCCGTGCTGTACAATATTATAGGTGCAATAAGTTTTAAACTAATTATGTTTCCCAGATCCTTTTTTTCATAGTATTTAAATGATTTATATTCCCATTAGCAGCATCAACTAAATGCATTTTTAGTTGTGTTTTCAACGGAGTTTTCAATTACTTTTTACATTACAAAAATTGTCAATTTCATATGTTCAAATGATTTATTGTAGTACATATTCCGGCTAGAATTACTAGAAAAATAAAAAGGGGCGAGCGAGCGAAGCGAGCTGGGACTGCGAAGCGAGCTGGGACTGCGAAGCGAGCTGGGACTGCGAAGCGAGCTGGGACTGCGTAGCGGACTCAATATGAATTGCTTTGCAATTCACAGGGGGGTTGGCGAGCGTTAGCGAGTAGGGGGCTGAGCCCCCTAGTTTATAAAATTAGTCATAGTACGAAGGCACCTCATTTGTGACGTTTGACGTAGAATTTTGCAACTTGTTCATTTAAATTTAAATTATAGAGAAAGTCCAAATCGTTATAAAAATGTGTTAACATTCTCTGTAATTGTAAAAATATTATATGCTTATCAAAAATGTTGTACACCATTAGATTTTTAAAAATAACAAGTCAAAGCAGATAAAATATTTCCTTTTACTTCAATTGAAGAATGTAAATGACAACAATTTAGAAAGCTTTCTGAAAACACTTCAAGGTCTTGAATGCAAAAATATCATTTTAACTCAAAACTAAAATCATTGTAAACAACTGAGGCTACCTGAAATCTTTTAAGAGTTTCCTCAGAATATTTACATTTTAAGATGTTTATAAGAAACCACCAGAAATATTTGTTGGCTCTGACGATGTAAGTCGTGAATTAAAGATTCTTTTCTTGTCTTTAAAGTTTGTATTTTCGAAAAATTCGGAAAGAATTTATTACTTTTCCTGTGGTTTGAAATATCTTTATACAAGCGGTTTTCTAAATCTTAATATCAAGTATAGAGTACTTGATAATAGTGCATTTGCAATAGTACATTTAAATTCTGGATTTCGGAATGAGCAAAAAAAAATTCTTAGATTCAAATTGAAGAAATCGTAAACAACATACTATTGCTAACTTCTGAAAACACTTCAAGTAGTAGTAGAAATGTACACTTATGTTGTTTATAAATGATGAAATAAATATTATCTTAAATAACATACTTATGTGAAGTATTTTAAATGTTTGGCAAAGCATATTTATATTTTAAGTACTTTCAAAGAATTTATTGAGAATATTTGACGACATTTAAATTGACGTCATCAAATCTTATCGTCTTTAAGGTATTTTAAATGATTTTTCATAATTTCTTAAAAGAAGGAAATATTATTGTCATCGATAATTAAAATTTCGTTTTTAAATATTTATTTTATTTTATTTTATTTTTTAATATTATGAAATAAGGATATTTTCCAAATTTAATTTTTTAAGGAAAAAATCAAACGGAATTTTTTTTATAACTGAACGTTTTATGAAGTATTGTCAGGTAAAATTGGTATTTATAAATCTTTTCGGAGTTATATATTACCACCCGTTTGTGTGTCTATAGTACATGTGTGCGCATTGCACATAGGCATAATTTCTGTATGGTTATTTTTTTCACCCTCTTTGTGTTTCAGTTTGTTTTCATAGCACGGAAAACAACTAAAAATAATTATTAAAAAATAAATACTTGAAAGGATTTTTTTTCTCAAATTTGTGATTTCTGACGAACATATTTCACCTTTAAAAAAAAATACTTTTTTGCCGATTGTGAAATTTTATCTCACCTTGTATTATGACATTCGTGTGACATAGATATTTAAGTATGATTAAGAAAAAACTGAAAACATAACATATTTTGTTAATTCATAATGATATTTTAATTATTTATTAAAACATTTATTTTTATTATTTTCGCTGACACAGAAGTAATCTTTTGAATAAATATTTCTTCATAATATTAAACTATTTATTATTTCCTCTGGGTTAAAGCAACGGCCATGTGTATCCATTAACTTTGTTTATCAAAATTTGGACTCTCACATCAATAACAACCTGCCAGTTATTTGTCCATGCTTTTTCTGCAGCAAGAACTTTTAACCTAAGCTTTTGTGTTTTTGACTGAATTAATGTACGGCAGTGATTAATGACTTTTTGTTAACACGCTGAATCAGTTTTTGTTACATCATTTATTCAGATTTTCCTTTTTGGGTTCTGAGAAAATATTAATGTCAAAATTATAAATTATACGGAACGTGAACAATTACATCTACTATCTCTCTTTTATTTATAGAAAAACCTATTTTATAAGATTTCTCTTACAACAACAAATTCAGATTTGCATAATGTATTTGGCGTTTAAGATTACTAGGGCGTCCAACCCGGGCTTCCCGGGATAGAAAATATAGGTAAAAACCATTTTTTTTCTTTGAAAACTCTAATAAATTCTTTACATTTAATATATACAGGGTCATTCATAATTCCCTCCGGGGTTTCGAAACGTTATAGTAAAAAAACGAAGACGAATATGAAAAAAAGAAACATATGAAATTATTCCGAAACTATTCAAGTTTTACTTACATGCATTACAGGTATCCTATGTGTGAACCCTTGGTCACACGGCATACATCCATGCGATAGTCCAGTTCCTGCCATACTCCGTTTCTTTAAATCTGAATCAGTGGTGTCAGTTCAACGGGCCTTTCGTAATAAATATCGAAAACAGGGACCAACTGACAAAACAATTCATGTGTGGTACCGGAAATTTAAAGAAACGGAGTATGGCAGGAACTGGACTATCGCATGGATGTATGCCGTGTGACCAAGGGTTCACACATAGAACACCTGTAATGTATGTAAGTAAAACTTGAATAGTTTCGGAATAATTTCATATGTTTCTTTTTTTCATATTCGTCTTCGTTTTTTTACTATAACGTTTCGAAACCCCGGAGGCAATTATGAATGACCCTGTATTTTTTTTAGATTGCCCCCTGACAACACCAAAGAACATTTTTATATGAAATATGCAATTATAAATTCAAATAAAATTTCGAAATTTATTAAAAGCGGTAATTTCGTATTGGACTCGTTACATAATTTAATAGTCGAAGAAATCGCAAAAAAATTCGTTATACACAGCAGTTTTTCTTATCGTGATAATTTCAGCTGTTTTAAGCGCTTATTTCGATTACATGTCTGTTAAATTTGTATTTTATTTATACTATTTTATTTATTGCTTAATGAAGTTTTAATTTCATTATGGAATATCAGCTGGAAACAAATACTGAACTTTTTATATTGTTTAAATTGCAAACAGATTATTATTAACACTTTCCAACCTAGTTGAAAAGTGTTTATAACTTCGGTTTGTCTGGCCGTATGGCCGTCTGGCCGTCTGCCGTCTGGTCGTCTGCCGTCTGTCCGTGCTCTAACTCCCACAAATATGCTCGGATTGCTCTGCAATTTTTATATGTTATAGTCGTTATCTATAGCATGATCCCTATTTCAACGGAAGTGTGTAGCACTTATACTTTTTTACAGGGACACTCAAAAGAATTCCGTTACATTGCGGTCTATGGGGAAAAATCACTTGCGGTTTATTTAAATAATGTTTCACTATTTTAAACGCATTGAAATTTATATATATATCACTAAGGTGCATTAGAAGAAGCTTAATATGGAATAGTGTGTGCATAGCACTTATAGTTACTTTACAGGGACAGTCAAAAGAATTCCGTTACATTACGTCTATGGAGAAAAATCGTCTGCGGTTTATTTAAATAATGTTTCCCTATTTTAAACGCATTGAAATTTATATAAGGTGCATTACAAGAGGCTTACTACAGAATAGTGTGTGTATAGCAGTCATCGTTCATTTACAGGGACACACAAAATAATTTTCTACTGTCTGTTAACAATAATTCCTGGAAGTGCGTTTTAAGTTACTGAACGCGATTTTAATTTTAACTCGCTTTTTGTCTATTATGTGTATAAATTCTGTAGATCCTATACAGGGAAGCACAAAAGTTCGCGAACACATTTCCGTATTATTTAACTCCAGACGGCGAATTTTAAACTGTGCTACGCGTTTCCTAACTGAACTAAAATTTAGCATCCTATGTAGTATACATACAAATCTATAGATCCTATACAGGGCTGATGAAAAGTATTCGGATTACTTAGATGTTATCTTTTAGCTTATTAAACGGTATGATTTGTAAAATTATTTTGGAAGCGTAGGAAAGTGTTACATAATCTATGCTTGACGCATGATTTTTCGTTCTTGTTAATATTTTGTAATCGTCTGAAAGCAATACAGATAGATTTTTTTTAATGCTTGAAATTTAATGTAAATGCTATAATAAATGAGTAAATTGCGATACAATTTTTAAACAACTTGCATTTTTCTCATAACGATGTAAAAATTGAAAATGTACGATGTTTAGAAATTAAAAAATTGCCGTAACAAATGTCGCAAAACCGAAATTTCATCGTCAACTGTTGCCATTCGCAAAATGACGTCAGCGTTACGCACGGACACGTTTGTCCTTTATAATATAGATATGCGTAAATCTTTAAAATATTTAAAAATAATATGATTATACTCGGATAATAGTATCAGACAAGATTATGCAAGAAGTTATTTCGACTCATCAAAAACTAAGGAAGAAAATGTACGAAAACAGTCAACAATTAAAATATATATTTGTGAAGTAAAATCGGTCGTTTTAAAATTACAATAAATGAACTTAATCAAAATACTAATATTTACTAATTCTAATACTAAATTCTAATACTTTACTAATATTACTAATTCTTTAATAAAAATACTATTAATCTTTTTATTTTTACATTAATACTCATTATAGTTCGATTAAATGTGTTTATCACTTGATCACTGCTTGCCAAAATGGACGTGCCATTCAAAATGAATGACAAATGAGCAAAAGTATCATAGTTCCATGGGAAACAAATAGAAAGATTTCAGCTGGTGGCATGTGGCTCACATGACATTATAAATGGCTTTTGGATGGAAGAAATTTTCTATTGTGTATAGGGATAAATGTATGTTCCATCATAAACGTTGATAGATAAATTCACAAATACGAAATGTTTATGTGTATGGATACATATCATTAAAAAAAGGTGCCATAGCAGAAGAGCTTGTGTCTATAATTTACATCTTTGTGGATATTAACGTCCGGAAGCGTTGGTAAAGCAAGTACGTGTCTGGGAAACCTAGGAATAGACCTAGTGCCCGATGCCTTTATTTGTGTCCGGTTACCCGAAGCTCCTAGGGCACTCGGATGCGCTCCTAAGCGTCATGCGACAGTTTCCATACGTTCATGGGCTCTGCTGGTGTAGCTACCACATCGTCCTTGTTGTCTTCGGTGCAGTAAGATTGATGCGCAGGTGGCGATGCTCTCCCTTGGCCGATTTTGGGCGTCATGGCGGCATCACACTGGTCGAGGCAAGTCCCGTCTGACCACGCTATACATAAGGGTTCCCCAGATCTTACGTTGCCAAGATGGTGGATCGTGTGGTCCTATTGTTTGACGTTTCATACCGACTCAGATTCTCTGGTTGTGAAAAGAACTGTTCAATCTATTGAACTACGAATCGCTGAGCTGTCAACTTTCTTTTATTGTGAAATGTGGTACGTATTAACAGACACACTTTCCGCTCCATATCAATTCAACCAATTTGCACGCTCGAATTTACCAGTTATTATCATAGGGAGGTTGACTTTTGAGCACAATGCAATGACAATATTTCTTGCTCTGAAAAGTAGTGCTGTAATTATTGATATAGGAGTTAAATTGTAAATCAATTTTACTCCTCAATCATCATAGTTATTAGTTACGTAATATAAATACCTGCTGACTTTTATTTAGCATAATATTATATATTAATTTGCATCATAATACAATATACTTATTTTTGAACAATAAACTTTTGTCGTATTCTGTACATAAACTGTTTTTTTTTTTTCGTTTTTTGTATTTTTTTATAAACAAATATAAAACAAAACACGTACATCATATACACAACATTTGCGATATAAAGCCACAAATTTTCTGTAACCACACCTCCCAAAATAAACTTAAAGGTGTAATTAACATTAATAACATTATTGTCATTTACATCAGTTAACTTACTGGAACTCCGGAAATGATAAATATAGAAATTCACAAAATGAGTCGTTTATTTAAAACAGTAAGTTGTAAATTAAAACAAAATCTGATGTAGTGGTTGCAGTTATATTATAATACTTTCGAAAAGCGTAAGTATAATTTGTAATAAAATTTTAATGTTACTGTTTTGTTAAAATCATATTAAATAAACCTTTTTACATACAACATAAAATACTAATCTTTTGTATATTGATGTAGAAAAGTACCTTGTTATTAAATATAACAACATATAAAATTTCGAGGTTTTAATGCAGTATCTCAAGTAAAATGTATTACCTAAGAACATATTGTTTAGATAAAATATGGAGTCCGTTTCAAAAAATGATACAGACGTTTGCAATAAAATAAAAACAAATATACCATTATACACAAAATAATGCCCTTTTTCAGAATATCAATGCAATTCTTTTAAATACGAACTGTCAATATATTAAAAATTGTACAAACTTTGTTTCAAATGCTAGCACCCACTATTGATACAATGTTTGGGTTATTTGTATCAAATCATCACGGAAAAATGTTTACATATTTTTTATTCTGTTGTCAAAAACGTGAGATTTTTTTTTATTATATTTGAATTTGTAAGATGATTCATTCTGTTTTAATTCTTTAATTTCTTAGCATACAGATGTAAAATTAGTAGAATGTGTAATAGAATATTCTCAATTGGCTACGTATATTCTTATAAATAACTTAGTTACTGTATATATATAAACTTTAAAGTTTCAGATGAGAATTCATTTTACTCGCACATATACCCAGATAGATGCGTATGATAGACACAGATAGATTTTAGGTGGTGGGATTTATTTTCAAACGGAGGTTCTGTTCTGCTTAATCCATATGTAAATGACAACTGTAACGTCCTAAAATAACTAACCAAATTTGTATTTATATTATTTCGAAATTTTCTTAATCATGTATGTTTCAGTTAAGTATTCCTATTTCGTTTCATTTTAATTTTATTCTATTTAATAAAATGACAGAATTATACTTTAGTGTCACGATTAAATATAAAATTTGCATAATATGATTCAAGGATTAAAACTATAACATATCAGAAACAGAGACACGTGAACCGTAATTATACTGGGTGATTCAAAATAGGTGTAGTGGGGATTATCTCGAACATTCCTGAAGACAAAAATACACTTTTCATTCCAAAAAAATTAAAAATACAGCATTTAGCTCTTAAATTTGTTTTACAAGGAGTTGGAAATGTATAAAATTAAAAATTCAACTTTTGTACTCCTTCTGTACACTATAACCTCACTTACCCTATAATTTATATATAGAAAAATGTTCCCATGTGTCTAAGGAGAACATTAAAAACAAACCCATTATTTTGCAATAAAATTTATCATATATAATATTAGGCTGTATCAAAAGTATTTTCGTTTTTGTAATACTTTTTTACCAAAGCTTGCAGCTGGCACTTTATCACCCCTATTTTTGAACATAGGATGTTATTTAAGAGAATACCTGTCCCTTTATATTCTATAACCAAAACGGCTTCTTTCTTTCATTTTTAGGTTATATACAGAGTAATACAAATGTTTAGATTTTGTGCATATCAAGGTAATATTTTAAAGTAGGCTTTAAAACAAATGAAGATCTCTTCAAAGCTCGTGCAGTTGGAGGCCCAGACAAAACTAGTATCCCGACAGTTCAAAACCAATCCAAACGTGTTAATGAAGGGTACCTCAGCCTAGAAATCAAACCCAGAAATGACAGGAGAAATTTGACCAGTTGAGAGACAAAAGAGGAGAATCCATACTCTACAATCAATTTTGATGCTAAAAATTAAATAAACTACACATTCAACAGTTATTAATGTTTGATTGAGTAGTGGATTCGCCTCTTTTTCTCTTCAACTGTTCAAAATTCACCTGTCACTTCTGGTTTTGCTTTCAAGACTGAGTTCCCTTCCTTAAAACATTTGGATTTGTTTTGAACTGTCCGGATACTAGTTTTGTCCTAGCCTCCAACTCCACGAGTTTCGAAGAGAGCTTCATTGGTTTTAAGCCATAGTTTAAAATCATACATTCAGATGCATAAAATCTCAACATTAGTATCACTCTTTACATAAACTACCAGGTGTCCCAAAAATGACTGATGGATTTTAAAATTCAATAACTTACAAACGGTGACAGATATTCAAAAAAAATCTTGCAGGAGGGTTATGTATGATGTCAGGAGTTTTCTTTTTACTGTGATTCTTGATTTTAGTTTGAATTTCAAACAATAGATGGCACTGACAGCGATTGGCGTTCAGACGAGGTCAAAACTGACGCCACTCATCATTGATAACCCGCCCCCTGAATATTAGATGGTGACTGTCAACAGACGGGTTTTTTTTCAGCGTTTAAACAGTCCCTCGAACTTTAACACCAATAATTTCTAAAAGTTTTCTTCGCCTAATTTTTCTGAGATCAAATAAGTCAAAGAAAACTTTTAGATATTATTGGTATTGAAGTTCGAGGGACAGGTTAACAGGCTTTGGTATAAAAGTATTCAAAAAACGAAAATACTTTTGATATAACCTAATATTTGTAGATTTGCCATACGCCTATAGAAATACTACATGAATTTTATAATCGCTGATTTTTTGATAAATCGGGCGTGAAACCAACAGAGTGAAAAGGTGTTCAATCCTGAGGGGCTCTACCACGAACGTGTCGAAATTCCCTCTTCCTCGGAAATTTTCCGAGTTTTCCGATGTGACGTCCGCATTCCGATCACCTTGGGATAAATGCTACCACGATGACATCGTGAACGCCTCCACTCGGAAAAACACATCGGACTTTCCCTTGAAAATTCCCGACCCCATAAAATGCAGTGGAAAAAGCACACATTGTCGGAAACGAGTCTTTGAAAGAGATTTTGAAGCAGTTGACATTGATTCGCTGTTTATTAAAAATGCCATCGACACACATTTAATTAAGATATTTTGATAATATTTTTTTTAAACAAGAGTGAAATGTTCAGATTTCCAGCTGTCAAAAGCTCAAAATGATATGATGGGTAGTTTTATAGAAAATGAAAAATAAAAATGAAATTTCCTTTTTTGACCAAAAAAAAGGCTTTAATTTTTTTTCTTAATTAACACCTTACTCTAGAAATATTTAATAGCTATCATAAGAAAGGCCTTATTCTACACTTTTAAATGATATGAAAATACGTATTTTATAAGTTCTTGTTAAATAATTATGAGTATGAATGCCGCAAATTTTCAAGAAATTCTGCTTAAATATAATATAACAGGGAAAATATTATAAGCTTTTAAACTAATTTTAAACGCTAATAATAAACCTTCATTGAAAATGTTGCAAGCAATTTTTTGTAGACTTAGATTGATTTTTTTTTCTTCTTTATTTTTATTTTTATTTATTTATTTATTTATTTATTTTATTTTATTTTTATTTATTTATTTATTTATTTTGTGGGACGCTCTTTTTTCAAAATGAAAATTTAACATAAAATAAGAAAAAATCTAATTTGTATTTCAAACAGGGGTCGATGCAAGTTTTTATTCTTGGGGTCCATTTTGTGAAAAGTAAAGGTTATTTTTGGAAATTTATATTTTTGTGAAAAATAACATTTTGCAAGATAAGTTGAAATCCAGTTAATCAAATTCGAATCAAGCATTTTTTAAACAAAAACTTTTTTTAATCCTTTTTGCTGAAATTTTCCGCTCTGGTGAACTTGTTTGTTTACAAATTTCACATTTTAAAACATCACAAAATAATAAATAAATAATAAATAGTAAGTTTTTATGGAATAGAATTTTGTGAAGGGTCCCATTTTATCAAATTGATTTTTGTGAAGGGGTCCATTTTATCAATTTGATTTTTGTGAAGGGGTCCATTTCATCAAACTGATTTTTGTGAAGGGGCCCCTTTTAATAAATAGATTTTTGTGAAGGGTCCCTAAGTAGGCCCCAAATTTCTCCTTGATCGACCCCTGATAATGCAGTGCTTATTAAAACATAGGCTAACAAAGAAAATTTTATTAATCTGCTTTAAATAAGCAGTGCGCTATGTCAATAAAACTAATTATATCATAGTTCTCGCATAAAAAAAATAACGGCGTAACAAAGCGTTGCATACCCGAAAAATAATTGTCCAGATATTTTTACTAATACTTCACTATACTAAATATACCATTATGCTAGTCCATATGGGCGCTATCGTTGTTTACCTAAATAAATAATTATCCCAAATTTTCACACTTTTTTTTTCTTTTATTATTTTTTTTAAATTATTATTAAATTCTGTATTAATTGTAATGACTTATATATATGTATTATACATGTATATAATGAAATTTAAAAATGTGTAAAGCTAAAAACGAGCTATAGTGGTGATAGATAATCAAGTAAATTTACATTTCGTTCTTCCCATTTGTTTTCATTTATATATATATATATATATATATATATATATAATCTTTTCGATTAGTAGAAAATCAAAATATTCAATTTAAAATTTTTCGAATAAAAAAGAAATTTTTGGAAAGTATTACAGGTTCTTGAAGACTTTAAGATACAAAATTTTTTATGCGACATATTTCATTGCACATAAAATAAATTGTAAAGTTTCGAAATGACATCAAAAAGCAACGTATTTCACGATAACTTTACAGTTAATTTCGAAAAGCATCCAAGATAAAAGATATACATATATACTATTTGAAGATGATGTAAATACGTCTTCTTGGCTTTTGTTTCTTTTCCCCCTGTTCATGGTTTCTATATAAAACTAATTTTTCAGAATATAAATTAAATAATGCTCAAATTTTCAGAAAAATAAAGTAGCTTTGACATTAAAGGAAGCTTAATATCAGGACCGCATGAATATATTATATACTTAGCGACAGTTTTTTTTTTAAATTATTATTATTCTGAAAATTTGAGCAATTTTTAATTTATTTTTTGGAAGATTAATTTTATATAAAAGTCAAGGACAGACAAAAGAGAATCAAAAGATAAGAAGACTAATTTAGATCATCTTGAAATAATATATTTTTTTTTATCTTGTTTGAAACTTTTCGAAAGTTACTGTAAAATACGTTGCTTTCTGATGTCATGAGAAACTTTACAATTTTTTAAAAAATATCCAATGAAATATGCCGTATTAAAAATATGGTAAATTAAAGTATTTCAAAGCCTGTATACATGGAAGTTATAAGTTCTTATACTTTCGAAAGATTTTCTTTTATGAATAATTTTAAATTTAATATTTTTATCTTCTAATAATCGGAAATTCTCGACGAATGTTATTAAATGATTTTATTATTTATACAACGAATTACAATCATTAAAATTGAAACAACATTTGATAATATATTTAAAAAAAATTTTTTTGGAAGTGTTGAATAATTAGTTTATTTGGGTACAACGATAGTGCCGACATGAAGGTGATTATTTGTGCTAATGCTATATTTAGTATGGAAAAGTTTTAGTAAAAATATCTGGCCAATTATTTTTCCGGTATGCAGTGCATCTTTACACTGCTAATTTTTTATGCTGGAGCAATGGTATAGTTAGTTTTGTTAGCATAGCGCTCTATTTATTTAAAACAAATTAAAGACATTGTACATTATACTTTGTTAGGCAATGTTTTAATAAGCACTGCAATTCTTTTTTTGAAATTCATATTAGATTGTTTCTTATTTTATGTTAAATTTCCATTTTGAAAAGAGAGCGTCCAGCAAAGAAACATTATTCTAAGTCTACAAAAAATTGCTTGCAGCATTTTCAAAGTATATTTATTATTAGCGTTTAAAATTAGTTTCTAAGCTTAGAATATTTTTCCAGTTATTTTATATTTAAACAGAATTTCTTGAAATTCTTGAATATTTATGCTAATATTTGTTTAACAAAAACTTATAATTTTTTTATTTTTATATAATTTTAAAGTTTAGAATAAGAGCTTTCTTGTAATAGCAATTAAAATTGTCAAGCGTAACCTGTTAATTTTTAAACGAAAGCCTTTGTTTGTTCAAAAAAGGCAAATTTCATTTTTATTTTCCATTTTCTAAAAAACTACCGGTAATATCATTTTGATCTTTTGACAGCTGAAAATCTGAATATTTCACTCTCGTTTTAGAAAAAAGATTATCAAAATATCTTAATTAGGCGTGTTTTGATGGCATTTTTAATAAAAACAGAAAGCATTATTAAGCGTTTCTTTTCTGTTTTCTCACAGGGGAAAAAGCAGGAATGACCGTGGAAACGTACTTTTTCTAACGCACTCTCATTGGGCAGTTTGTTTTTTTCCGATATCTATTTGAAAAGGAATTTTCAAATACGACGGCTTCGTGGTACGGCGTAAAACGTGTTTCGGATATTTTTTCCGAGAAACATGATAATCCGACATCGGATGCTTTCCGTGTCGGGAGGATCTCGATGCGTTGGTGGTAGGGCCCCTGGATTCAAACCAGGATCGTTGGCATTGCGCGCCACTGCTCTACCATTAAGCCACCTGGGAGGATATCCAGCCTGGCACTATTCCCCCTTATAAGTTGGCTAGGCTATAATCCTGCATCATAAGATGAAATGTCTTCAAGAACCACAATTCTTGCAGCAAGCATGAAACGCAAACTGCCATTTAATCCAGCATAGATGAATATGTATATATAATATTAGTAAATTGGCATACGCTTTTTCAGGATTGTAGCCTAGCCAACTTATAAGAGTGGGGAGTGCCAGGCTGGATATTCTCCAGGTGGCAAAATGGTAGAGCAGTGGCGCGCAATGCCAACGATCCTGGTTCGAATCCAGGTTTGGACATGTTTTCACTCTGATGGTTTCACGCCTGTATTAGCAAAAAATCCGCGATTTTAAAATTCATCTAAAGTTTATCATTTTGTGATACTTTGATTTTTATGAATATCAGTATTTTTCGTTATTAAAAACGGAGAGTATAAAATATATTTTAATAACGTCATGTAAATTAAAGAACTCAATGATCGTTTCGGGTCGAAAAAAATGTATCCCGGTCCACCTTGAGATGAGTGAAAGGCACGTGCAGAGTGAAAGCAACACACATAATTGAAAGAACAATGAGAATGAGAATGCTAGGTAGCGAGGAGGAGAGCGTATACGTACAGGGAAAAAATGACACCCACCCAGTCTTTTTTAACACTTTCCAACCTAGTTGAAAAGTGTTTATGACTTCGGTTTGTCTGACCGTATGGCCGTCTGCCGTCTGGCCGTCTGCCGTCTGCCGTCTGACAGTCTGCCGTCTGTCCGTCTGTCCGTGCTCTAACTCCCGTAAATATGCTCGGATTGCTCTGCAATTTTTATATGTCATTGTCGTTATGTATAGCATGTTCCCTATTTCAACGGAAGTGTGTAGCACTTATACTTTTTTTACAGGGACACTCAAAAGAATTCCGTTACATTGCGGTCTATGGGGAAAAATCATTTGCGGTATATTTAAATAATGTTTCACTATTTTAAACGCATTGAAATTTATATATATCACTAAGGTGCATTAGACGAAGCTTAATATGGAATAGGGTGTGCATAGAACTTATAGTTACTTTATAGGGACAGTCAAAAGAATTCCGTTACATTACATCTATGGAGAAAAATCGTCTGCGGTTTATTTAAATAATGTTTCACTTATTTAAACGCATTGAAATTTATATATTTCACTAAGGTGCATTACAAGAGGCTTACAACAGAATATTGTGTGTATAGCAGTCATCGTTCATTTACAGGGACACACAAAAGAATTCTCAATTGTCTGTTAACAATAATTCCTGGAAGTGCGTTTTAAGTTACTGAGCACGATTTTAATTTTAACTCGCTTTTTGTCTATTACGTGATGTGTATAAATTCTGTAGATCCTATACAGGGAAGCACAAAAGTTCGCGGACACATTTCCGTTTAGTGACAGAAACTCCAGACGGAGAATTTTAAACTGTGCTACGCGTTTCCTAACTGAACTAAAATTTAGCATCCTATGTAGTATATATACAGATCTATAGATCCTATACAGGGCTGAATAAAAGTATTCGGATATTTTTCTGAATATTGTATATGTTGGAAATTCCTGAAATTATGTTTTTAAATATATTATGCGTTTTCCAAATTGTTTATTTAGATGTCATCTTTTAGCTTATTAAACGGTATGATTTGTAAAATTATTTTGGAAGCGTTGGAAAGTGTTACATAATCTATGCTTGACGCATGATTTTTCGTTCTTGTTTATATTTAATTATCCATCTTTCAATGCATTGGCGTATCTCCATGCACTCATCATATTAACTTTAGGTCATTCTCCTTTCTTCTTTTTATTAGCACTTTCCAACCTAGTTGAAAAGTGCTTATGACTTCGGTTTGTCTGGCCGTATGGCCGTCTGCCGTCTGGCCGTATGGCCGTCTGCCGTCTGGCCGTCTGCCGTCTGCCGTCTGGCCGTCTGCCGTCTGTCCGTCTGTCCGTGCTCTAACTCCCGTAAATATGCTCGGATTGCTCTGCAATTTTTATATGTTATTGACGCCATCTATAGCATGTTCCCTATTTCAACGGAAGTGTGTAGCACTTATAGTTATTTTACAGGGACACTCAAAATAATTCCGTTATATTGCGTTCTATGGGGAAAAATCATTTGCGGTTTATTTAAATAATGTTTCACTAATTTAAACGCATTGAAATTTATATATATCACTAAGATGCATTAGAAGAAGCTTAATATGGAATAGGGTGTGCATAGCACTTATAGTTACTTTACAGGGACAGTCAAAAGAATTCCGTTACATTACGTCTATGGAGAAAAATCGTCTGCGGTTTATTTAAGTAATGTTTCACTATTTTAAACGCACTGAAATTTATATATATCACTAATGTGCATTACAAGAGGCTTACTACAGAATATTGTGTACATAGCAGTCATCGTTCATTTACAGGGACACACAAAAGAATTCTCTCCTGCCTGTTAACAATAATTCCTGGAAGTGCATTTTAAGTTACTGAACGCGATTTTAAATTTAACTCACTTTTGGTTTATTACGTGGTGTGTATAAATTCTGTAGATCATATACAGGGAAGCACAAAAGTTCGCGAACACATTTCCGTATTATTTAACTCCAGACGGCGAATTTTAAACTGTGCTACGCGTTTCCTAACTGAACTAAAATTTAGCATTCTATGTAGTATATATACAAACCTATAGATCCTATACAGGGCTGAATAAAGGTATTCGGATATTTTTCCGAATATTGTATATGTTGGAAATTCCTGAAATTATAATTTTAAATATGTTATGCGTTTTCCAAATTGTTTACTTAGATGTTATCTTTTAGCTTATTAAACGGTATGAATTGTAAAATTATTTTGGAAGCGTTGGAAAGTGCTACATAATCTATGCTTGACGCATGATTTTTCGTTCTTGTTTTAAGTGTATTGCTTTCACGAAGTTAGTCTTTTACTCACTTGAAGAATGACCAAGTTTCTTTATCGATCAAAAAATGTGGTGTTGTTTTAAATTTTCCATTGTGTAATTAAACAATGTATTTTATACTTTGATTTAAGTGATACTAATTTTTCTAATTTTATTTAATTCTGAATAAGAATTTTTTTTAATAATGTTAAGAAATGATTTTATCTTTGCACGATAAATACAACTTACATTCTTAAAAAATATTTTACCATTTTGACTGTATGACCTTTTACTTTTTTATTTGGAGGTTTTTCCTAAATTATTTTAGCTTTGCACCATAAATACAACTTACATTCTTAAAAAATATTTTACCGTTTTGACTGTATGACCTTTTACTTTTTTATTTGGAGGTTTTTCCTAAATATTTCATTATGAAATCTTTGACAAAGGTTCTATCTCAGGAAGCATTTGCGTGTTCACTGTGCTAAAAATAACACGCCAAATAATTATGATGAATGCCGAATTTCCTTATTTTCTGTTCTGTTAATACTCATTTATACAGTTGGAGTGTCGGGCTATAAGGCTATCAATAACTTCATCTGTCAAATTCTGTTATTACACATTTCCTCCGAGAAATCTAATTCGTCACAGAAACGCGAAATTTATGGTGTAACCGATGATATGTGAACGTACTTTTTTTTTGTTTCCAGAAAAATGATTTATTTTGTTATCTTATTAACTTCTTTTTATTAGTACTATTATATAGTGAAAAGTAAAAATATCTAAAGAGTACATTTTATTCAATGTTTTAAGAATATATAGGGTTGCTACTAAAGATTGTTACAAATATTCAGTCGTTTTATTTTTACTAATATAAAATATAAAATGATAAATACACTAATATGATGAACATCAGAGATGAAAGGTTACCTGGAAATAATTTTACTCAAATTAACCGCCATCTTTATCAATTACTAAAGATAATCTCTTATGCCACTGTCCGACTACGGTACGAAACATTTTAAGAGGTAATCGGTCCCATTCATGCAATATGGAAGCTTTGAGAGAGTCCAAACTTCTGTGTTGTTTGTCATTTACTTTACCCTCTAAAATCCTTCAGACGCAATAATCTAAAGGATTTAGATCCGGTGAAGAAGGTGCCCAATCTTCTTCCATGATAAATTCGTACAATTGACATGGAGCCAAGCCTGTGTTGATTTAGCTCGGTGTGAAAGTCCAGAATCTTGCTGAAATATCCAATTCTTTTTGGGATACAACCTGTCAGCATGTGGCAATAGATGTGTAGTAAATATGTCCTGTTTGAAATATTCCGCATTAATTTTTTTACCTCTATCGACGAATTTCAAAAGCAATTTTCCCTTGTTTGACACTTCAGCACAAACCATAACAGAATTCTGAAAGTGTTTAACAGTTCGAAGATTTTCAAGTATATCTTCGAAGGTTGCTGAATATACGACATGATTTTTAGCATTATAACACTGTTAAGTGCAAAACAGCTTCTCATCAGAAAATATTATTCTATAAACACTTTTCCTACCATGCCGCTTGAGCAATTTCGTGCATCTTTGTAATTTTTTTATTCTTTGTGCAGCAGTCAAACCTTGAACTTTTCTTTTGCGATAAGGGCAGAAACCCAGGTCTTCATTTATAATAAGTTGCATAGTTCTGCGACTCCAATTCTCTTATGTAGCCATTGTATTTGCAGAACGTTGTGGATTTCTTCGTATCTTTTCACGAATTGTTTTGATGCGATCTTTTGTGCGAACTGAGCATGGACGACCAGACCTAGTCGATATAATCGTCTGCTTTTCTATTGTTACAGTTTTAAAAAGGCTCCTATATATACAAATAAATAAATAAATAAATAAATAAAATAACCACATATGAAATATATTCGATTCTTTTAAAATTATTTGCAATTTATTTGTTAAAGTTATAAAAAAAATATTCGCACTTTAAATATATTCTAAACAAACAGATTAATATATATATATGCATATATGTATAAGTTAAAGTAAGTGAAAAAAAACGATTTTTACTCAAAAAAGCAAAAAACAAAAATAATGCTTTCGAGTTAAAAAAAAAATAAGACATACGTAATTTTCTCATTCATTTAAAATTATTCGTAAGTTATTTTTAAAGCTAAACACTCGCACTGAAAATATATTATAAACGAACACATTTAAAAAATATACAATAGTTGAAATAAATAGTTGAATGTTACTCAAAAAAGCAAAAACAATTTATCGAATTTAATTCAAAATAAAATATTCAAGGCTCGCAAATGGTCCGCTTTTTGAATACCGGTATTTTCTTAGATAAAATTTATTTTTTGATTTTTCTTGCAAATTTTGCAAAAAACACCTTCGGAGGTAATTTTTTGCGGAACTGCTGTAGAAACCTACAACGAAATTGTCTGAAATTGTCTAAAAGATATTGGTATTCAGTTGACGGGCCATTTGGGATCCCTGAATATTCATAATTTACATCTATTAATAAAATTAAGAATATATATAATTCATGTTGTTATCCTCTATTAATACAAAAGTTTTAAAAGCTCAACCATCATCTCATAACGCAATATCCCTGCAATTAACTTCAAAATTACCAGGTTTCTAAACCCCAATTTGTTTAAGTGCAAGGCCGCCATTTGAACAAATCCCGTATCATTGTTTAAACTCTTATCCTAGCAAGAGCCCACTGGTCATACAGGTAAGACACTTGTCTAAAGGCACTGACTTCACTGTTTCGAGCACAAGGTCAGGCAGAAAATATTCTTGAAGGATATCAAATAATAAATACATCCGTAATAGTCCACAGATGGCAGCACAAAGAGATGTAATTTTTTAAATCGAGGTTATTCATAACGGAAAATTTCCCTTCCTGGCAGCAAATTTCCGTGATTTGAAGGAAGTATTTCTAAGAGCGTAACGGAAAGGTGCCGCTTCTTCAAGTAGAGTTTCCTTCTTTTATCTTTCAAAACGGAAAACCTACTAACGGAACGGAAAAAAATCCGGCAACTGTGCTGCCAGTAGTTTTACAGTGAATTTACGGATTTATTTTTAACAGTGTATAATTAAAGCTGCTACAATACTAAAATGTCATTCAACCTAGCACGAAATTTTAAAAATGAGCATATTTTGCTAAATCAGTATTTGAAGAAAATTTTGATTTGGCAATAAGAGATATTGAAACATTTTAAACGATTTTAACATAAACAGTTTTAATTAACTTCTACATACAGCTTTTTTGATTTTCAAATGCCAATATACGCTTGTATGGCCTATCTATGCTTGTTTGGCCTATCTGATCAATTACTGACCAGTAAATGACTACTAAATCAAGTGGATGAGTGTGATTGAAGATCGTACAAAGGGTTTTGTTAAATATTCCCTTCAAAAAACTTTATCATTTAATAATTAAATCCAAATCATTAATTTATAATTATCCTTATCATTTACCAATACACTTTATCAGTATAAACATCGCTGACAGCACCATTAAATTTAATAATAAAATTATAACAATAAGAAGCATTTTTAAAATCAAATTAAAAGTACTTATTGATTTATCGACTTATCAGATAATTGTAACAGTATCTGTTTGTAGTATATCTCAAAAGCGTATTTAATTACATTAGTTAATTTTAGTTTAAAAAACAAAACCCTTAAAATGGCAAAAAAAATACGAAAGTTCTTTTAATTAAATCAACAGACAATGAAATTTAAAAAGGCATATTTTACTAAATAAGCATTTGAAGAACATTTTGATTTGGCAAATTTTGATTTGAGATATTCAAACATTTTATATGATTTTAACATTAACAATTTTAATATCTTCTATGTATTGCTTTTTCGGTTTTCAAATGCCAACTTATGTTTGTTTGGCCTATCGATGGAAGTATTTACATTGAGCAGTAAATGGCTACTAATAAAAGTAACAATCGGCCAGAAACTGGAGACCATAAAAATTAAATCCACTGGCCAGTGGCTACTAACGGAATTTTCTTCCTTTCAGCTTTAACCTAAAATAAACAAATAACAAAAAAAAAGTTTCAATATTGTGTCATTTCATTGATCATGTAAAGTTCTATATCACCGTAAAATTTTTCAATGCTACAACACTAAAATTTAGTTCAACCTAGCACGAAATTTTAAAAATGTACATATTTTACTAAATAAGCATTTGAAGAAAATTTTGATTTGGCAATAATAGATTTTGAAATAGTTTATGCGAATTAATATTATTTTCCCCCCAAATTTGATCGTATATCTATTTCATTAAAATTTAACCTACAAATATCTATACAATCACTATCGGTTTTCATCCCCTAAAAATATCAGGCAGTTGCATTTTTGCCAATATATTTTATTATTTCTTTTTCTAGCACAAAGAAAATTTCTCAAAGAATACAATATTTATAATATAAAAACAATTTCATCTATACAAGGTAGAAACTTTTGCATTGCATCTATGTAATATAAAATTCTATAGAAATAAATTATACTCATCACAAATTTTTCAGACAAACATATTTTTCCTTTTTTACTGGAAAGAGAAAAAAGAAATATACAATACCTATCTATCAAGAATCTTGTATTACTAAAATTGTTTTTTTTTTTTCTGAAAGATAATTCTGGAAGTTTGATACTGAGATAAGTAGATTTTATATTCTAAAAAATTAAAAAAGGTTTTTCCCATATCTTTCTTTATTTGATATGTAGTATATAGATGAATTAATTAAATTTTTTTTGCTAGACTATTAACTTAAAAAATATTTAAATATGACATTTTTGACTATGTATTTTTGTATTATGTAAATGAAAGATGTATTATGCGTGCAGGTTTAAAGACGTAAGTAAAAAGAATCGATCTAAAAATGTAATTAACAAATTTATCATTGATTACTATTTGTCTGTTATTTTTATCTATTATGTTTTCAATTGGTAAAACTTAAAACAGAAATTACTACCAATGTTTTATAGCAGGTTAATATGCTGCAGATTCCAAATTAGTAAGCAGAAATCATTGCATGTCCAATTATTCTAAAATGCATTTTTCCTCTTAAAAGTTGTTAGATAAAAATGATTTGAACAAATAAATAAATGTTTTAAATTATATTAATGTGTTGAAAGGTATTACTTGTAATGCAGGGTTAAATTATTTTTTCGGTTAGCACAATCGAAATTTTGATGTATAAAAGAACATAACTATTGCTTTGCTGAATCTCGATACATTTATTTTTGTATTGTGTTATAGGAATATTAATTGTATTCTATGTATAGTAAATACCGTGCAATAAAATGCAATAACAAACTTCCATGTAAAAATTAAATGTTGATAACTTTGTATTATTCACGAAATGAAGTATTTACTAAAATTATATGCTAAGTTTGTTAAGTTTACTAAGCATGACACTATTCGATAGCAATATGCAATTGTCGCATCTATAATGAACAAATAATATAGATAATTAAAAGTAGTTGTGAGATTCATAAGTTAAAAATATTTTCTGCTATCATAATAAGCAAAACATGCTATAAGATTTGTACTCGGCTCAAAAACAGACATAAAATGTCATTATATTTAATCCAATCACTGTGTTCTCAACCACACTAAATTGCACACAGAAGCTTCCAAGAAATCGATCGTACTTGTCATCAATTCGGAACGGATTTCATTAGAATATTTTTCTCACTTGATTGCTTCAATATACTGGTGAGATAGTTATATGATTTTTTGTTATTTTCTATGTCTCGTGCAAATTAAAGATAAGAAAGGTTTTATTATCGTTTGATATAATACAGAAAAATATTACGATTTATTTCCTTCTTCAAACGCAAATAATTACCGCCCTAAAACTGTAATATTTTATATTTATTAAGTGCTGTATATTTATTAACCCTTTAATTACGGGTTAGAACATATATATCCTAGTGGAATATTTTTTATTCTATTCGTACCAGTTTTGAAAAATAATCGTATGTCATATACTTATACTAGGATAATTTTAATTGAAATCTACCAGAGAGAAAACTGTTTGTAAATTGTGGTTTGACTGAATATACAAATAGTCGCCAATCCTGGGCCGTAATCAAAAGTTTAAGTAAAAACAATTTTTTATACACATTATGCTCAAGAAATTTATTTCGGGAAACCTGAGTTAATAATTTATATGAGATTATTAACCAAATTACCGGATGTGAAGTCCTTTTGTAACGATTAGACAACAGATTATATCCAATTGTATACCTGCATAATATGCATAATATGCATAATTGCATATTTTAATGATTAATCCTTTTAAGGGCCAAAAAATATGTTTCTATAATTTTGAATTCACAATATATTTTTTTAAATATTCTGTTTGAAAATAAGGAAATGCGATGGTACATATTATTATCACCAAAGTTATAAAAGTAAAATTTTAATAATAAAGTCTGGTACAAATCTTGATTAAAATTAAGTAGGATAAAATATATCCTACCGCCCTTTAAAGGGGTAAAACTGAGCTACATAGGCACGTCAAACGCCGCACCCAAGTTAAGTAGAACTTTAACGCGTCCAAACAGGAGAGTACTGCGGACGCTACGGCCGGTGCGGGCGCCACCACCTGCTGACCACCACCACTTTCCCAAGGAAATGACGACAGAGGTCGCTGCGATTTGCAGTGGAGTCCACCCTCTTGGGAAACCACCACGTTACAGGGTCTCAACAACTTCCCGAACCAGACACCCATAGGGAATCTGGGCCGTAGACTTCAGTCAGATTTCCTTGATCCGCCACCTTCGAAAATGGAGCTCCTACAAATGTTACTACTGAACTCGTCAGCAGCGGCGAAGAACTAGGTACCTCTGACTAGCCCGGGAGGAAGAGGAAAACTCTATCCCTGGACGCATAGACAAGTCCCAACTTAGGCTTTGGGTCGCAGGGTTGGGGACCTCCCGGCAACCGGCCCAAGAACTTCTCTCACCTTACCACCCAGCGACCTGGTCCAAGGATTCCAAAAAGCTCTCTCGCCATGCAGGGCCACAGGTATCGGTAAACAGTAGACGCTCGGTCCCAAAGGTAGTGGAAGACTTCCTGTCAAGTGCTAAAGAAACGCTCTATAAATGCATAAAATGTCATAAAGTTCCATTTAAATACATATTTTTAACTTTTTAGCTCCAGCATATTCAAATTCTTGAACTTTTTACACACTCTGTAATAAAGGACAAATCCAGGAAATTATAATAGAACTACCAACCAAAGAAAGTAATGGACTCTTCCAAGTTACCCACGATTCCGAAAAACGTTCTTTATCATTAGAAACCTGATAAACCAATATATTTTCGATATTTAAAGAAGTATTTATAAAAACAAAGTTTCTTTTGCTGCCACAGATTTTCAGAAACGTTTCTTAATACTTTTTCTAGTGCATTAATCAATTTTCTATACCCAGAATATTATTTTTTTTTCGGATGCTAGCAATTCTAAAGTAAACATTTTCATGTTCCACAAACATGTTTTATAGTCAAACGTGATAAATTAATAGCATTAACAAAAATTTATATTATTTTGTTGTTCTTGTAAGTATATATTCAATTATACAGCTGGAATTTTTTAATCGAGATTTGATAGCATCCTAAAATCAGATTGGCTGGTTTCAGGAAACTAATTAATACTCATTACAATCTACTCGGAAACGTTTCCAAAAAACTGGGGCAACACAAGAAACTATTTCTATAAATGCGTCTTTAAATCTCGAAAATATCCTTATTCCTGAAGTATGTAAAGTTAAAGAACACTTTTCAGAATCATGGATAATTCGGAAGAGTTTACATTTTCTTTCGTGGTAATATTATATTTTCTTGGATTTAGAAACATTGGTCTTTTTTTAAAGTGCGTCACTATATCCAAAAAATACTCTTGTTAACTTACACTCTTCCTTAATTTGCTCCGCGAAGATATACTAAATAATAGATATTTTCAGAAAAATCTGCGTATGCTAGAAATATATTTACTTTTTTAAAAATTCAAATCGTCACAAAGCGGAATAGAAGAATCTTCTGTTAAATGCTGTTGTTCGTAAAATCTTTAAGTTTTACGTTAAAGTATAGAAAAGTAAAGTTTTAAGTTAAAACGTTTAAACAGTGCATTTCTGTCATTCCTGAGTATGCTGGAGGTGGAAAAATCAGACGAAAGTAATTTAATTTATGTAAAAATTCAGAATTGAAATAGGCCTTTTTGAAAGGTGATGGAGATGTTACAAATACAATCATCGGTTAATGTTGAAAGAACATTTTTGGCATTAAAAATTGCTTTAAATTATAATGCACAAAATGTAACTGTTGAAAATTTAGAAAAATGCATTGTTATGTACAGCAATAAATATTATTCTCAATGAGATGAAAATTTTTGGCGATGTGTATATTAATAAAGTAATACGTTTTATAAATAATGCATCTGTTTAGAAGTAGAATAAATAAATATGACTATTAATTAGCCCAGATATAATAAAATTTAATGGAAACAGGAATTGCACTCACTGGTAAATGGTCTTTTCCATTTAAAGACATAAGTGCATATTTGGGACCTTACCAGCAAACTTAGAGTCTTTTTTAGTGCATATTTGAATGCACATTTTTCAGTTTTTAAGTGCATATAATCCGCTTTCTGTTAATTATTCTCTGAAACACGAAAAACTATAAATATATACTATAAACTATAAACTATAAATATTTGAAAAATCCTTCAAAGAAACACAATCGTTGAATTGATTTAATAAATGTTACAGATTTATTTTGGACACCAATGAAGTTGTTGTTTTATTAACTGAAAAACCGTGCTTTATACTCACTATGCTTAATCAATCCGATTTCAAGGAATTTGAGAAAAGAATATAAATTCAAAATTTATACTAAAAATCTGCATTAAATATTCCGGATTTGGAATAACTTTTTATTTATACTTCTGAAAACAGGTAAATCGGAAATAAATATAAAAAAGATCATTTATAAAATATATAATCATCAATTTTTTTTCACTGATGTTGTAGATTATTTTTTATTTCGTTTATGTATATCACCTTATTTCACACGAAAGGTAAAATACTTGTTACTATAAAAAGCAATAAAATAATGTTTATCACGCCTTTATTTTACATGGAAAACATATCTCATTTAGATTTGAAGTTTATAGTACACGTTTTAGCACTAAACTCTCCCAATAAAATTTTGTATGTTTTTATCTGTATTTCATTTTTAAATGTCAGAAAAATCTATTTTTGAGGCTCATAATTTAAAAACATTTTCTATTGAATACCATGTGATATATCAAATATTTCATATCGCGTTATTTTCGCTTAGATGAAAGCAATAAATGTTACTACCTAGATTCAATCTCCTGTATCAGTCCACGAAGTATAAAATCCTGAGGCTACTACAAAATATCTCATAATTGCAATCTTTCTCACAAAGATTTTATTTCGCTTGTTTTCTCTTGAATTCTTTACAATATAAGAAAACATAAATATAAAATTTTCGTTATTGCTCAACTTCAGAAACAATAGAAGAACAGAAAATGTTCCCTTGACTGAAAAAATCTACAATAAGTATAGAAGATATTTATTTCTTGAAACACATAGAGATTGTTAAATAAAAATTCTATTATACATTATTCAGTATTATGTATAGATAAAATTCTCATGGGAATTTTACAATAATACAATGCCTTGTGGTCGTTAAACTACTTTAAGAAAAAGTAAACAAGAAAAAATAATTGAATAAAAAAATTTATAATTTGCTTGGAAAACTGAAGAAAGATAAAACAGAGAATGTTGAAAAAATAGAAAATTATTTTTATCTTAAATTTTTAGACGAAAAGACAAACCGTTTCTGAAAAGCAGATACTATTGGGTATAATAATTTCATTATGTTTAGTAAACAGTTGCTTTTGTATTTGTATAGCAATTGGAATTTTTTTAAATAATATAATAAAAATTATATAATTTTGCATTAGATTCCATTACTAAAATTACAGATTTTTGTTTCTTTAAAGAACTGTACAATAATATAAAGGTTTCGTATAATGTACTACTAAATTGAATTATTTTAAGAAAAGTTGATTAAAATGTTATTTCATTTATTTCTAAAACAAATCTATGAAATGACAATTTGTTTTTTTTTTTTTGTTAAAAAATAATAAAAGTATTTTCGCACAAAAATGATATAGAAACAATTTACAAAAATTCCTACACGATTGTAATAATTACTAATTTCTTAACAATGCATTATATTCCATTATTAAAATTACAGATTTTTGTATTTTTTATTAAAAATAAAATTCAGACAAAAACAAAAAATATTTAAAGAACTTTAAAATAATATAACGGATTTGTATAACATTTTGCTGCATTAAATTATTTTAAGAAAAGTCTATTAAAATGTTATTTCATTTATTCCGAAAAAAATTCCATAAAATGACAATTTTCTTTAATCCTTTAGGTTCAAAAATAATATATACATTTTCACAAAAAAATATAGAAAAAACTTAACAAAAATTTATACACGATTGTAACAATTGCCAACTTTCTGATTTATATATAAATGTTTATACACAAGCCTATTATATTTCATTAATAAAATAAATATAAAATTTTCAGCTAATTAAGCCTATGAATTCCGCTAAATTATATCATTACCTATAATAAAGATAGATGATTGTCTGTCTGACTGTAGGCTGTGTTCTAAATAAACCGCTATGCACTGAGCTACAACATTTGGTGAGAAGGTACCTCTCTGTATGTAGTTTTGCACCTAGAAGCGCGATTTTGAAATTTTTGAATAGATTCTTTTTATTTATTTATTTTATTTATTTTTTTTATTTTTTGCGTTTTTTAGCATTTTTTCCCGTTTTGCTGCGATTTTTCCGCATTAGTAACAAGAATCCTGTTTCAATCTTTTAGCCCAATATAGTAAATTTTGTCCTCTACCCATTGTTTCAAATTTCACAAAATTTGGTCCATAATTACCTGAGATATTAATTAAAAACACATTAAAAATCGCCCGAAAATGCAATGTTTAAATCTCAAAATTTGATTTTGAAGGAAATAAAACGTCTGCCGAGGGGTCAAC
The DNA here is from genome assembly GCA_963931845.1 of Maratus michaelseni. Taxonomy (NCBI): domain Eukaryota; kingdom Metazoa; phylum Arthropoda; class Arachnida; order Araneae; family Salticidae; genus Maratus; species Maratus michaelseni. The sequence continues at coordinate 73,171,890 of OZ007590.1, read as the reverse complement.
TTCGTCTTTCATTTACTTGCTCCACGTAGCCCGTCTATCCCTTTCATTTCCGATACGAAAAGTCAGAAATTACAAGTAATTCAAATATTTAAAATTATTTCACGGATTTGAAAATTAGCATATATGCACAAAACAAATATTTCGGAAAAGCTAATTTTCAACAAAATCCAGGGGTATATATATATATTTTTTTTTTTTTAAATAGCAAATTGACAATGGATAGAATTAATAAAAAAACGTAAATTTCAAAGTCAAACCAAAAAAGTGCGTCGTTTTGTTTCTGTTTCAAAATTTGGCGATAATTGATAATGTTACAGATCCTAAGTTTAATTTTCGTTTTTTTTTTTTTTTGTTTTCTTGTGGGAGGAGCGTCTGGTTGCAATTTAAATATCGCGTTAATGCGCTGATCGAAACTCCCTATACTTCTGACCCCCAAATCAGAACTTTTTAAATACTGGACTGATGCAAACGAAATATTTTCTAACATTCTTCTGAGGTCCCTCAGGTACTAAATAAACTTTGGTATGATTTTTTAGCCGTTGGTTACCACCATTTCTGAATATTAATCTTCAAGGGGCGGGAGGGGGGGATTATTTTCGCGGGTTCTATGTGCCCGATTTCAAGGGGAATTGATTCATTCAATTCAGATATAGATAACTAATTAAGATATATATTTGGCGCCCCTGGTGGTAGACATTAACGGTTTTGTGCTGCTATTTTTACAGTGATTTCGCGGTTCGTATTATATATATGTGTATATTGATATTTAAAATAATCTAAATAATCATTTTAAACATATTCACTAATATTTAAAAAAAACATACAGTTGTTGTTTTCGCAAAAATTCGTAATATGCTTTAATTTTGTTATTTTATTCAGAAATGAAACAAGAAATCATCACTTTATAATTTTAAAACACTCTTCATTATGTAAATTATTACGTGTGGTACGCTTTTCATAATAACATAAATCGACGAATGATGTTATCGGATTTTTAATCATTTCATCTGACTCACAATATCTTCTTTAACCTGAAATGCCCTTTGTTGCGCGTAATAGGCATTTGTTTCAAAACGACTTCATTTGAATTGCCACTCACTCTATTAGTTAAGAATACTTAAATGAGAATCATTTAAAAGCCCCGAAATTCACAAATGTTTAGAAAAAGAAATGAAAAGATGTCCATGCCTAAGGATCCAATTAGGATTCTGATGCACAGCTATGTGCGCATAATATATTCAATGTGATGCATGTTCACAAAAGTTAGCATCGTGTATTTCTTGAGCCCACATTCTTTTAAACTTCCTTATATTTTTTGTAAAAGTAATACCTTAAAAAGGCAGTTCTCAAACTGCCCAAAGAAATGCACGCACATACATTAAACAGTTTCTCTATTGATCTATATATGTAAAATGGTATGATACTAGATTAAATATATATGTGCTTTAATGTAATTAGATATTTTATTTATTATTTATTATTTAATTTTATTTATTTATTATTTCACTAATTGTTATCATTCTTTAGATAGTATTTGGTTTAATTTTTAAATATTAATTTTCTTCCACTGCTTTTATTAATTCATCGCATATTTACTTTTTCTCTCATAGATGGCAGCACCATGGTTTGTGCTGCTTTACAATAATATTACATGGTAATTCATCTTCTAAAACTTATTTTGGCAACATGGTAAATCATCTTCTAAAACTTATTTTGGCAACACGTAAAGATTTTTTGCAATTCATTGCCTCTGTTTAGTTATGCTTCTATATCTGGTTACTGAAGTGCACCAATATCCTTTTTAATCCAACTGTATTTTGCACTTTCCGATTAAATTTCAAGTTTTTATCTCTTTATTACGGGTAAGATTTCTTTCCTTTTTAATATTGTAATTATTTTTTTAACTGTAAGATTTTCTCACAGGTTTTATTCCTTGTTTATGAGTTGGTAGTCCCAAAATCATATTCTTTAGCAATGTTATGGCTAATATGATGATGAAACCACTCATTTTATTTGTGGTATTTAGGCATTTGGGACTTGATAATTCTGTCTAAATTGCACAAATTTCATTCATTCAGTTTTTAATTTAATTTCTTCTTCTTTTAAATAAGTATTTGGTATCTATATTCAGAGTGTTGGGGAACACTATCGATGTCAATTAATTATTAAATACTAAATCATAATTTCATAGTTTATGTTGGTGTTACGGTAATGATTCATTAATGGTTATACATATATATATATATATATATATTCATTGCTACAATATGCGCATTTAGTTTTGTATTAATTTTCACTATTTTTATTCCTTCAATCATATTTTTATTACTTCAATAATATTTTTGTACACATTTGAAGATCTTTTTTTCTACTTACTTTTTGTAATGTTTACCACCAAACATTTGAATTTTTGTAATTTTGAATATTTTCTTATTTTGTTAGATATTTTATGCTTCAGTGTTTCTCGTTGAAATTTGGTTATTTTTATTTGCTTGGGAATAATGTACGATACATTGGATCTTTTTTTTAGTGTAGAATACATTAGGATTAATTTATATTGTATCCATTAGCTTCTAATTTAATAGTTATATCAATTGTAAAAATGTTTATTATATATATATATATATATATATATATATATATAGCATGCATTGATTTATTGATTTTTTAGAATACTATTTTAAATGTAATAACAAGTATACTTCAAACTGCATTATTTTATGACTAAATGTACAAAAAGAAAGATAGCAGACGCCGCTTTTAATTTTTTGTATACTTATAGGTATTGTATACACTAGTGTGTAGTCTTGGTTATTAATTTAAGCAATTAATATTTTTCGCTATGGAGTGAAAATTGCAATAAAATACATACTGTCACCTATTTTAAAATTATCACTTGTTAACTATTATACACATTTTCTTTTGCTTCCGACCTTCTGTTTTGCTAAGAATTACTTTGCATTATATAAACAGGAAGTATTTTGAAACTTTCCTGATTATAATATATAATAAAAAATATACTAACTAAGTGTTAAAAATTTTTGCAGTATTTCACAGCAGAGTTAAAAATACATTCAAGAATTAAGCAAGTTTATTTATGCTCCACAACAATTTTCTTTTAACGTCATGATTATTGGTAAATGAAACTTGAAATAAAGTAATAAAGATTAAAATTATTATGTATAAGAATTTCGTTTTTGTAAGAAAACGTAAGTGAATTAGTTTAAAGGAAAATATAAGGCGTACTTTAAAATTCTCTCTGTATAGTTAACGGAAATTTGATACGTAAAAGTACAAAAATGTTTTTTACAAAATCAGAATACATTTTTATTTCAGGGCATTTTATGTATTTTTAGTACAGTTTTAAATTACCTTTCAATGATACTTAAAAGTAGTTTAGTAATTTGATGGATATTTTTTGTTAATGTTTTTTAAAGTTTTTTGCAAATTAAGTTTTTTTATACAATAAAGTTTTTTATTGCGCTATATGAATTTTACAGTGATGTTTCAGTTTTACTATGTTGTTTTAAAAGGTACGTTTAACACAGATGTTTAAAATATTTTTTATAGCATTAGACCATTAGACTTTTTCTAACAAGTTTTGATTACTATGATTTTGATTGATTATTAAAATACACTGTCGAAAATATTATATCAAAATTAAACCATTCCTTGGGGTAAAGCAGTGAGAGAAAAACTTTCTATATCATTATGCCTAAGTAAAAAAAAAATGCTCCTTTGTCGTTCACTTTGGATATCAGATTTCCCGTGAAATTTGCGTTTAACAAATAAACAGTAAAAGATGAATAATAAATTATGAACAACGGCTAGTTATGAATACCCTAGGTAAACTGTTTTAATTAATATGTCGAAGCGTATATCATAGAATTCCAGTGAAAACGCTGTACCACTAACAAGGAGAGGGCCAAGCTTGATAAACACAGATTTTAATTATTTATAGATACAGTAGAGTCTCGATTGTTCGAGTTTCCCATAAATCCGAGTTAGTGAAAAAAATCAGTTTAGCTTCCAAATAACTACCAACATATACGCCATACGTAAAAGAATTATTTTGCACCACAAAATTCAATTATCTGGTTTTTATTGTTGTTCGACGGGTCATATGCCAACTGCGCATCCCGAAGCCACCTACAGAAATCCAAACTCTTCAAGAAAACGGGTGTATTCTTCCATGTGGGGGGATCACGCCGGTTGAAATTGGAGGGAATCAGAGAATAGTTGTTCAACGAGCTCTCGCCCAACTCACTCCTTTTGTCTATTACGAACGTATCGGAACAGAAGTAAACTAGAAGCGTTTTTTACTAATAACTGCTCTGATTTATCCTTGGACAGAAAATCTTTAAAAAAGTCTGAGTATGAAAAAACTGGTGAACCACTTTATATGAGGTTTACACAGCAAAGTAAAAAATTATGCCCACTTTCAGGTCCGATTCTTCAAGAAAAAGCTTTGCTGTTTCGAAAAGAATTTGAAGAAAGTGGTGAAAACTTCACTGCTAGTGTAGGCTGGTTTGACAAGTTGAAAAAAATATATCGTATTCGGCAACTGGTGATCTGTCGAAAGAAGCTATTTGAAGATTCTGACCTGTCGCTGAGAGATTTTGCAAGAAATTGCAGGAAGTTGTGACAAATGGAAACCTTACGAACGACCAGCTTTATAATTAATGGCCTTAATTTCAAAATACTACCATCTAAAAGAATCGCGTCAAGGCAAGAGAAAAGTACTCCAGATCACATAACAAAACACTTCTTGCTGCATCAAATGCTTCAGAAAATCACAAGATTAAACTTGTTATCAAAAAAGCTGCAAAGCCAAGAGCATTAATGCATGTCTCGATATCTTCACTGCCAATTACGTATAGGAACCAAAAAGTGCTTGGATGACTCAAGAAACATTTAAAAACAGTTTTTTTTACGATTTTGTGCCAGAAGTTATAGAGGAATGGATAAATAGTCACGAACAACTAGAATTTATGTATTCTACCAGAATCAGACAGATTCCACACCGCTAATGAGTCACAGTGAGGGGCTACCTGCTGCTCTAGAAGTCCGCCATGCGATACGTGGAGCAATAGCCTGAGTCGACTCCAACCAACAATATTCTGCTTCGACGATTGCGTGATATTGCAGCACGGAAACGGGGCAATGCGTCAAAACAAAAAACAATTGACAATTATTTTAAGATATAATTAACCTGTTGCTATCAGTAGTAATGTAATAATTTGTAAGTACATTTTTCATTGAAATATACTCTGAAATTTAAAAATTGCTTTACCTTCATTTATTTATTAATTAAATTTTATGATTTTGATAATTCGAGTATTCGATAGTTTGAGGTAAGCCCGGTCCCGTCCACCTCGAATTATCGAGACTCTATAATATATTGTAGGGTAGAAGCCCCTTAGTTTCAAGGTCAACGGATTTTACACAACGCCCATTAGTTCTCGAGAAATAGGGGGTCTAATATTATAACACAACTTAAATAACGTAATTTCCGGCCTATAATCCGTGGATTAAACAATAATATTTTGACCCACAAATTTTATTCAATAATTGAAGTCAAATACTTGCAGCAATTTAGTAAGTTACGCTTTATAAAATGAAATTTCCGGGTCGAAACATGATTGTTTTATCCGCGGATTCGGTCGGAAATTACGGTATTTAAGTTGTGTTGTAATATTGAACCTCCTATTTCTCTAGACATAAGGAGCGTTGTTTAAAATCTGTTGAACCTGAGACTAAGAGGCTTATACACTACAACATATATAAAAATAATCAAAATCTGATTACCAAGCTTGGCCCTCTCCTGGCCAGTCACACACGAAAGGTCTCCTTAAAGCGCATACTCAGAATATTTTGAAAAAAAAAAGATGCTAGTGAGAATATCCATGTACGTAATAAAGGATCAGTCAAATTTAACTGCGGAATCCCAGTATAAAATCTGTAAAAAAAATAAATACTTTCGAGTATTAGACGCAAAAATACGCGATTTGGCGAGCAACAGTTTTTCCTCGCCAAATGCAAGCGGTTTTAATACATTTGAAAATTACTGGTTAAATGAGTGTTTAAATGCGCAGTACTCTATGAATTTAAACTTAAACGATGAAATATAATTTATTATTTTTTCTGTAAGCTTATATAGTAATATATATGTACTATATACAAGTTGTGTGTCGCTGAAGTTATTTAATTTTACATGATTTCACGGGGTGGTTACGTTGTAAGTGTTTTTTAACAGTAACTTATCGATTAAGAACGCTATCATTATACATTTTGATTTTTCATAAGGCGCCGTTTCCATGGCAAAATTACTTTTCACTTGTTGTCTCCGACACAAACAATATCGAAGTCAAATTGACTGTGCTCCAAATAGGATCTTAATTTTTATTTTGAAGTATTTTTAATCAATTTAAAATTTGCTCTAAACCGTAGAATACGATCGTTTATTTTCTTTATATATACATATAAATATAAATGTATATGCTAAAAACGTAGTTATAAAATTTATTTATTCAAGTTAAAATTACTTAATCTAATCCAGTATGAAGGGTAGAAAAAGTTTTCCCTAAATCATAAAAGCGTTTCTTTTTTTTTTTTTTTTTTTACGCACGTTATATCAAGGTTTCGAAGCAATTTTTTTAAACATATATATTCTCATGAGAAGAATATTCTGTATTTTTTTTTTCAACATTTTCTGAATATGCGCTTATGGAGATATTCCTTGTCAGTAGCTCAATGTACAAGATCAATTTTCTCTGGAAAATAGATTATCTTTTTAATTATATTCGAGTATATGAACTTTAAAATGGGAACCAAATTTTAAAATACCTATAACAATTGAGAGAACAGTCAAGAAAGAAAATTTTGGTGAAGCTGTTCAAAATAAAAAAGGTCGAGTTTATCGATCATCGCTACTTCCATAAGAAAACTGGCGCTACATCTCACTGTCTCTGCAGCTAAATAGGCGAAACCAATTCTTTTAAATGTTTATTTATAAAATTATGAAAATATAATTCTTAATATTATAATTATTATTTGTAGCATTGTTAAAATGTTTTTACTATTATAATTATTATTATTATTATACTATTATAATTATTATTAAAGTTATAGTATTCTAATTATTATAATTATCATACTATTATAATAATAATTATTATTATACTATTATAATTATTATTAATATTATACTATTATAATTATTATTATTATCATACTATTATAATTATTATTATTATTATACTATTATAATTATTATTAATATCATACTATTATAATTATTATTATTATCATACTATTATAATTATAATAATAATTATTATTATTATTTAAATTATTATAGCAGTGTTAAAATGTTTATACTAGCTTGAGCAAACTTTTCTTGTATTTTTGTGTGCTGAAATCGTGAAAAGCACTGCAAAGTTTATAATCAAGTGCTGCAATAAATTTCAGTACAAGCAGAAAATGTGTAACAGTAAAAGTATATTTTTAATTGCATTTTAGCAGATAGGAAATGCGGATTTGTAGAAACATTAAAGTATACACTCGCTCTTTAATTATATACTAGTTATTTACTGCTAAAGATGCATGAGACACAAAATATTATGTGAAATGTATGCAATACAAAGCTTCCTGTTATTAAAAAATAACTGTTCAGCTGTAAGACGGCACAATTCGTAATCACCGTAAAATGATTACATCAGATGCTTAATTATATGCAAAAAAAGACGACTGTAATTTATTGATTTTTCTTACGTTGATAACGTTTCTTACGTAAGATAAATCCAGGTATATCTTGTAAGAAAGATAGTTAAAAACGAAATCCTTTACTAAAAACATATTTCAAACAACAGAGAAAACAAAAGATTTTAATTTCCTTAAAAATGATACTAGTACAATACGTCACAAATGAAATGCAAATCATTACTTTATATTTTGCAGCACACGAAAGAAAAATTCAAAGACTTCCTACTGGGACATTGGTAGGCCTTACCTTATTCAAACAGGAATTTTCATTCTTTTCAGCAGCCAGCCTCGAGCAAAATAATTATGATAGTTGAGCAAAATGATGATTTTGACAGAAGAGCGTAATTGATTAAAATATTTTTTTCGTATAAAAATCGTGTAATCGTGCTAGTGAAATGCTTAAAGCGCAAGGAAAGTTTAACCTTACAAAATTCCTATATTCCAAGAATAATCTACTATATTCAGAATGGTATGGCGAATGATCTTCGTTCAAGTAGTGGGAGTAAATCTGTTGTTACAACAGAGAAGAACGAAGAACAAAATCAACGTGTAGTGATACACAATTGGGTAATTTGACAAACATCTTATTTCAGTTATATATGAAGAATATTGTCCAACTTATAGTTTTTTTTTTTTTTTTTTTTTTTTTTTTTTACACCTACATTAAAATATATCTCACATTTGTGAGATAGAATGAGATTGTTACAACGAGTTCTACAAAATGCTTACTTCTAAATAAAATCTAAACAATAATATCTTATATTCTAACAAAAACAACAAATATATATGTATGTATTAAAATTTATAAAGTTATTCATTTTTTTTCATAATTCAGTTGCATATTCGGTTGCATGTTGCATCTCTTTAATCGGATTCCTAAGGCTGTTCTCAAATCCAAACTGGCTACTCGCTGACACATATTTTAATTTATTTTTGTTCGGAAACGCATGAAACTGGCAGGTGCTCTGACTTAGAAACTTTGTAATCGAACTGTGTTTTCCATGTTCTGGTAAATATAGAAGATCTTTCATTAACTGCTGTTAAAGTTGGCATTTTGAACCGTATTCCCAGCCGCAAAAGCATGGGAAAAGAAAAAACCTTATGTCGTGCTCGGTGATAACTCAATGTATGACACATTTATCGAAAAATTAAAAAAAAACTTCGATTACAAATTGCTTTAATAACTATGCTTGTAAGTGTCATATAAAATTAAGCTAGAAATATATCGGAAAATTTCGCGTTGTTGAACTGTGAAAAAAAAATTTTTTGAGAACCTCCTTAAATGTTTTTATTATCACATTTTTAAATTATTATGCTATCTTAAAACAAAGAAAAGTCTAACTTTGATAAGATATTGAAATTTGAGATGTTATTTACAATTTCCTCATTTTATGTTAAAAAAATTAAATTCTGAAAAATAAATTTATTTTATGCTTGCCAATTATTGAATCAACTATATGAAAAAAAAGGTTAAAAAACAACTTTGGCACACATTGAGGATGTTACAACTTATGTTAGACCAATAACATTTTTGTAACTTCTTTTATTAATAAAATGAAACATAATTTTATGTCGAATGTGCTATTTATTATTTTGTAACAATATTTATTGACTCAGTTATTTCAAATTTTTGACACTTTTTACAAGAAAGAAAACTATAAAAGTACTGAAAACTGCATTCGATAAGCTGCAATGATTCAAGACGTTGAAGCATCTTCAGAACGGATTAATTTCAAGATTTTTCTTGAATATTTAAGGCTATTAAGCCTTTGTCAATATTGTTTATATTTTGAATTTCCTTATATGTATTTTAAGTATATTCAGAGAAGCGTACGAGTTCTCGTTTTGTCATACTTTATAATGTATTACAAAACGAAAACTCGTGGGCTTGCCTGAACGCACTTAAAGTGATGTAGCGATTTTAGGCATAGATAATATCATTTAGTTTATATAACTAACTTGAGCAGATTATAAAATATTAGTAAAACTTGATTTGCAATATTTTTTAATCTAATTTCATTGAATATTTTTTAAGGTCGTCACTTTGAAAAGCATTCATAACTAGATTTTTGATAAAATTCCCATTTAATTATGACTGATAGGGAAGGGATATGATGGAGCTTCTTTGTGATTTTGTCAACAATATGCTGCGATTAACAGTAATTGGTCCTTAGATCAATATTCACTAACACAATAAATATAAGATTATTCAATTTTAAAACTCACTTTCGTACAAAACACTGACTTCTCAAACCAGTAACAACTCCGAGATTAAGTAAGGCTTAAGTTGCAAGATGCTCACAACTGTAAATGCTGGCTAAATGTCGCTAAACTAGTAACCCGTGTTTGCTGATCGATTTTATTTGAACTACAAACTAAATTTACTCTTACCACACTGGCCCCCGAGCTGCACTCAGATAGACTCTGAACTTCTCAATCTCCTATGCACATGACGAACAGCATTCCAACACTAGACGCTGGTCTTATTCTCCGTAATGGTGGGACTTGATCCAACATCTCTGATACAAAATTTTGCTTCTGCTTTTATACTCCCCAGATTGATCAACGAAGCCTAATTTACATAAACTCACAGCGAAAAGCAATAACAGCAGATTCCGAGAGCTACAAATACACTTCGGAAAATTAAAGTAAAATAAAATGCACATATCGCTGTTGTGCGAACAGGTTAATATTCACAGAACATTCACATTAAAAAAAATAGAATCCCTTTCTAAGAGAGTTGCTAGTCCACAACAATTTTACTAAGAATACATACGAAAAACATACTCCAAATAATAAAATTATAATTGACACTTTGAATATCCACAAAAAGTGTACAACAAAGATTTTTTATTTAAATTGTAAATCTATACTAATATTATAAAGGAGTAATTCTTGTTTGTTTGTTTGTAGGGGGTAATCTCTGGAACTACCGAACCGATTTCAAAAGTGATGGTGGCAAATTGATGGTGACAACCCCTGCTCCAACATAGGCTATATTTTATGTTGGTGCCACTAACCCCAGGGGGTGCAGGAGCAAAAAACGTTCTAAAATTGCGATTTTTCAGTTATCACACTGGCTGTCAAGCCCTGAGAGCTTGGCAGCCGGTTCTCTATGTATGTATGTACGTACGTAATGCGATAACTCTTCATAGAAATATCCGTTTTCCTTCAAATTTTGTTTATAGGTTCACTGTGTTAAGGCGCTTTCCTGATTAGTTTTCGGGATTGATTAGTTAAGTATAAAAGGGGGGAACAAGGGGCTAATTCCCCCCCCCTTAATTTATATAAATGGGTTTTTCATGCAGAATTATTCCGTTTTCCTTCAAATTTTGTTTATAGGTTCACTGAGTTAAGGCGCTTCCCTGATTAGTTTTCGGGATTGACTGGTCAAGTATAAAGGGGGGGAACAAGGGTTTAATTCCCCCCCCCCCTTAATTTATATAAATGGGTTTTTCATGCAGAATTATTCCGTTTCCCTTCAAATTTTGTTTATAGGTTCACTGAGTTAAGGCGCTTCCCTGATTAGTTTTCGGGATTGATTAGTTAGGTATAAAGGGGGGGATCGGAGGGCTAAACCCCCCCCCTTAATTTATATAAAGGGGTTTTTCATACAGAATTATTCCGTTTTCCTTCAAATTTTGTTTATAGGTTCATTGGGTTAAGACGCTTCCCTGATTACTTTTCGGGATTGATTGGTTCAGTATAAAGGGGGGAACGGGGGGATAATCCCCCCCTTAATTTATTTAAATTGGTTTTTCATGCAGAATTATTCCGTTTTCCTTCAAATTTTGTTTATAGGTTCACTGTGTTAAGGCGCTTCCCTGATTAGTTTTCGGGATTAATTGGTTAAGTATAAAGGGGGGGAACGGGGGGATAATCCCCCTTTAATTTATATAAATGGGTTTTTCATACAGAATTATTCTATTTGCTTCAAAATTTGTTTATAGGTTCATTGGGTTAAGACGCTTCCCTGATTAGTTTTCGGGATTGATTGATTAAGTATAAAAGGGGGGAACGGGGGCTAATACCCCCCTTAATTTATGTAAATGGGTTTTTCATGCAGAATTATCCCATTTCCTTCAAATTTCATTTATAGGTTCACTGTGTTAAGGCGCATCCCTGATTAGTTTTCGGGATTGATTGGTTAAGTATGAAGGGGGGAACAAGGGGCTAATTCCCCCTTATCTATACCAATATATAAAGTAGTAAAGATTGTTTGTTTGTTTGTAGGGGGTAATCTCTGGAACCACTGAAGCGATTTTAAAAGTGATGGTGGCAAATTAATGGTGACAATCCCTGCTCCAACAAAGGCTATATTTTATGTCGGTGCCACCACCCCCAGGGGGGTGCAGGAGCGAAAAACGTTCTAAAATTTCGATTTTTTGTGTACTGAAGGAGATAGAAGTATCAAATTTGGTATGGTAGTTACTTATAAGATGTAAATGCTCCCTAAGAACAAATTATAAAAACATTCGCAATTTAAAAGGGTGAGATGAGGAAGAAGCGTTATAAAAACATTCTAAATTACAATTTCTATGGAATCTCTGAAACTACAGAACCGATTTCAAAAATGATGGTGGCAAATGGATGGTGACAGTCCCTGCTCCAACATATGCTAAATTTTTTGTCGGTGCCACTGCCCGCAGAGGGTGCAGGAGCGAAAAACGTTCCAAAATTATGATATTTTCAATAATGAAGGAGTTAGGAACTTGACATTTTGTATGGTCGTTACTTACAAGATTTAAATGCTCTATAAGAACAAAGTCTAAAAAAATTCGAAATTTAAAAGGCTGAAATAAGCAAAAAATTTTCGAAAAACATTCTAAATTACAATTTGTATGGAATCTCTAAAACTACTAAAGCGATTTCAAAAGTGATGGTGGCAAATGGATGGTGACAATCCCTGGTCCAACATAGGCTATATTTTATGTCGGTGCCACTAACCCGAGGGGGGTGCAGAAGCGAAAAACGTTCTAAAATTGCGATTTTTGCGATGCTGAAGGTGCTAGAAACTTCAAGTTCGGCATGATTGTTATTTATAAGATCTAAATGCGCTCTAAGAACAAATTCTAAAGAAAAGTGATCTAATGATTCTGCGATTTTTCAACTATTGAATTTCTAAAATTACCAAATTTCACAATAGAGTACCATAGCGAAACCTTCACGCGTAAAAAGATAATGATAAGGGCGACGTGTCCTGACGTGTATATTCGCTATAGCACGAGTCACAAATTATAGTATCCTTATTATTCTGTTAAAATATAAAAGTGAATTATGAAATGTCAATATTTTGTTTGATTAAAGTTTCGTTAAGAGAAATTGACCAGCGTAGCGGGCGTAGCTTGCTAGTTATTTATAAAAAATGTTTCTTACAAATTCTATATGTTGAAGATCTCTTAAGCAAAATTTAAATATAAGATTCATTGGCAGACGTCAGTCAATTATCATCAGTCACATTTTTATGCGATAATTTGCGGTAGAGTTAGTAGGGGTGTATGGTTTTTTTTTTTTTTTTCACTGACTGTACTTTCAAATAAAATGGGTTTGAAAACTGTAACTCAATTTGCTGATTTTATTTTTACTCTTTAAGAATACGTTTCAAGCATAATTTTTTTCAGTTATCTCACTAATAAAGATTTGTTTGAAACGATAATATGAAGTAACATTTTCAGTAATATAAATAAATATACAGAACTAAGAAAAAAGTGGCAGCGTTATCATAATTGTCAATTGATTGTTCATGCTTAACGAAATTTCTTTCTTCTCCTTCCTCATATTTCTAATAGAGTGTGTCGGGTAATAAGAAATTGCTGAATTAAAACATTTGAAACTTTGTATGTAGATCGATTCTAAAGTAGCCTATGACAATGGCTGGTTATTATATTTAAACAAGTATTTTATTAGACATTTCCAAAACTTTTTTAATACATAATTGATAAATTTTATACATGATTTATAGATTTCATATAAAATATATTTTCTTGTAGGGCAGACCGGGGTGATTCTTGGTCACTTGGAACATGGGGTGATTATTGGTCAGTTAAATTTTCATTAATACCAATGATAGAATCAAAAGAAAAAAAAATACTGGATGTTAGACAATTTCATTGTATTCAGTAACACAAACGATTTTTTGGTTCAAAACATAATTTAATGAGAAAAAATATTTTAACTAGACATATGTATAAAACTTGAGCAAAAAATAATGGATTACAAAATTATGCTTTTTTTCATAAAGTGGCTGTAACATGAAATTTAGCTACATGATGATCTAGAAGGGTTATATAGAAAGAGAAATATGCATAGAATATGTATGTATTCATAGGAACACTGTATGAGTATATACATTAGGGAAATAGAGGGCTAAACATCACCCTATATACATGGGGTGATTCTTGGTCAACATGGGGTGAATATTGATCAGCATGGGGTGATTCTTCGTCATGTAATTTTACCTTAAAAATTACTTATAAACTCCACAAATAGTGCAGAAATGTTTAATATTTGTCAGTTTTAGATGGCAGCGTCTGCATTCAAAAGTGTTTTCAAGTTTTTGCAATGTCAACTCCGTCTACTTACTCTGATAGCACACCCTCAACTGAAAAATCATTTCATTCACATCTCAGTCAACGTCTGCAAATGGTACCACGCACATGTAAATCCAGTGCAAGGAGAAAAATAGAAACAAATGCAGCAGTTATCACCAACGAGGATTTCATTAAGTTGTGTGAAAAAGTAGAAAAAGTAAAATATTAAAAAGAATCAGAAAAGAAAAGGAAAACTACATTAAACAAGAATACAGCTGAATATGCAGTAGTATCATCCTCTGAGACTAGAAAGAAAACATGACAATGCACACGCAGAGTTTCCCCCAGGTTTAAAATAGGGCAGTGTCTGCTCGTGAGAAAAGGGCACTTTTTTATTATTCAGGGCACGTTTTGGATTCTTGAGGGCACTTTTCAGATTCTTAAGGGCTCTTTTTTTAATTGTTAAAGGTATTCTTTTGTTTTGTAAAGCCACTTTTGATATTTAAAAGTCAGGGCACTCTTTTCAAGACAACATTGAGTCAATTTTTACTATGAAAGCATTTTTTTTTTTAATGCGAAAAGGAGAAAGGGCACTTTTTTTATTGAGGGGCAAGAAGGGTGCTAATTCTTTTTATGATAGGCAAGAAGGGTGCTATTTTGTAAAACAAAGGGCAGTGAGGGTGCAGCACCGTTCTGAAACTGTCTGGGAGAATATCTGCACACAAGTTACGGATATAGATATGGAAGTAGAAATGGGTGAAACTGAAAAAATTCCGCAACTGGAGAAAAAAAAAAAAAAGATGCCATACATCGGGCGTGTTATTAGTATTCAGGATGATATTTTGTCATCTAAATTTTTGGAAAAGTCTGCAGGAAATTATCGCTGGCCAAAGAAAACAGATCTTGCGCCAATGAAGCGTTCCTTTGTGTTTTATGGACCAGTTAGGCTCTATGGTACAGGGCCATTTCAGATTGAGGAAGATGAAATGCAAGCTGCATACCTTAAATACAAAAAAAGTCTTTTGTAAATAAATGCATTATTTTGTGACCATTTTAGTAATGTTCTTTATTTTATAACATTTTTCATAACTCTGTTTATATTTACAAAAAATATAAAGTATTAAGTTTATTCCAAGAATGTTTCATTCAATCATTTATTAAATTATTGAGTGTTTAAAATGTTGGTTTTTGATCTTAAAACAATGACCAATAATCACCCCATTGCCAGGGTGATTATTGGTCAGACATTTTTTAATTTTATTAATATTATATATAATTAAAAAATATATAAAACTAATTAAGATTGTTAGGTATTAGATTATCTTTCAGCAAATATAAAATTTTTGTTTCAATTCAATTTAGTTACTGAGTTATAGGGATCTATATGAAAAGTGACTAATAATCACCTACTCCGCCCTAGTTGATGGGTTATTTAAAAATATATTATATATAAAAAATCTATTAGAGTTTTCAATACAAAACTAAATTTTGTCAATTCTTTGTACACTGGGTGATCAGTTTCCGAGTATGATCCGCTGGTATTAATAATAAGAATAGTAATTACAAGAAATAAAAATTTTCATGTCGAAAACTAATTTGGTGAGGCGAGTGCTAATGATATTTGCCGGTTTTATACTTATTCATTAATCGGAAAATTAGTGCTATATTTTGTAATTACAAGAATTTTTGC
This sequence comes from Maratus michaelseni, assembly GCA_963931845.1. NCBI lineage: Eukaryota > Metazoa > Arthropoda > Arachnida > Araneae > Salticidae > Maratus > Maratus michaelseni. The sequence goes on along the minus strand of OZ007590.1, from coordinate 73,155,906 downwards.
CTGATATTTTAAACTGACGTGTAATTAGTGTCAGCGGACTAATTTAGAAGTGTGGTGGAGGATACGTTTTAAAGTAATAATCGATGAAGTTAATGTAAAGTAGTACTTGCGTGTGGACGTTTTTGTGCCACATTAAAATAGTTTCAAAAGAAACATAATATATATATATATATATATATATATATACAGGGTGTCGGAAAAGTCTGTGGAAACGGTCAAATAACTCGAGAAATATACATCGGATTGAAAAACGGCAAAATGCTGCATGTTCAATATTTTTGAAAAATCTATTTAGGGATATGAAAGTTGCCACTCCAACTTTGCCCCCCCCCCCCGGAGGGAAAGGGGGGCAACTTAGAAATCTTAAATGATGACCCCCATTTTTATTGAAGAATCGGATTCTACGGGAAGAAATACGTAACTTTTGTATTGAACATTTTCTTCGAAACATTGTAGATGGCGCTGTAATCGAGTACAATGGTGTGAGAATCGTTACCATTGCAATGTCTGGAAACGCTCGAATAACTTGAAAAATATGCATCGTATTGAAAAACGGTAAAATGCATGTTCAATTGTTTTGAAAAATCTATTTTGGGATATCAAAGTTGCCATTTTTCTAAAATATTAAACACGTATTTTTCCTTTTTTGAATCTGATGTATATTTCTCGAGTTATTCGAGCATTTTCAGACATTGCAATGGTAACGATTCTCATATCATTGCACTCGATTACAGCGCCATCTACAATGTTTCGACAAAAATTTTCAGAACAAAAGTTACATTTGTTCCCGTAGAATCCGAATCTGCAATAAAAAGGGGGGTCATCATTTAAGATTTCAAAGTTGCCCCCCTTTCCCCCCGGTGGGCAAAGTTGGGAGGAGGGCAACTTTCATATCCCTAAATAGATTTTTCAAAAATATTGAAAATGCATTTTGCTGTTTTTCAATCCGATGTATATTTCTCGAGTTATTTGACCGTTTCCAGACTTTTCGGACACCCTGTATATATATATATATATACACAAAAACTTCGGAATACTTTCGAACGTTACACAGACAGTTTGCATTATTGTTTCATTCCTTTCATGTAAATCTAAAGCCGAAATAGCAGAAAAAACCCCAAAGCACTATTTTATTTAATTTGACTCGTATTTTGACTGTACTTTTTAATGTAAAGTAGTAATTGTGTGTGGACGTTCTTGTGCACATTAAAATAGCTTCAAAAGAAACATAAAAAAATACGCAAAAACTTCGGAATACTTTCGAAGGTTACACAGACAGTTTTCATTATTTTTTCATTACTTTTATGTAAATATAAAGCCAAAATAGCAGAAAACATCCCAAAGAATTTATTTTTTCCCTATTTTTATTTATTTTGACTCGTATTTTAACTGTACTTTTTAAAAGAAGTTTGAAAACTTTCCTTGTGGTGTATTCATTTTGCACAAAAGAATATATATATATATATATATATATATATATATATATATATATAGTAGTTTTATTTTATACAAAGATTTCTAATCCATTGAATTGTTTTAGGTAATTTTTTTTTCAATTTTTGACAAATTCAATTTTAACAACAAACGCGCTATATGAATAATTCTCTTTTTAAATTGTTTTCCATAAGTTAATTTATTTTTAGTGGCACGTTTCTAAGAAAATGCATATCAGAGACTACCGTAATTTCCGGCGTATAAGCCGCAGCTCAAAGAGTCGTTTTTCGACCCAGAAATATTATTTTATAAAATGTAACTTAAAAGATCGCTGTAAATATTAAACTACAATTATTGAATAAAATTTCTGTAGACATTTTCCCGAAAAACGACTCTTTGAGCTGCGGCTTATACGCCGGAAATTACGGTAAGTATTGTTTAAAAGAAATGCATTTCTAAGAAAATGCATATCTGTGACTAAGTAAGTATATTCAATGGTTGGACTATCATAGTTGAGATTTGTTCCAACAGAGCGAAAAATACCGGGACCAGGACTCGAACTTGGGTACTTTGGCTTGCCGGGCAAACGCTCTTCCTACTGAACTAACCCAATGATATCCTGGCTGGCATATTTCACTCTTATTTGTTGGACAAGCCAGACTTATTTCGGATTCTGTATCAATAAAAAATTACATTAAAGATGAGATTTTCTCGGATTCCTTTTGGTTCGCGGATCACAGTTTAAGAACCGCAGCTCTAGAGTACAGATTATCATATAAAGGTCCAGTAAAATTGTATTTATGCTAATTAAAGGTTTTAGTTTTTTTATCGTGCCTTAACTACTATTAAATAAAGTACAACAGGGGATTTTTTTATAATTTTCGGTTGATATATAAGTTTAATATCTAATTTAATTAAAAATATCTTATTCTTCACACTGTTAAAAATTTGCAGCAAACTGTCCAGTCATTTGACCGTTTTTATAGAAAATTGTTACATAACCGCAATTTAATTCTATTCTGACCATAATATGGGCAATAATGTGGTCATATTAGAGATAAATTACGGTTATGTAACCGTTTTCCATAAAAACGGTCAAATGACTGGACAGTTTGCTGCAAATTTTTAACAGTGCATAACTAAAAATTTTGTTGTGAAAACGTAATTCGAAAACATGTCTGTTTTTTATATATTCTATGTTTAACGCTGAATTTCTTATTAATTATGTAAGTAAACTGAATTATTTTAACAATGCTATGGCGCAGAATTATGACACCAGAGGTACGACCATCTGTGTACCATACACTTTGGAGTATTTACACTTTGGAGTATCTAATATAAAGTGGTACATTTCTGATGAAGACGCTTGGGATGCGTAATTAAAGAAATAGCACATTGTAGCTAATATAGATAAGATACGCAGCTCAAACTTAAACCATTCAATTGTACAAAATAATTAGATGAACCCCACTATCGTTCATCTTAAATTTTAAAAAAATCCTATCCAAGGTTCACTGTCAAATATGATTACAACTTCTATCGAGTTTACTAGAGATAATCATAATAAATGATTCTATACATTCTCCATATGCTGCTTTAGAACATGAAGATATACGTCTGTTTTTCTAGTGGTTAGATCGTTCGCTGTAAGCTCACAGATGTCATTTTCGTATTCTGATTTTCAGCTTTGGTGTTCGTAGTGTGTCGGATTCCTCTTTAAATACAGTTCCTGGTCAGGTTAGCCTTTTTCTTTCAAAATCATACCTAGTGGTACATTTCTCGGATTTAAAGTATAATTTATTATTTTCTTATACATGTTACTGTTTTATTCTTATACATATTATATGTTTTCTTATATATGTTATTGTTTCTGTATATTGTTTTAACCCGAGATTGCTCGCGCTGGGTATGTCACACCCAGTGTCTCCGTTTTCGCAGTTTTTATTCCCAACCTTTTTTCAGAAATGGACGAGTCTTCGTGTAGCTGCCTCAAAGGACATAACATTGAAGGGGGGAGAAGCGGTGAAAGAATTCTAAAAATAGATGTATTGTAATCGCTATGCATGGGTGTCTCATACCCAGCGCGAGCATTACTGTAACAGCTCGGAGTACAGGTAGACGCATTTAAAACGTTCTTTCGTTATGGCGCGTTGCCGCAGTTATGACGAAGAATTGCAACATTTAATAAATTTACTGGAAACTGTTTCTTCGGATGAAGAAATTATCGATGAAGATAATGAATTTTCTGATAACGAAGAGCAAGATGATGAAAAGTATTGTAGTAATCACGATTCTTCGACAGAAATCGAATCTGATTTAGAAAGCGCGGTTTCTGATTCAAATGAAAATGATAGTTTCATAGAAAGGGATAATACAACAAAATGGAATAAAGAGAAATTCCGTGCTAATGCTAGAATTTCTGCTAAAAACATAATATCGAAACACCCAGGAAATACATACGTTTAAAAAAATGTCACTTCTCAAATGGAAGCTTGAAATCTTCTTATATCTTCTGATCTGGTAAAGAAATTGGTGCAATGGACTAACATTTTTATAGACTCGATTCAAGAGAGTTTTTCTCGAGAAAGAAATGCAAAGGAAACTGAATGCGGAGCTAAAAAGGATAGAAAAACTAAATTTGTTTGTGAAAAATATCAAAAACATGTATGTATGAAACACATGGCATGTATCTGCAGGAAATGTAGAGAATAACTGTAAATAACATGTTTAATATATGTCTAAAATTGTATAATCTCTTCTCTTTCTCGGGTGTTTTATGTTTTATGTAGATTTTACGGTAGAAAATAGGAACAAAATGCCATGAGTATGACATACCCAGCGCGAGTAATCCCGTCCGTTTTTTTCGCGCGTGTAATGCCGGGTTAAAGTGCATCTATGGATCTGATTAACACTTTTTTACTTTAAACGTTCGTAAAAATACTTTCTGTCCTGAAGAAAATAATGTAAGAATAATTTACGTTTTTTAATGCGAATATGAAGGAATGATAACGCTCTATTTGACAAACTAGGCTATAATGAGAGTTAGTAGAAGACGTTGCGTCGCCATCTACTAATAGTCCTGTCTAAGATTTGAGCTCATACACAACGCATTGTAGTAAATATTTCGAGAGCTCACAAATTTTATCTCGTTTTCATCAAAAGAACTATCAATGCAGCTACAATCTTTCAATTCGTCTTCTACTACAATATTTTAATTTGAACTCTTTACTCTTCAACATTTTACCAATTCTTGGTTCAACATTGTACGAGTTTATGGATCAACATTTTATCAGTTAATGTCTCAACCTACACAAGTTTATAGCTAAAAAAAGTTACTGGTCAATGCTCTACCATTTCATGGTTTAAGTAAAGTACCAACTCATAGTAAAAAATTTCACCATCTTCTGGCTGTGCTTCCACCTATCTCAAAATAATTGTACAAATGTAAAGTGTATAAATGCATAAATGTAAAACCACATTCTTTTATGACTTTATATTATTAAAATATTATTAAAATAATTTAATAAATCTTTCTGTAGTTTCAGGAAAGTTCAAATGAGTTTCTTTAAAAAATTAAATATATCTAGAGCCAATTATGATTTTAGTTTAATAATACAATTTAAAACAGAAAAGAATCTGTACAAGTATATTCATTAAAATGTAGGTTAGAAAATAGTAAGAAAATGCAATTTCATGTTTTAATATTAATAGAAATATATTCAACGATATAAATATTTTTTACAATTACTTAGATATATTAATTTTTTACAAGCTTTTATCGTTAGCGCTGTAAATTTAGTTACATTACTTGCTGCATAAATTGTAAAAATATAATATTTTTAATTTTGTTTGCTCTTACTTGAAGCTTTTAAAAATATTTTTTACATAGAGAAGTACTGTATTTTCATCAGTACTTTAATTAACAAATACCCTTTACCTAACTTTTTTTATAGTTTTTTTTCTTTAATTTTAGTTTTTCAATATTTTTTTCTTTAATTTTAATTGATTTAGTTTGTAAGTAAAATGAAACTAATTTGATATTTTGGAATTCAATTAAAATGGTTTGCTTTCAGAATTTATTAAAAATTTAATTTAGTAAAGCATGTAATTAATTTATGTATTTTTCTTATCATTTGTGATATATTCCGACTGAATAAAATTTTTTTATAGAATATGTGGTTTATAATTTTGTAATTTAACTTTACAATGTTTAATTTTTTTAATCTGTTTTCTATTTGTAGAGTAAATATTTTGGACTAAATAAACACCGGGATTATTTAACGCGTTTAACAGGTTTACCTTACAGGAAATTGTACAGTTTAGATAAACAGTTTAATAAATATTAACTGCTGTAATTTATTCTGTGCTTCTTCTATTTTTCTTAAAACTTTTACATTTCATTAATTGAGCGTAGTATAAGAGTTGTAAAAAAACTTCCATTTCCCAATATTCAGGGTTTTTGTTTTCAAATTTTCAAAGTTTAACGCCGATATTTCGCCATTTACAAAAGCAATTCAAATTCAATCTTTATAACCCAATATATTAAAATTTGTCTTCTTTTCAATTAACTTTACTTGAAAATTATACTACGATTTTTCCATTTTTCGAATTTCTTTTTTTTAAGTAATTTTATTAAGAAAAATTAGACTTGTTTTTATTAAAAAATTTCGATATAACAATAATCGTCATACAAACTTAAATTTTATTTCATTATAGGAAGAGAACATGTGGCCAACTTAAAAAAATATATCTTCCAAAAATATAAATTAGCGGTTTTTTAAGATTTATTAAACAAATCAATATAAAAGAGTTTTCATCACCATATCAATAGAAAGAATATTTATCTTTTCCCGAATAAAGAACCAATATTTTCTACAAAGCTCAGAGCACCAAAGGCCATTCTATGTCAAACAATGTGCGTTTCTGTACCAACCAACATATGAGTTTCATTTCGCAAGATAGCAAAACCGTTTTTTAACTATTTCTGTTGCTGCTGAAAGAAAAATCGATATTTTTATAGCAGTTATCAACAAAAGCTGTTTTTGAAAATAAAAAAGCAACTATTTAATGCATAAAGTAAATGCCTTATAAAATATTACTGGTAAGGTAATTTTTTTCAAACCTTAGAAACCAACCTCTAAGCAGTTTTGATTTACCAAATGCCAAAAGGCCTCGTTATAATGATTGTTGTTTTAACTATTTATGAAGGAAGCACATGGGGTCCAGTTACATAATTTATCGTTTTAGGAATTTGTGTGATGTGAAGCACACAGAGCTCAGTAATAGGGAGAACTCCCATTATGGTCATTTCCGTATCAACATGTATGGGTGCAAAGTGCACAGGGACCCGTTATAAGCAGAAATCATTTTACAGTGTATGCCGTAATGTTTTATAGGTGAGGGGTACACAAGACCCAATGGCACTGATTGTAACAATTTATGGGGCGTTAAGCGCAAAGCACCTAGTTACTATCATCTCTGGAATTTTTAGATTGTTACATTTTTGCTTATTTTACATGATAAGCCCCCAAGATTAGCACAGAAAACTCCGGAAAGGTCTGCTGTTTATGTTCATAAGTTAAGCGACTGACAGAATAACAAAAATGTCGTATATTCTCTAAAAAATAAATCATTGATTTACACAAATTAAAATTATCATCCTTTGAAATCAAAATTTACTTTAATCTGAAATCATTCTGGAATATTCTGCCGCCCTACTCGTAAAAATTATGCTGATGGATAAACAAAATACAAATAAAGATCAATGGCAAAAGATAATATTGATTTTTTTTTAGACTGTAAGATTTGCTTAATGTTGACTTTTGTCTTAAATATATTTTACGAAACTCGAATGCACTTCATTTTATATAAAAATTCATCCTAATTTATTCTTTCTTTTTGAATGTCATGTTTTGACTGTCGTTTTAAAGTATTAATTAAAAAACAAGATAGTTACTATAAATAAGTATGGTCTTCATAAATTGTAAAAAAATATATAAAAACAAATAAAAACGACTGGGAAACTCAACAGACATTTTAATTATATCATGACATTACACAAATATTTGCGATTAACACATTTGTTTTATATATAAAAGACAAATTCTGAAAAAATCGTTAAAATTATTCATTTTTCCTAGTCTGTTCTTTTGTTTTCCTATTGTCTGAAAATTTCCACTTGATGAGAAACTATTTTTAAATGTAATTTTTTTCTAAATTATTTTAAAATATATATCTATGAGAAACTTGAATTTCAAATTAAAAAGAAATCGTAACATCACAGTAAAAAATGAAAAGAAAACAGAAACAAGTGGATAAGTGTGATCGAAAATCGCACAAAGGGTTTTGTTTAATATTTTTTCAAAGCAAATCCTTTCGTTAATAAATCCAAATAAATTTCATTTAAAAAAAAAAGTCATGTATTTTATAAAGTAAAAATTTACCTGTGTGAACCGGCCCGCTATTATACTCAGTCATAATATCTGTCATGTGGACTAAATGCAATATTAAAAAAAATCAATTTCAAAATTAAACATGTTGTATGGAGACCTTCAAAATGTTAAATTATGGCATTTTTTCCATAATTGGTTTTTTATCATGATTCAATACGTTCCTCAAGCTTATATATTTACTATTCTCTATTACTCACATTGATACTCTCTTTGTATTATTCTCAAACATTTGAAAAATCCGTTATGACGTCAGATTAATTTTTTTTAATTCTCTAATGACGTCATATTAAGCTGCTTTCTGTATTTACACATACTCCTTGTATTATTGAGAAATGCTTGAAAATTTCCGTTTTATTACCAATATGACGTCATATTAATATTTTTTTCAATTGGTGAAACTTTTTATTTCATTTTCATTTTACACGTGGAAATCTTTCAATAGAAAATTAATTATTGTAGAAAGAATTTTATTGTGTATTTTTAATTGTTGGCAACTGCTATAACGAAAAATGTTTAAATTTAATAGGAAAAGGCTGTTAGATTTTTGGTTTTTTATCTCTCTATATTAAAATAATACGATTTTTTCAAATTTTATGATTTTGAGCTCTTTATAGCTGTTATTCTGCTATATTTCTGCTAATTTGTTTAGAATATTTTTGCGATATGTATCCCACAATTAGTTCCATCTTTAATAAACTAAAAATGTCGATGTCGGTGATGATAGATATTTTAGTATTTCAGCAGTTAACATATTTCAATATATTTAGAACCAATCAAATATTAAAAGGATATATTATTTTGTTAATTTTTTCTTATCATTTAATTTTTTTTAAATAGAAAATGCAAATTAAAAAAATGCATTATTTCATAAATACGATAAATAAATAAGTAAATATACATAAATGTAAACAATAATCATTTTAAAAAGACGAGATATCAAGATATAAATTAGTTTGGATTTTCGTCAACAGAAATATTAGAATAAAAAATGCGCAAAAACTATAAATTTTCATGAAAAATTCGAAAATGTAAATGGAATTTATTAGGAAAATATCAGAAAGTTCAAAGATGCAGAATTCCTAATTCGGCATAAAACTTCCACGTTTTATTTTATTTATTTATAATTAACGTAAAGCGACAAATATATAAAATTTATTTTAAAAATGCAAAAGTCACAGGAGAGGACAGAACCCTCATCACCGGTTCTCAAATCGCGAGCGCTAGCTCTGCACCACGGAGCTGTTGTTCAAGATTGCGAATTAATGGGTATTTGAAATGCATGCTGAACTTTAACCCGAAATTTCTCGAAAATTAAAGCCCATTTGAAGGAAACCCTTGACCTGAATAGTTAGGGGTATGACTCCTACAAGATACTTTAAAATCATCAAAATATGTGCGCATCATGTTTGACGGTCCCCTTGTAAGTGTTAACTGTACATTCAAACAATACACAAGTAATTAGTTTATTAAATACATATGTTGTGATTTCAAATAAATGCTGGGGCTGTAACGCAATGGTAATTTAATTTGTGCCGTGTTTTTTTTCACTTCCTTCCGACAGCAGTTTGATTTTAGTGATCGTCTATCAAAGTCCTCATCGGTGCATCCAATTGCAGCGGTCAGAGTTTGTTTTAAATAAGAAAAAATGCATTATATGTATGAAAAAAAAGCAAAAGTACAATCTGTTTACGAGTGCCAACAAACAAATATAGTATCGAATATCCAGTTATTCAAGATTTGTGTGATTCTCAATGAAATGAGGAGCAAAAGTTTTTTTTTTTTTTTTTACTTGGTTTACTTTGTTAAGTAGAAAAGTTTTTTTATCTTTAACCTTTTTGTAAGTGCAAACATTAGTTAAAGCATTTTCAACCAATAACTAGAATTTAGAATATAAGACGATATTTATTTTGTAGCTGTTTTCAAGTAAGTGTAATATATTTTTTCTTATAACGCACTTTCGAACTAACTGTGGATTTTAATAATATTGAACATGTTTTTGTTTTGTTTTGGTTTATTGTATGAATTTAATTTAACATTTTTAATTATAAAATGTACATATTTAAATTTGTATGATCAATTCATATCATAACTTTCGCATATCCTACTTTGAGCTAAACATTTGTGTTAATGGTCAAGTTTCAATGCATTTAACGTAAAGTGGTGCTACTTAATATTCTAACAAGCATATTTGTATCAAATTCAGGTATTTTGTCGAATATAGCTTTTTTTTTACTGAAAGCTTATAACTTCAAAATACAGAGTTCAAAATTAATACAAAGTAATGAAATATCTTTTCAGAAATCCGAACAATGAAATGCAATTAAAAATTACAAAAAAAAGAAAACAAAGAAAAAAAGATTCATGAATAAAAACTTTAAAATTAATATTACTTTAAAAAAAAGTTACAAAATAACAACTATAGATTATTTCTAGTGATTAATACAAAAGAAACAAAAGTTCATTTCACAAATGGGAAATAACAATTAAGGAAAGAACTACTTCTGTCATACATAAATTATTCTATTTTCTTATCCATTTGTCGTTTTACTAATTTGATGTATTTCTGTTCCGTATTCTTCGGAGTTGTTTCCAAAGCCTACGCGAAGCTATTAATCGAGAAAACAGAACAATCGAAATAAGATTAGTAATGCAATGAAAACATGTGATCAGAAAATGTGAAACATCCAAACGAAATGTTTCACTGTGGTAATAAAGAACTTTAAAAGAAAATTTGACAAATCTTATTAAGACATTGTAATGGAATAAAATACTACTTAATATTTAAGGTATATTTAATTAGATATTCATTCACGTTTTATCTTTCTTCTTCTCCCTTTTTCAGCAAGGAAAGATTTTGTGTTTATCGATATTTGTTTTTAACCTATCTGTACATATTTTCTGCTTTCTCAGTAATAAAAATCGCTGTATATATAATGCAGTAATTATTACAATGTACTAATCTTAATATACTAATCTGAATTTTAAGTTTGTATATTGTTTAAAATAATCGTAAAAATAGGGAAAGATAATCTAAAAATCTATCTATCTAAAAATATGAAATTATTTTCGAAAAATCAGAACCCCTTAATTTGGGAATCGATGCATAAATGGGCCAAATTACAGTTATGTTGTATGGTTTTGGAAATATAAGCAGCATTATCTGTTTCCTTATATTTTTAAATAGTTTTTATTATCTAAATTCTTCAAACACAAAGGACTTAAAATTTATAAATAATTCATAGTTTTGAAACAAAACTGAGTATGTGAAAGTTTTGTCTTGCCAGGCTTTATTTTATGACCACTCCTCACTAAAACTCATATTTTTAAGATCGGTTTTAAGATATATCTAGTAGGGCATACAGATATGCTTTGCGATATATCTGAGTTGTATCTCGCTACAATTTGTTGTGTTACCGCTCTACTGTTGCTAGGAACAGTGCATGTGCGTCATCTGGCAGCTCTATTGTTCACAAGAAATTTTCGCCTACAATTCCATTTTTCGCTGGAATTTTTTTTTTGTCTTAGGTGCAATTCTTTGAAGACGCGAGACAATCTTGCCGGAAAAAATACAAGAAAATCAGAGATTTCTGATATACCAGAATTGGCCCTTTTGGCGCCCATAATCATCTCTCATTCAAAGTCACTTATATCTTTTCTTCCATGAATAGGAAAAATACAAAGTCCACTGGTGCTTCTGACCAAGAGAAAACTTTTTATCAGAAAACCCACCTTATTACATCAGCACACATGCTGCACGGATGAATCGAAGCTTCAGTGAAGAGTGTTCATAATATTCTGGTCACTCTGTGTACTACTTATTTCTGATATTTTCGAATTTAATTCGTGAAATATATATTTCATGAGATTTATAGTTTTTAAATGAAATTGCACTCTTTTATTTTGTTTTTCTGATGTCAAATGAAGTGATAAATATTTAAAGTTACAGAAAAAACTCAGAAATATTTCACTTCACTGAAGTTACATACAGTGCTATTGCATTACAATCTGTAAGATATAGCTACAAAAATAAAAATACAAATACCATTTAAAAGATTAGATGATAATAAACATTGGATCTAGAAATACGTTACATTTGAAAAGAAATCCTATAAATAATGTTTCCATTATCTCAAAGACACTATATATTGTTAAATTTTTATACCGTATTTCTGATCTCAAAGCTACAATAAATGCGTTGCGTAATAATCTTTTCCTGAAATTTTCAAAGACAATCCTATTATCTCTTAAATATTTTTTTTTCGGAATTAGTGATCTTCACTTCCCTTCTTCTTGCAAAAAAAATCCTTTAAATGTCAAATATTTACTTTTATATTATTTATAAAAATTAAATATCTAAGGAAAATACCTGGAAAAACTATATATCGAAAAGAGGATTAGCTAAATTCTACCGAAATCACTTTGTTTCTTAAAAATTTAGTTTAGATATAAATCCAACATAAAAATAAATGCAATTACATAAGATAACGCATTTTGCTGCTGTATCTATGGAACTCTTTACAACTGTACTTATAACTTTAATTATTCAATGAATACTTGCACTGAATAAAGCGTGTATAAACTTGTGACGATTTAAACTATGGGATATCTTCTGCTTATTATGTATGCATAAATAATTATTTCAAAACAATGTTAAAAAACAAACAGGACAAATGAAACAAATGGAACATTTAAAGAGTATGCCTGTAATTTAAAAAAAAATGATTTGCAAAAATAGATTAAATTTTCGTTAATAAATGCTGGGTATATATACAGGATGTTTATAAATTCGCAATAGAGTTTTAATAAATAGGTTTTATATTCAATTCTTTTGCAGGTAATCTGTTAGAATGCTTTCAACAGAAAAGAAATAGCCTCTGTTTGTACTTGCCTACGTGATTTAACGATGAACAAAGGCAGGGGAATTTAATCTTTTAATTCCGAAAATCAGATAATCTATTTTCTGATTATTAGTGTAGTTATTCTAATTATTATTATGAGTGTAAAACATATTTTTATAGAATACAGGACAGAATTATCCTAAAAGACTTTCGTGTTTCTTATGCATTATATTCATGCACAAGTACTCAAAATATAATGAGACAGAGCATATTTTTCTTTTGAATAAGAGAGCATTTACGTTTTTTCATGTGAAAAAAACATCCATTATGCATGTTTAACTCTTATAAATTCCACCTTTCTTTCCTGAAACCAATTTTTTTACCTTTCGTGAAAAGAAATTAAATATTCTGAAGATGACAGAAAAGGGCTTTTAAAAAGTTCTTGAAGAAAGAAGTAACATATTTTTTTTTACGTTTCACATACACAAGATAAATGTGAGAATTCAATGATTATAACGGAATAAGAATGGCCTAAAAGAAATTATTTTTTCCAGAAATTTTAAAGTATCATTAAAATTGTGCAATAAAAAATGATACAGTAATACAATCTTACAATTAGAGTAATAAGAAAGATTGCAAAGTCGTTCTAATTATTCGTTTTATTTTAATACGGTTAAAAAAAAGTATAGTTTTTTACTAGAAAATATACAGTTTTTGTACTATTGTCAGAATTTAAAAAAAATTTGAGATAAAGGTACAATTTTTTAACTTTTGTCAGATAAAGACAATATTGATATAAAGGTACAGCTTTAGTACTTTTGCATCACAGGGGGATACCTTCTTTAAGTATTCACGGGTGTCGCGACTCCGAGATCCTGAGTGATCTTCCTCTTTTATCTATTTCCCTTCCTCTTTTAAACTATTTTTTTTTTTTGTTTCTCTCTGGTATGTTTTTTCATTTGTGTATCATTCTCGTTGAGATTTCATTTCCTGAGGTGAGGGCGATTGTCCATAATCCGATCTCACTATGTTTATATCGACTTACGAAGTAATTGTAAACCACCCACATATTTGCCGTGTATCGCTATTCTTGTCCCGAGTGAGGGGTTCCTGGTAGTTGAGGGAAACTAACACGCTGCTGCCGTGTTTCAGGTATATAGGAGGATATCTGTCCTCTATGCATCAATCAGCTGATAAACTGAATGGAGATCAGGTGAGCATTCACTTCCTAGCCATCTCCTTAAGAGTGGAGGCTGAGATAAGACTGTCTTGTGATTGCATGGTCCCTGGTTAACACTGGTACATAAATGTGCATCCCCTTGTTGCCCACAATAATGGATGGTGCATCTGGTTTCTAAAATGATTTTTTTCTTACAAGGGATGGATGTACATTCTTTACTTATATTTCTTTCTTTTATGGAGAGCAACAAACTGTACAGAGAAATTTTTATACTCGCTTTTTTCTTATCAAACGCACTAGTACTGTTTCTAAGAGTTCATTAGAGAATGCTTCGTCTTTTCTCATTGCTAAAACTTTTATATCCGTTCTTGGAGATGTTTGATCAATCAAAAACCTGCACGGTGGTGATGTGTTGGTGGAGATTTCATCACCCAATCAATCACAGTTTACCTCAAATTGCAGATAAATAGGTCCTTTCTCTATTTCTATCCAGGTCCACCTATCTCTGAATTACATCCGAGATGTAATTTCTGATCCTGATCTCTATTTATGCATCTAACTACCTCTCTATCTTATATATATGTGTATATGTGTGTCTGTGTATGTGTGTTTTTGTCTAGGATTATTTTTTTTTAATTGCAAAATTAAGATTTAAAGCAGAATAACGTAAATTTTAAGCATAAGTCGCATTTGCAATTTTTTTCAATCATTCATAGTACACATTGGTTCTTCAGACATTCTATTGCAATTTTACCTTTCAAGGGAGAAAACACTGACAAATTCTGAAACTAGTAGTGCAACCCACTCCCTACTAATTAAAACAGGTTGGAAATTGTACGTCAAACGTTACAAACGAGGTGCGTTCGTACGCACGTTTTAGAATTAAATTCATGATATCCCGTGCGTAGAACGGGTTAAACAGCTCGTTAAGTATATATTTTATGACACTGTTCATACAAATATCTTAACTAGTTATATAAATATTCAGATATATATGTATCAGCTAGTTATATAAATATTCAGATCTTGATGATTTTTAATTCTGTGAAATGAATTATATCGTCTGCAGATTAATTTCTGTAATAAAATAAGTATCTCGGTCGCTTGACGATTTAACATCCATCGGAAGCTCCTATAACAAAAAAGCACCGATTTAAAAAAAAAATCAAATTTCTTAATAAATATTTTTATTAATATCTCCTAAAGTTTTGATTCGATTTTAATAAAATTTGAAATGTCTCGACAAAATTCTGCAAAGATAATATATTTTAAATTGCAAACCATTTGGTTGGGTAGTTTTTGCGTTGTTATATGCGGACAGACAGACAGACGGACGGACAGACAGACTGACAGACAGACAGACAGACGGACGGACCAAGCAACGACTATAGGTGCTACGTATTTATATAATTACGAACGCACCTAAAAAGAAATAAAGTAGATCATTGATGTTTATTTCTGAAAGAATAGATCAGAATTAGTGTATAAAAGGCCAGGGTAGTAGTTAGTACAAAAGGGCATTAGTACAATATATCGAGAGAAATTACATTATTGTATTTAGTAACAATAAAAAACGAATGAAAAATATACAATTTTAGGTATAATAAATAAATTAATATTAATTCTGTATGTTTTTTACTAGGACTTCCCTCAAAGGGATTAGTCTGAGTGATATTGCTGAGAACATAGGGTTAACAATTACAATATAAAGAAAAAGAGCAAATTAAATGATAGAATTACAAAATATCATATATAAATTCATATACACTGTTAAAAAAATAGAAAAGAAGTATCGTTCATCAGATGTGTTGTCATAATTTTTTTTTAACATGTGGCAAAGAATCTCATTTTCTTAAGCGCGTATTGCACAAAACTTGAAAAAAACCCGCCAAAAAACGCTTTTAAAACGCCAAGCTTTTTAAAGTTACGTAGTTGGATTTGCAGCCAATAGTTTATTCTCTCAAGAGTGGCTTAACGCAAATTTAATTTCATTGTTGCACCTTTTTTTGTGTGTGAATTTAAAAATTTTCTTCCTTGATTATATATCTATTATTTTTATAACTGTTTATAGAAACTCTTACACTTCAAACCACATTGATAGCATGCTTTGCTACAAATCAGATTGCAAAACTATAGTCTAAATTACTATTAAAGTATACAAAAAATCTTTCGATGACTTCTGTAAAATAACTTTTACATTAAATCTCCATATCGGCAAAATTGAAAAATTATATATATATTACAAAGTTAAGCTGAACAGATACTTGATTATTCTCTAGGATGCTCTGCCCCTGAACCTTTAATGCGCCTTTACTGCGCCAATCCGCAGACTTTTCTTTTGCCTGTCTGTCTGTCTCCCCACAATCTGTCTGTTTCCCTATCCGTTCTTCTGCCCGTCTCTCTAACCGATTGTCTATCTCTCTACACGTCTCTCTACCTGTATCTATATTTCTCTACCGGTCTCGCTACCCCCCAATCTATTTCTCTAACCTCTGTCTATCCGTCTAACTACTTGTATGTCTAGCCGTGTCTCTATCCACTTCGCTACCCATTTGTCTATCTGTCTCACAACTTGTCTATCTGTCTCTCTACCCGTCTGGCTATACGCCTCTTTACCCATCTTCTTACCCATCTCCGTACCCATCTACTGTCTCGCTACTCGTCTGTATACCATCTCACTATCCGTCTGTTTTTGTACCCGACTCTTTACCCGTATCGCTACCAATCTCATTACCCGTCAGTCAACTCGTCTCTGTACTCATCTCTCTACTCGTCTCTTTTATCTACCACGCTACGCGTCTCGCAACCTTTCTCGCTACATTCTTGTCCACCGGTGTCGCTACCCGTCTCGTGACCATCTCGCTACCCCTCTGTCAACCCTCTTTTTACCTTTCTCTTTAGCCGTCTGTCTATTCGTTTTGCTACCCGTCAGCCTACCTATGTCGCTACTCGTGTCTCTACCCATCTCACTACCCGTCTATCTACCCGTTATTTTACTCGTCTTTCTACCTCTCGCCACCTCTTCCCAATATTTAAACAATTCATTTAATATACAGAAGCCGTTTATCAGTTATTAAATGCAAACAGAAGTAATTTATCTAATAAGTGTAATCAGATGCAATTTTTTTTTAAATACATACTTAAACCTGAATAATAATTCATCAGTTTTGTGTTCATAGTTGTTTATATCATGTGACAGTAAATCTCAACTTGTTAAACCTGAATTATCTGAAGCTTTTTAAAAAAACCACAAGGTCTGTATAACTGCAAAGTACCCTGAGGTCTATATTAGCTACATGTTATTATGTTAAGTGAAAGTTTCGTTATCGCGTTTGCAGCCAATTGCTTATGTCAGAAAGCGTGGCTTAACGCCATTTTAAATTTATTACTGTAACTTTCTTTCTTTTTTTTTCGGGGGGGGGGGGGTAGGGGGGGGGAGGGTTTCAAATATATGCATTTAAATTAAAACTTTTGCCTCCATGCCATTAGTGTTGTTTGTATTATTAACTAATACCTTGTAGACCGAGCTTCATTTGAAACAAATGTAAAAGACTTCTTCTACAGTTTTTTTAGGAGAAACTTTCGTAATTGGGCCCAAAGCCAATCGGAGTATTTAATATCATTATTGTAACTCTTATAGAGTTAAAACAATATTGTTGCTAGCTTTACTCTTGTTTGAGACCAGCCTTGCCTGTATATCTGAATGGGGAAAATTTTCGTATCCTATGTCGGTTGGCGAAAAAAAATTTTAAATGGTGCCAAAAGGTAGTTTTAGCATCTTACAAAATTTTTCAAGAGAGCGGTAAAACATGTTTTTCAAATATTTACAAACATACGTTTATTAAAGCATGTTTTTGCACCATCTTAAAAATTTAAGCACGATGCTAAAATAAAATTTTATCGCCATATTCGATATTTTAATAAGTAATGAAAATACATTAAACAAACTTATATAACAAACCTAAGAGGCATTTTTGTGATAAATAACTGTTATTGTCAGGGGGGTAAATTGTAAACAATTAATAAACGGCTAGTAAATAATAAATAGCATTTCAAATCTAAAAATGGAGAAGTGGTCCGTATAAAAATTAAACGCTTGATATATGTAAATCTTTTTTTATTTTTTAATATTTCCGAAGGCACAGATAAAAAGGTAAAAATCTCTTTTCCAAATGCCAAATAGAAAGTATACAAAATAGAATGCCAAATATACAAAATAGAAAAATATCTGGAAAAAAAATATATTTACATAATACTACATCTGCAAAAAAATAAGATTTAGAAAAAGTGAGCTAAATCCTGCAGATCCTAACAATCGCATAGAAAAACTTATCACCAAAAAAGAACTCGCCAAATCTTACGGCACAGGAGATGGATTTTTCCCTCTGAATGCAGAATATTAGTTTTTTTTCTTGTGCGATGGGTGATTATAATATAATTGGGTACGTTTCGGTTAGCCGGGCGCCAGTGATATATGTACATATATAAATATATAAATAGATATGTATACATATATAAATACATATATAAATATATATGTATATAAATATATATAAATATATGATATATATATTTATATATAACATGTATATACATATATAAATATATATATATACCTATATATATATGTATATATATATATATATATATATATTCATACATATATGTGTATATATATGTCTATGTATACATATGCATATGTTTAGATATATGTGTATATTTATATGTGTGTATATATATCACTGGGCGACCGGCTAACCGAAAAGTACCTATAATTGTTTCACTTCACATACTACATACCGTTTGATATATTGGTACTTTTATGTTATCCTGGCGCAGTTGATAAATCCCCAAATATTGTTCCTATAACATTTTCATATTGAATTCATTTCATTTAAATATAAACCTTTCACTCATTTAATTTAAAATACATGCCTTTCATTAATCCCATTTAAAATGCTAAAAAGAGAAAAAAAAAGAAAAAATGCCATAAATCGAATCTTTTTATTTAAACACCATAGAATTTTTTTTTTTAATTTACACACACGAAATAAAAAAAGCTGCTATTGCTGAGATTTGCGCCAAATCGCTAATACCAAGTCTACAAAGTTATTGCGGGGTTTTTCTTTCAAACAGAAAAAAATCCAGATTAATTTTCGATTTCTACTAAATTGAAATATATTTTATTGGGCTGAATATTAATGCGTGCATATTTTTTTTGCTCCATGTACTCCATGAACATCTCCATATTCAATTCCGATTGTCTACAAAAATCTCCCGCCGGTGAAAATGACGTACGCACAAAATTTAGTGACGTATGTACTTTAATTGTGCTTTTTTATCTATTTTTTTAACATAATTTCCAACCGGTTTGACATTTATTCTTGGTAATAAATAGACGTCGTTGTCACCTTTATAGGTATCTGCTGTAAAAATTTGAACGAAATCCGTTAAATATTTTTTGAGTTATGCTTGACGAAAGGTTTTAATATCCATCGTAGCTATATATGGGGCAAAGTAATACTGCGCTGTGTATGAGTCTTCGTTGCACTCAGACAATGAAGTATAAATAAATAAATAAATAAATAAAGGTAAATTACAACAGGATTTAATAATCAATAGCCAGTCTATCTCCTTAAGAAATGAAATATTTCTATAATTTGTGTAAGCTCTAAGGCACACAGGTTTAGAAAAACTTCGGTATGGTGGAAGACTATTAAAAAGGAACTCTGGGTAAAATTGGAGGTGTATTTTACTAATTTTAAAAAAAGCAGGGTGCATTATGCTAAATTTAAAAACGGCAGGGTTCAGTACCCTTAAATAATGGTCTAGCGCAGTGTTTCCCAACGGGGGGCGTACTCCCCACAGGGGGGCAATTTGACTTTTCAGGGGGGGCAATTTAACTTTTCAAGGGGACAATTCAGAATTTCTGTGAACCCATACCTTCTGAATTGTTTTTCTAATAGTAATGTTGTAGACTGAAAATAAAATAAAAATTACACATTCAAATTTCAAAAACAAAATTAAAAGAAATAGTTTTTTATACAATTTTTATAAAGTATCCATTCAAAAGTTTTAAATACAATCCCACCAGAATAATTATAGAAAAACTATTTTATGATATTTAGATACTTTTATATATTTAAAAATTCTTTAGATTTTTTTTCTAATTTATGAGTATTTTAGAATTTTTAAACAACTTTTTCGATTTTTTTTTTAATGAGTCGCACTCCGATATGTCACATGAAAATCAATTTTACACATGAAACTATTCAAGTGTATATTTAACAATTACTTGACGACCTTCCTTTACCGAATCTTTTATCATTCTTCATTCTGATTAGAAATTGATTAGTAATTTAATCGCAGAAATTCTGTGATTAAATAAGACAAAAATGTTTTATTCAAAATTATTGATTTTTCTAATCAAGGATTCTGAGCACTCTATATCATGCATACGTGGCGACCGTGTGCCAGTAAACTACGAGGAGTATCAGATGAGTATAAAAAATATTTGATTCATCCGTTACCTTCGGAACGTTTCAGGATCAATGTTAAATGCTTTTTACTCTGTCAGGAGTAAATTCTTTTAAAATTTTATGAGAATTATATGTTATAGGGGGAGGGGGGGGGGCATCATCATTTTAGAGATGTTTTGGTGGGGCGTGGTTAAAAAAAGGTTGGGAACAACTGGTCTAGCGTGAACACCTTGAGTCAAAAAGGTATGTGTATACAGTGATATCAAGGCTAACGAAAATAGCTCGTTTTACTATCACAGTCATCAGTCAAAACTACTTTCTTGTCCCATTAAAATGCCACGCTGTTTTATTATGTGAGTGCATGTATCCAAAAACAAACGTTCGTAAGCGGAATCCTGGTTCGTTAGCCAATAAAGAAAATGAAGGGAAATAATAATTGTTGGCCAAAACATTCATCTGCTGAGGTATCACTGTATTCTTACAATTTACTTTTATCAATATTTTAAATATACACTCATGTTTGTGAAAATTGCAACACCATGAAGCAATTTTCCGAAATTAATGACATTTATTCCAAATATTACTGATAGTGGTACAAACAAACTATCAAATTTACTACTAGACAAAAAAACAAAAATAACGTCGGAAATTAGTACTTTGTGTGTCCGCCACGCTGAGCGATGAGAGCCTGTACACGTTGTGGCATTGAATCATACATGTTCTGAATGTAATCCTGGGGAATGGCATTCCAGGTGCCTTCGACTTGAAGCCAAAGTTCAGTCTTACTGTGTGCCCCATCATCTGTACGAGCGAGTCGCCCACCAATGAAATCCCAGTCATGCTCGATGGGAGACATATCCAGGGAATAAGCAGGCCATCGAAGAAGCGAAACCTGTTATGCACTGAATAAGGGTTGTGCAGTCTCAGAAACATGTACATGGGCATTATCCTGCTGAAATACAGCACCCAGGAGAGGACGTCTGACTCCACAATTTCTCTTATGTAGCAATCACTGTTGAAGTTGCCCGCAATGTACACTAGATGAGATCGACAATTATACCCAACAACGCTCCCCACACCATGCGGTATGACCTTGGATAACACACTGTGGGAGTAGATATTCCCCTCTGTAACGTCTTACGTGTACTTTTACATCATTGTACACCAGATTGTAGATTCATCGGAAAAAGCAACTTGTTGCCACTCGACACCCCACGCGCTGTGTTGCTGAGCTGATTGGAGTCGGAAGCGTCTGTAATTCAGCGAGAGGAGAATCCTGCGTAGTTCCCCCATGCACGCAGTTCATTCTGCAGCAGACGGCGACGCACTGTGGCGCTAGACAACAAAACACCTATAGCTGTGCTCCAACATTGTACTAACACACGAGAGGATGCTGTACGGTCCATCACAGTCATGCGCATGAGGTGTCTGTCGTCCCGTGCCGTTGTGCTAATGGGTGTCCCACTGCCTGGTTTTCGCCTTGTTTGATTCTCTTCTGTCCATTCCTTCAAAGACGCATCACTGTTGTGGCATTACACTGCGTGCGGGCTGCGATTTTTCGATACGAAAATCCACCTTCTCGCATACCGATGATGCGGTCTCATACGAACTCCGTTAGTTGTTGGTATGGCTTCCTCCGCTTTTGACGAGGCATATTGACCACCAATTATACGTTTACCGCAGACAGAGGAAGATACATGGATTTCAACGCACCTTTACAGTCCTGTATATACCTGGAACATGTAACTGATAAGGAGCCGGTTCTCGTTCCACGCATGCACAATCGCTTTGTAATTCCAATAATTTGCATGTCTTACCTCACTTTACATTTCCTGTAAGTTTGGTTCAATTTGCATAATTCCTTCATGGTGTTGCAATTTTCACAAATATGAGTGTATTTGTGTTACATGTATATACAGTCGATCAAAAAAAGAAAAAAAAACGCGCTGTGCATTTTAATCTACTAATTGTAACAGAAAACAAAACGGAAATAGGCAAGTAAGTATAAATTATGTATTCTTTCAATTTATTTTAAAACAAATAAGCTTAAGGGGTCGATATTATACTGAAATTGTACTAAACACTACGATTTTCAATTCAAACACTTTATTTTGACACACACACATACACATACACACACACACAGATATATATGTATATATATATATATATATATATATATATATATAATAAATATTTTACTTAAAATTGCATTTCACTTTTATCTCGCAAATCTTCGTCAGTCTTCTTTGCGAGTAATAAAATGTATTTTGACGAATGAAAAGCCAGAATTTTCTTATTTATATTTATCAAAATAATTATTATTATAGTTCAGGTAATGAAGTTTTCATTGATCTTTTGTTTTTTCTAATTAAAATTCTATTTAATTTTTAAAAGCTGAGAAAAGTTGTTACATTTTGTAAAGAAACATTTTTATGAAACTATAACTCAAAAAAACTTTTTTATTTAAAAAAAGAAAATCTAAAATAAATTCTCTTCGCTAAAATAACTGTAGAAAAATAAAAACTTTCAGTTTTATAGTGTACTAATCCTAAATTTAGTTAAGATTTTGATATTAATTATAAAGCAAGTAAACTAAAATATTGTGCGTGGGATTTTTTTAAATTTAATACCACTAAATATAATTGTTGTGGTCGGAATACTTAAAAAATAATGTGTCATCTTGTTATTTATTAAAATTTTTGGCTTGTACGTAACAGTGTACAAAAGTGTCTGTATTCTTACAAAAGTTACTTTAAAAACGTAGGTTTAAGCAAGTTTCGTCTCAAATAATTTGTGACCTGAATGAGCTACAGGCATGTCTGTGATGCCTAAAAACAGTAAAACGGTAAAGAGCTACATGATAAATTACCTGGCAGCGTTTCTAGTTGTAAAGTGTGGAATTAGAAATCATATCTCGAAACTTATAGGCGATATGACTAAAAGTTCAATGACAGAGCTATGGAGCATGGTCGATTTTTGAAAATGACATATTGTGCACACAGATAAGATACATAGTCGCCTGGGCCGACGAAAGTATTCGAAACCGATGGGAGATAACTTGCATAAAAAAATTCACAGACCATAAATTTATATTACAAGTAAAAGCATTCGCATTTGCAGATGAAAACGCCGGAACTCCAAATCAAAACTTTAAATATACACACAAATGAAAACATGATTACTATTTTTTCCATGTTTTTCTAATTATCTTGAACTACTTTACAATGTTTGCTTCATATTTGCGTATGGTCTAATTTGACAAAATTACATTGGCATAAGCTTAAAAAAAATCTCTTTTCAGAGAAAATTTATGTTTTCTATTAACAAAACATCTCGCACCAACGTGAAATATTATATATGTTATTATGTATTTAATGTTATTATGTTAAAAATTATATTTGTAAATAGTTGTCTGTACAGACAACTATATGCACTAATCTGTACGATATATGCACTATTCTGCACACGTATACCGTGTCGTATACGTATGCAGAATATGTCTTTTAATGCTTAATTAATCATTCACTACAACTTCATCATTGAACTTTTTATCATATTTCCAGCACTAATCGATATACGATCTCTAATTCCTGAATTTACCCCTAGAGGGCGTTTCAAACTATCTCATCTTGTAGCGCATACCCATTTTACCATATTTATGTAACACATCCGTGGCTGTAGCTAATTCATTTTGCCAGTAATTTAAGCAAAACAGCAAAATGAACTTGAGTAATAATCATAATGTATTTTATACATATAATCTTCCAGGAATAAATTGATAGATATAATAACATGAAAGAAATAATAACTTGAATAATAACTTGAATGAAATATTAATTTAAATGTCATTCAAAAAATAAGTATTTATCATCTTTTAACGTTAAGTTATATATTTGGTGAAATATAAAGAACAAAATTAATTTCAAAATTTTAAACAACATTCTATTTTTTTCCAAATAACCCTAAACATATTGCACATTTGCTGAGGTACGGTATTATTAAATTTAAAAAAAAAAGTTTGTCATGTACTTTATAATTTCAGTATAAAAATATCTCATTCAAAACTTTCAAATATTCGTCTCATGGTAAATATTTATATAAGTAAACTAATTAGAAATGGGAAAGAGAAAATTTATAATGAATATTTTTAGATAGTATATGGAAAGTATTCAAATATTTAGACTATTTTTTTATACATTTCCGATTCAATACAAAGTATTTTTCCATTTGGTTAAATTGATCTTAAATTTATTAAAACTTGTTAAATTTAAAATCATAAACAGGAAGAATATTTATTTTAGTTTTTTCTATGCCAGGAATATAATACAAGATTTATACTCCTTTTAGTACATTTGAAAACGTACGAAGATATACGAGACATTTGTTTTAAAATTTCACAATAAATCCAAACTGCTATATTATAGATGAGAAATGGAAGCAATTTGATTGCTTCTTTTGTTTTCCTGTACACAAAATTTCTACTGCAAGCACTAGTTCCTTTCACCAATGTACATAAAAAACAAAACGTTTGAACTAAGGATCGATTAATCTTGATCGAATGCTTTTAACCGAGAACTAAGGTAAATATATAGAGAATCTCTCCTTCTTTTCTTCGCTTTTTGAGACATTTCTAACATCGTATTCTAACTCTCATAAATTCCAAATAAAATTGCTCTAAAGTGATAATTTTTATACTTTTAAGGTCATAATTTTGGACGAGTATTAATAATGTTTTAAAAGTAATAGAAAATGACAAGGAACATTTTATTCATAAATATTTTTAGTAATTTATTTATCACTGTCTTAAAGTCTTTCAATAACAGACTAAATATTGACATAAAACTTGCCAAAATATGCGATATCATACTTCCTTTGGTAGGTGTATTAAAGAGAAAGCTCATTTAAAGTGTTTGAAGTATTTTCTGATCCTGCAATATAAAGGAAAACTATTAATTTTGGTAATATTACCTTGACACACAAAATACTTTTTACATTTTATTAAGAATATTCCTTCTGTTCTCCTTTTAAAAATATAAAGCTTTTTCATATTATGAATATTCCTTCTCTTCTCCTTTTAAAAATATAAAGCTTTTTCATATTATGAATATTCCTTCTCTTCTCCTTTTAAAAATTATAAAGCTTTTTCATATTAAGATATTCTCTATTGCACTAATGGAACATCGATCGTTACAGAATGCTACATTTAACTTTTAAACAATAAAGACTTAATAATGGAATGAATGTATAAAAGTTTAAACCTACACACAAAAAAAGAAAGAAAGCGAAAAAAATCAACAATTTTTTATTATTATAAAAACTTACTAAAGCATTTAAAATACTTTAATAAACTTATTAACCTCAAAATTTACTTAAATTCTATAGAATACATAATTATAAACTTGAAAGCTGTAATAGTATTTGAATTATTACTGTCATCTGCATATGCTGATGCAAAATTTACACTATTATTGAATTCCATAGATTTTGCTATGAGTGCCGGTTTTCATAGTTGTATGCAGAGCCATTTGGAAACTTCAACACAATTATGAAAATTCTCATTCCGTGCAGAGAAATGCACTTTGTATGAATACTTCCTTTCATATTATGTAGAGTACAACGTAGTTTACTATGCAATCATGAATATAGTGACGTTAAATTTGCTTTAATTAGCAACGACGGCACATATCTAAAACTATTGGGGATGCTGGTACAGAAAATTTCAAGACATTATTTCATTTTTGTTTAAAACGAAACAAAGATATAAAATGAAAGTGTACACATTTAATTGTTAATTTGTACAGTAATGTAAATAATATATTTAATAAAATACAATAAAATTATATATTATACATGATTTTAAAAATACTATATAGGGTAGGTGTGCCAGTAATGGACAATACAAATACAATAAAATTATATATTCACATGATTTTAATAATACTATGTAGGGTAGATGTGCCAGTAATGGACACCATTAAGGAATTTCTTTAAAAATTATTTTTTAATTAATAGTTATAATTGTTATATTCCACATTTTTTAATATTATATTAATCTACCAACAATATTTAACCATGCTCATAGTCACATTTCCCAATGTGAATCTAAATTTAATTGTAAATAACAGAAATAAATCAAAACACCCTAAATGCCAGTAATGGACTCCCCACAAAAAGTAATAGATAATTGATATTATTATTTATTCAAAACTAGAATTTAAGAGAAAACATATTATTGAAATACAAAAAGCTGAATTTTTATTGGTTATTTTTTTATAAACCAAAAACGTTGAAGGTGGCCCATTACTGGAAGGCGTTCCATTACTGGCACATCTACCGTGTATATATATATATATATATATATATATATATACATAAATATGTTATAAAGTTTATTAATTTATACAAATTATAATATTCTTATATCATTATACATACACATAAATTATGTATATATATGTACATAAAAATAAAAATTTACACGTATTTTTTTTTCCAAATCCTTATGCGGTACTAAAACCAAAACTTTTTCTATCAGTCTGTTTGACTTCTTGAGTCATTAAAAACAACAAAATATAAGGAATGAAGTTCATGGAAATAAATAAATAGTTCTTAGTAGTGTCTGATTTCCCTTGATTCAGCTTGAATCACTGACTAATGCAAGGAAGTGTGAGATTTATAGAATACATTCAGTTTCCGTTCAAGCCAAAAGTCCGGCAATATTTTCATCCAAAACCTCAAAACGTATATTCTACGAAATTCCCACTTGAAACCAAAACTTGCTGCAAACAAAATCTAAACCGAAACACCGGTTGGCATTAGCTGTTACTTTAAATTCGAATTTAAAGGACAATCAGAATTTAATTAATTGACATATCTACTATATATATAAAACACAAACGGAAATTTCATTCCGTTCCTTTATAACTCTGGTCAAGGCTACACTAGATACCGGGCTTGCTCATTCATTATCATGACGTCACAAAAGGTGGCTGATCGCAACCAGCAATTGGTGCAAAGCGACGAGCCCGTCGTTTTGTGCCAATCGCTGTATGTCTTTCATTTTGCCGTTTCGCTTTGTACCAATCGATGGTAGCGGTCAGCCACCTTTTGTGACGTCATGATAATGAATGAGCAAGCCCGGTATCTAGTGTAGTCCTGCTCTGGTTCCACTGAATGGATTTTGATGGAACTTGCGTTGTTCGATAGATAATTTTTCAGGGAAGGTTTTAGTATATAACATATTGTTCTACGTACATTAGTTACAGAATTATGATAGAAAGTTCTGTTATTTTGGCCGAAAAGGTTACTATTGCTAATTTTTTGGCGAAATTTTTAATCTCGAAAAATAAAAGAAAAACTGTAGCTAATTTTATTTAAAAAAAAGAAAAAGAAAAAAGAAAGAGAAAGAAAAGAAAAAGAGTTTTGATGAAAGATAATATTATAAAACGAAAATATTTAATTTAAACATGATTCGGAATGTTCGTAATGCTTAAAAAATTATTCAAGGGGCAAGATTGTTATTGAAACAAAATTTGGCGATTTATCTTTTGTTTTTGGCGATTTTGATTTTACTTTTGACCCCAAACAATTTGATTTTAAGCCAAAAGGTGTTTTTTTTTGTTGCAGAAGGAATTGAAATGGCTATACATCTGGAAAAATAAAAGAAAAAACTGTTACTAATTTTATTTTAAAAAAGAAAGAAAAGAAAAAAAAAGAAAAACAGTTTTGATGAGAGATTTTAAGCCAAAACGTGTTTTTTCTAGAGTACGACAACATTTTTGCACTATTTTTTTTTGTACTTTTCGGTTAGCCGGGCGCCAGTGATAGACGCATTGTAATGCGCTTATGTCGGTGACTGAACAAATGCTTCAGAATGTATGGCGTGAAATGGAGTACTGCCTAGATGCTGTCCGTGTGACCAAGGGAAGTCACATAGTCACAACATCTATGACGTATGTATACAAAATTTTGAAGTTCCGTCTACATTCTGTGTTAATCTTATCGATAAATTCCTTTCCATTCAATAGTTATAGCCGTTTGTAATCGCTATATTCATTTTGACTTACCCTGTACTTCTATTTACTTCTACATAAGTGAAATTTCGTTCCGGCTGCTGATGACTGGAGTTCTGCTGAATGGATTTTCGTAGAACTTAAACTGTAAGATAATTTTTCAGGGAAGGTTTTATTGTATAACATATCGTTTTACGTAGGTTAGTTATAGAATTATTATGGGTAGTTCTACAATCAGGTCAATCCGATTATGAAAGATTAGCCTTTTTAAAAGATTTTGCCGAATGGATTTCGATGGAACCTACACTGTTAGATAATTTTCTAGGGAAAGTTTTATTACATAACGTATCATTCTACGTTGCTTAGTTCTAGAATTATAGGGGGAAATTCGAAAATCGGGTGGCCATTTTTTGATCAAATATTAGCCTTTTCAATATTTGATTCCAATTATGAAAGATTAGCTTCCTGAAAAAGTTCTACTGGAAGGATTTTGATGAGAATTGTATTGTTAGTTAGTTAGATGCTATTTCATGAATGGTTATAGTGTACTACATATTGTTCTACGTTGCTTAGTCAAACAGTTATGTGTGAAGATTTTATAGTCAGGTGAACCCGAATCCGAAAGATTAGCCTTTTTGAAAGTTTTTACTGGGCGTATTTTTTGCGACTTGCATTGTTAAGTAGCTAATTTGTAAGGATGGTTTTAGTATATTTCATATCGTTCTGTTAGTTTTAGAACTATGCGGAAAAGTTCTATAATCAGATGAACCCGATTATCAATAATTAGCGTTTATAAAAACGTCTACTGAATGGATTTTGTTAGTTAATTTGTTTGCATTGTTAGTTCGATAATTTTTAGTGATGGTTTTAGTATATTGCAAAAATTTTATCATTCTTTAGTAAACCCTAACTGTAAATGTCCAAATAAAAGAGTTGGTCCCTTACCAGCTAAAATTTTGACAGCACATTAGAAAATATAATAGTGGAAAGACGTCATTTTTCAGTAATGCGGAAGGATATCCCAGGTAAATATACAGATTGCTTTCAAATACAAGGTCAAATGTACGATATATTTCGTTTGATTCAAAGTTCATTTGTAGAAACCGACCAGAGCAGCGGGCGTAGCTTGCTAGTATATATATATAACCGTTAAATGAACATTACAACCACCAAAAAAACTGTGAAATTATGAATAAAAATAAAATAACTAATTGACAACAAAACAGATCTCCCCAACAAACTGAACATAGATACCAAAAACATAGTATTAAAAAAATAATAATTTAAAAAAAATAAAGATAATAATAATAAAAAGAGCAGGCATTGAATAACAAAAATTGAATAATGGAAATTTTTGGAATTTAGACAGAATCTTCAGGTCCCAAATGCCTAAATTTCCACAAATAAAATATGTGGTTTCATCTTCCTATCAAGAATATGAATTTGGGACAACCACACCCAGAATGTAAAGAAATACACAATGAAACAACAATTAAGTTCAAAGTAAAAAATAATTAAAAAGGATTGAGGAAAAAAAATAAAACATGAAATTACCCCATTCGAAAGCAGAAACCAAACTTGAGTCAGTATATATTACAAGAATTGAAATTTAAGCATATGTTGCCAAAAAAAGGAAAAAAAAAGTTATTTAAAAATTGATTGACCATGGATCAAGGAACAACATGTAATGCATAGCCAAGCACATACCCCAATATATAAAACCAGCACCCTCTATCGAAAAATTAAAATTGAATTCCACCATAAATTCAAAAGAATAAATCAATGAGGTGCTTCCATCTATTGGTAAATATATACAATTATATAATAATTTATTACATTATGGGATGATGTTATAAAAAAAATACTATCTTAAGACAGATAATTGAACAAAATTATGTTAATAAATTTATTGTATTACAATAAGGAGTAAAAGATGTATTTAAAAAATATAAATAAATAATATAAAAAATAAATGGAAATTATGATTAATGATTAATGTATTACATAAATATTTGTACCAAGCAATGACATATCATCATTTATATTACTGTGGCACATTGCATCATATCTTAAGTTAATTTATAATTAATAAAAAAATGTATATAATAAAGATGCTAGGGAATTAATATTAATAATTAAATTTTGAAATTAATTTGTTGCATTTAATGTATCTACAAACTTTCTTAAAAGTTAAATATACATGATATAAGGGGAGAGGGTAATATAAAAAATAAAAATTAATACATGCAATGTATTCTCGTTTAAAAAAATAAAGTATGTATTAGAAGCTAATATGATATTGTCCGCAGTGGTCTAGAATTTAAATACAAGTAATCGTAAAATTATTAATGAATATGAATACATTTAATATGAATAAATAAATATATAAATATAACTAAACCAATATGCATATAAAAAATCGAAACAAAGTCCATTACAAAATGTGTAATTGCATCGTAGTTCTAAATCAAATGCCCCTTTCCATTTATATATGTATATATATATATATATATATATATATATAAACTTATTGTAAAATTTAATCATTGAAACATAAGAAACTGACCATAAGCTTATAATGTAATTCACTTTTTCAAGGGCAGGGAAACTACATTTATAAGAAAAGAATGATTGTTTTCTGTATATGACTCCAGCTTAATGCCAAAAATTATGCCAAATCTCTGCCCGAACAATCATTGAAACAAGATTGAAAAACAAGGAGACCTTTGAAAATGGAATATTATAAATCATACTAACAATTTGAATAAGAGGGGAGAAAAAAATAAATAAAAAGGAAGATAAAGAAAATTTATGTATTACTTACATTAATTATTTACCCATATTTCGAAGCATAATTTGAAAAGCACTATATATATTACAGTGAGTGAAAATTGTACAGTTCAAGCTGGGAAAATTGAAAAATGATATGACAAGTACTTTTTTCGAAAATGAAAACTAAATTGAAATTCCCACTTTTTGGCCAAAAAAGAGCTTTAATAAAAAAATTCTCAAAAAAAAATCGCACATCGGTTTAGAAACATTTAATGACTATTATTAGAAAGTAAATATTCCGTACTTTAAGCTGACATAAGAATTTAAAGTTTTATAAGTTCTGTTTAAATAAATATGAGAGTAAATACTAAAATAGTTCAAGAAATTCTGCTTCATCGTTGAATAAAAAAAAAAAATATTATAAGTTTTGATACCAAAATTAGGACTAACAATAAATATAATATAAAAAATTGCCTAGAAATATTTCTGTATCTAAAATGTCGTATCATTTCTCTACGCTGTCTATTCAAAATAAAAATACAACATCATATAAGAAAAGTTTTAAAATGAGTTTATTTTTTTAAAATATATATAAATATACATATATTTAAAATTTTTAAAGAATTTATTAAAACATTATTTCATAAGGCAATATACAAAATTTTACTAAATTATTCTAAATTAATGCAGAGCCTTGAAAATTCTTTTAATCCATAAATTTCCATAGCTCAATCAGAAAAGTTTCAGCAGAAAAAATCATTAACTATCTGCTTCGCAACTGCAAGTGTGATAGTGCTTACCTCTCCCAATGTTTTGTTTTTTGCCTCAGATATGTGCCGGCGTGCATGATGCCAAACACAATGTTGATAGAACTGTAAAGCACACAGTTCCATTCTGAGATTTCTGCAATTTTACATAAAATAGGAAATAGCTACTAACATTAAGCTTGAAGATTATATATTGTACAAGTATAAATAAAGAATTCATCTGAAAAAGGACTTTTTATTGAGTGTTATCGAAAAATATTGAATGAAAATATGGCGAAATTTCAAACTGAAATGCATATATGATCATTACAAGGGCAAATTAACACTAATAAAGGTAACAATCTACATTAGAGTAAATTAAAAATATGTTACTAATCGTGAAGATTTTATATTTTGCAATCTCAGTACATACATTATTAAATTTGAAAACCTCATATGAGTTTAGAAAACACGATGCGGGGATTAAAATTACCGGTGTAAAAAATTACCTACAATTTCTTAAACTAATTAAAAGTTTAAAAGTTATAACTTGTTTAGACATTCATTTCACATGGTAACTGACGCATAGGGCATGACATACCCAGAATATGTTACGGTCCTTATGTTGGAGCACCACTATTTAAGAATAGTAATCTTCGTCTTATTTTTATCGAAGAATTTGCAACAATTGCGATAAAATAACGCTAAGATTACTGTTTGATAATAGTTGTTCTCATAAGTAAGAACGGTGCGTACCTTGATTATATCATACCCTGCCTGTTTCCGGGTGAAATCACTGTCTTATTCAGGTGTTGGATTTGAACATATTGGCCTAACGGTTCGGAGTTTTCCAGGATTTTTTTCGAACTTGCATATATGCTCCGTAAATACGGGTTAGATTCATTTAGAAACACCCCCATGGAGGTCAATTCCTCCTCCCTATCCCCCATTAGCTTGTATTCAACGCGCAAGTTATCAGCAGTCCCAAGAGAACAACCGTCTAATTTAGTGCAAGAAATATCACCGTTAATTTGACTAACAAACATAGGAATAGCGAAAAGAACTTCTTTATGTTAATTTTATATATGTGTTAAAGTAATATATGCATGTTCAAACTCTTATACATAAATTCAATTTTAAAGCTTCCTAAAAATGTTATTTACTATTGATTATTGATATATAGATGACATGTGGATGTATTATTGATATTGGTGCTGGATTCCTCAGAATTAAATGTGTAATATAATAAAATATAAAATATTAGTCTATATAATATTAGTCTATATAATAATTATCA
Organism: Maratus michaelseni; assembly: GCA_963931845.1. NCBI lineage: Eukaryota > Metazoa > Arthropoda > Arachnida > Araneae > Salticidae > Maratus > Maratus michaelseni. The sequence continues at coordinate 73,122,693 of OZ007590.1, read as the reverse complement.
GTTTTCATGAAACTACATCTTCTATTAAGTTAAAGTCGTCATTTAAGATTAAGCTAAAATATTACTTTACTCTTGATCTGCAACATTATCCCCGTCTTAAAAAATATACATCAGATACTTTTGAAATATTTATTTTATTTTTAATGCGATAGACCTATTGGTGTAGAACAGCCTCTATATTAATATATGTAATTTGAACGCTAGAACAGTGTGTGAATTACCATTCCTCATTGTTATATGCTGATCCATTATCGATAGTATTTCACATCCTATAACATTTACTGTTAATATCTGCTCTTAAGCCTGTACACAGCAGAAATTTCAGTATAATTCGTCCATTTCATTCATGAAACTGCATTTTGAGGTAATGCATCCTTTCATAATACATCGAACACAGAGTAATTTACGATGCAGTTATACAAGCACATACTTCAGAAAGATGGATGGAGGTGTCCTTAATAATATTAATAACAGAAATTTAGTATGACTTGCCAATCCCGACAAAAGCAATGAACAATAATTTATGTAAGTAAATGCAACTTTTACTATAAATAATTTTGCTTATTTTTATGAATACTATTATATAAAATTTTAGATTTATGGTACTTTTAAACTTTGAGTTACAGGAAGCAAGAGTTTAATTATACTGTAAAAAACATTGTTCACAAACTGCTTTTAAAAACAGTTGCTTAACGCTGTTAAATAGAAACAAATAAAAATAGTTCTGAAGCAGAGATCATTAAAATCTGCAAAATGGATTGAACAAATATAATTCCAATGAAATAAATTTCAGCTTAATTTAAGGTTATATAAATTAGCATATTTGGATATTTTTAAAAGTATTTACAATTCAGTATCTGTATTTTTTAATTGTTAGAACTGTAAATTTTTGTCAGATGAATTCGTTGCTAATGTAAGAAAAATAATATTTTTAAACATAAAAACTAATAGAGTAAATACTATACCTTATGAACTCTTATTAAAACACCATTCTCGATTCAAAATAAATAAAAATATTTATTGTAATATATTTTATTTAAACTTAGGTAGTTTACAAACATATTGCAAGAAAAGGTATACTTATGGGATGTTCTTTGCGTCTTAAAAAATCGTCTTCAACAATAGTTTTAAAATAATTGCATATTTGGAAATTCTAATTTTCTTTTAAATATTTTAAATATATATTATATTTTTTACAGAATAAAATATAATAAATTCAACTTTAACTATCACTTCTTTAACTATTTTCCTTTTTTCACTTTATATCCACAGTAGGCAAAGATTCAGTAAAATTCAATTTATAATATTAATATATTTCAATAATATTTATTGTTTAATTAGATTAGCATTTTTAAATAATGTAACTTTCGATCTAAAGTTGTTTAAAGTTTTTATTAATGCAACCAAAATAGTATTAAAATTTGAATATGATAAATAATTTAAGAATATGATTGTTGTTTGTCTTTTTTCAAAATTTGCAGACTACTTCCAAATTAAACTTAATGAATGTAGCAGAACATCTAAATAACTGCGGTATAGTGTTTATTCGGCTATTTTATTCCCTTGACTATAAAGAGAAAAAGAGAATATTTTCGTCTGGTAAGCTAAAATACTTTTTCAAAAATACAATGAATTTATCTTAAATAATATTTCTGTTTATTTCTTGACTGTAATATACGTGACGAAATTCCCATTAAACAGCTTTTTAAGAACTTGAAAAAGAATAGCACTCATAAATTCTAGAATGAAGCTTTTCAAAAGAACTAATCTTTTATTTTTTTAAAAATTGAAATTGTGTTTATAAATATAACAAAGGATGTGAATTTTCACTTACAACAAAGAGAGTGAAAATGTCCAGACCGGGAATCGAACCCGGATACTTGGTTCAACACACCAATGCTCTACCGTTTGGGCTACCAGTACGACCTTCAGTCTGACATTTTTCACTCTTAAATGTCGGCAAGGCTGCAACTTTGCAGCACAGGATGTAAAGTAATTCCTGAGAACATGTCTTTAGTGGCGTACATGAAACGAACTAAATCCCATGTAAAGGTGTACAATTATTATACAGACGTACATACATTAAATACAATAATCCAAGATAGAGTGAAAAATTAGCCGGAGCAGGAATCGAACCTGGGTCGATAGCATTCCGAGCTGTTACTCTAACCAATGAGCAACTTCGGCCGATTCCTGAGCCTGTAATTTATGACTAATAAACCATGTTGGAGAGAAAGTCATCAGCCATCTAACAGACAGCCTTGGATGTCCGGACAACAGTGAATATATTTTTACTATTCCACCGATCTACGAATATATATTCAAACACACAGAAATAACGCCTGCATTCAGCATTAAAATGTATACAATTATTATACAGACATACAGACATTAAATACAACATGGAGTGAAAAATTAGCCAGAGCCAGGAATCGAACCTGGGTCCACAGCGTTCCGGGGGGTTGCTCTAACCACTGAGCCACTCCGGCCGATTCCTGAGCTTGCAATTTCTCACTAATAAACCATGTTGGAGAGAAAGTCACCAGCCATCTAACAGACAGCCTTGGATGACCGGACAACGGTGAATAGATTTTTACTATCCCACCCATCACTGTGGACCCAGGTTCGATTCCTGGCTCTGGCTAATTTTTCACTGCATGTTGGATTTTTGTATTTAATGTATGTATGTCTGTATAAGAATTGTATACATTTAAATACTGAATGCAGGCGTTACTTATGCGTGTTTTAATATATATTCGTAGATCGGTGGAATAGTAGAAATCTATTCACCGTTGTCCGGTCATCCAAGGCTGTCTGTTAGTTGGCTGGTGACTTTCTCTCCAACTTAGTTTATTAGTGAGAAATTGCAGGCTCAGTAATATCAACCGGAGTGGCTCAGTGATTAGAGCAACAGCCCGGAACGCTGTGGACCCAGGCTCGATTCCAGGCTCTGGCTAATTTTTCACTCCATGTTGAATTATTGTATTTAATGTATGTATGTCTGTATAATAATTGTATACCTTTAAATGCTGAATGCAAGCGTTATTTATGTGTGTTTTAAAATAAATCCCATGTATTTATAAGTAATAAATTTCACACATTACATTAGAATGTACAGGGTGTTTCAATATAACATTTACAAACTTTAAGAGGTGGTAGAGCACACTACAACAAACAACTCTTGCATAGGAAACCCTGGTTGCAATATATTCATTGGGTCAAAACGACACGGTGCTTTATCTCAATCTGAACATGGATATTTGGTCATAAGTAACAATAGTGAAGATATGTTAACGATATTACAACAATTAACTCGTCGTGTACAAAATGCGATGAATTCACGAAAGCGCTAGAAGTGCACAGTAAGATCGTACATGTTTCGTATATAATGTCAACTGCATTCCGAATATTGAGAATTATGGACGGATTACCATGTACTTCTACCATTTTTTGTGATTAATTTCATCGCCTTTTGAACACAACAAGTTAATTTTGTTGAAAACATCGTTTAAATATTTTTATTATTGTTAAAGATATGAAAAAAATTCTCTACAAAAATTGTTTGTTGTAGTGTAGAATCTGAAAGTTTGTAAACATTATACTGAAACACGCTGCATAATTTTACATTTCTTACTGATCATTTGTCTTACTTTGAATTAATGAAATTAATTATATTGTAAACTATTTGATTTGCTTTTATCTGAACTGTGAAATCTTACTTTAGTGTAAATCTTTCGATTTCTTTCTTTGAAAACGTGGATCTGCAAAACAGCATTATTGAGTTCTGCAATAATGATGAAAGTTTTCAATATATTTTTCTATAAAAAGGATTTTTTTTTACTGTCATAATTTTTTTACTCAGAGCATTTGACTTTTAGATTATTAAAGTTTTATTTCATACATATATTTTTTATAGTGTTTTAAAGTTAAAATCATTTTTTTTAACTTTCAAGAATTTGTATAAATTACTCAAAAAACTATGTTCGTATTTAGAGATTTCCATCAGGATAAGTCTGAAGCACAAAAATGAATATTATTAAGTGGATATGCGTCAAAATATCCAAAACTTTTTCTTTTGTTAATTTTAGACTGAAATATGTCCTATAAAATAACATTTTCTAACTATAGGACAGAACATATTTAATCAATATTGGAAATAATAATCTATCGGTTAAGGGCATAGATCAGCGGTTTCCAACCTGAGGTACACGTACCTCTAGCAGTAAGTGGTGGGACAGTTGGAGGTAAGTGAAAATTACTGTGGTAATGGCGGATAACGCAAAAAAAATATAATGAAAAGTGATAAACCAAGCATTAAATTTTTCGTTTATAAAGAAAGACTTGTGTAAAAGTAAAACAGGTGATGGACATGGGTGAATCATTTTGATCCCCTTACCAAGTCCGCAACAAGTGTTTGGAAACCACTGATTCGCCGCCTTCGAAAAAATATTCGACAAACGAAATCTGTTGGAAAGGTCATGATGATTATTTTCTTTAATCATAAAGGTGTAATCTATCAGCATACTGTACTATTAGCATACTGTACACCCAAAAACTACTGTGAATGGTGAATATTATGTTTCAGTTTTGTAAATTTTGTGACAAACACATATCGAGAAAGCGTCATGAACTTGTAGGTAATTGGGCATTACATCACGATAATACTCGCCCGCATGTCGCTACTTCTGTTCAGCAATATCTTATTAAATGAATTATTAAAATCATGCCACATCCCCCTTACAGTCAAGATCTCGTACCATGCGATTTCTGGCTGTTTCGGGCGTTGAAGGAGAAGCTCCCCGGAAGAAAAGTAATACAGATTCTGAAGTTATTTCAGCAGTGCAGGGTTCTTTGAAGCAGTTTACAGAAAAAGGCTTCTCTACTTGTTTTAAAAATGGGTTGAACGATGGGACCATTGCATATCATCTGAGGGATGGTACTTTGAAAAAAAAACGAGGTATTTTTTGCTGTAAATATATTTCTTGATTCTTTATGATTTTACTCTCAGTTCAGTTTTTATGGAACGCCCTTTGTATTTTGATATGTTCCCATAATCATCATATTTAGCATAATACAAGACTATTCTAAATTTGATAAAATAGTGTCAAACCCTTCTGCTCATGTTCGAAGCATGCCGATAAGAATGATTCTTAAAAAAATTAGCTAGCACATATAATTATTGAAAAATTCATTGCACAATAAGAATCTGGGTTAACTATATAACTATCCAAAATTCTCATTATATGTTTCTCTTGAATATTCAGGATAATGAATAAAAAAAGCTTCATTAGTTATTTTGTAATGCAAATCCGAAAAATGTCAAACTTCTTAATGTTTGAAGCAAATCGATTCGCCAAAAATTTATTTCCAGAAGCATAAATTTCTAAATGTCAACTTATTAAATAAAAGAGTGTTTAACTTAGTCTAATTTTAAATTACAATAATCACCAACCCCTAGTTTAAGTTTAAGTTTATAAAATAATTAAGATATTAAGTTTATAAAATAACGAAATAAACGTTCAAAGGTCCTATTATAAAAAGTAAGAAATACATATAAAGTAAGTTTCCATTCTTCACTCATGGATATAAGTTGTCAAGCCACGAATTTTGCACGTACTTGGGTTATTAATGATCCGAGACTATTTTAACTTTGTCATTTTTATTGACAATTCTTTGGTTCGCTTCTCTAGCGATCGTATCCTTATATTTTTGCGGCCTACGCTATGCTTGTTAGTGGTTTTATGTAAGAAATCAATTTCACTCCCGCGTCTCTTGTAATTTTTGACAACACTTTGTCTTTGGATCTTTCACTGCTAAAGTGTATCCATATGTTATTAGCTAATGAATTCTATAAATTTTCATACACTTTATATGAGTGCGGGAGTATAATCGTTGCTTGCATTAATAACTGTGTATATTTTATTATTCAGCTTATTTTTTTCGTTATTGCGTCATCGACAATTACATCCATCGTTCCTTGGTTATTTTTTAAATTAAATGTAGTCATAATGAATTCAAAAGTTTTTTTTTTTTTTGTTATTTTTAAACTGGCTGTAATCAGCTTTTACATTGCCTTCCTCTGATCATAGGACGTATATTTTTATGATCCATAACTTTTGAGAATCAGTTTAGAAATGCGATGATCACATTTACACAGTAGTGCAGACAAAAAACTTTTGTTTAATGTGGAATTCAAAATTAAATCACATTCATAAATGATTAGGATCCAATCTCGTCACCACCTCGAGACGACATGCCTTATAATATTTGCTTACCCGCAACGTTGAATGATTAATAACACATGGGCTGATAAATTCCCGATCTGGCACACAAATGGCGTTGCAATCGCCGAACCGATGCTTTTTTTAATAAATACTAACCTTTAAAAGGTAGCAGAAGAAATTTCATGACGACTCGCCGTGTGGATAAAACGTTAGAGTGGTTTTAGTTGAACAACTTTCTTGATAAACAAAAAATGGATGAACAAGAATTTCAAGAATTGTATTTTTATGGGAAAAAACACCGTTAAAACAAAAGCTTGGCTTGATAAGCGTTATTCGGACACTGCACCAGGTGAACCAACCATTATTGACTGGTTTGCTGAATTTTAACGTGGTTGTACGGACACAAGTGATGCACCACGCAAAAGACGTGGCTACTCCGGAAAACGTAAAATAAGTCTACAAAATCGTTTTGGGGAACCGTAAAGTGAGGTTGCAGGAGATAGCTCAGACTCTGAAGATATCCAAGGAACGTGTAGGTTTTATTTTGAATGAACATTTGTCTATGAAAAAGCTGTTGTCAAAGTGGGTGCCGCTCGTGTTGACTTTTGACCAAAAACAACAACGAGTCGATGATTCTGAGCACTATTTGGAGCTTTTTCGTTACAAATTTATGTTATTTATTATTAAATTATTATTATTATTTATTTATTAAATTATTATTATTAAATTATTATTATTATTTATTTATTAAATTATTATTAATAAATTACTATTATTATTTATTTATTAAATTATTATTATTAAATTATTATTATTATTTATTTATTAAATTATTATTAATAAATTATTATTATTAATATTATTATTATTAAATTATTATTATTTATTATTAAAGTTATAAAGTTATAATGTTATAAAGTTATAAATTTATGTTAAAAAGTTGTGTTTTCTTTATTAGACCGGGAACTTATCAGCCCATGTGTTACAATCCAATGCATGCACCTGTGGCCTTTTTTTAACACGATGTTGATTCAACGAATTTAGTCACCTAAGACAAAAGACCTATTGTGTGTATGTGCGAATCTTGTGTAATTCTTAATTATCAAATTTTCTCATCATTTAGATAGACTCTATAAACTATCGAATGAGTTATAGAACATATATTTGCCCATTTCGTACATATTTTTATCATTTATAGTGTATTTCGCTAAGTTAGAGGATTGGTGAGTATAACCATTCCTAATAATATGATATAAAATCATATTTTGTATGTGCATATACCTCTCTTTTATTATACTGCGTTCTTAATATAACAAAACTATAGAAGTATTTCTCTAATTATGTAATCACTTTGTCCCCTCTTCAGAATCTCAAACTGCATACTACCAAACTTATCATAAAGATCTTTATTCCTATCATTATTGACGATATTTAATACATCAAAGAGCTAGTTCGAGTAATGGAGTTGAGTGATCTCATAATTATTAAATATTACCATACGATGTACTAGCTTAATAACAGTTACTTGCAGCAAACACCACAGAATACACAGATGACGTCAGTAATATATTAGCTTATACCGTTAAGTAATCATAATTCACATATAGGGAAATCAATATAACTGCTGGCAATTGCGTACGCCATTTAAACATTCAATTTGTTAGTTTGGCAAGGAATATAACTTTCGAAAGCTAGTAAATGTAAAGCATTAAAAATATAGGAGAGTTACACATACTGAAATTAAATTAAATTACAATAAATTAGATTACATCTAAATAACGTAAATTATAAAAATAGTAAAAATATTTTTTTTACATTGCTACGAATTGATGTCTTTTCTCATTCATTTATATAATTTTTTTATGGTTTGGTTTGATTTGTTGGGGAAATCACAGTCATATTTTGCACACGAGGGTTAAACAGGCCGGGACTTATGCTTAAAGAGGAGTTCAAACCAATAAAAACATCCATGTCTGAGTTGGGTTTCGAACCCGACACACTTTTTCCCGTAGCCAGCGCCCTAACCACTAGACAAACAGTTGGGAGAAATTTTTATGGAAATATATTAAAAGAAACGTGTGACGTATTTCTCACCAATGTTATGAATTGTTTCCAGTCTTTTAGCTATAATATAAAATTTAATGCGCATAAATAGTAGTGGATTTTCTATCAATTTCTAAGGATCAGGTAAATATTTCCTTTAATTCTAAATGGCAAAAATTAATCCCACTTTGTAATTTTTAATAAATTCAGTTTATTTTCCATTTTACTTTTTTCTGTATTCAAACAGATTTGTTTTACATTCAGATTTTTTTCCAGAATAATATGTAACTAAATTCTACTTTCTTATTAAGGTCATTAATTTGATCATCATCAACTAACTGAGAAAAATCCATTATCACTATTCGATAAAAGATAAATCTCACAATCATGGGACATCTATAATAGAAGAATTCTTATCAAATGCTAATAGTTAAACTTGCATTGTACTACATCAATCAATTAAAAAGAGTAATTTCAAAGGTGAAGGGGTTTAACTCTAGTACCTATTAAAAAGGAGGCTAATACACTAATTTAAAATATATCATAGCATTTCTGGTGACTGATTATTTTCTTCGAAGCGCAACTTATGTTCTACATTGTATCTATTTTTATTGTTTTTAAACATTTTCATTGAAGTATTAGCCTATTATGCACCATCAACTCATTAATGTTAAAAATGTTATTAAATTATGAATCACAGTTAAACTATCTTTCGTACAAATAAACATTATTTTTTAGAATTATATTCACTATTTCATGCAGTATATTTTACATTATTTATTCCAGTTGACTAGTTGATTTGGAAACTCCTTAAAATATATTTTTAATGATACCGAAGTAAAACAACACATTTGAATGATATTTACCAGCTTTATTATGAACAAGTGAATAGCGCTTTTAGCCATATCCTTAATATAGACCACCCACGATAATTTGACAAATGACTTTATGAAAAATTCGCGATACTACAGGGGGAAAAAGTTGCAAACAGATGTAAATAGGGAAGAAAATTATTTTTTTTAATAATAAACAAGATACTGTTAGTTGCTAGTACTGATTATCATCTCAATTAATGAATAAATTCATCTAATTTTTTGTTACTTATCGACCAAGCTACCATACGTGGACAGTGGAAATCTTGGCAAGAGGCAGTGGAAATGTTGCAAATAAACACTATTCTGTATAAACTGCTGAAACAAGTAAAACGTCATTTGTTTTTAACATAATTTCAGTACACTGACAATAAAATTTCCATTATAGAAAAAATATCATGCCCTTCTGTACATCACATCATGCAACTATCCATACTTCTGAAATTATTGAATTACTAGCAGACTACGACCGCTGCGCTGGTCGGTTTCTCCAAAAGAACCTTGAATCAAACGAAATATATCGGCGAATTTAACCTTGTATTTTAAAGTAATCAGTACCTTTACCTGGAATATCCTAAAATAATATAAATACGGATACTTATTCCACTAAGTTATGTTTTTTTTAATTTACAATTTATTACCGTTTTCCATTGATTTATATGATTTATAGCTACATTTTTTAATAACGTGAATTAACCTATATTATTCACAACTAAATAGAAATGGTGCATCTAGTATTTGTCGAGAATTATATAAAAATCTTGCACTCGTGACATCATAATTCACTTTTATATTTTAACAGAATAATAAAGCTACTATAATTTGTGACTCGTGCTGACACATTGCTGTTATCATTATTTTTTTACGCGTGAAGTTTTCGCTATGGTACTCCATTGTGAAATTTGGTAATTTTTGAAATTCAATATTTGAAAAATACCATAATCAGTGGATTTGAAACTTATATCAAGAAAAATACAATTTCTTACCTTTCTAACGCAGTTTGTCTAACAATTTTCTGACAAATACTTTTCGAGCAATTAATTTTTTCAGTATCTTGTTTCATTTTCCGAGACTAATCTGTGGCAAAGATTAGCGAAAATCCCAGTCGTCAGCAACGCATAGCTTTTTATTAAAGAGGATTCTTATTTAGTTAATATGCTTAATTGCATTAGTAAATTATTTATCAAATTATTGTTTAAATAATAATTTAAAAAATTATTTAAAAAGGAAAGTAATTAGTTGAATAAATAAATATTCACTAAAAATGTCGTTTTAACATTTTCTTTAAAACGTTTGTCCTAAAAAAAAAAAAAAAAAAAAAAAAAAAAAAAAAAAAAAAAGCTTTTAACATTTTATTTCACGAGCAAATTGTGTATTTCGCTGCATAAAAATCAAAATTTATCGAAGAAATAGCGAGACATAATTCAGAGTGGATGAAAGTAAGCGCCGGCCAAAATTGCCATACTTAATAATTATATTATTAAGTGATATGGCTTATTTTTATGTAAAGTGAAAACATAGAATGTGGGAAAAATGCTTGTTTTAAAAATTACATTTTAAATTAAAAAAAGTCCTCCCGGCCTGTACCGGGAGGAAAAGGTAGGTTTCCTATATCTTCGTTTTAAAATTTTAGCTAATGTTACTCGAAAACAGCAAGCTAAAATGCAAAGAACCCAATTACAGAACATTCGTTAATACTTAATTTGAAAAACAAATATGCCAACTAAAATTAGTCAACAATAGCCAAGTTGGCTTCATTTATGAAGACTTATTTCGGTCGCCAAATTTGGCGATATTTCGCCAAATGTCGCCAAGTTTAGCGAGAATTTCACGCTAACGGATATGAATATATAGTTTTATGCGTATGATTGAGAAAATGATTACAACAATGAAAGATAATAATTTGCGAGAAACTAAACTATTCACTAAAACTTATAAATTAATCGTTGGATTTTTGTAATGTGCTATCTTGTTTCAAAATGTCTGACACCCTAGAATTTCAAACTGCTGTATCTCAGCCGTTTTTTAAGATAGAGGTAATAAAAAAATACTCCGGAATCCTTGTATCAAGGCCTAACACTTAAGCAAAAAATAAATTTGAATTTTTAACTTTTTTGTAAATTTATTTTAGTTTTAAATTTTTAAATGGCCCCCATCTTGAAACAAAATGGCGGACCAAACTGGCCAACGAACTCGGTCGAGACATTGGTGAGCTTAATACACACAATTAGATTCATCGAAATTGATTTATAAATATGAGTGCTATCGCATGACATAGATCAGATATATATATATATATATATATAAATCAACATTTGAACGGAGGGTGGTTTTGGGGTCTGGGGGTCATGATCGGTGAAAATATCCCGAAATTTTCCGGAACTGCTTTCCTCCGAACGGCTGCAATAGGTAGCTTTATACTTTTTTGTATTGAAAGCTACCTAATTATATTATTAATTATATTAAATTAGAACTGAAAATATCCGTTTAAAATTCGCATTACATTAAGTTAAAATCAATATGTAAAAATGATAATATATATTAGCAAGTAGCCCGCATAATATATATTAATAATTTAACAATCTCTGTAAGGTTCTCTTTATTTGTTAGCTGCTAAAATTTCTAATAGAAAAAATTATGAATAAATCGCTTATATTGAGCTATGTTGACTATATAGGAAAAATCCCCATGTGTGTCATATAGCAATTTTTAATTTTCTATTATATACAGTTGAAGCACTTTATAACGAACTACGATATAACGAAAAGCACGATATAACGAAATGCTCATAACCATTTAGTTGGTCTGTTTGTTAAAGAATACTGAATTCGAAACAATATAACGAAATATTTATAACGAAAAGCACGATATAACGAAAATAATTCGAGCACGAAAATTGATAAAAAGAACGATATAGCGAATTTTTTACTTAAAAAATGGGTAGGAAATAGAATTTTATTTTTTAAATACCAGCTATTTTTTTATGAGATAACCTTCAATCTTTTTGTCTACGACCAGTCACATATTTTCAATACTTCCAAGAGAGATTTGGGGGAGGGGCAGTATTTTAAGACAGCTTAGCTGAACTGGAATTATGTAATTTTTTATTTGATGACTGATTTCATTGACATTTGCTTTTCGTGTAAATTTATCGCGTGCTAATTTTTTAAACTTTTTGTAAACTGACCATGTCTGTCAAAAAAAAAAAAAAAGTTCGAGTTTAGAAGAGAAAGTTGAAATTATAAAATGCGTCAAAAATGATGTTAAAATAAGCGATGTAGCAAAAAAAATTTGGGATTCTAAGTAGCACTCTCAACAATTGAAAAATTGAGAAAAAATTATTAAAATATTCAAAAAGAGTGCAGTTAAATGTACATGCACAACGAAATATGAAGATTTGGAGGAAGTATTCTTTTCATGGTTTAAAGATGCAAGATCGAAAAACTTCAATATTAGTTGAAGTATTTTGCAATAAAAAGCATATGCGTTTGCCGAAACACTTGTATATAAAGACTTTCATGATGATTGGTTGAGTAAATTAAAAAAAAAGATATGAAATTGTGTGTAAAAAATTATGTGGAGAAGCAGCCTCTGTTTCAGAAGAAACAATTTAAGAATGAAAGAACGAAAACTCAAACATTTATTAGGATTACGGTTGAAAAGATATATTTAATATGGATGCCTGATAAAACTTTGACTAAAAAAAGAAACTTGTCACAGTGGGAAAAGGAGCAAAGACCGACTTTCATTAGCATTATGTTCTCTGAAAGGCGAAAATCTCTTGTAATTGGAAAAAGCAAAGAATCCACGGTGTATCCCTAAAAACGTAATCAAAACTTTGCCTGCAATGTACATGCGTAATTGAAAAGCTTGAATGATTAAATGCCTTTTTAAAGAATGGATTTTAGATTTTGACGAATAGAAGCAAAAAGCCAAAAGAAAAGTTCTGCTTATTTTTGACACCGTCTCAACGTCTCTTCGCATGTGAGCTCTGTTAGTATTTAATTTATAAAATTACTTCTTTTACCAGCTAACACTACATCCAAAGTGCAAGCATGAGATCAAGGAGTTATTAATTTGTTTAAAGCTAAATACATAAAGATACATAAGATGCTTGTGAAAAAATAATCGTAAATTCAGATACACGAAATAAACAAAAATAGACGAGGTGAAAGCAATTTATCTGATAAATAAAGCATGGTGCGATGTTCTGTTGTTAATGCTTTTTCAGTTTCGAGATTTTTTCCATCACCTTCAAACAATCATGAAACTGTTTCTTTGCCTAAATTGGAAAATACAGATAAACTGATTTGATCATTTTAAATCTGATTTCCGAGTTTAAATTAGATCAATATGTTAATGGTGATTCAAACATATAATGGCAAATGAAGAATTCGATGAAGAGAACATCATAAAAAAGTACAGAAGATTAGTCGTGGGTTGGCAGTGTCAGTGAAAACATCCTTCTAGAAGCTGGTGAGAAGATTTTGCCATCTGATGTACTTGAGTATTTACAGATAATTGTATGTTACAGTTATATGCACAATGTTATATGCACAGTTATATGCATATGTTTCATGCACAATGAAAACATGTTAACGAATGAAATTAACATGTATGTTGTCAAAATAAGGTGTACAATATTAGTCAACATTATTAAGAAAAGAAATCAGAGCTTGTTAACTTCATTCTTCAAACCTATATAGGTATGTAAAACTGCCTTTTAAGAGAATTAAATCTATATATTTTTTGACATTAAATTTGCCCGTTTTTTTTATGTGTAGTAGAGTAAGATATATATATATATATATATATATATACACGGTATACACGGATATATATATATATATATATATATATATATATATATATATATATATATACACGGTATACACGGATATATATATATATATATATATATACGGATATATATATATATATATATATATATATATATATATACGGTATATATATATATATATATATATATATATATATATATACGGTATATATATATATATATATATATATATATACCGTTAAAATAATTAATGCAACATAACTCTAATTATCTGAAGTTCAGTCATCCAGATCTATCATCACAAAATAAAAATTCTGTTTTATGAATTGTACGTATTTATTCGTAAAAATATGATTTCCTATAAATTCCTTTTTAAATCAACACCTTTCTTCTCTTTTCTGTTTGTAGTAAAAATGATCCTTACTATGGAGGCTTAATATAATATCAGTACATTAGGCCTAGCTTTTTTTTATTAAACAAAAGTTATTTTAAGGCACATCTTTATGTAATAAAACGTCCTTTTATATGATTGTCTCCATTATATAGAATTCTGCATACTCAGATTACGTTCAGACCATATTAATCAGGGTAATTGGCTTTCTTACTATATAACGAAATAATTCGTTATAACGTTTTAACGAAAGCACGTTATGACGAGCAAATCTTTGGAGCACTTTCGATTTCGTTATAAGGTGCTTTGACTGTATATATAAATCTATTCTAGCATATCACTATTTTCTTTCCCTCATTCAGTTTAATTAAAACGTATTAAAGGTACGTTTTCTCTTTTCCCATTTTGATTATAATTTATTTTTAAGTATTTTCTTTCAAAAAATTATATTTTCAAATATACGCTATTATACTCTGAAAATTACTTTCAAAAATAAACCTTAAGTATTATAATCATGAAGACTCATTTTTACATATAGTAATAAAATATTTTCTTCAATTATTTCAGAGAAACGTGTGAAAATTTAAGTTATTTTCTGCTATTTTTAAAAGATTCTTAAAGATATATTTATGTTCGGTGCGAAAAAAAGTGGTATACATATATAAATATTTTAACAAGTCACGTATCTATATAAAACTGGAGAGAAATTTAGTCAGAAACTTTTTGAAAATATGTGCTCTGAATTGAAATAATATTAAAAATATGGATGCAAATATTTTTTAGCTATTTCTTTTTTAAATTTTTGGTTCTCTAATAATTTCAAAACATCTTGAATGAAATGTATTTTTATTTAACTGTTTTCACCTTATTAAAAACAATGCACGTAATCGTATATTTTGATTACAAAATTGCCACTAATTAACTAAATGAAAAATTATATATTTGCTTTCGAGAAACATAAATATTTTAATTTATTTTGGCACAAAACAAATCTTCAAAACATTTTTATCAAATTTATATTATGTATTGTAAACTCAATATTAAAATACAATGCCGGTAAACTCAAAAACTATAAACATATTTTTAACTAAACATTCTAATGGTCATATTTTATTGGGAATTTTATATTTAATCATTAGAAGAAATATTAATGTAAGGTTGCCCATATTTGCTAACTGCCAAGATTTCTAATAGAAAAAATGATGAATAAATAAATATGAAAGAAATTGTTTATACACCCAGAAAAAGGAATTGATTAAAACAACAAAACCTGTTTTGTTGAGTACATTTTGGTTGTTTTAGTCAAAATTTTAGTTCAAGTAAAAAAATTGGTTTTGTTGCTTGGACAAAAAAATATTGTTAACACTCGTACAAAATTTTAACAAAATTTCACCAATTTTACTTGAACTAACAAAATTTTTTTCTTTTAATTTTACAATATTTTTGTAATTCCAGCAAAATTTTGTTATTTTTGAAAAATTTAAATTCTTGTGTAGTAGCCATATCTCTCTTACGTAACTTGATTTATTTGACTTATATAGCTATATAATTACATGATTAACATAATTTTGGGGTAATTAAAACTTTTTTTCACTGGGACGGACAAAGGTAGTTTTAAAAATCCCCCTGTCCCATTTATTACCGTCTTCTATCTTTGCAAGAAGAAAGAATTGGATTCATGAAAATTTTCAATTTCCGGTTGTCCTGAACGCGATTTCGCTGTTTTTATCTCAAGAACTAATCACGGAATTTAATAAAACCTTTTATTCAGTTACATTCTGATATAAATTGTTGCTGATTACTTTTTACTTTAAATCGCGCAACAGGTGGCGCTGCTATGTTGCAGTTTTCGTGATTTCTGCAATAGCTCTATCTCATTTTCAGCAGTCAAATACGCCTGTAATCTTTGAATAATAACAAGGAAATTTTTATCCTGCTTTTTACAGGCATAATTCACTGCTGAAAATGAATAAAAAATTAACTATGTGTTGCCGTATGCTATGCTTTGTACTGTCGTCTCATGTTTGCCGCAGAAATTTGCGTGCTCCTTACGACATTCCATCTTGTGCTGCGATTGCAGCCGTTCCGACATATATAAGAGTGAGAAATGCCGAACTCAGGTGTCGTTCCCGGTAGCGCAGTGGTAAAGCGTCAGGCTGCTGTTCTGAGGACCCGGGATCGACTCCCGGCATGGGCAATTTTCATTCTCTCGGTTTGCGCTTGAAAAACAGGCCGGATAAAATTCACTTGTTATTGCTCATTGTTTACAAATGTAATTCACTGTTGAAAATGAATTAAAAAATAGTTAAAATTGCATATGTAGATTGGTTTATTTAACAAATGTTTTTGTAGTATAAACAAAACAAGTTCGTAATATAACATTTTATTGATTAAACAAACAAAATATAGTTTGTTGAAAAAAGAAAATAGATTGTTAAAAAAACACATAGCATATATCTATGTAACAAAAATAATTTTGTTAATTCAAGTAAAATTGAACCATTTTACTTGAATTAACAAAACATTTTTTTGCTGACGATACAATTTTTTTTTTTTTTGGAATTGCAAAAAAAATCAACAATATTTTTTTTGTTGATTCAAACGAAATTTCCATTGACCCATATTTAAACAAAAAGTTTCGTTGGGGCAAACAAATTTTTGTTGATTCAACAAAACTTTTTTCTGTGTGTAATGAATTATATTGACTATATATATGTGGAAAATCTCCATATAGTGTATCTGTATTTTATGAATGTACCCAAGAAGTATGTTTGAATCATTTTCTTTTTCATTAATTAAAAGTAAACCTATCTTAATTTTTGCAGTCTTCTACTATGAATGATAGAATATTGGTAATTTTACATTGTTATATTTCAGTATTTTTTTTCTTTTAGAATCCAATTCATTAATAACTAAAGTGGTACTTCACGAATATTTATTTTGCATTCATTTTGTTACAATATTTTACCAAAAATCATTGTACAAACGTCAATAACGCCCCTTTACGTACTGTTTACTACATGACGAATGTAGAACAAGCTTATCCCGATGTCACCATATCGACACGGAAAAGAGATGAGATGTCTAAGGATAGTCTACGCAACGGGACAGATTTCTACAATCCTTGAATACCTTATACTTTTCTCTTGCTGGTGTTGGTGTGGTGACAATAGGAACAGCATATTCAGCTTACTTACGTTGCATGCTGTACGTAAAGAGATGTTATTGAAGTCCGCAATTTCCTTAGCAGTTCGTCTCACGCTTAGTCCAAACGCTGTGGTTGGTCTAACTTAACATTTCTTAGACATAATGATTATTTACATCTTTTAACACTTCTAACTAAGAATGTAACATTAAATCTTAGCATTATACATTGAGTTTTAAAAATGAGTCGGAACGATGTAAAATAAAGCGATGTATAATTATTGCCCATTTATTGCGGGCCCCGTGTGTTCTCAGGTTACACCAAGCTGATTTACATATGTTAAGAGTAATTACAGATGTTAATATTAATTCGGTCTGATAATTTCTAACACAATAAAAGAATTTCCATTATTAAAGGTGTGGAACCAATGTATTTTAAAATTCAACTAGCTGAACCATATTTATGCAGTCGGTTTGTTGTTCAGATATTTATTTATTACTGTAAATAATTACTTACTGCAGTACAATATTTATTACAGTTTTTTAAAGCCAAAAAGGGCGCATTGCAGCTTAGGTATAAAGTTAAGAAATAAAAAAAATAGCATTAACTTCAAAGCTATTTTAGCAATTTGTAATAAAATAAATGTACTTCTAATTTTAATAGATTTTAATTAAAAAAAATAAAGATAAATTTAATTAAAAATGACTTCTAGAAGAAAATCACAGCGAACGATTAATTTAAAATAAATCATTTATATTATTTTTGTTAAGGGAATAACTACATTATAATTTTAAACAAATTAAAGTTATTAAATGAAATTAATTGTTTAGGATACTGTAACTTTTAAGCATTTTTGAAAACGAAAAAACTGTTATTCTTTCAAATAATGATTAAAAGAGATAACTAATCTTAATTGTTTAGCATAATCTTGTAGAATATGCGTAAAATAATAATATAAATTTTCAAGAGAAACTTTTTTTTTTTAATATTTAATGTTTGATGATATACTGGAACTTGAATTTGAAATTTCATAATCAAAGCCTCAATGATCTGAAAATTACATTTTTTATTATTATTTAACCAAGATCCTATGTTCTCCATTTTTCTAATATAAATTAGCAACACTGAAATAAAAGATTTTATTTTACAATCTAATTTACTTTTAAAAAAATGTGATGGCAGTTACTTTTTTTCCTCTGGTAAGTGAAAGAAAACATTCATTTATTTCCAGCTATTTTTTACTTCTAATGGATGAAAACAGAGATAGCGTTATGTCAATGCAACATGAAGACCATTATTTTTGATAGCTTAAACGTGTTTATTAGTTCGAAAAAAATTAATCTCTGTAAAGAAGCATATTTTTTTTTCATTCCAAAGACGAAATTCTGATGTGTTATTTTTTGATCAAACAAATTGATATTTTATTGTTTAAAATTTATTAACAAAAGAATATACAAGAAAGAGTTATTTTGTTTTACAAATTGAACGAAAAATAATATAACTTACGTGAACTTTAATCGATAAATTTAAATCAAGCAAAATATAAATATTTTTTTAATGGCAAAGAAATTCAATTTACCTTTCATTCGCATGCTTATGGAGATACACACGAGGATTTAGCATTTCATCTTCGTCCAATAACATTGTGTTTTTGGCACGTGGGTCATATCTGAGTAATGGAACATATGCTCTATGAACCATTTTGTATTTTTAAAAATTATTATTTTACATCTCATATGCTGCGTGCAATTGAGTTCACGCTAGCTTAAGCTACAGTGTTTAGTTCAATATCACCTTAAATTTGAAGCTTAAAGCACAGTCAACCAAAAAAGGAGATAAGTAAATACCCCATACATTTTAATCACCACTGTTCCAGAAATAAAAACGAAAAATCATGCGTCAAGCATAGAGTATGAAACACACTCTAACACACTCAAAATTGTGTAACAAAACTTCACAATTTACTAAAGTAAACAAGGTTAACGTCAAACCGGGCGGGGAGGCCTACCTTTCAGTTTAAGCTCAATTAGCCCCACCCAGCGAGCTTGTTTACCTAATTAAACTGGACATTTTATATTATATTTTGTGATATTGAGCAATAATTATACTATGTAATGTTGAAATACAAATTCTGAAAATACAATGTACCAATTCTACTGAGCAATACTAAATACTACTATGTGATACTGAGCGATAATACTACCATGAATTAATTCTGTAAGATGCTGAAGTAGATAATAATAATGGATAGAAGTAAGTACTAAATGAACAGTAATCAATAAATAACAATAATAAGAGTAAACAATGATACATTATGCTAAAAATTCTAAATAACACTGTATGATGCCATTAAGAATACCTAAATTGTTAAGGTTATAGTTTATGTAGTCAACACTAAAGATTGACAACGAAACAAATCAACAAAAGGAAAAATATAAGTATAAATTTGTACCTGTAATTTATTTTTATGTAATTTACGTTTTTTATGTTTTTTTTTACTTGCCAAAAATTAGGGGTCTGGTCATCCGTTTGAGACAGTAGATACGAAGCCTTGTACGCTAATGGCGCATGGTGCATGTAAAATCCGTCGTGGGTGCAAAGTCCCCCAAGTTCTCTATAAATTATACCTCTGGAAGTGCCTATTCTGATGAATATCTCGTCACCTGATCAAGGTTCTAAATTACGAGACCAATACCTTTCACTTTTTTTTAATCTTCCAATTCAACAAAGTTAAAAGAAACCATTAACCGGCAAACAAAGAAAACTGGATCAAACCACTGAAGAGCACTGCAGCGAAGCCAATATATAATGCATAGTGGAAACGCAAAGATTTAAACTGAATTATGTAACAATCTAGAACCGGTCAACACAGTAACAAAAGTTACTCTCACCAAATAATGCTGCAGCCAATGACGGCCAATGAGTTAGTCAGGTAGATCTCCGAATTTCACTGAGGAGATTAGGCGAATTTCACTTCGCCAGGTACACAAACTCGTTAAGCTAGGCATAATGCCCAGCAGGTAGAGACCTATTCTCTGGTTTAATAATGATAATACATTCTATGCACACCATATTCTTCAGTAAGAACCTTGTAGTGCACCGCAATGATATGCATCTATTTTAATAGGTTTAAAATAGTGTAACATCATTAACATACGCTACAAACGATGTAATTCCATAGACCGTAATGTAACGGAATTCTCTTGAGTGTCCCTGTAAATGAACCATAAATGCTACACACTTCCAAAATACCACAATACCAAACTAGCCATAGTAAATCCCAATAACATATATAAATTTTATGACAATCCGAGTATATTTGCGAAGGTTGGAGCACGGTCAAGCGGCAGACAGACAGACAAACCGGATTGATAAACACTTGTCAACTATGTTGAGAAGTGTTATTAAAAAACCAAAATAACCATTCGACTAGAATTATGAACGCTTTCTGTTTATGTTAAAAAAAAAATAAGCTTAGGGTTGTCGTCTGCATACTCAAATTGTACAAAACTCTGAAATGTTTAATACGAAAACTTAATTTTGACACCATATGTGGATTTTTTTGCAAATGGTACCTTAGAATATCATTCGGTCAAGTAGATTAAGAATTATAAAAGTTCAAAATTTTAATTCCTAATGTTAAATTCATTTTTAATTGTTGAAAATCTTGTGACAATGCGGATAGTTTTTTACACACAATTCAAAAACTACTTGGCGGAATGAGATGTAATTTTATATTCGCATATTTGAAGCTTCCTAAAATCGACTTATGTTCAAAAATTCATAGGTTACAATTCTTATTTTTCTAGCAAATTTGTATCGAAAATGTATGTTTTAAAAAATTAAAATATGTATTTAAATTGTAACCTATAATTTTTTTAACGGAAGATTTCTTAAAGCTTCAAATATACGAATAAAAAATTACAGCTCAACGTGATTTTTGAGTTAAGCTTAAAAAAAACTACCCCCATTGTAATAAGTTTTACAACGTTTACAAATGAATTTAACCATTATGAGTTCCAAACTTCTAACTTCCATAACTCCTAAACTACCCGCAGAATATCCGTTGGTATCCTAGAATACAATTTTCCAGAAAACCCAAATGTAATGTCAAAATTAAGTGCTCGTATCGCAAAGTTCAGAGTTGGTACAATTCAAATGTGGAGATGACCATCTAAGCTTATTTTGTTTATCATAAATTGAAAGAAGACACAATTTTCAAACAAATGGCTATTTCTGATTTATTTATTATTATTTTTTTGGTGACAATTTGGAGATTAAAATGTTTGGGGTGCTTTTTTTGAGGGGGGGTGGGGGGGGGTGGGTAGGGAAGCGATTGTACATACTAAAACAAAAGCTCATTCATAAAATAGAAACTCAAGATAGCATTTTTTTTTTTTTTTTGCTTTTTGAAGAAACAAAATTATTGGCAACTCGTATTGTTTATCGGTATTAGATATTTTCTATTTTTAAATTCTCTTAACCATGTCTTTGATAAAACAGTGACCTGGACGTCCGATTGCTTTTAATTGCGCAACCGATAACATAACAAAGTTAGGAGAAAGCTAATGAAATCTTATGCAAAAGTAGCATACCAAAGAGCCTTTAATATAAAAATTATATTTTTACCATCCTATTACTAAAGTAATAATTCTTTGTTTTCTTCTTTGTTTATTAAAAGAAAATATTCTTATTGTACAAAATTTTCATTTTTATGATACATGTAATATTATAAGATAAGTACAGAAACTAATATAAAAACATAAATTTATCAAATATTGTTGATGTTTAAAAGCATTCTACCGCTATCAATGCATCAAAAACAATTTATAATTTAACAATATAATAAAAAAACATTTATACTACCTGAAAGTCATTATCTTAAATTTTATTTTAATAAAATTCCACTTTTAAATTTATTTAATTATATTTAGAATTTCTACTGAAGTATTAATTATTGAATTACACAGACATTTCACATATATACACTTAATTAAGCATAAATTTATACTACACTGCTCAAAACAATTAAAGGATATTGCAGTTTTATGTGGATTTTGTATCTGGGAAACTTTTTAGCTGATTGATACATGGTCGACAGACATAGTAGGTTATATGAGAATAAATTACACATGTTTGGCAGAAAAAAATGCATTTTATTGCGCATTTGTGTACAAAAGGAAAAAAACACAATTTGTGCATATGAGAAAAAAAGAATAAGAAAAGGTGTTTTCTTCAAAGAAAATCATTTTCAGTAGGGGGTATGGTTTCCACGGGCGGCCAGCAACGTTGAACACCTTTGAGGCATGGACTCAATGAGGCTATTAATGATGAGTTGGGGTATTCTGCCCCACTCTTCCAGAACAGCTCTTTCCAGTTTTTGGAGAGTTTGTGGGGGTTGTTGGCGGCCAGAAACTCGTCTTCCTAGAGCGTCCCAAACGTGCTCGATTGGATTCATGTCTGGAGAACACGCTGGCCATTCCATTCGAACGATTCCTTCCTCGAAAAGGAAATCCTCCACCACGTTTGCACGATGTGGCCTGCAGTTATCGTCCATTAAAATGAAGTTATCTCCGATTGCTGCTGCGTAAGGGACTACAATAGGTCTGAGGATCTCATCCCTATATCGGCGACCAGTCAGAGCTCCATCTCGAATGATGTAGAGGTCAGTGCGCCCGTCAATGGAGATGCCACCATACACCAACACTCCTCCACCGCCAAATCTGACACTTTCGTGCACGAACGCAGGATTATTCCTACTGCCACGGTCCCTCCAGATGAAAATACGCCTATTATACGGATGCACAGAAAAACGGGACTCGTCAGAAAACAGAATATTGCTCCATTCATTTCTCCTCCAGTTGACATG
This sequence comes from Maratus michaelseni, assembly GCA_963931845.1. Lineage (NCBI taxonomy): Eukaryota > Metazoa > Arthropoda > Arachnida > Araneae > Salticidae > Maratus > Maratus michaelseni. The sequence goes on along the minus strand of OZ007590.1, from coordinate 73,099,348 downwards.
CTCGGTTGCCCACTCCCTGCGGTCGCGACGATGCTTTGATGTTAATCTAACACATACCATCGGTCGGCGAGCATACAGACCTACAGCATGGAGCCGGTTTCGGACAGTCTGAGTTGAAATCGTGGTGCCTGTAGCCGAGCGAAGGTGTTGTTGGAGAAGAGTAGCGTTCATGTTTCGGTGTCTCCGAGCTGTTAACGCTAAATACCGATCTTCATTGGGCGTTGTTGCCCGTCTACGACCTTGCCCTGGTCTTCGGCCTGCACATCCACTCTCCAAAAAACGGTTCCAGATCCTGGAAATGACACTTTGTGACACTCCAATGGCTTGCGCTACTTCGGCTTGAGTTTGGCCCCCTTCTAACCTACCAACAATTCTCCAAGCTTCTGAATCTGTCAAATGACTTCGCTGAGACATCGTACTCATCGAAACAAAGCAATCACTGAATGCCGATCATCCTTGTCTTCATTCTCTTTTATCCAGTTGAAAGTCAAATTTCATTCGCTGCCGCTGAAGCGACGTTTTTGACGTCGAACTCAAAATTTGCATACTTCACAGTTTGAAAACTAGAAAAATTTACATTTGTGATTCTCTTCTTCTATTTTCGGCAAAAAAAAATTCGTTTATATCTTTATTTTATATAAAGCTTCAAATATCCTTTCATTGTTTTGAGCAGTGTATCTAATCAATGTAATTATACTGTCTTAACCTCATTTATGATGCACACAATTATATAAGTGACATAATACCGACTTTATCTTTAATACCACATTTATTAAATACACGCTTCATTGAAAATAAATTAACACACGTTAACCAATTATATAATATCGCCTCATCTTCATTTATTTTGCACACATACTCTAAGCAACCTAGTGCAAGCTTTACTTTCTAAGTAAGAATTCTGCCGAAAAAATGTGATATATTATAGTTGATATATTATTTCACTGAACAATCGCCTAATATACAAGAAATACGCACATCGGACAAAAACTTGAACATCCACAGATAAGTGATAATGGTTAAGATTTACGGCGATAATGCTGCAGTTCAAAAATATTATAAACGGATCGAAAAGGGCGTGTCGTAAAGTGAAAGTGGAGCTGATTGATAATAATTGCTTTTGCTTGTAGTAAGATGGGTCGAAATAACCAACTGGAAGGAAGGACTAATTGCTGTTAGGCATAAAAAAATTGCCTGATGAAGAAGAAATGGTCGAATTTGCTGGTGTATAATGTATCGTAATTTTTTTTGTCTTAATTAGTTATCTATATCTTAATTAGTTTATGTTAAGTTGAATAAATCAATTGTCGTTGAATTCGGGCCCTTTGTTTGAATCGGACAATTTTTAAATTCAAAATTGTTTACTTTAACTTCCCGCAGCTAGGGGGTACAAACAGTAGCAAGAAATACAGTCGACTTCGAGTCAGCGTGCGAAATGCAGACGAAAAGAAAATGCTCACTGTTTGAGACCGCCAAAGGTTCTCTCCGTCGGCGCTTTGCCACTGCGTCAAGTGCTGGCAAAGCGATTTGCAACAAGGCGAAAAGTGTGAGAAACTTTTCTATAACATACGATAAATATAATTTAGCATTGCAGTTATCAATCTGATTGTCTACTGATTTTGTTTCGAATGCAGTCAATATTCTTTATTACATTTGTTATTTAACGCCGAAACATTGAAATCGTGAAAGTGTTATTCTGTAGTTTCAACGAATGGTTAGTAAACTTTTTCTCTGATATTTGTTGCAATTTTTTTTCTTTTTGTTTCGTTTATTAATTCTTTATTTAAACTGAACAACGAGAAATAAAATTATGCTTAATATTTTAATAGACATGCCCATTTATAATCAATTTATTTGAAGATTTCATTTTTAAAGATTAACAAAAAATATTTTCGTTCTGATATCAGCTAATGTTATAATCTCCAACTTTGTATAAAATGTTTGGTTACCTTAATTATTTTAATTTTCTACGCAGTAACGTAATACTTGTCTGAGAAAATATAAAATAATTCACTTCGTAAATCTATAATCTATGAGCCATATAACTCTTCCTAAATAACAGATGTTTATATCAAGGAAGAGTAAGATGAGTTTCTTTCAAAGAGCACAACGATGTATGAAACTTACTTTATGAGGTGTCATTACAAGTAAGAGGGTGAAAACAGAAATACATAAATCAAACAGGGTTGACCCAGATCGTCGATCATTTTTTACTCAGATTATATTGGAAATAGAAAGAAAATATCGTTGTGATCATGTTATTTATTAAGATCTAAAAGAAAATTAAAGTAAATTTCATTCGAGTATACGTCTCAGTTAAATTATTTTAGGCTAAAGTATAAGTTATTTTAGGTTCCTTTCATCATCTTGCAGTTCAGCTTTTCTTTGCTTCAATTTCACACAGACCTAAATATTTTCATAAGCAGAACCAGGAAGAGAAATCATACGTTACGCACAGGTTATGAAACATTTCCCAACTCTTGCAGAATATTCTAATGAAACTTCACTATTTAATAAGGTAAACGAAGATATCCAAATAAACAATTTAGAAAACGCATAACACAGTTGAAAACCCAATTTCAGTATTTATAGGTCACAGTTGATAAGACTTTCGAATTCTTTTGAGCAGCCCGGTATATGTTTTATAGATTTGCATAAATTCCACAGAGTTTACTAAAATTTAATTCAGCTATAAAATGCAAAACACATTTGAATTTTTTTTTCTCAACATTTGCAGCTTATATACGGTAACTTGAAACATTTTGTACAGCCCTGCATATGAACTACAAATTTATATACATACTATTCATTAAGCTAAATTTTATTCAGATAGGAAATACATAACGCAACTAAAGTCGCAATTCCAGCAATTATCATCCATAGATTGCAATATTTTCAGTTTTTTTCGTAATCATGTGTATAAATTTATTTATTTACAAACATATTTTAGTATATAATAACTAAATATAATTAATCTCGAAAATGCGTACCACAATTAAAAAATACCTCTAAGCAATTCACGGCCATAGCCAATAATGCTTACGAAATTATTTTTGTGCATCTTGGTGTATTAGATATGCAGTTTATACACACCACATAATGTTCTAAAATTTGGCTACATACTACACACGTACTCTACGTACTACACATACCGCCTCTGAAAACGCAATTCCAGCGATTCTCGCTCATCGACCATACTGAACCCGAATTATTTTTGTGTTCCATATCAATGAATAAATAAATGCTATGTGCTCCATATTCTACAGTAAGCAAGTCTTGTAGTATACCTCAGCAATACATTTAATTATTGTTCAAATGTCGTAACATTTTAAAAATACACTGCAAAGGATTTTTCTTATAGGCCATAACATAACAGAATTCTTTTGTGTGTCCTATAAATGAATGATAAGAGCCATCACTGCATATTCTATAGTAAAAATGTTGTATTCCTTTTACCAATGTATGTCAATTTCAGAATGTTTGATATAATCTAACTTAATTTAAATACATTGCAAATTAGTTTCTCCCATAGAGTATAATGAATCGGATTATATGTGTGACCCTTTAAAAACAAACTTTAAATGCTACACATTCCATTTTTAATAGGGAATGTCCAATGGTAAAATTCAATAGCATATACCAAGCTAATGGTAATCCAAGTATACTTACACGAGAGGGAGCACGGAAAGACAGATGGCCAGACAAATCGAAGTCATAAACACTTTCATCTATGTTGGAAAGTGTTAAAAATATGTTCTTTTCTACCAAAACGATACTCGCAAACGCAATTTTATTGGTTGGTAATAATGAAAATATGGTCATTCTATATCAAAAGAATACATTTCAGATGGTCTGGGCAAGAGAGGGCCAAGTCACATTTTTGAACTTCTGAGATATTTCAATTTGAAAATTTGATCAAATACTCAAATCAAGATGTATAACCTAAAGTTTTTTCGCCAATGTCTTAGTAGCATTTGAGATATTCTGAGTAACAATATGGCATTAATATTAAGTTTTTTGTAAATTAGCTAGCATAAACATCTGGTGCGAAAATGAAACTTGTCAGATATTTATTATGATGATGTCAGATTATGCCATTTATACATGCTGCCACCAAGTGACATTAGAAACAAATTATATGTTGGATATTATAATTTACAATATTAAGCAACAGATTACAGTGTTAGATTTATTTCAACAAAAATGTGACTTGGTACTTTCTAGTCCCGAACCCCTCATTTATATGTTTATAATCTTAATAAATATTCATATGTGAAGAAAAATGTTAAAACATAAAAAAAAGTACAGTTCCTTTGGAAAAAAAAAATATTTTTTATTACAGTAGTTTCAATTTTTAAACTTTATATTGCAAGTAATGTCAGAAAAGGGTTTTTCTGAGATATAAATGGCACATTAATGATTCAGCAAAAGAAAAAACGTTTATTAATATTAAATAACTTTAAACTTCGTCATCATTTAGTTTTGATGAGTTTGCTTCTTTTACACACAACTTTAAAAGAACTTTATGCTTACATTACCCTGTTCTTAAATCTTTTTTAATTAGTATGAAATAAACATAGAAAATCACTTTAATGTTATATAATTGGAATTTATTAAAAAGGTTTTTCAAAATGCGTTGCAAAACATTTATACATACGCCTTTTCTCAGAATGTAATGTTATTTAAACATAAATTACGTTATCTTCATTTTTTATATATTTTCAAAATGCTTATTGAATCAAAATATTTAATTAATAATTTAGATCGTTTCAAAATTATGTCATTATTGACGAAGAATAAAAATTTAAAATATCATTTATTTGAAAATTATATCCATGTAAATAAAATTGGTGAATTGAAAATATTTTCGAAAATTTCATTACATGTAGAGTGAACAAGTGAGTTTACTAAATAAACTTTTAAAAACATTTACCAAAAAAGTTCATAGATATGTCTTATTTTTTATCAGAAAATAAATCACCCAATATTAATATTAAATAATTGAATTTATAATACTGTTTTTTCCAGAATGGTTAATAAAGGAAAATAATCCATTAATAATTCAGCTGATTATTTTAAAAACCTTTAACCGATAACTTTTTGGAAATGTACTCTTATAAAATTATGTTTCTGGTAATAAAATTAGTAAAATAAAGTATGATGCAGAAAAATTCTTTGCATTTTTAAAAGAACTTTTTTTAATAGCCTATATTATATAAAAGCATCAAATGAAATGCTGATAATGATTTCAGAAGTATGTTTAATTATGTTGGGCAGGGCACGTTGATACTCATACTTGTTTATCTTCTACTCAGTTACATTTTAACTTTTGTTTAGATGCACACTCTAAAAACGACATTTTCAAAACAGAGCAAAAAATACTCAAATTGGAAAATGTTGCATAGTCAAAATAGCTCCGAATCAAAATTACTCAAGTTTGAAACATGTATATACTCATTTCTGAAAACATGCACAAACTCAAGAATAAAACATCATGTACTCATATTTGAGTATGTCCATGTTTCAAAAATGAGTATGAACGGACTTCTATGTGCTCATTTTTGAGTATTTCCAATGTTTCAAAAATGAGTTTGAACTGATTCTAATTATTTTTCAGTATGTCCATGTTTCAAAAATGAGTATGAACTGACCTCTATGTGCTCAGTTTTGAGTATGTCCATGTTTCAATATTCTGAATATTTCTGGTATTTCAGAACTGAAAGCATTAGGTCGTTCATATTTGAAACAAAAAGTTTCATAACAAAATGAAACCATCGATTTACTCAGATTTGAAAGTATCATTTTTCTCAGTGCACGTTTCCCCACGTTACTTCAATAATTATTTCGATAAAAATATCATCCGGTATGTTCCTTTTCAATATTTTCACATTTTTTTCGCATGCAAAATTTATTTAGAAAAATTACTGTATTAAAATGCTTTATTCTCGTCTGTTTTAGTAAGTTTCATTCCTTTTAATATTATGTATTCTAAACTTTAAACTTGTGAGATTTGTTTTATAATACTCTGAGAGTTTACCTTGATTTGAAATGAACATTACAGTTGTATATATGATAATTCTTTTGTGTGCATTATTATTAAACATAACCATTCACAATATAACAATTTAAACCTGCAGACTGTCTCGAGAAAGTAGTTTCGCTATTTGGAAATGGAATTTTCAAATCCTCAGTACATTGATTTAGTTTTTGAAAAGTATGGCTACATTAATCTAGAACATCAAAACATAGATTGCAGTAAATGTTCCTGAACTATTTTAGAAAATTTTCATTAGATTTTTGAAATTAAGATTTCTATTTAGTGATATTGTGCCAAAAAATATTTTTCAAACTTTTTTTGAAAGCCTATGCATTGAAAATCCTTGCATACGCGCCAACATTCAGTAACCGCAGTAAACACTTTTCCTCATTTATATAGCATATTGAGTGCATACTTGTTGTAAATGGCAAATTATAACCTTTTTAACACTTTCCAACCTAGTTGAAAAGTATTTATGACTTCGGTTTGTCTGGCCGTCTGCCGTCTCGCCGTCTGTCCGTGCTCTAACTCCCGTAAATATGCTCCGATTGCTTGCCCTGCAATTTTTATATGTTATTGTCGTTACCTATAGCATGTTCCCTATTTCAACTGAAGCGTGTAGCACTTATAGTTTTTTTACAGGGACACTCAAAAGAATTCCGTTACATTACGGTCTATGGGGAAAAATCATTTGCGGTTTATTTTAATGATGTTACACAATTTCAAACACATTGTAATTGATATATATCACTGAGGTGCATTACAAGAAGCTTAATATGGAATAGGGTGCGTATAGCAGTCATCGTTCATTTACAGGGACAAACAAAAGAATTATCTAATGTATGTTAACAATAATTCCTGGAAATGCGTTTTAAGTTGCTGAACGCGATTTTAAATTTAACTCACTTTTTGTCTATTACTTGGTGTGTATAAATTTTGTAGATCCTATACAGGGCAGCACAAAAGTTCGTGAACACATTTCCGGTTTTTGACAGCAACTCCAGAAGGAGAATTTTAAACTCTGCTACGCGTTTCCTAACTAAACTAAAATTTAGCATCCTATGTAGTATATATACAAATCAATAGATCATATACAGGGCTGAATAAAAGTATTCGGATATTTTTCCGAATATTGTATACGTTGGAAATTCCTGAAATTACGTTTTTAAATATGTTATGCGTTTTCCAAATTGTAGATGTTATCTTTCAGCTTATTAAACGGTAATGATTTATAAAATTATTTTGGAAGCGTTGGAAAGTGTTACATAATCTATGCTTGACGCATGATTTTTCGTTCTTGTTTTCTTTTCAAAGGAATTTCTTTAACCAACATAAATAATAGCAGTGTTCCTACAAATCTCTAGAAATGCTTTTAATATGCGAAAGTCGCACATTTAAGAATTTCGAATGTTTTTCAGATGAATGAACAGAGCATTTAATTTGCAAAACACTTTCACATAAAATCGTCTTAATTTATACTTAAAATAATATTTATAATTATTATTTTAATAGATGCCGATGTATTATGTAGATATATATTCGTATCCTTTGTAAGCCTGGAGTCTAAACAATACAATACAACAATCATTCATTAAAAATATTACTTTGAAATTTTAAGCAATGAGATAACGTGTAATATAATAATGCTGGTTTTTATTTTTTATTATAACGAAATGTATAAGTTAGTAAAAATCTAACTATTGTAAATTATTAAGCACTAGTTATATTCCTTCTCATTTCGATGCTGAATTTTGAAAATAAAAGAACAAAATTATTTTTATCAATTTTCAGAAAAATAAAAATGTGTTGCTCTTTGTATATTAGAAATACAAGCAAAAATGTAGCGTATAATTTCTTATATATATTCCTTTAAATATATAAGAAGAAAATATACATGCACGGTCTGTCATGCTGCAAAGCATATACTTCTACTCAAGTACCGACGTGAAGTGAAGCCTCACAAGAAATGATCAGTAGTTAAAATATCGTTTATTAAATAACAATAAACAAAAATATATTATTTACTTATTAGATTCTATAAGGTATTCAAATCTATCACAATGGAAAAAAATATATCATTTAGCACTTTTACATAATTATTTTTATTAGTAGTATTTACATGGTTTCAGATAACTTCAAATAATCGTATTTACAGTGAATTAGTTTTAGAACCATTATTGTTGGCAGAGATTACCTCGCTTTTTCAGGTGCCCCTTTTAGTTTTTAGAAGAGTCATATTGTTTTCCATCTTGTGTACTTTAAGGATCAAGATACCCCAAATGTTCTCAATTAGGTTTAATTCCGGTATTAAAGCTGCCTAGTCTAAAACGTTAACATTTTGGATGGAAAACCAATATTTTGTACTATGGAAGTTGGGCATTGAAGCATTGTCATGCTGAAACCTCCATCCTAGATCGCCTATGATGTCACCAAATGAAATTAGATGCTGCTCTAGTATCTCTTGATAATTGTTGAATTTGGTTTACACTGAAGAAATGCCAGACAGGTTATAGCCATGAAATCCAATTGTTCACAATTGACCTTGTCGTCTACTTCCGCCTTGTCGTCTACTGAAGAAAGTATGTGGCTGTATCCTAAGGCCATGCAAGTAACAAGTCCAGCCATCAAAACCATCCAGATTCTATTTCTTTTCGTCGCTGAATAATACGGTGGTCCACCTGTCCTCGAACGATGTGTACTTTCAAACTCAATCCATTCAGACCTGTTTATAATGTGATTTTAAGCGCGGTTTGCAAGACATACTTTAAAAAAAAATGTTGTTAAATTATTAATTGTATAATAATTGTTACTAATAATTGTTAATAATTATTGTTTAATAATTGTTAATCGACATTGTTAATGCAACAATGTCGAAAATTCTATAGTGCACAATGTACCAACTTTCTTATGCATCTATGTATTGTGTCCTTTGAGACATTGACACCGAGATTACTTTTAATTTGCCTTATAGACATATTTTTCTTCGACATCAATCTTCCATTTTTTCGTTCATTCTGAACATTTGTTAGAGGTTGCTGCCTGCATCTTGGTTTTCATTCAAAATTGTTATTTCTAGTAAGTACTCAGTATTTCCCTCGCTTTCAATTATTTAATATTCGAAAAATTTCAATAACAGGCTTATTTTTCGATTTCAACATAAGTATCTTTAAACTTTCCTCTTTTGTGATTTCCGTAGCTTCTGACATCTTAAATAACCAACGGAAATTGAATGTTTGTGCTGTTATACTGCTCAGGGAAAACGATTGTTGATTGAATCCAATCTAGAATTTGTTAACGTTTGCATAATGTGCCTGAACATCTGAGACAGGGTTATTTTTTAACAAAAATAAAAAAGATTTATTTTTTAAATTAATAACGCGGATGAAATCATTATGTCTCTACTTTGTCTCATTTCAATCACATTTTAAATATATGGATTATGAAATTATTCCATATATTTCTTTTTTCTATTTTATTATCATAGTGTATGTCTAAATTTTTGAGACAGACTGTACTTCCAGTGCGCTGCTGTTTTATCATTATGAATGGATAATACCTAAACGTAAAGCCTATGCCATGAAAACAAACTATTAAAACTTACTAGAATGGAGAGAGCTACCGAGTCAGAAGCTTCTTTTTTTTTTTTTTTTTTTTTTTTTTTTTTTTACCAGTCAGGATAAAATTTGTGAAGAAATCTTTAAGGTTCAAAGACAGCCTTCTTCCCCTGTAATGCCTTGTCAAAGGAAACTTGTAACTTCTTTCTCAGCGCCTTCAATACGGAGTTTGTAGGGCGGCAGAAAGCAACAGCAACAATAACTGAAAAAGTATACTGTATATCAATAATATATTTTTTTTATGAAACAGAATCCTTCTTAGTAAACCAAAGTAATTGTTAACAGATTAATTATTTAACTAATTAATTAATACAATTATACTATAAAATTAATTAAGTAATTGATTATCAAATTTTCTTCCTTTAGTTTGTTGTATTCTATGCTCATTTATTTGCCGTTTAATATAAGAGTGAATCATAAAAAAAAGTTACATAAGAATTTCTTGTGTTTTAAATTATTTTATAACTTTAATCTAAGAATAAAACAATGTTTTTGTTTCTTAAAATGAAAGTAAAAATACTCTTAAAAAAACTCGCTATTATAAGCATTCAATTTTTATAGTATTAAACATCGTGCCTAATTTCATGACTGCAATTCATATAGTTCCAAAAAAATATTCCGTTACAATATATTTATTTGGCGTGGGCCCCGACTGTTGAAAACTCAGCGCTCCGTTTTACGCATAATAGAAAGTGCAAACTACTTAATTTATTGCAAACATTATAATTTTTGCTCTGTTTCTTTTTAAGATATTGCAACAGGGGTGAAAAAGTATTATTTAAACTATCTATTCAGGATTTCTAAATTGTTTTCTCACCATATAATCATAATTTAATTAATATTAAACTATTAAATGATAAAAGAGTATTTTAAAAAATATATATTACACTCTTTATTATTTATTTATATTTTCTACTTTTTAGTGTTTAAAATATTTAGTTTTTTTTCCGTTTCACAGCCAGTTAGTACATTTTGGCAAGAGTAGATTGGCGCATAATTAACTCCTTGTTTTATAACAAATCCGTACACTCAGAGATAATATACTTCATTAATTGCTAAAAGGTGTTTAATGAAACAGTAAATAAAATAGTAAAAGTAATGTATACAAACTGTCTATATATTTTGGCTTCACTGAAGGTATTTTTGAGACAAATGAGATTTTCCCACATATTGAATTTTCATGCGTTACAATTTCAATAGTTTCTCTTATAATAGATGGATGGTACAGATTGGATGGCAAAATTATCTTGTTTTTATTGAAATTTGTTTGGGTGGCCTCTTCTTAATATATAATCTTGAAAGTGCTGAGGTGTTTCTATTATACTTTATATCAGCTGTGTGTTCCTTTAATATAAATATTCTTTGATCCATAGGTTTTAATAAATTGGATTTTACATACTCATGAACAGGGCTTGACAAATGCGGTCGCCAGGTCGCCATTGGCGATCAACTTTTTTTATCTGGCCACTAAGTTATTTAATCTTTTTTGTTATTTTTTATCTAAGAAATGAGCACGAACGACATTTTGTCTCCCCTAGTCGTGCGGTCAGCAAGCAGCGAATATCCATCTTCTCTCGTTCTTTTAATGGAAAAACCAAGTTTAAAAGGCATTTTCCATTTCATGCACATAAAACGCCATTGTTTTCTGCTCCAGTTGGTTATCACGTGATTAGAATATGAGGAGTGTGGGAAAATTTTCAATAAAACAGTAAGAAATATTGTCAATCCAACCTATGTGGCATCTAAAAATTGGATACAATGATAAAAAAGGTTTGCTCTTTTTTGTAAGTTTCAAATCAGATTTTCGTGTTCAGAATTAAAACTGATTAACCTATCACATTCATTTTAAAGAATAATAACATAAGTAATTATAAGTAATTACTTGAAGTAAATCTTTCAGTCTTATTCAAAATTTAAAGAATAATTCATTTTAATAAAAATATGTATTTTTTAACTATTTCTTCCCCGCTTAAAATGCGTGGCGCCTAGCGCCTGTGTGCACCACACACGTTGGACAATAGTTCGCCGTTACCCTGTCCCCAGATAAGTGTCTGGTACTGTGTTGTTACTCAAGAATATTTTATAATTGCATTGTTTGGATTATTATCTGCAGTAAATGGAAACGAAAAAATAATTGATTGCACTTCAGAAGGTTAAGGTATTTTTATTATTATTATTATTTATTCTTATTAAATTCTTATTGTAGATCGTTGGAGCAAAATAAACCTCAGCCGGCTGCTGTTTATGTTGTTTATGCTGTTTATGTTAGTGTAATCGGCTGCGGCTGATTATGTAATCACAGCGTGGGAAAATGTTTCTATTTTCTTTTCTTTTGCATATTACATAATAACTCTCGAGTTATTTTGCGAACGTCACAATGTTTAATTAAATTTCTTGTAAGATGTCTGTCTCATTATAGATGCTGCAAAGTTACAAAATATTAAGAAATAAACTTAAAATTATATTCAAACAACAACAATAAAAAAAATAAGCTTTTATTTTTAATTTGGCAAAACTGTAAGGGTTCATCCAATGCAAATTTTAAAATAATAAAATCAAAATTATTTGACTAAATTCTATAGGCTAAATAGGCAAAAACTCGTTTTCCGGCTTCACTATTTCTCATCAGATATAAATTTTGCAGCACTCAACTATTCGGACATTTAAAGCATTCGGCAACCAGCATTTCCAGAATATGCCGGCTAATTCAGAGCTTACGATATTTCCTTTTTTTTCAGAATTATTTAATTTTGATGAGTTTCCTTAGAAAACTTAGTTTTATTATCTTTTTTAATTATGTACTATTCTAAACTATGTAACTAATAATTCTAAACTATGTTTGTTATTTTTTTTTCACTCAACATTTTGTGCGTTTTGAAAATTAATAACGGTGGGGGAGGGAGGTTAAATTTTTTACTGGCTACTAGAATTTAGTACTGGCTAGAGCTTTTAAAATTTGTAAAGCCCTGCTCATGACTAATTCTCAAAATGAATTGGGTCAATTTTAGTGCAAATAATATACTTTAATTTCGGAGGAAGTGTGGCTATTAAGCAGATATTAAAACGTTTAAAGTTATATTTTAATTTATCAAAAAAGCTTGGGAAATGTTCAAGAATATAAAGTTTTTTTTCAATAAAAGTTAAAATTTCAGTGCAAATTCACCTTGTTTAATAACTAACATTCATTAAGATACAACTAAATGTAAATATATTGCTTGAAGGTGCGTAAAAACATACATAAAAAACATTTAAAAGCACATTAAAGTCCTTTTAAAAATTCCAAAACGTTTTCAACCGAAACCCGGTCATCATCAGTGGAAAAAATAAGTTAAAGGGAGTTTTTTCCACTGATGATGACCGGGTTTCGGTTGAAAACGTTTTGGAATTTTTAAAAGGGCTTTAATGTGCTTTTAAATGTTTTTTATGTATGTTTTTACGCACCTTCAAGCAATATATTTACATTTAGTTGTATCTTAATGAATGTTAGTTAAAGTTTTTTTGTAAATTAAATTTATTTCCAGACTTCTTATTAATGAAAATATTCAGGATTAATTTATTTATGTGTTGTACCTTAGAACCATTATTAAAAGAAATTCTATTAATATTGTCTAGTTCATTATTTAAATTATTTTCAGAACGCATTAAAATTACTCATCTTATGAGAAATCTGTAGGCTGAAAATTTATACGTAAATGTAGAATATACATTATTTGGTGCAGTAACTTGGTTTTCCATGCGTTTTCTGAAAAAAAGAAAAGCTTGTCGACAGATTGGTTTGTTCTGGTTAACATGACATCACGAAATGGAAGGTTTTTGTTATATTCAATTTCAACAGTGAAGTTAAAACTATTATCCATTGAATTCAGATGATTTATATAACATCTAAGTTTTTCTAGACAAATGATTCTGGCAAATTATTAAAAAAATCATCAATATATCTGAGCCAATTGTGGGGGATTAAGTTAAATGCACTAAAAACTTTAGTTTGTAATAGGCGAAGAATATATTTAGCTACAAAACTTGAAATAGAGGATACCATAGGGCCCCATGATTTTGTTTGTGATATTTACCATTGAATGTAAAATAGTTATTAGATAAGTTCTATTTTTATTCATAATTCTGTATGATGGCCAAAATCTTCCATCTGTTCAATATCATCGCGAATCTTATTACACACTTCATGTGTATAAAAGTGAGGAAATAATGAAATAATACCAATACTAGCCATTATATAATTATAAGGTAATTATATATATGATTTTTTAATAAAAATCTTCCGTTAGTGTAGTTAATTCGGAATCTGGTAAAATATTCGTTAAGAAGGGAACATAAGCTTTTTCTAAGAAATCGTCCGTCCGGAGCACTTTGAAAATATCGGACTTAATTACATGTTGTTTTTATGATATTATAGCCTTTCAATAATCCTAAGACTAACGGGCAGTTTATATGTACTTTTGAAATTTTCTTTATAAATATGGGCCATGTTCCATTTTTAAAAGATGTTTAATGATACAGTAAATAAAACTGTAATTGTTTAGTAGTATTAATAATTTTTTGTAACAGTCCTTTGCTTTTGTAACACGTAATATTTATAACCATAAAGATTATAGGTGATTCATCACCTGCGGCCGGCCAAAGGAAAAACACCTTAAAATTAATTTATTAATTTTTAATTAAGTTCTAAAAATATTAAAAGGTTGTATTGTTATCGGACATACCTGTGTACTTATATATATATTATAATTCTAGTTTATCAAGAAGTGGGCTGTACATATATAACGTTAGCAACTGAAAAGCAGAACTTTTTATCAACAAAAAAGATGAATAACATTTTTTCTCTGTTCTTTACTAGTAAACATAGCAAAAGTATCATTTCAAATATTCTACGCGCCTGGTTTCATAAACAACGGATTATATGCACATATGATGGGGTTAGAATCACAGTGGAGTAAGTAAACTTTTGAAAAATCTAGATAACAATATTTTCACTGGACGTATATTAATTTCTTTTCAGTGTGACAGTCAAATATCTGATAGTTCACTTAGCGAGCTGCTAAAAAGCAAAACAAGTTGGAGCACTTAATGCAACGTCAATGCGACAAGTTAAAAAAAACTCTTCGTTTCTCAAATTACTAAATATGGACTTACTCCACTGTCATTTTAATCCCCTCATATGGCAGAAGACTAGGAATTGCAAACGTTGGGGTATTCCATATTTTGGAATGGAATGATATATTTCTGTAATGATTTTAATAATAATTTTGTATTTTCATAAAGATAGATAACAGACTAAACAAAATAACAGACTAGTTTAATGTAAAGAAAAAGTTACGAAATTTTTTTTTCGGTTGATTAAGAATGATAACGATTTCAAAAGATACCTCCCTCCTTTCTAAAGTACTTACGTTATATATGCACAGTCCCAACTAAATGAGAAATCGATTCCAAAATTTCATCTTTACGTACAAAACCCAATTTCAATTAAAGAAAAGAGTGAGGAAATGCAATAAGTAGTTGAAATATAAATGCAAAATAACATATACATTTCAGAATATACAAACTCACTCATACAAATACAACATTACCACAATATGAAACATAAATGGTACATTTTGGCATTTATACAAAACATAAATATGTATAGTACTGAAACATTTCTTACTTACGCAAAGACAGAAAATACACATTTATAACTAGAATTTCATAAATATGTATGAACATTTACTAGATATAACCCAAAAGATAGCATTTTCGTAACTATTACTCATTCTGCATCCCACATAACAGCATCAATCTTTTTTATTTATTTGTATTTGGTATGATATATTAACAGCAAGGAGTTGGTTCAACATGAATTTTTATTAGGTATATCCCAAGATTAGATTGAAAATATTTGACAAATACTTCTTCACCCGTATATAGATCCTTAGAAATAGAATATATGGAATAACTATAAGGAAATTCTTGTTAAATTCAAAAATACATAAAATAACTGAATGCTGTTTCATAAATCTATGAATAAAATTCAATAACTTTAAATATTTTAATAAATTTTAAAATATTCTACATTTGTATTAATACATACTATTTCTATTGTTTCGATTTTTTAATTATTATTTTTATAAAATGTTTTAAGATATCCCACTACGTTTAAACAGCTAATTTTTGGCAAATATCACAAACCTTTTTTTACTGTTTCATTTGTATATTTCGGAAAAGAAATTATTTGTTGGTTGCTTACAAAATTGAAAGTGTACTCAGAAATAAATGCCACCAAAATTGAAAAAGTTCAAATATATCACACTAGACTACTGTAGATATATTACACAATAAAATATTGAAAAGCAAACTGTAAATTTATATTTAAAAAAAGCATACATTGTTTTAACACTACCTAGCGAATGTCGTCATGTAACTAGCGTAAGCTCTAAAACACACCAGTCCATTCATTATTTCTGGGTCGATGTATAGGAAATCAGTGTCTGTGTTTGTAAGCATAAAAGCTTTAAAAAATGATTACGTGAAAACAATATATCAGTATCCTATATTCGTAAGAATTCAATGATAGCGATTAGTCATAATGGTGAAATTCAGCAACATTATTTCAAAAATTACGCCTCACAATACGATACAAAATTTGTGATTAGTACGTAAATTTAGATAGTGTGAATCACTGCATAAATTGTTCCAATTCTTCCGTCTACTTTGAAAAAAATGTTCTGGAACTTCATGCTCCGCGTTGCCAAAATTTATATCAATAAGACGTGCAGATTGCTAATTACCGCCAAGGATATTGATTGATACATGATTGATTAAACATGTTCATCAATGATGAAATGAAACTAAATGATCAGTGTTCAGAAAAAATGTAGTGCATCGTTTAGTTCAGCATTTCTAAAACACTGGTCGATACATAACTACAGATACAGAAATCTCTCACTTATATGTCTTCTCTTTTATGCGTCTCTCTCATTTATATGTCGATTTTCGGTTGTCCCGGATAAAGATATAGCGATCCAATATTGTTTTCCGCTTATGCATCGAAACGTAAATTGCATCTCTCACTTATGCGTCGGAGAAATTTCAAGTTTCCTTTGTCATTTTTTTTTTCATTCTTCATGTCCTTTACAAGATATTTCACATCAGCTTGTAAATGGGAAGTCAATTGATTGTCGTTTTACGTTTGCTTTCTTAACAATATTATAATCTGTATTCTTGGGTCACATGAAATGATGCATCTTCTGGCAAAGATCAACCAGTATTAGATGAAGAATGGAATGTCATTTCTTGTGGAATGATTAATTTTAACGATTTTGTAGATATTGAAGGAAATGTAATAACAGCAGAAATGAGGGACATACAATAAATAGTCATAGAAATGAAAGATGATGCAAATTAAAATGAATCAGATAACGAAGAAAACGTAGATACAACATCCATTGACTTTTGCAAAGGAAATAGATGCACTGGAAACACTCCGTCACCACATCCAACAAACTGCCGGTTCAACATATTCATGTTTCAATGAATTCGAAGAAGCTATTTTTAAGGGCAGATATCAAGCTTATAAACAAACTGCAACTTTAGACTATTTAAACAAATAGTGTATGTAATTACAATTTTTAGATATATGTAATTTAGATTACAATTAGTAAATCTTTAATAATCTAAATAATTCGTATTTTTCATTATTCTGCATGTTATTTATCCATTTAATGATTAATTGTGTTTTAACATTTATTTCAAATCTAATTTTTTATAGATTTTATTTATGCATATCTTTTGTTTATACGTCGTTTTTGGTTAGCCCCTTGCACAGACGTATAATTGAAATATTACTCAAATGTCTTTAGATTGCAGGGACTTTCGAAAATCCTAAGAACAAACGGGAAGAGCTGTATCGAAATAATAAATTATGTAAAAAAAAAAGGCATTCAAGAGAGTGTGGAACGAACCTTTTTCGTCACCTGTGATGAAACACGACAACATATCTCCTACATTATCTATATTAATAAAAGAAAGTTTCGCTCTGTGTGTGTGTGTGTGTGTGTTTGTCTGCGATGGCTAGCAAAATCTCCCCTACCTATAAGTCTAAAAATTTAGGTGTGGATAGTCCAAGGTCTGGCCATGTGCACCTAAGTCTCAGAATTTTAATATTTTGATAATTACCCAAGATATTAATTAGATTCTCATTAACCATCGCTTCTAAAATGACATCTTTTAAATCAAAATGGTTAAAGAAACGAACAGGCGCATTGGATTTGCAAGCGGAAATGAACGAATTCGAAATTATTTTACTAATTATCGAATTTTAAGAAAACTAATTGAGATATCAATTTGAAAATTTCTGAGCGTATGTAAAAAAAAATTCTGCATCTGACTGTGTGATTTTTGAAAAATTCTGTCAGTAATTTTTCTTAATTTACGAAAAAAACTGCCAAAAATCTGCCGGCGCCAGTGAAAACAATCCGAGAAAGTTTAGACAGGGATCTGCTTTCATTTAAAACTGAACTACAAAGAGATCTGTTTCTCTGGCCGATCCCTCCATTTAGTTTGCAAAAATGAAAGGAAATAATTGCCAATTTTTATTAATGAACAAAAATTCAGGTAACTAATTAAGATATAGATTTGAAATTGAGGTCGGGAAGGGTTGTCATCTGCCGGCTATTTTAGCGTAGCGTCTTCGTTATGTTCTAATTATCAGAAAAATATAATTATTTTTTTAATAATCGCGTTAATGTAGGTGACGATGGTTTTCTTGAATAAATTATTCATTATATTTGCGGGTATGTGGAGGGAGGGGGTTAACGCTTTTCTCTGAGATTGTAATTATCTCGGGCACGGGCAACGCCGGGCGGGTTAGCTAATGTCAATATAAAATAAATAAAAATGTAATTTTGCTGAGCCCTCTACGTTCATCAACAAAATTCGAAATAAATCAAACTTCATTTATTTCAATTTTTGAAGTAGATGTGATGTATCAAATGGCAATGAAACACTCCGGAAAGGACTATCACTCCGGTGGCCAGTACATAATTTTATACAATATTTCAGACTTGGATGGCATAAATTCGTGATTTCTGTCAAATAAATAACGAAAGAAAACAACAGACAAAGATAGTTCTTATTGCGTTTGACAAACAAACAAAGAAAATAAACTTTTTAACATATACCATTTACTTTTTATCATAGTATGTTTCCTATAAAAGCAAGCTAGCTCTTATTCTAAATTGTTCTATGAAAACCAAATTCAGCATTATTGAAAGAAATGAAAAGGTAATAAAAAATTTAATATTTGAAAGAGCTTTAATAAAGTTGTATGAGAATAATGTACACGGACAATAAGAAATATATAATCTTGTGTGCCGTGTCAAATGCTGACCTGAAGAATGATCATGCAACACAATTTTGAATTATTCTAATTTAAAAAACTGCTGTTCTTTGGATTCCTTAGCTTTTAAAAGAAAATTTTTAATGTTTTTATTTCTAAAATGTAACTGAATTAAAATAAGCTTTAACAACAGAATTACTTAATGTTTTGCTATATGATATGTCCATTACCATAGAACTCTGAATTTCTAATGTTTTAATTAAAAATCTAATTGTTATCTGTTTTTGAGACACCTTTTAATAGAAAACAAGCGTAGCTTGAGGGAATTTTCTTAAAAAGCCAAACACATTTTAAACACTAGTGTTACTGTTTGTTATTTCGAAACAATATTACAAGTGACTTTATCGATCGAAGAAATATTAAATCTAATATTACTAATTTTCAAGTTGATAATAAAAGATCATTTTTTTTTCTAATAACTTTTGCTGTTGAAGAAAAAAAAATAATTCTGAAAATCCATACTTTTGCAAGTTCAATTAATTATTATTAATAAAAACAGTTTATGAAAATATCAGTTAATAATTAAAATAATTAGCTTTATTATCTTGTAGCAACTTATTTACGATGCTCTTATAGAAACATTTTAAAAATAAAATATTTTGAGATATGATACATTTTATCCCAAGCATACTTTATTTTTGTTTGCGATATTGAAATCTTTGTTCTGAAATACTGATATTTTTTTCAGTAATTTTTAACTCTATATAATGAAAGAAAAAATAACAATAAAATACTTAAAAAAAAAAGATTTTATATTACAAATATTGCTTAATTATAACACGAATAATTTGGATTAACTTACTTTTTTTATATATATATATAATTAGGTTTATTTTTTATCACAAGGTAATAAAATATATAATTTTAAGAATAACGGTAAAATGCTTCTTTTCATTTAAAGAATTATAATTTCTATAAAGCATAAAATGCTTTTGTATCGTTTATGAGATATCTTTATATCGATAAATTGTTCAATGTATTCTTTAATCTTCAAGTAATTACGTTATTTTCCAGAAAAAAGTTTATGATTGTAGCAAAAGTACTGATAGCTAAAACAGTGAATGAGTTTTACTAAATGGGACTTAAGCATCTGATTGCTTTTGTTTAAACCATCCAAATTTTCATTTAATTAGAAAAAGAAAACGAACTTACAATGTTCAATAAAAGTTTGATATGAAATGTAAATTTAAAGATTAACATTTCCCTTAGTATATCCAATAATTAAAAAGAAGATTAAATAGCTAGTGAATAATGTGAAATCATCATAACACGACTTAATAATATCAGAAATACAATAGTAAATGTTTTAAGTAAAAATTCTTTAAGTATGAGTTTTTAGAAGGTATATTAGTTCCAAATCACCCATTATAAAATATTCTATGGGCTTTCAAATTTTCATTGGCGATTTATACTTATTAAAGTGAATTTTATTAAAATTTCAGTTGTTATATAAATGTAATTCTTACATTTTTAATTATAAAATTCTTACATTTTTAATAAGTAGCGAACATTCTTAAATTTTCACCAACGCACAAGTCTTATGCCTGTATTGAAACTGAACGCACTAATTTTACAGCAGGTGTAAGATCTATATTTAATACTTGAAAATTTTTCATTGAAAATTTCTCACGCCTTGCATTTATAATATTTTTTTTAATTGCTTAAAAGGCGTATAGCCAACATAGTGAAAAATATAGAGTGCCTTTTAAGCAATTAAAAAAATTGAATATTATGAATACAAGAGGTGAGAAATTTCCAAGTATTAAATATAGATTTATTCAATTATCGATGCTGGATTTTCTTTGGTTACATGTTTGCCCCAGGGTTGGTGGCTCATGGAAAATATTCCATCTTGTACTGCGGTTGTAGCCTTGCCAACATGTTATAGTGAGAAGGTTCCAGGCTGAGTATCGTTCCCAAGTGATTCAGTTGGTAGAACGTCAATGCGCTGTACTAATGACCCGTGTTCGAGTCCCGGCTTGGGTACTTGTTCACTATGTGGGCTATACGCCTTTTAAGCAATTTTAAAAAAAAAATTGAATATGGTGTAAGATTTGTGCTAAAAGTCGAATCTTCAAAACAGGCTAAATACGCAAAACGAAAAAAAATGTTTAATTCTCTTATAATTGATACTATATGGAACTTGAATGTAAAGGACAAAGAAGGAAATATGAAAGAGAATCATAAGTCAGATTTCTGTATCGACATAAGTGCAAGAGATAATTAAATAGAAAACTGCTCCAAAGAGACCCAAACTGTCTCCAAAGAGTCACTTGTCAATTTTTTAGTCTACCTAATTGGTGATATTCTGCAGCTTCTTGAAATTAAAATTAAAATCCTACGCATGAAATTTTGTATTGCGTTAACTGAACGCTTTTTCAGTAAACATTTTCAGCTATTCACAATCGCAATTTTATCACACTAAATGAATGAGAGAAAAATAAAAAGTGAGTGAAAGCATTATTAGATTACTATATTTTTAATTGTTTCAGAACAGACAAAAAGATAGTTTTATCATCTATAAGATAATTGTATAATCTTTTGAAATATAGATTCAGTGATGCTATGAATCAAAGATGATTTTTAAAGATAATTTAAACTAAGAAAATATTGCGAATTAGCTATGAATCATAATAAAACACTTTTCAATACCTATTATCTCAAACAGATAAAGATCGAAATTTTCTTACATTAAATATTTCCTACTAAATCTATAATGAAAATATGTTTTATAAAACAGAAGACAAAATGCATTTTTATGTAAATTGTCGCTAGGTAATGTTTTCAGAATGCCAGAAGATAATCATAATATTCGTCGCATGAATTCCATCATTCAAATATCATTTTACCTTACCAATGATCCGGAAATAGAAATGCATTTTGGATATAAAAAAGTGAATGCATTTATTCATTCATTCAAATTCTCTGACGAAGCTATTATGTTAAATAGGAGTGTCATTTTCCTATAACTTAAACTTTCTTTTTTCTTATAGAAAGAAAATGTATCTAGATAAAATTTAATGCAATATTAAGCAAAAAAATAATATCAAAAATTTATAAAAATACTTGAATAAACAAATGCTTTAATAAATAGAAATATACACACCTATGACTAAATCACAAAGAGCAGAAAAAAGCGCTTTGTATCGTCTTTTGTCTTAGAATGTATACTTCCTATTATATCACATTTTTTATGCCGTGAGTATGAAAGTTTCTGTTTAAGGCAGGATTCTTTCATGTATAAGGTCTGTTTTCGTATATTCTACGGTATTTTAAATTGCTATAACAACATCAAATTTTAAATTGCTTTGTGATAATTATTAAATGTTCCATAGTACTGTTAATTTAAAACAAAGAGGAATTAAAAAGTATTTTCACAAATTTTTACTTCCAAATACAAAGAGGATATGAAATATCTCACTAAATCAGCGACATAAAGGGAGAGGGGACCTATCTTTTAGGTGATGTCCGAAGGTTGGCAGCATTGTGAAATTCCACATATTGGAACAAGGTCCAACTATTTAAATTGATTAGGCCAGCCATGTTGTATAATAAATTATACATTCATATTCTCAGGAACCGATTATCTGAATCATATGCATACATGTTTACAATTATAAAAGAAATTGACAAACTCATCGTTTGCAAATTTTTATGCCAGTCGTGGGGTGAAACTTGAGAACAACAGGCATTGAAGTGACAATAACCCTCAGTAGCATATGGGGTACCATTATCATTGCACCCATGTTATACGAATATGACTTGATTGCTCAGTGCCAGCAGAAAATGTTGCAGAAGACTGTCTTCCCTTCTCTGCTCACTAAAACCTATTTACCATGTTTTACCATGTATGTTTTCTATTATTAACCATGTTATATTTTTGCATATACTATGCCATGTTATATGGTATATTTTATTTGATATAAATGTAACCCATGTTATATTGACAATATCATATAACATGGATATATATTTTAATATATCCATATTATAATATGGATATTATCCATATTATTTCCGTGTTATATTTACCATGTTATTATGAACAGGTTGGGATTCATCCCTATTACGAATTATCTGCTAGCATATACAATGCAAACAACAGAAATGTTTCTGGATCAAACAAAATTTCACGAAAATATTATATAGCATCTTCCGAATCATCCCCTATTCCTAAACTCGTTCCGTTATCTTTAGTCCGAGATCTTTCCGAGATTTAAGGTGGTATTTTGTAAACAAATGTATCTTTTGTTGCCCCCTTTAAAAAGGGGGAAAACCGAAACTTTTCTGAGTAGTTTTTAGAGTGCATTTATTTTTTAGAGTGCATTAATCAGTTTTCTCATTATGACATATAACTTCTTCGGATGCTATCAGTTTTCAAGTAAACCTTTTTATGTTCAACACACAATAATAATAAGTTAACAGCATTAACATGCATGTTAAAAGTATCATTATTTCATTATTCTTCCATGTATAAATTTTGTTACGCAGATGAAGATATTTATTTGGCAATTTATATTTAATGTTCAAAAGACTGATTTACACTGGAAAAATTCTTCGTAAATATATTTTTTTTCCTTTTTACGGGAAGCAAAAAGAAACATTTATTTCAGAAATGCTTCATTAAATCTGGAATATCTATAAGTTTTTGAGGTTTCTGAAGATAAAGTAACGCTTTTCGAAATCGTGGATAACTGAGAATAGGTTGTATTATATTTTCGTAAAATTTTGATAAATCCATTTCTCTTCTTTTACAGAGAGGCTAGGTGGCTCGATTTATTCACCACTTAACTGGCCGGCGTGGTCCGATGAAATGGGCACCCAGATCAGCTGATCTTACTCCACTCTCGATTTTTACCTTTGTAACACATGTAAGCAAGAGCCAATTTAATTTAATAAGAAAGTCAAGTTACGTATGCTTAATAATGTAATCTGTAATAATGGATGTGGTTTGTTGCGATGGTGGACATATTGAGCAAACTTAACTTATCTTTCTTATTAAAAATATTATCTGAATCAAACTTGCTCACACTTTTATTTCTAAATGTGCATTTTTATTAGCAAATCTGCATTTTAATGCAACACTTGTGTACAGGTTTTTAAGATGGTGATTATTTTTTTATACACTTACTATTTAGGACTGATAATTAAATTATGTTTGCCTGTAAGATATGATTGCATATTAAATCGAGGATGCTGTACACTTTCATAGTTGACTTTTGTTCGCTATCGCTCGTAGTTTTCGATATTGAGTCAATAACTTTCAAATTCACAACTAGGAGCGCTACAGTCGTTATATGATAGCGCATAGTTCTTTTACTATGGGTAGACCCTTTTATCCCAACTCTATTTTTATCCGTTCAAAACCTATTTGAGTGTTTATGGACATTAGTTTGTACCCTGCATATGACGATTGCTTGTAGTATGTTACCTCTCTTCGGTCTAGCGTTTTGTTAAGGGTGCAATAGATTTTCAAATTAAAATGGAAAATTTTCAAAATTTCGAATTTTTAATTTAGCATTGTACTAACAGTATTTATGAGTCATGCTTCTGATTCAGATACCAAAAATCATTACGATCATTTTTAAGCGAGTTATACGAATTTTCGCTTAGCCGCAAGCAACAGCTGTTCCAGCTCCGCTCATTAAAAACAGCAGTATTGCCAGTACGCTGTTTTTTTTATTAATTTCTTGATTGCCACCACATTTTTGAAATAGTATAATTCGCCTCGTTTTCGTCTTATTTAATATGCCTTAAAATAAGAGGAATATTACTATTTCAAAAAAGTGGTGGCAATCAAGCAAATAAAAGTTTTTTTTTTTTTTTTTTTTAATGTAGCTGAGTTAAAAAATCTCCTTTGTTAAGACTGTGCTGATCTCGGCAGCTGCGAAGGGTTATTTTTTCAGACTCAATTACATTTTCTGTATCATGCATATTTCTCCTGTCACGGAGTATATTAATATATGAAAAATATACAAAATGCTCCTCAAAATTTTATTTTAGTAATGCAACTGTATATTCCCTACAAATGAAGGTGAGTTACTTTACAAAACATTTATACAGATTATTCAGTAATATATCCATATTTTACTTTAAAAAAAGTATCAGGTATCCTGAAAGGTTTATAATGGCATTTGAAATAACGTCAGATATTCAATAATAATAGAAAAAAATATTATATAAATTTATAGTTTTCATAAGTTTTTTCTTTCTAAAATATATCTTCTAATTTCAAGCTTGTATACTGAAATTCTATCTTCAGCTATGCGTAAGTTAAGTAATGCCGCCCAAAAGTTGCTCTTCTTAACCCCTTGAAGGGAACCGGTATATTATATATACCACTTAATTTTAATCCCAAAATGCTACAATGACACCAGAATTTTATAATCAAATTTTGAATTTATAAGGTACATGAGGAAAAGCTTTTACTTATTTTAAAATAAATTCGTTCGTGAGTCCTGGTGTCAATCAATCATTTCACTATTGTAGCTAAAAGAGTACTTTGCCCCTGAAGGGGTTAATCTGAACGCGTTTTGAAAACTTTAATACACTAATAAAGAAAAGCACTGACTATTACTTATTTACAAAAGAATTTCACAATTATAGAAATGAAATATTCTTAATTTACAATAGCTGTGTCAAATGTTTACAGATTTTTGTCAAAATCTATGAAACAATATGTAAATACTATATCCTTAGATTTGTCTGTAGTATCTGAAAATTCATTAAATGTTTAGAAACTATTAAGATACGCCAATACTCTGCTTGACAAATTAAGTGCGAGAACAGTTAGTGCAATGTTCATAAAGGCTAATCACTGTTCCGTAAACCATGCAGCTAAGTCATACATATAATAGTTAGAGAAAAGTTTATTTATGAAATGTGACTATTGGAAATTAGAAGAGAAATCATAGCACTCTTAATGTACATCGCCGTGTTGCACTTTGAATGTTAGTTATTCCTGAAATGTCAATGTAATGAGTGGAATTCCACAGTGAAGAAGAATTTAACGGACAAATTTAGATACATAATAATTAATATCTAAATTTAAAATATAATAATTAATATTATAACTGATATAGAAATATATATTTTTATTTAAAATGGTAAAATTTCTTACTCAGATAGACGAAATTGTTTCGGTATTCGTAGTGTTCCAGGCTTTTGTGGTTAATGAGTAGGGGAGACTGGTACACAGTGGACCACTTTTTTAGTTAATTTTTTTTTCTCTTTAATGGATAAACCGATCTGCATGAAAATGCTTTTGAATATTCCTTAAATCTTTATACATTCATCATAATTTTCTCAGAACATAGTTTTCTATACATTTTTCAAAAAACAAAATTTTATATGCACCCGTAAAGTGAATCAGTGTGCCCCAGAAGTGGGGCATACTAGTCCACCCACCGGGGCACAGTGGACCGCTATTAGGTATGATATGAAATACGATATAAATCTATTTTTCATTAATCTAATTCTTTTTTATTTCCCCTTTACCACCAAAATAACATAGTAATATAAATTTGCAAGTAACATTTTGAAACAAAAACGAAATTAATCATATTTTGAAAATAATAACAGATTAATACAGGAACAATTGAAATTTAGATGAAGTTATTACAAAAAAAAATCAGCACACATTAACATTTGCAAATGAAATTCCAAAATATTTATGAGTAAGATTGAGCCTGGAATTTTCCTGAAATACTTTTGGGTCTGGGAGCAACATTATGAAATAATTGACATCAACAACAGATTTACCTACAGTTTCGGAAAAAATAAACTGATTTCCATTCAATTTGTGTCTCATGAATCTTACTTGAATAGAATCATCATCAATTAGACTACAGTTATATTTATCAAAGGCAGTAAATACAAAACAAAATATTTCTTACTGTGTTAAATAAATTGTTATTTTTCTTTGTTTACTTTATTTTACAGTTAAATAACTACTTTAAAATATTATTTTTGTTTATAGAAAATAAGCAAATATTAAATATTTTGAACATTCTGCATTACAGGAGCAGAGTGGATTGTGGGCCACTGTGTCGCAGGAGTGGGTGGTCCACTCTGCCCTATGTTGAAGTTCAATAAATAATCATACTAATATTGTTTATAGCTTTCTTTTAACCAAATTAACTTTACAGTTAAAGAAAAACAAGTGTCTTAGCTTTGCTAAAAAGCTGTTTTGTTGTATTTGTCTACAACCTTTAATTACTAAAAAAATAAAAATATGATGATGAAAAATTTTACTTTTAGAAGCTCAAAACAATCAATTAGTATAAAATAGTTCTATCTGAGCTAAACATATTTTTTGAGGGCTATAAATAATCAGTCCAGTGCTGTTGTATATTAGGATAGAAGAGAAGCTTAAATTTTTTTTAAATAAATAAAATATTAGGGGGTGGTCTACTGTGACCATAGGTCCAGCGTGTACCGGTCTCCCCTACAATACATCTGTGGAAGCAACTAATTTATTTAGAGATATCTTTTCACCGCGTCAAAGGAGAAAGTTTCGCAACAATATTCTGTTAACGTTGGAATATGTTCCATAATATGTTCCATGATTTGTTTTCTTTTTGTTGCCAGTTAAATTCCGGTTTTGCACTTACTTTCAGAGAATTTTAATGAAATATATTTAAAGAAATCTATATACATATTGAAATACTAATGGTTACTCCATGAAAACTGAGCCTTTCCAAATGCGGATCTATTAACCGGACAGCTACCATCGTAAGAGACGTGTTTAAGTGTTGAATCCAGGTTGCTATAGGAGACACCCTTCAAAGTGAGAACATGCAATCAGATTTTTATATATACTACATAGGATGCTAAATTTTAGTTTAGTTAGGAAACGCGTAGCACAGTTTAAAATTCTCCTTCTGGAGTTTCTGTCAATAAACGGAAATGTGTTCGCGAACTTTTGTGCTGTACTGTAGTGTTCATATCCTTTTTGTGCTGTACTGGAAGTGTACATATATTAACAAGAACGAAAAATCATGCATCAAGTATAGATTATGTAACACTTTCTAACGCTTCCAAAATAATTTTACAAATCATTACTGTTTTATAAGCTGAATAATAACATCTAAGTAAACAATTTGGAAAACGCATAACATATTTAACAAGAACGAAAAATCATGCGTCAAGCATAGATTATGTAACACTTTCCAACGCTTCCAAAATAATTTTACAAATCATACCGTTTAATAAGCTAAAAGATAACATATAAGTAAACAATTTGGAAAACGCATAACCTATTTAAAAACATAATTTCAGGAATTTCCAACATATACAATATTCGGAAAAATATCCGTATACTTTTATTCAGTCCTGTATAGGATCTATAGATTTGTATATATACTACATAGGATGCTAAATTTTAGTTCAGTTAGGAAACGCGTAGCACAGTTTAAAATTCTCCGTATGGAGTTTTTGTCAATAAACGGAAATGTGTTCGCGAACTTTTGTGCTTCCATGTATAGGATCTACATAATTTATACACACCACGAAATAGACAAAAAGCTGGTTAAAATTAAAATCGCGTTCAGTAACTTAAAACGCACTTCCAGGAATTATAGTTAACAGACAGTAGAGAATTATTTTGTGTGTCCCTGTAAATGAACGATGACTGCTATACACACAATATTCTGTAGTAAGCCTCTTGTAATGCACCTTAGTGATATATATAAATTCCAATGCGTTTAAAATAATGAAACATTATTTAAATAAACCGCAGACGATTTTTCTCGATAGACGTAATGTAACGGAATTCTTTTGACTGTCCCTGTAAAGTATCTATAACTGCTATGCACACCCTATTCCATAATAAGCTTCTTCTAATGCACCTTAGTGATATATGTAAATTTCAATGCGTTTAAAATAGTGAAACATTATTTAAATAAACCGCAAATGATTTTTCCCCATAGACCGCAATGTAACGGAATTCTTTTGAGTGTCCCTGTAAAAAAAATTATAAGTGCTACACACTTCCGTTGAAATAGGGAACATGCTATAGCTAACGACAATAACATATAAAAATTGCAGAGCAATCCGAGCATATTTACGGGAGTTAGAGCACGGACAGACGGTCAGACGACAGACGGCCATCCGGCCAGACAAACCGAAGTCATAAACACTTTTCAACTAGGTTAGAAAGTATTAAAAACGTAGTTTCAGGAATTTCCAGCATATATTTCCAACATACACAATATTCGGAAAAATATTCGAATACTTTTATTCAGCCCTGTATATGATCTATAGATTTTTATACATACTACGTAGCATGCTAAATTTTAGTTTAGTTAGGAAACGCGTAGCAGGAGTTTAAAATTCTCCTTCTGGAGTTTCTGTCAATAAACGGAAATGTGTTCGCGAACTTTTGTGCTGTACTGTATATGAAATACAGAATTTTTATGCACCAAGTAATAGACAAAAAGTGAGTTCAATTTAAAATCGCATTCAGCAACTTAAAACGCACTTTCAGAAATTATTGTTAACAGACAGTAGAGAATTGTTTTGTGTGTCCCTGTAAATGAAAAATGACTGCTATACACACAATATTCTGTAGTAAGCCTCTTGTCATGCACCTTAGTGATATATATAAATTTCAATGCGTTTAAAATAGTGAAACATTATTTAATTAAACCGCAAACGATTTTTCTCCATAGACGTAATGTAACGGAATTCTTTTGACTGTCCCTGTAAAGTAACTATAAGTGCTATGCACTCCCTATTCCATATTAAGCTTCTTGTAATGCACCTTAGTGATATATATCAATTACAATGTGTTTGAAATTGTGTAACATCATTAAAATAAACCGCAAATGATTTTTCCCCGTAGACCTTAATGTAACGGAATTCTTTTGAGTGTCCCTGTAAAAAAACTATAAGTGCTACACACTTGAGTTGAAATAGGGATCATGCTACAGATAACAACAATAACATATAAAATTTGCAGGGCAATCAGAGCATATTTACGGGAGTTAGAGCATGGAAAGACGGACAGACGGCCATACTGCCAGACAAACCGAAGTCATAAACACTTTTCAACTAGGTTGGAAAGTGTTAAAAAACGAAATTTAATTTTATATATGTTTCTCTTTTCGTTTAACTTATTTTCAGAAAAAATAAATGTTACTCTGCGTCTTAGAAGGGCATTAAAATTCTTATTTTTTTACGGCGAAAATCTTATATACAAAGAATTTTTATATACAAAGAATATTTAATAAAAATTAGATGAACAAAAAGTTTCAGCTACCCAGCGCCAGAATTTCCGAATAAATAAATTTCGGGAAAAGAAACCAGACATCTTAAATAATAAGATAGATAATTGTGATAGAAAAATTCTGAAAGATGGCATTGTTTAAAATTACTATATGAGGCTAAACTGATTGACTAAAGACCTAACTGAAATGACAATGTGATAACTAAAGGAGCCCATACCAAAATTCAACAGAATTACTTAATACACTAGTGTGCAAAACTTAAGCAACAAACATAAAATGCTAATTTCTGAACACGTGAGTACTCAAAAGAAAATTCTATAAACAGCAAGTGCAGAAAATAGGTACTACCCTAAAAGCACAGACAGTCGATATGAAGTTTTTCTTGACATCACAAGTGGTCACAACTGTCACAGTCACTACAATGAACAGAAATGTGATTTCATTCGTCTCATTTTTACTCCCATTTGGTCACTACACTGAACAGTTATCATGACTGCTGCTTTTTGACGAGTCAACAGGTGACTTTACAGGGAAGTCATCTTGTGACTCTCATGTGAATGTCATTTTGACACTCCATTGTAAAGTCATCATGATAGTTGTTCTGTGACGAGTTCCCAAGTGACAGAAAATTAAATCATCTGGTGACTTTTCACAAAGGAGTGCAATGATGACTTCACAATAGAGTGTGAATCACCGGAAAGTTGCCATGCGACTTCATTGTGACATTACTTGGAGACTCATCACAATGCAATGCTTACAATGACTTCAAAGTTCAGTCTTCAACTGACAGTGACTTGAGAATCACAAGGTGACTTTATTATAATGTCACCTGGTGAACCCTCGCAAAGCGACAGTCACAGTGACTTTTCAGTGTTAACAATCATTTGAGAGTAATAATGAGACAGTGAAATATCCCATATTTTGACTCATCGTAGCGATTGTGACATTTCTAACCATGTGTGACGTCAAGGGGACTTCACATCGACTGGCCATGCTGTTAGGGTAGTACCTCTTTTCTACACTTGCTCTTTATAGAATTTCTTTTTGAGTACTCACGTGTTCAGAAATTAGCATTTTGTGTTTGTTGCTTAAGTTTTGCACACCAGTGTAATTTAGGCGAAGAAGTAAAAATGAAGAAAATTTTAATTTTATTAATAACTCGAATTGTAATTAAGATAATTGGACAAAAATTTAGTGACACGTCTAATCAAATATTTAACACTTGCATACAAAATTTCAGAAAAAATGACGTAGAACATTTCTTAATATTTGCAAAATAGTAAATATCGGAAATTAAATTCACTGGAGTTTTGATGGAACACAGTGAGAAATAAAAGAAGTAATTGATCAAATTTTAAAAAATCGCAATTAATTAACCACAGGACCAATATTAATTATTCAGGCATCAAATTCTTAGCAATTAAAATAAAAAGAACGATATGAGTTTCGAGGTACTCACCTGCCTAGTTCCGCTCCCGCTAACCTGCCATTGCAGAGCAAAAAGTAAGTCGACTTTACTGGATCGAAAACCCATTCATTACATGTCTCTTAAAATCATTAGATCATCATCTGAAGCAATAGCTGAACTATTTATATACCGGTTCAATCTTTTATTAATCGGGCTGGACATGATAGACAGATTTTAAAGAAATCGTGCTTAAACATTATTGTAAAAACAAAAAAAATAAAGTAATAAATAAACTGAGATACATTTTTCAAACAAGTTGTATTTGAAAGAAATTTTTTCTTTTTTGACGGTTTAAATATTTAAATTATGCGTTGTTTCGAACCAAATATTTCAGTAAAAGCGAAATTTATTGGTCGGGTGTTTTCTCCATCAATATGACATGAGTGTTATTCAACAACATGTGTTGCTTTATGATATAGATGTACATCTAGATAAAATTAAAAAAGTACTTCATTGTTTCATTAGTAAGTTGAAACTCGTGTTTGCACATTTTTACTTATTGCAAAATTCTACTGCAGTGATTAATTTTTTTTCCTCATATCATAAATATTTTTAATTTAAAAAATGAAAATTACTTGCAATGAAGCTGAAAATTACCAAAATATATCGATTTATAAATGATCATGAATGAAACATTTGTTATTGTTAAAAAAATTTAAATATTTGTATCATTTTAAAAAGAAAATTAAAGCATTTTTGTCTACATTGTTTCATATTCTGAGTAGAATTAAACAATTGTTTTTCAAGTAGTTTCTTACACTTGTTCACTTGTTAAAGTACTTTTTTTTTATCTGTACTTCATTGAGCTAAATTCATTAATGATTAAATGTCTGTCGAATACAGCATTTGCATTAATAAATATGGGAGAAACTAGAGTTTTTATATGTGCTCAGAGAAACATAACTCCAAACAATAAATTCCAAAAAAACATGTAAATCTCTGCATCGTACTTTATTGGTTAATTCATCCAATTTAATTGGCTAATAATTATTAAGATATTTTAACAGAAAAGTGATGAAAACAAATTTCATTAGATTATCTCGATAAAATAACTTTTTAAAAACATTCACCTTACAATCATTTAAGAAAAAAATAGTTAGATCATGGGAAACATTCCAAATAACGTCAGATAGAGAAAAACAGTTTCGTGATTTCTGAAGCCGTCTGGGACACGTGTAATAGCATTATCCCTTAGTTACGAACATAACTTTGCGGGCTTTTGCTGAATCAATACTAAATGGAAAAAATTCCACTGGATGTATCATAAAAACAAGAAATTGTTTCTTAATGTTGTTTATAAATATATATAAGGATAATAAAATAATTTAACATTTTACTGACTATTTACATCGTAAAATAAAAGAACGTTTAAATATTTTGAAGGAGATATTTTACTCAAAGTCATGCTCTGTTACTGTTATTTTTTATGTTTTATCTATATAAATGTTTTGCAGTTTAATGTATATTATGTATAATCATGTTTTTCCGCTTTCTATATTTCATTATTTTTTGAATTTTTGTAGCATGTTACAAGCTAATAAAAAAGGAATTCGCAGTTTCCTAGCAACTAAGAATTAAAACATTCACTCTGAAATCCACATCCCTAAACTCCGCACACGCTGCCGCACTTAAACAGTGTTTCACACAAACCGTATAATCGCTAGATTTGACTAATTATTATTTTTCACAAATAATTTGACGATTTTGAAATTAATAAATAAAACTGTTTAAATAAGTCAAAAATCTGCATGTTAAAAGTTACCAGATAGGTTTTTTCACCAAGCATATTTTTCTATTAAATTCTATTATTTAACCAATTTCTTTTCTACTCAAACAAAGGATATATTTGTTTATTTTTTATAAAAGTCATAACTAATACTCGTAGATTAAATTTTTTTTATGATCTGAAATGCATAAAATCTCTGATTTCAAGTTAAGTGGATTTCAAAGATCATATTGATCTTAAAATGAATGGCTAATAACTTCTATGAACTCTTTAAAATTGTCAAATCATTTATAACTTTGATTAACATAATTATGTTATGAATGCATTTTCAGTTTGCATGATAATACATATTTACATATACTAATATTCATACGTATTTAAATAAATATATTTATAAAAACATTCAGACAGAAATTATGCAATTACCTTGATTTTAAAATATTATTTTTTTCTCACTTAAACTTTGTTACAAATTTTAAAAGAAATATTTATATAAATGCCTATATCTAAAACTATACCATAATATATATATCATTATAGACTATGTCATAAACCCAATCGGGTATAAAAAGTTCCTGCATATACTCGACACATTTTTACATTCTTCTACCTTTACAAAAAAAAAAAAAAAAAATATTGAATTTGTGAAAAATTTCATCTTCAAGTTTTAGACGGAATTATACGTTTTAGAAGGTTCTGAACACGATTTGACTATTTTTATAAAATGTCAGTCTGTGAGTCTGTCTGTCTGTACGTGGTAAAAATTTTGGTAGGCGCTCTATCTCAAGAACCAATGCAAGAAATTTCCTAAAGCTTTAGATTCAGCTAGATGTTGATATAAAATAGTACTGATTATTTTTTGGTGCAAATTGCATAACAGGTGGAACTGTAAGGCTAAATTTTTCACGATTTTTATAAGAGCTCTATCTCAAAAACTAATGCTCAGATATTCATCAAACTTTTAGATTCTGTTAGATGTTTGCATAAACAGTTGATGGTTAGGTTTTGGTGTAAATTTTCAAACAGGTGGTGCAGCTATTTTTCAGGATTTACACGATTTTAGCGATAGTCATATCTCAAGAACTAATGCATGGAATTTAATAAAACATTATATTAAGTTAGACCTTGATATATATTGGTACTGATTAGTTTTTGGTGTAAATAGCCCAACAGATGGCGCTTCTAGGCTGCATTTTTTACGATTTACACAATTTTAGTAATAGTCATATCTAAAGAATAACAGAATTTCATCAAACTTCATATTCTGTTAGACTTTGACATAAGTTGGTGCTGATTTCATTTTCAAGTAAATCATATAACACGCGGCGCTGGTATACTGCATTTGTTATTTTAAAATGCACAGTTAAAATAATTCCGCTTTTTGAAGTATCTGCATGTATGAGATAGCAGAAAGTTTTGGCATTGGCACATCCAACTAGTTAAATTTGTTTACCTACTATTTATGTTCTAAAATTCTCTACACATTAACTTTTGCCTACTTTGGGCTAAATAATACAAAATATTTGATACAATGCTACTTTTTGTTCAGAAATTATTAAATTTTTAATAACCACCGGGAAGAATATATCACAGACTCAGAAAATTTAATGCATGAAAAATTGAGTTAAAGTTCTTTTATCTTAAACTAAAAATTGAAAATCGGAAAAAGATGGTTATTTTTATATAAAACTTCTTTTGCATGTATTTATTCAACTTACGAAAATATGTATGTTATTATGAAGAAGGAAGAAGATTTTCAAGAGTACATTTGGAAAATTAAAATATTAGCTTTTACATTCATATAATTATAATTTATTTAGAAAATGAACATTAAAACTTTTCTCCATTTAAAGTTTAAAATATTAACCCCATTTAAGATGAAACAACGAAAAAATGATAATTACCTATCCAATTATTTATCTATTATCATACTACTTTTAGAAATACTTGTCGCTTAATAATGCTGTGCTGGTTACTTATATTTTTTAATAAGCAACACTTAAGTTGATACACATAATTATGCAGCCCATTAATAAAGTGCAAGAATACATTAAGGTGATAATTTTTCCAGTACTTTGATGAGAAAATAAACTGTTCGCGTGAAATGTATTAACACGCGAAGGGAAAATTTTAAGAATATAATAAATGGACTTTTAAAGGAACTTTTGAAGCGTTGCTATTTGAAGTGTATTTAATGAAATTAGAAGGTTCAATTGTTTATTTTTGTTGAAAAGGTCATGATGCTTATATATTTTAGTAAATAATGAATGTTCCAGATGAGGTCATTTTTGTGACACATTTAAATATATTTTCAGGCCATTCAGTTATATCTTATTTAAATAATCAAAAAATGTATTTTTAACGATATTCTCTAATTTGTAATTCATATCAGAGAGTGTTTCTGTGCGTTATGGCAAATACAAATTATTATCCATTTGTAGGAAAACGTTTCTTAAAAAATAAGAAACGTCTCTTAAATTCTATAATCTTGATACATTTTTTTACTATTTAATACGATTCAATAAATATAATATGCACAAAAGTATCAATGCACAAGTGATTGACCCGTGAGACACAACTGTAAAAACTCAAAAATAAACCATCAATATATTAAATTTGTGGTTAGTAAAAATGGCTGGTACACTTCAGTACAAATCTCCCGTTTTTATATTAACTAGGAAATCCATTCAGCGCATCCTGGCTTACATAACATCGATCAAAACCTTTTCTTTATTGTAAACTGAAATATATTTTTTTTACATTTAATATGTATTTTTTAGATTGGTCATAAACAACACAAAAAACGATATATTTTTATCAATTATCTATCAATAATATATTCAAAAGTATTTTTTTTTAATTTATTAAAAGGTATACTTTCGTATTAACCTCATGTCAAGAGTTAATAGCCGAAGAAATCGCCAAAGATTTCACTATTTACAGTAACTGTTTTGATTCTGATAATTGTAGTGGTTTAAGCAAGTAGTTCGATGTAGTAGTCTGTCAAATTTGTGTTTTATTTATACTATTTTATTTATTTAATAATTAAGTTTTAATTTCGGTATGGATAGTTAGATAAAAACTGATTGGATTTAACTTTTGGATCCCAGTTTCAGTGTCTACAAACCATTTTCCGAATTATGTATCTGATTTCAGCGTATATTAGGAATAATGTATATAGAATGTTTGTTCCCTTGTATTTGTTTTAAATTGTCGATTCATTTTGTGATTTCTTTAGAACTTCCTAAAAAAAAAATCGTAAACGATATATAGACAACTTTTATAATTTCAAGTTACATTCGGACGCTGTTTTTTAGAAAATAAAATTGCTTTCAATAAGATTCATATTTCAAGCTTCAAATTTCGAAAATCTGAAGGGCTATTTTTTTAAATGTTAAATTATGCATGACTGCCAGATAACGGATCTTCTTTTGCTTTTATAAGTTCTCTTCAATTGTAAAGGATTGTAACTAATTTCTAAAAGAAGTATTAAAATTTCCAAAATGTTAATGGAAAATAAATCAAAGTTTTAATTTGAAAAATAATTAAATGTAACCAAATAAAGTGTATTTTTCCTTAATTCACTAACCCCAATTATTTTTAAAACAAAAATAATTTAATTACTTTCATGTTTTTTTTTTTTTTTTTTTTCAAGAAAATAAACTGCTTTTCTCTTTTTTTCAAAAATTTTTTTTTTCATTTTTTTATGTTAAGATTAACATACTTCAACTTCGAAATCTTCTTTCAGAAAGTAAAATGTAAAATACCCATGATTATTTCATTCCAACATAGTTGAAAAATGTTTATGACTTCGACTTGTCGATCTGCCGTCTGTCTGTCTGTCCAAATTGTACCTGTCACTAATTCTTCTAAATATATTATGATGGCCATGTAAATGATATACGTTATTGAGGTTTGCAATATTATGTTCTCTATTGAAAATGACGTGTATAGCTTTTGTTATTCGTATGCAAGGACAGAAACGAAATCTGTTACATTCTGAAAAAAGTCAAAAAAATAATTTGCTGTGCATTTTAATGACTTTACGATACTTCAACTATAATGAAGTTAATATGCATAATTGTGGTAGACTATAACTTTTTTTTTAGTATAAAGTAAGTAGCATTTATAGTTTATTTACAGGGATGCACAAAAGAACTGCGTTACATTATAATGTATGGGGGGGGGGTTACAGAGTGTTACACAATTTCAGTATAAGGAAATTCATATGCAACACTGAGGTATAATACAACATGTCTTATAGATTGTGGAGTACGTAGTATTTTTCGTTCATTTACAAAGACACACAAATGAAGTCGGTTACAGGATTGACTATGAGCGATAATTGCTGGAAAAGCGTTTCAGCTGTGAAAGTATTTTTAAACTTAACAGAATTTTGTATATTTAAAAGTGTGTATAACTTCTATAGATCACATACAAGACTCCACGAAAGTTTGCACACATTTCCGGCTATGAGCTACTGAAAATGGGCTGAAAATATATTTTTATTGCGTGATTTTTAAAATATTTATTTAGAAATATCATTTTATTGTAGAAAAAACTTAAATTTCTTAACAATGTTATGGTAGTGTTAGAACGTGCTTCATAGTTTGTACCCAATGCACGACTTTTCTTTGTTTTTATTGTATTGTATTATCATTCTCTTTTCTTCAGAACAGGTTCTACACACTATAATGTATCATATGTACAGAGCTGTACAGTTCTGTCCCTCCTTAGGTTATGTTACACTACAAAATCATGTAAAATGTGATAAAAAATGGAGAGAAAAATACAGTTCAATACTTTTTTATTTTAAACAATAATTAATGCCCCATTTAAAAAAAAAAGTTAAGCAACTCTATTTTTTTTTTTTTTTTTTTTTTGGGCATATTTTATTTGTTCAATTATAAGTTGGATATGCTCCGCAAAGTACTAATAGCAATTATTGTTAATAATTATAAAATGATTTTGTAAAATAATCGTATAATATTCATCCAAGATCTATCTCTATAATTAAAATATGGATATTCATTCTTAATTAATTCATTTATTTAAGAAGCCTTTTATTTATTTATTTATTTATTAAAATGCACACCACAGACGAATCCATTTACAGTGTTGCAAGAACATCATAAGAAAAAGGAAAAAACATATATACATATAAACACATATCATATACACAAATACATCATATACAACACGAATACAAACACAAAACGATAAAATACTGTATAAGTTTAAATAAATGTTTGCAACACTTTTAAGTAGATATCAACATGGTACATATTTTCAAGCAATTAGGAATTAATACTTAATTGTTTTAATAACATATATTATGCTACCCTAAACATTCTTAAAACCCAAGTTTTAGCAAATATAGAGAAGGAAATATAAATCAGTTCTTTGCAACACAATATAATTCTTTTGTAGAATAAAGAAAGAAGATTAATGTGAATGTATAAATAGTCACATCGGTACTTTTCTTGCTATAGGGATCATGGCGAAATAAAAAAATGTTTCTGGCAAAAGAAGGGAATTTTTCAAACATATTTTCAGACAATCTAAATCACTGTTTTATACACAAGCAATATTTTTGCAATATTTATGCAATTTATAATATGCAATAATATATATATATGTAATATTTATATATATACAATATATATAATATTTATAATATATATATTTTTAATATACAAGAGCCATTTATCTGTTATTATGTACAAACAGAACTAATTTATCTAATAAATGTAGTCAGAAGCATTTTTAATACATTGTGCCAATTCGGCGGGATAGTAGATGTTATGTGGTAGCTTACTGGTTAGTTTGCCGAAATAAAGCACAGATTATTTAGCCTATGCAAATTATATTTTATTCACAAATAAACATGTGAGGATAAATAGTGTAGTGCACAGGATAATAATTGAATTAATGTAAATTAGAGTTCGTAGATACGAACAGATACTAAAAGAAGGTGGCAGCAGGAACTAATTCGTAAATCCTCTTGAAAACAGTTTGATCAGAACAACCTCTCCTCGAGGACTCAAAAAAAGGTACAGTCTTAGAATTATAAAAAAAAGTTCTCAACTACTAAGGAACAAAGGGGTTCCTTCTAATCCGCTCTTACTCACCAATCAGTAGAGCTTCAAACCTCACAGCGATTTCACTTCGCTGACGACGATTCTCAGGGTCAGAATCTTTTTTAGAGAGACCTTCTCTCTCTCTCTCCAAAACAACAACTGACCATCGACTCTCTGCTCGTCCTTCCAGCCCCCTCACACCTCGCGGGGGTGGCAGGAAACGAGGGGTCTTTAACCTCGGACAGCCTTCCTTCTCTTTGCTGAAACCTAGTGAATACGTTACAGCATCACCCCTCTGGTTCTGTCAGATTTTTATTTCTGAAGAAAAATCTAACTGCAAATTCCCAGAACTTATTCCAAACTTACAATAGGGGCTTACCACCATCCTTGTCTGTCATTAATTACATTTTAACACTCAAACAGCACATCATAATGACACTATAAATTTTACACACTTAAAAACACTGTTACAAAAATAAAAGAACTAAGAAAAAAAATATCTATATACACATCATTATCTACTTTATCCTTATTTTTCTATACCCAACGCCGATATGCGGCAGTGATGGAATTCAGTTTTCCCAGGTTTGTAACCGAAAGATTGCCTGTCATCTAGCGAATTTACTGATTTCCTGACAGCTGGTAAATTTTCTCTAGAACTATCAGACAACTGCTTAATTGGACCGAATTCACTTTCACTCTGGGGAAAATAATCAATAGAGGATCGCCTTCCAGTTTTTGTGAAGATCGCTTTACTCTCCTTTCTGTCGCGTTTTACCCTCCTTCCTATATCAGATTCACGCCTGGGCTTTCCATAAATCACCCTATCTTTTTGGGCTAACTTTCCCCCGCACTCTCGTAAACAGATAACTTCGTTTCCGGAGCTGTGCCCGCTCGAGTTCTGTCGGGGGGTCAAGCCGGTGTTGACCTGAGGTGGTTTTGAATTCGTTTTGTCCAGTTGCGCTTTATTCCCCCTCGAATAATGAGACATTTCCGTGCTCTTAGCTGTTAACGCGGGTTTCTTCTCAGCGCACTTAATTAACTCTGGTGGGTTCTTCACTATTTTTTTGGCTCCAGGACAAGAAGGGAAAATAGTCTCCTCACATATTTTTTTCTATTTCGGAATCAAGTTTCGTTTTGCTCGGTAACTCAGGGAGTAGGCTATCATTATTCTGATCCCTTTCTTTATCTTCGGTATTGTCGAACCGTGGGGCAATTCCAGTCTTCTTCCCCCTTCTAACATTGGGATCGGAAAGACCTGATAATTTATTCTGGTCATCCGCATTATCTTTTTTGATTCTCTGACGAATCTGCCTGTGGCGCGATTTGCAAATTAATATCTCCACCCACATGCGTTTTTTTAACTTAACGAAATCGCGTACTTTCGATTTCATAGTTTTCCTATCTAACTTATCTCTTATCCAACATTTTTTTGAAATCTTAACATTTGTCTCGCATTTCGGGAGAACAATCGGTTCAGGGTTTCCCTCAACATGGGAAAAATTACACTTATTGTTATCAGCGTCCGGACCAACTGTGGACGTGGGACTTTTCACAAATTCTTTGACCTGTTCACTAGAGGATTTTCTTTCTTTTTCTGCGATACAGGATTGTGAGGAGGGAGTTTTAGTTTCGATATGTACGTTCGTTACGAGCCGCTCCCTAGTTCGGGTTAACGCGGAGCTTATCAGTTTGGGTTTTGAATTGACTTGATCGATTAATATTTGGGTCTTATTTCCGAGTAAATAATAATCCATCTCCACGTTTTCGTCTACAATTCCTGCACGGGTCGTGACAGTTGTCCCGTCTTGTGTTTTCAAATTTATTCGTGCGAGGGGTATGCGCTTCAAGGCATTTTCTAACGGTGACCTCACATAAACAAATTCTCCGGTATACTGGTCATTATTTACATATTTTGCACTTAAAAGGTCTAAGGGGCTTCCACTATCTCTAAAGCAAATCATCTCTT
This sequence comes from Maratus michaelseni, assembly GCA_963931845.1. Lineage (NCBI taxonomy): Eukaryota > Metazoa > Arthropoda > Arachnida > Araneae > Salticidae > Maratus > Maratus michaelseni. Next base: position 73,057,835 of record OZ007590.1, on the reverse strand, counting down.
TCTCGTTTACAAATCCTCGGCTCAAATAAGGCGTGAGGCTTTCGTCGGCCTCTTCTAAATTTAGTAGCAGGTTCACGCTTTCGAATTTCTTATTAGTTCTTTCTAATTCGGGGAAACTTGCTAACTGATTTACGCTCTCGGGTTTTTCATTAACTTTCTTTATTTCTGGGCAGTTGTAGAGTAGGTGGGAAAAACTTCCGCATCGATAACAGGCTCTATCCCTTCTTTTATCAAAAATTTCGTCTCTGGAATGCTGATCATTCTTATCGCGCCAATCTCTTTTTGCTTCTGGCCTCCGTTGATTCTGATTTTCTACAACTATACTCCTCTCTACCCTTTTCTCATTTACTGGATTTCTAACAGAGGGGATGGGGGGCGGTCGTTTCACAGATTTACGTACCGACTCATAATTGTCCAACCTTTGCGTTAATTCTGCCGGCGTGATTATGTTGCTCCATGAATCAATGAAATGATGTTTAACATCCGGCGGTACTTTTCTCTTTATTTGGTCAGTGACAATACGGTCCCTTAGTTGTTTAAAATCGGTGACCTGAATGCCACTCAACCCCTGATCGAAATAGTTGGTTATCTCGTACGCGAAGTCCTTCCATAATTTACCTTCGGGGCGATTCGTGTTCACGAACTTGATCCGGAAATCTTCCGCCGAAATTTTGAATCTTTCTAGCAGTTTGTTCTTAATATATTCATAATCATCGCTTAGATCTAACGGCTCTCTCAGAATAATTTCTGCTAATTCAAACGGTAGTAGTCCTACTAAATTTGTCACCCCCTGCGATTCGTCAATCTGGGCCTTAGTCGCCTGCCTTTCAAATAAGTTAAGGTATAACGATATTTCTGATTTGCCAGATTCAAATTTAGGGAGTACGTTTTTTAACAAAACTTTTTGTTCTCTTTCCCCTTGACTGGACGTCAATAACGAATCAGTCTCATGTTCAGCTCTTATTTTGGCTAATTTGTGTTCTTGATCACTTTTTTCTTTTCGGTCACGTTCAATTAATTTTAATTGAGCTATCGCCAGCGTTTCATCATACTCGGACGTCTCCGTGATTTTTTTTATTATTTTCGGAACAGTGTCATTTGGTAACACTTCTACCTCGAATTCTACAGCCAACGCAGCCAAATCGCATTTCCGAAATCTGGCAATCCCTGCCATTTTTACTATTTTCAATTTTTCTACAAAATCATACACGTACCTTAACATAGATAACAATAATATTCCTCCCACTATAGGCATGCAAATTACACATAAAAACACAATATTAACCGCGACATAAAAATATACAATGTGCAACAATTCATAAATTTGAGACTTCTAACACTCTATCTTCCAGACATATTTGTCTTCCCGGAAAACCAAATTCTACACGTAACAAATTCTGTATTTCTTAATTATTTTTTTTTATTTTACAACTCTGCATCCAGCCCATAAATAACAATTCATTCATGAATTCCTAAAAAAAACAATTAACAGTGATTGGTTTATCTAGCAATTTCAATAACAAACAAATCTTAACAAAAGATTTTCTCTTCTCTTACTTTTCTTTTCAAACTCAAATTTATATTTTAAAGTTTTTCTTATCATTTCATCTATGCAAAAAAAAACAATATTAACTTTAAACACATTTGGTTTCATATACCTAAATGATTTTAGTTTAATTCTTTCATTACTTTAAAAATTCACTGAATTTCACTGAAATTTCACGCAATCAAAATAAAAAAAATCATATTATACTAACAGTAATAACAGACTAATTTTTTTTAACACTTTTAAGACTTTGTTACACACCTCAGCCCCTACTGTAAAAGATTGAAACAGTGCTTACCTGGAGTGCAGCTGTACTTCGGTGGTTCAATCCTGGATTAGCAGGTGCTGAGTCATAGATGCTGTATTCGGTGGCTATTCTGGCCTTGCTTCAATTTACTAGGTGCAGACTGGCTCTGATGCTCTGCCTTTCTTTTATTTGGGGAGCAGCTGTGGATCAGTCCTCGATTAGCTGATGCTGTTTCATAGATGCTGTATTCGGTGGCTCTCCTGGCTCTGATTCACTTTACTGGATGCGGCCTCTGGCTCCGAGTCACTTTACTGGATGCGGCCTCTGGCTCTGAGTCACTTTACTGGATGCGGCCTCTGGCTCTGATGCCCTGCCCTGAACGGTGCGGCGGGTGTAGACTGCTCCTGGTTCCACTCTTCCGTTAGGCTCCTCTGCTATTTCCTTCAGTCTCTGTCTTTACTCGTACATTTGTCCCTTTCGCTGCCACCATTTCTGTGCCAATTCGGCGGGATAGTAGATGTTATGTGGTAGCTTACTGGTTAGTTTGCCGAAATAAAGCACAGATTATTTAGCCTATGCAAATTATATTTTATTCACAAATAAACATGTGAGGCTAAATAGTGTAGTGCACAGGATAATAATTGAATTAATGTAAATTAGAGTTCGTAGATACGGACAGATACTAAAAGAAGGTGGCAGCAGGAACTAATTCGGAAGTCCTCTTGAAAACAGTTTGATCAGAACAACCTCTTCTCAAGGTCTCAAAAATAGGTACAGTCTTAGAATTATAAAAAAAAGTTCTCAACTACTAAGGAACAAAGGGGTTCCTTCTAATCCGCTCTTACTCACCAATCAGTAGAGCTTCAAACCTCACAGCGATTTCACTTCGCTGACGACGATTCTCAGGGTGAGAATCTTTTTTAGAGAGACCTTCTCTCTCTCTCTCCAAAATAACAACTGACCATCGACTCTCTGCTCGTCCTTCCAGCCCCCTCACACCTCGCGGGGATGGCAGGAAATGAGGGGTCTTTAACCTCGGACAGCCTTCCTTCTCTTTGCTGAAACCTAGTGAATACGTTACAACATACATGAACTAATAATTTCTCATCAGTTTTCTTTTCTTAGTTATTTATATCATTTGGCAAAAAATCTCACTTTCTTAATCCCGAATTGCGCCAAACATTTTAACAAACGACAAAGCCTCTATAAATGACAGTACCATTTCATCTGGTCAACTCCAGTTACATGTTTAAATTTTGATGGTTTTTCTCACTTCCCTAAAATATATCTTCGTATAAAGTAGGTCATGCAGGAGTTTTACTTTGTTAGGAAAGTGAGCAATTATTTTCTGTTTAATTTCTAACGCGTGATTAATATACATGTGCTTTATATATGCATAACAAATATTTTTTTATTCATATCATTAAAAAATGTACGTGAAAACACAAAGAATACCTCGGCGTGTTTTCCCCGTACCAACACTGCCAAAAATCATCCTATAAAATTATGACTGATGTCATTCGATTGGTGTTAACTTCTACTAATTAATTCCATATGTACATTTTCTTTATGAATCTCTACATGTATAAATCTCACCAAACTTAACATTTTTTAATACTAACACCTAATTTTAAGGTTATATTTGATTTTTTGATAAATTGTACTTATTGGGTACAAAATGGCAAGTCATTTGATCCAGTAGTTTCGAAATTATGCAGGTTTAAAACTTGGAACTCCTAATGATAAATTCAATCCTAATCGTTACAAAACACATTTCAATGACGATAGTTTTTAAAATATCACTCTAAAGCAAATTGATGGAATAAGCTGTAGATTTTTAAGAATGTATCATTATTTGAAATTTCTGAAATTGGATTTCTCTTTAAAAAAATCATAGGTTAAAAAATTCATTTTTTTTTTCAAAAATAATTAAAATATATATGTATATTTTAAAATTATTTTCAAAGAAAAAAGCTTTGTAACCAATAATTTTTTTAACAGAAATCGATTTCTAGAAGCTTCAAATATGCGAATCCAAAGCGGCACATTCTGCCGCTTAGTTTTAGAGTTATGGCTGAAAACTACCAAAATTGCAATGTATTTGCAACGACTAAAAATGAATTTAACCTTAGAAGTTTAATACTTTAAATCTGCAGAATTCCAAGACTACATGACCAAATTATTTCGAAAGTAAAATGCATAGAAAATCGAAATATGATGATGATATTAGGTATTAGTATTGGTAATATTTTAATGCTTACAATCCCTATAATTACAATTTCTATATGTAGCCGAACCTTTAAGCCAAATTTAAGTATAGCATTAATTGGTAGACTTTATCACTAATCGATTGGTACTAGACACATTTTTATACGATGATTTTCGATAAAGTTAGGGGTATCTCTTTTTTTATCACAAACCTACTTTCTCAATTTATTTTCAAGAGAATCAAAAGAACATGAAACGAAATTATTTATATTATAAATATGAATGTCAAAATATATATACTGCATTTTTTTTAAAATACATTTTGTTTACACAGAATTTAAAAGCAGTTACTCGATGTATCATTTTTTATTATTATTACTTGTGTTCTTATTTACAAATCCGTACATATATTTCAATAAAACCGAAATTTTTTCAGTGACTAAATTACAGTTTATTTATACATAATGACTATACTACTATTTTTGTATTTAAAGTCTAAATAATAAATAATATGCAATAATATATTTTTTATTCCCTGCGAGTAAATATAAAATAACACAATTTATTTTCACATACGATAAGTATTTTTCATATAAGCAAGAATTTTTATTAAATAAGTATTTTATTAAATAAGTATAACAGTTTAACTTTTTTTAGAATTATAATTATTTATCAACAATTCAAAATTAAAACTAAGAAAACTTTTTAAATGTGCATTAAATTTATAATTAACACAATATTTTTAAAGTAAAAAAAGAAAAAAAACACAAGATATTATTTTTAGTACACTTATGTGGTACTTTCAAACTAAGGGTGTAAACTAACAAAGGTTATTTTTATCTGCTGAAAGTTTTGAGTATCTAATTAAATTGGGATTGCGTTAAAAAAATACATTTATCCTCAAGAAATGTTAAAATATTTCTTTTTTGTTTACGGATTTTCTTTTGTAAAAAAAGAAGACGGCTTCTGAAGGATACATTATAAAAGGTAAAATTCAAAAACTTTGTAGTCTTTCAAAAGTATTTTCTGTTCTTAAAAATATTATCCCTTTGAAAGTGATTACTTACACACGATTAAAACCCTGTAGGCAGGATGTCTCAAAATTATTATAACAAATGTTTTGGGAATATAAAACAGATTAAACCTGCACAAATCACCATAGAATACATGTTTAAAAACTAAGTGGTCGAACACAAGAGGGCGCTTTCCTATTCTGGAGATACATCAATTCACTGCATAATATCGGAAAAATAATTACTGTTTTTGTTTATGAACAATATATTTACCAAGCAGAAATCTAATATGTATGATGCGTTAATAAAATTAAAAGTAGCTATCGAAATCACAAAATTGAAGGTTTACTGAAATTTACCAAATACGTCATTTACTGAAATCTGGCGAATATAGTTTTTTTTTTTTTTTTTTTTTTTGCCTTCTATTAATATGAAAATAGACTAAAGAAGAATTTTTGAAGACGGTTGGAAAACATCGTATTACAACAAGATTAAACAGACATAACAACTTTCTAGTATATTTTATATTTTATTATAAATTTTTCTTTTGGAGAAGTAGTCTTTATTTTAAATTTAAAGCGTGAAACATATGTTTGAAATAAAAGAATCGCCTACAGTGCAAACAGAATTAAACACATTATCATTTTTATTATTATTACTCAGCATAGTCAGAATAATAGTCATAATAATAAATGTATAGACATATATTATCATTACTACATACAAATAGTAACAAAAATAATTGTTAAGACAAAATAATAGTCAATGAAAATACATGTCCTATTAATAAGACGCCAATCACGACCAAGTTGACTCAAAAAGTGAAGAGAACATTAAATTAGTTTTAGGCCGGTTTCATAGTTTGTGCTAAAATGACACTGAAAGCATGACAAAGTCATAAAGACATCTCGAAGATAAAGCTATACGAATTCTCAACTATGTGTAAGATTTTTAAAATGTAGTAACAGTATTTTATTCGCTCCTGACACTGTTATTATTTTTTTATGTTTCTTAATCTAGGAATGTATAATATAACCACGAACGAAAATATGCTACAGCCAGAATTTTAAAAAACTCTTTGAGTTGTACCATGTGTATCTAAAATGTGTACCTATATTGGTATTCCATGGTATTCCATGGTATTATTGGTATTCCATGTGTATCAATATTGGTAATGCAACTCTTTGAGTTGTATTACCAATATGGTAATAATATTTTTCGTCATGTTCTTAAATCAAAAGTTATGAGGTAAGGAAAACTCGACAATAATTTATGGACACCATGTAGATGGTGGTTGTTTTTTACTAAATATTCTGCAGCATTTAAATTTTCTTTTTTGTAGTATGTAAAGTTTGAATGTGGATTGTACAAGATGGAACAATCTGGAGCGTCCTCCACGACCGTTCACCACATATCAGTTTTTTTTTTGTGGGAGTATACGTTAAAGACTATATGTAGACATCCAAGTTGATGACCGTGATGCTGAAGATATGGATTATAAAATTTGTCGTATGTGTAATGCCTGGTATGGTAATTCGGACACGGCAGAAGAAAAAATATCTTTTTGAAATATCGGGGGAAACTATAACCACAGATGTTGAAGTGCTGTACGTCCAGTTACCTAAATTCTAGATACTGAAAAGACTAACAAAAAAAGGTAATCTATGTACAAAACTTCATTAGCTGTATTTCTTTACAATGATAACAGGACTTTAGGTACAGCCTGTAGAATAATCACACAATTAATTTAGCTGAAGCTAAGTAACTTCATGTTTATATAACACATAAAACGTTTCTTAGCACATATTTTAACACCTTTCACTAGAAATACGTGCCAGAATTTCTGATTTTGAATAAGACAAATATTAGCATTATAAAATAGTGGTACGAGATTAGGCAGATATGCATCTAATTCACATAAACAACTCAACGTGCGCAGCAGCACTTTCCAGCTCTTGAGGATATATTATCTATAGAAATAAAAAAAGGTGGAATTTCTCTGTCACAAAATACTGTCAACTGATTCCCTATTCTAAAATTTGTGGGTTAAATTTTTTCTGCACAATTTTTAAGGTTAATATCATATTAATATGAAAAAGAGGGGATTCATAATTTATACACAAAAATAACACAAATTAACAAACAAATAGAAATTGGTAATTTTATAATATATTGTAGTAGTTGTTCAGTGCACAGAAAATATATTGTTTTTTTCTTTATTTTAAACAATATTATAATTTTATTTTAAACTTAACCAGATTCATATTTTTGTAACAAAAATAATTTTGACAGCGAAAATCGAACAACTCAAGTAATATATTTTCATGTTTTTTTTTCTTTTTTTTTTTTTTTGCTATGAGTCTTGAAATATTCTTAAACGAATTAAGGTGTGATAAAATATCAAGTCACTTAACAAATACAAGTAACGTTTTAATTTAAAAAATATTTTTCAACTTTTATTTTCTTTTTTAAGTGATCATTTTTTTTATCGAAGAAGAAAACATTAAAAACAAACTTTTCCTGTCTAATTAACGCTTTCAGTTTTAATCAATATCATTAACTGGATTCATCTAACTGGAATCTTAAGATAAAACTGAAAGAATGTAATAATTCTATTATTTTATTTCTATTCTTTTTTATTTTTTTATGAATTAACCTGATTATTCAAGTAAAATAATCAATAATGCTTTTAATATTTATTCCGAAACCTTCTGGATTCTAATTAAAAGGTGAAACATAAAAAGTACGATAGGAAACTTTCTTGCTAATTATTTTCCTATAATTATTGTTCTAATGTTTTGAAATAGAAACTTTTATATCATAAAAGGGAAAATAGAAGGTATTTAAAAAAATTATTTCATTAATTAAATACCATTTAGTATGCAAAACATAAAAGGTATAGTTGTCTTTGTTTAGTAATTACTTTCTCTATATATTTCTTTATTTTAATAACTGCAGATTTCTTGTTTGTAAGCGGACTAAAGCAGTAACTGTTGAATTAATTGATTAAAACAATTTCGAAATGATAAAAACATAAAAGGTAAGAAAAGATTTGATATCACCTAATCAAACTCTGGCTAATTCCATTTGTCTAGAGCTTTGAAAATATTCTAAAGTCTCCTTTAACAAATAAACAAGGTTTTATTGCGGGAGGCGTCACACGTTTTTACACTTGTAACAAACACACAATTAGTACATTATGCATTAAAAGCATTAACATAACTGTTATTCAAATGTTCGATGCGTTTAGCGCCATCTGCTGGCTTTGTTCATTTTGCAACATCTTCAGCCGGGTGATCTTTAAATGCTAATAAGAAATAGGCTTAAATCAAACAACAGTATAAAATCCATGGCAAACAAACACCACAAAATACCATACGAAATTCAATAAAATAAACATTTTTTCGTTAAATTTAGTTTCAAAATACTGCAATTATAGTTTTATAACAATCAGCAAATACATTGATATACAGAAATACGAATCAGGAAATTATTTCACAGGATGGAGTGAGTAAGATCAGACTAGATGTAATTGCAAGCATTTGCGGATCAGCATTTGACTTACAAATTGAGAGACTTGTTATATCAATTAATGACAGTAAAATTTGATATTACAATTTAAGCTCTCTACTTAAAAATACATACATACACAATCTATTATCTAAAAACGAACTGAATATATTCATGCAGACAACTGCAGCATTGCAAACTGACCTCTTCATATGATTTATGTACCAAAAAAGTCAAATAAAAACCGCCAATTGGCAAATGACACCAATGGGTTACATTTCTTCAGAATTTTTTTAAATGAATGTTTCGCTAAAGAAAAATAATAATATATATATCAACAATATGTGTGCTTTTTTAATAGATTATCCTATCCCACAATAATATATATCTTTTATGTTTGAATATGAAAATACAAACTTTTTAAAGTTTATGGATTTTAACTTTTCAAGGGCAGTGGTATATTTATGAAACCACTTAATTTTATTTCCCAAACTCCAGAATGACACCCGAATTTGGTATGAAACTTCCCGTTTATTATGTATGTGAAATACAGCTTTTTCTTATTTCCAACTAAATTTGTTCGTAAATTCCGGTGTCATTCATCCAGTTCATCATTTTAGTAATGTAAGTGCTTCCCCTGAAAGGTTTAAAGTATCACAGAATGTTTTTAAAATTTATTCTATAAGTTAAACATACTCTATTGTTGCTAGTCAGAGAGATAATATCCTACCTGTGTGTAAAAAAAAAAAAAAAAAAGAGTTTATATTATTAAATATTATTAAGTTATATAAACATTACACCAAAATATTATAATCTTTTGGAACATCAATTTATGAATAACTTTAATACTTAGACATTTTCATGGAAGCTATTTTGTTTATGCAACCGAAAAACTATTAATTATTTTTATACTTAAGCTCTTTTGCTTTAGTGCATAACCAGCCAAAATATTAAGGGTAGAGGAAACAGATTTTACATGTGCATTTCTTATTTTTCGGTAATATATATCTTCTTTCTCTTATTTATCAATTTTTTCTAATATCTAAAAATTATACATTGTTATAGTTATAAACTCAGTTTATGTATATTCATTATTCAATTGACATTATTAAAATAGTTAATTATATAAGCGCTTCAAGTTTTTCGAATTATATTTCTTAATGCTAAAAAACTGTATGCTTCCCATGTATTGAGAATTTTTAGTATAGAATTTCTTTTTTGTTACTTCTTCTATCAAGTTTTCTTCGCAAAATATATATATTCCAATTAAAATACAAATATAAATAATGCTGAAGTTTCCACCATAGTAATTGCTACTGACAATTTAAAAAAAAACACAGTCATGTTCATAAATTAAACAACTTTTTTTTCTGTTTTAAGTTAAAACAGCATTTATGATTTTCTTATAATTAAATAACCATTTTTTAAATTTTATTATATTAAATAAGTGCCCTGCTTGCTAATAAAATGAATGTTCTGGGATCATTATTGTACAAATGTATTTATTATTTTTTAAATCATATTATTAGTCCAAGCAATCTAAAATTGTGAATTTAGTGAAGGTCCGAAAGATTAGCCACTGATAAAAGAGATCTGATAAACTGAGATACTGATAAAAGAGACACTGATAAAAAGAGACCACTGATAAAAAATGACAAATTTTTCGTGGATAAGTAAGATGCAACCTGATGCACTTAAAAAATGGCACGTTATCTTTGAAAGTGCATCTTTCTAGTATGATGAATTGATTATTAACGGCATTTATTTCAATTTAAAAATTCCATTTGAAATGCTGATTTAAAAATGTTTTCACAGTTTTTAAATACTTTTCTTTTAGTTTCGTGTACTTTCAAGCGGTCTTTTTCCTCCATAAAACAACTATGATAACTCTTTCATGATATTCCAAATCAAATGAATATTTTATCTATAACTAGTCAAGAATAATTTAATAATAAAACATTTAATAAATTAATAATTTATTGTTTCCTTGCTATTGAATTGTTCACAAAAATTTTTCATTCGAAAGTATGAGACACTTGTTTAAAGTGTTAAAACAACCATTTTTTTTTTAATATGTATAAAATCACATGACTAAAGCTCTCAAATCGTATATGTTTGTAGGCATTTTATTAAATGCCATTATTTCAGAGTATTAATGATTTATTATTGTGTGTACAATGCGTCTTATATAGTTTTCAATTTAATTATGTCAATTGTTTTTCCAAAGATATCAATTTCAAATAAAACATAAGTTTGTGATGGATCGACCACTCTGATCATGTGAGTAGGCGATATTTTCAATGAGAACCTTACTTTTTGTCCGCTAATTGTACATGTGCGTAAAAGTTTATACTATTTTTTAGTAAGGCTTACTTTCTTTATACTTTCGACGGATGACTGTGAAAATCTCGGAACTTGTGAGTTTCTGCTTTTCATCGATATTTATGCAAATTATTATAGCTGGTCAATCAATGTTTGGGTATATAAGCTTCGGAAATATGTTTGGAAGTCGGAACTTGGGGTAGTGTTCTTTGTCTGTATCAGTACATCTAGATCCTGCGATTGAGCTTTCAATCCGAAGCAGTAGCGTATAATCAGTTGTATTAGTCTGGACGGACATCTTGAGATCAGTGTTCGCCTAGTCTACAGAGTGGAGTTGGTTTCTTACTGAAGGCATCCTGACTTGTGGTTATCTTCAAAGTTGTGAGTTCGTTTTGAATCTTTATATTTAATATATTGAAGTTTTATTTTACTGAGTAAACTGAGAAGTTTACTTAACTACTTTATTTTTATTTTTTTAGTAAGAAAAATTTATTAGTGTCCTTTCTCAAATCCCAGTCGGATTAAGTTTCCTTAAACTTATTTTTTTTTTTAAACTTACCTCTGGTGCTCACCTTTTACGACTAAACGGTCTGGTTCACTCTTACTTGGCTGTCACAAGTTGTGCTTTTCAGTTTATTGTATATGTGATACAGATATGTTTCTTATTGTCTGAAAAGTAATAGTATACACATTAAACAATTCTTATATATTAATGTAATTTGAAAAAATTTTACCATTTTTTGCAAAAAATAATTTAAGATTCATGTTTAATCACTTGTACGAGTTGTAATTTTTCCAACAGAGCGAAAAGTATCTAGGCCGGAATTCAAATCCAGTCTTTTTCAACTAAGCTATTCTGGGCAAATACAGTGGACGCATAAATCTTGCCCCGAATAGTTGCAAAGTATATATACATTTTTCCAGAATAGCTTATGACTATATCAAACTGGAGAAGATAAACAACAAACATTTTACAAAACATTTTCGCTCAACTTGTTATGTATTGGGTAAACAGATTCTTCTATCTTTTTTTACGGTTATCTATATCGTGTGTTAAACGGGCAGGGATACCTGCAAAGTTTGCATTACCTGATAAGTTTGCCTGATACATTTGCATATCTTTGAGGGACCCCAACGATATGCAAATTTTTCCTGTTTTTGAAATGCTATATTCCTAGCTTCGTTCCTATTGGTTCAGTTGATTGATCGCTGAATCAACGTCTGTTGTGACAATGTTGGCTGAATGAATACCGAACTTTTCCGATGAGATCTCGGAAAATTTGGGTAAGCAAGAATACGCAGAAAAAATTTCTCCTTCAGAAGAGTCAAGCCATCTTTCATGACTAAAGTTGTGTTGAGGAAAACGTTGGAAGAATTGCACGTATATTAGTTGGAAGAATGTTAGCAGTTGAAACGAAAGTCCTGAGTTCGAATCTCGGTCTGAGCACTTTTTCACTCAGTTGGATAAATTACAACTGGTAGGATTTCTTTACCAATCAGTATGAGTGTGTTAAAATAATTAAATTTTAATCATCAAATAATAAATTAAAAACACTTTGGGACATTTTCTACTTTTTTAACCGATGTTATGCTGAAATCAAAAGGCTCATAAAAATACTTAAATACTCTTATCACTATTCTTACTATAATGTGATAAAGTATTTTTAATTTAAAATGCAATTTTCAGCATTAAAATTAAGTTTTCTTTTGTATTAAATAAAAATGGTAATCACAAAAGATTTTTTCAAATAATTTGTAACTTAAAGTGTAAGTAGAACGTCTTTTGTTTTGGTAAGATTTAGCGTTGTCTATACAAAACAGCCATTTTAAAAATGTTGGAAATTCAAATGCTTTTAGAAACTAATGAACTATTCACTTAGATAAGATACCATATTTTCTGCACTTATTCCTCACAATATAAATAAAAGATTTCATTTCCAACATATTGTTTAAATTGCTACATTCATCCTGAAAGAATGTATAAGAATTAAAAATCCCCAAATAAATAAGTTCCTCAAGTAAATAATCTCTCTTGTTTTCATACATTTTTTCAAACTGTCTTCAAAATCTATTTCCAAATTCTAAAACGTTAAGTTGGTAAAGTATTCTGAAATGTTTTATTCACTTTTACTTGAGAATAGTAAAGAAAAGCTTAAGTTTTCTAATTATAAGAACGGAATATAAAAGGAAACAATTGTATTTGGAATTAGAATGTTTGTAAATAATTAATTTTTGAATCGGATTTTTAATACACTGTACTTTATTTTCATTTCAGAAAGAATATAGTGAATACTAATAATATACACATATAAAGACTTTTGCTTTGTTAGATAGTGTATTTCTAATAAGGAAATCAAAACGACATTAATAACGAATTTTGTCTTAAATAGAAATTGAGTGACGTTTATTTGTTAGGTTGAAATTTCATAGCATTTTTATTGAATATTTTTAAATAATTATTAATATTTTAATTCCACAAACTGCGACTATTTAGTAAATAATAAAAAATAGTATATAAGAGATAATTTAAATCAAAGTACCATTAAAATATATAAAAACATCAATATAACATTTTTATAAATTTGCTAAAGAAGTATAATCAAAAAACATTTTACTTTTTACACAATTTAAAAGTCGATAAAAAATGCGGAAATCAATTAAAATTAATGATATCACTTTGAATTTTAAGATGCATTTCCAATTTATATCTGAAAAACTCCAAAGAAGAATTACATATTTATTACGAAAGAAAAATTTGAAAGATTCTACTTTTATGAGAGAACATCATTAAAAAGATTAATGCAAAAAGAAGGTTAATTGCACAAAGTAAATGTAATTCAGCCTTTTAATGATATTTCTCGTCACAATATTAATGTAAAATGGGAATAAAACTTTGCTTAATATTAATGAACTGGCGCCATTTAATAAAAGTCGAACTTTTACTGTGCTTTTATCAAATGTTCAATCAAGTGTAAATTTTAATAAGAAAAATTTTATTTAGATAGTCGTTTTAATTTTGCAATATTTAAAAAAAATTCTGTTAGACCTTTTTATGAAAGCTTCTAATTGATTCTTAGTCAAATTTGCATAAAGCAAAATTACCTGAAATATGCATGTTATTTAAAAAAGCTAAAATATACAATTTAGTTTAATAAAACTTACTCATAATCAACTTTAAAAATAATTTACAAAACACCATTTAAATTTAAAAATATTTTTTTAATATATGAAATGTTCTCATTTAGACCCAATTTAAAAAATGCATATATATTCATAATAGTGCTACATACATTATTTTAAATGTAATACGGATTGTAGTACTTCAGCATTTATTTCTTTTTCATTATATAAAGAACATTTTCAGAATGTATATATAAGACATATGACACTTACGTAAGTTATTGAAAATTTAAAATTATAGGACTCATGCAGCAGAAAAATTATAGAGAAAATATAATAATAAGAATTAAAATTGAAATAATAAGTAGGATTGTATGAACTTACACATAATTTTTAAGTCTAGTTAAATCCATTATTAAATAATAAAATGTCTAAATATAAATTCTGAGACAGTACAAAACCAAGAACATAAAACCATGAAAGCATAACCAAGGAAAAAAATTCATGTATTACGAATAGATTATGAAACACTTTCTAACATTAATTAAATATTTTTCAAAATCATCTTCAATTTTCTTGCATCAATTTCAACTCAACAAAGAATGCATGGGTTACTGAAGTCTCTCATATTGCGTGCAGCCGCATATAATTTTACTCAATTACTTAATATAGATTGTGAGGTTCGATCAGATACTTTGTCGGACCATATCATATCAAGTAGAAGCGGAAAGATGCAAGTCAGGAAACCGTGAAATTTTATCAAATTAGAAGTGGCATAACTCCACAGATTTTCGCCGTAAAAAAATAAGAATTTTAATGCCCTTCTAAGACGCAGAGTAACATTTTTTTTCTGAAAATAAGTTAAACGAAAAGAGAAACATATATAAAATTAAATTTCGTTTTTTAACACTTTCCAACCTAGTTGAAAAGTGTTTATGACTTCGGTTTGTCTGGCAGTATGGCCGTCTGTCCGTCTTTCCATGCTCTAACTCCCGTAAATATGCTCTGATTGCCCTGCAAATTTTATATGTTATTGTTGTTATCTATAGCATGTTCCCTATTTCAACTGAAGTGTGTAGCACATATAGTTTTTTTACAGGGACACTCAAACGAATTCCGTTACATTAAGGTCTACGGGAAAAAATCATATGCGGTTTATTTTAATGATGTTACATAATTTCAAACATATTGTAATTGATATATATCACTAAGGTGCATTACAAGAAGCTTAATCTGGAATAGGGAGTACATAGCACTTATTGTTACTTTACAGGGACAGTCAAAAGAATTCCGTTACATTGCGTCTATGGAGAAAAATCGTTTGCGGTTTAATTAAATAATGTTTCACTATTTTAAACACATTGAAATTTATATATATCACAAAGGTGCATGACAAGAGGCTTACTACAGAATATTGTGTGTATAGCAGTCATCTTCATTTACAGGGACACACAAAACAATTCTCTACTGTCTGTTAACAATAATTTCTGAAAGTGCGTTTTAAGTTGCTGAATGCGATTTTAAATTGAACTCACTTTTTGTCTATTACTTGGTGCGTAAAAATTCTGTATTTCATATACAGTACAGCACAAAAGTTCGCGAACACATTTCCGTTTATTGACAGAAACTCCAGAAGGAGAATTTTAAACTCCTGCTACGCGTTTCCTAACTAAACTAAAATTTAGCATGCTATGTAGTATGTATAAAAATCTATAGATCATATACAGGGCTGAATAAAAGTATTCGAATATTTTTCCGAATATTGTGTATGTTGGAAATATATGCTGGAAATTCCTGAAATTGCGTTTTTAAATATGTTATGCGTTTTCCAAATGGTTTACTTAGATGTTATTATTCAGCTTATAAAACGATAATGATTTGTAAAATTATTTTGGAAGCGTTAGAAAGTGTTACATAATCTATACTTGATGCATGATTTTTCGTTCTTGTTAATATATGTACACTTCCTTGCAAATGTTATACAGGGCTTTACAAATTTGATAAAATCTGATTGCCAGCAAAACAACTAGTCGCCAGTATGAAAATATTTACACTTCCCCCGTCCCCGGTCATTGATTTACAAAAAGCACAAAAGCTTTATATGAATTAATTGAGAAAAAATAATAACAATATAAACAAAGTTTTCTAATAAAACTTATCAAAATTATATATCTGTAAAAATAATAATAATAAATACTCTAAAGTCTGAATTAACTGGCATGTTCCGGAACCAAAGATTGCTGAATGTTTCAAATGCCCGGAGCCGTAGTTAGTTGAGTGCTACAATATCTACATCTGATGAGGGGGGGGGGGGGGCATTGGTTAAATTCTAAAGCAGGAAACCAATATTTTGCCTATTTTCTTGTTGAGGTCAACATATTTTAGCATTGTATTCCATTTTAGATTCCTCAAAGGCTAGATGTGGTATTTCTCATTGTTCACTATTTCTTACTGTTTTTCTGAACCCCCCCCCCCCTCCATTCTAATAACATTACTTGCTAGTTGGCTAGAGCAGAAATGAATGGTGTTTCTAATAGTGTTCTAAGCATGAGATGGAAAATGCCTTTTAAACATTGTTCTTCATTTAAACGTGCAAGAAAAAAGGAAGATTACTGCTTGCCGCACACGAATATGGCTGAGAAAGAGAAACAATGTCGATTTGCCAATTTCTTAGATGAATCCTTGTACACAAAAATTCCATATTAAATAACTTGGTCGCCAGATAAAAAAAATGGTTGCCAGTGGCGACCTAGTAACCGCATTTTTGAAACCCTGCTGTTATATCTAAAAACTATACTTGTATGAATACATTTTATAACTCGTACTGTGGTTCCCTCATCCGCAATTTAAAGATAATCGCCAAAACTTGTATTTTAAATTACCTGGTAACTCTGGTATCATTTTATAATATATTTTACTTTCATGGAACAAAAACCTCTTTTTATTCAATGTAAACTGCAATTAAAATGTATAAATCTATCCGAATATGCAGAACCATTTAAAAAAAAAAAACCTCAGTACATTTTCTTAGATACCTATAATTTTGAATTTATTTTCCACACTTTGAAAAACATTTTGGTAAATTACTAAGCATAAACATCACAAAACTTAGGTTTCCCAGTTTTATTATTTTACCACAATCATACTGATTGCAAATAAATCGTATAAGTAGTAATTTTTCCAACTGAGTAAAAATGTGTCCAAGCCGGAACTAAAAAAGTGTAAATACGTATCCAGCGTTTATTGGAATTCCTTTACCTTTAATTTATTCTGTCGAACTGTTTCAAATAACAGACTAGATGTCATTACTAAATGGTTGTCTGAGTGAATTGTGTCGGTTGGGATGTCTTCCAAACAGCTCAACTGGTAGAGCATTGGAAATTAAAGCCAGAGGTACTCGATTCGAGTCCCGACCTGGATACATTTTCCGTCAGTTGGAAAAATTATTACTACTCATACATTTCTCAAATTTAAGGAACTTCAAATAATAGAACCCATCTCATACCTATAAATATTTAAAAAATGTATTTCTGTTAACTTTAAAAACCATTTTGTTTTCGAAGTTTTTGATTGTTTCTTTGCAGGACTTCGAAAATAATGGAAATGTTTCCAGAACTGTAGGAAACTCCGAGATTCTACTGAATTTTCGTAAACATTGTTTCAAAATCAGGAACCGCTACACTGTATGCGTATATTGTATTCTTTAACAACTAAAAAAACATGTTGCATTTTTAAAAGGAAATTTTAACATAGATCGTAATAGTTAATAAGTACATTTTAAATGCTGAATTAAGATATATCTGAGATATACAGAGAATTGTTATTTCTTCTACCAAACTGTTATTACTTATTCTTTTTTTAAAAATCAGTTCTATAAACTGCTCGAAAGAACTTAACCTCCTTATCCAGTCAGAAACTTTCAAGAGCTAGAAAAATATTTGCTTCATATGGTTTGTCAAAACATATATTTTAGCCATTTATGATGTATATTTAACATATTAGGCTCAAATATTTATTCTATTTCTTATCTCTAAACAGATTTTCATAAAAGAGTGTATATGTCATAAATAAAACATTTCTACAAAGTTGTGAATAAAACATTAGTAAAGTAAGGGTATATCCGCATTGAATGTATATGCTTGTTTCCCAAAAGACATAAAAAGTTTTCTTCGGTTTTCAACAATGTTGAAAGATTATTTAATATTTTAAAACATAACAAACTATAGTTGTAACTCAAATTTACCTATAATTGTGTTTTATGAGCTATTCATGTGTTTCATCCAGAGAGTAAACTACATTTAAAAAACACAAAAACTGCCCTATTGGCATATTTTATTTGCGCATCAGAATGGGTTGAGACAAACAAATATATATATATATATTAATGACCTTCATATTTAAATGCTTCTTGTTTTCATACTTGATGCATTGCGTATATACTTATACACTGGGTTTCAAAATTATATGAACACCCAGTTTTTCGAGCTTAAAACAGAAGACAATGTTCCAAAACAAACTGAAGTCTAACAAATGTTAGAAATCGAACAAATCGTTTTATTTTATAACAAAATATAATTGAAACAGAAATTTATACATAAAATAAACTGCATTTTTCTATTTTGAGGTGTTCCGTAATGATATGAACACTGGCCAAAAATATCGATTAATAGCCAACGTATGCACCAGATCTTTTAATTAATGCAAAAATGCGATCTGGCATGGAGTGGACCAAGCTTTTCAATATATTTTTATCAGTTTCATTCCAGTAGAAGATGATAACAGCTTTTAATTCTGAAGTTGCGGCATATTGTTTTCCATTTGTGTAAACAACTCTAGTCGGCTCCATACATTTTCAATTGGATTTAAATCAGGAGAAACAGATGGCCATGGAATTACATGCACACCATTATTAAGAAACCACTCCCAAGGGCTGTTTGCCGTGTGGATGAATGCATTGTCTTGTTGGAACACCCAGAAAGGTCCGCCAATTTCCTCAGCAAATGACAGCAAGTTTTCTTCAAGTAGATCTTGGTAGGTTAATGCACTCAATTTGCCTGAGGGAAACGCAACGTTGATCTTACCATGAAATCCAAACGCAGCTCAAACCATGAGTGATCCACCCTGCTGCCGTTTTGAAAACGTTTCTGGTTCGCAGATCGTATCAATCATAAGAAAACCCTTCTGGCATATTTGTCTCTGTAACTTTTGTAATAATTTGAATTACGAAAAAGACAATATAAGCTAGACAATTTAATCTATCAAAAAATGCTTAAAAAATACTTTCAATTTTTTTAAATTTTCAAACTGGTGTCCTCCCCCCCTCTTATTAACTGTATCTGAGTTTCTTTTAAATAGAAATGCCCCTAATTTAATATTTGAGATTAATAGTTAACGTGTTGATCTAATTTTAAATTTTAATACCCAGCAGGAAGGCTTTTTTACACTGTAAAAAATGGCAATTTTTTCTTAATCTACAAAAATACAATATAATCACGAATAAATTTATAATATGAACTCATCCTTGTTAACCATGATTCTGAAAAGTATTTCTTTATCTTTAGAAACCCTAGACATTAATGCCATTTCGATATCTAAAGAATCATTTATAAAAATAAAAAAAATTCTCTTGCTGCCCGTATTTTTCCGAAACGTTTACGAGTAGCTTTTAAAGTGTATTAATCAGTTTTCTAAGCCCGGAATATAGTTTTTTCCGATGCTATGAATTCTCAAGTAAACATTTTCATGTTCAACAAATATGTTTAACAGACAAACATGCAAAATTAACAGCGTTAACAATAATATTAAAACTCTTTCATGTATAAATTAACTTATGCGGCTGAAAACGTTTACTTGAGAATTGATGACATTTGAAAAATGGGTATTTCAGGCTGAGGAAACTGATTAATACACTATAAAAACTATTCGGAAACGTTTCTGCAAAATACGGGCAGCAAAAAATACTTTGCTTTTATAAATAATTCTTTAAATTTGGGAAATGTATTGGTTTCTGGGGATTCAAAAGACAATGGAATAGGCTTTTCGGATTTTCGGATAACTGAGAAGCTTATATTATAGTTTCGTTAGTGGTTATAGTATATTTTGATAAAATAAGAAACATTGGTCATTTTTTACCGTGTAGAGTGCATTTGTTATCCACTAATCACAGTAAATCCGTGTTAAATTTAAAAAAAAAATTATATTTCGTAATTGTTGGTGTGTGACGCCACTATACAAATTATAGAAGTAAGTTTTGTGTTGGCCACAGTTTACTAGGTAGTCTAGAAATCTTCCATATACACATTAACTGTTAATTAGTAGCTCAGCGTAAATATAATCTAACATGTATAACGAAATTTTTTTAAGCATTTTATATCCGATATCATTCTGTCGAGTGCCATCAACAGTCAGTGGCAGGGAATTTCTGCGTGGTCTAAGGGATGGACCAATATTTTAGTACGTAACTTTTGATTTAAAAACAAGATGAAAGATATTATTACATATTCGAATATTTTTTGTCATGTTCTTTATAGTCCAGTAGAAATAGCATTTTACCTTGCAAAAATTAGGGTAACTCTAATTTTTGGGTATGTTGTAAAGGTTGACCCTCTGATAAAAAAAAAAAAAAAAAAAAAAAAAAAAAAAAAAAAAAAAAAAACAAGTTTTCGACCTTCTAGACCTTGTGCGTTTTTCACAATATCGAAAAAAAACCAAAATTTGTCGGCACTTTCTTCAATTTTTCATAAATAACTCCGTTTCAGTGCATTTTACAGAAAAATCACTTTCACCGTTTTGTAGAAGATACAATTCTCTACAACATGCACTATTCATATTTGCAAATTGTCTAAATAGGGAGTGAGATACGGAGCCGGAAAAATAGGGTAAAACTTTGCAAAAAAGGCAAAAATCCACACATGACGTTAGTTTTTGCTTAATAACCCACTTTTAGTGCATTTTAGAAACAAAACTGTCATAATCAACATTTTAGAGCATGAGATAGTCTATAGTTTTAATTATTAGATAATTAATTATTTGCAATATACCTTAAAAATTACAGCAAAAAGATTATGGGTGAAAACAGGAAAATACCGCCTGACAAGTTATTAATTTAAAACACGAGCTTTTATTTTTGATATTGAAAACACGATTAATTAATTGTAGAATATACAAGAAATTAATCAACAATTATATAGTAAGTATAGTCACTTTGTCATATATGTTTCCTTTTTCTGCTGCTTGGCCCTTGTAATCGTCTCAGACACTTCATCAACCGTCTCTGTACTTGACTCAATTGGTTGTTCTAAGTCATCAAAGTCCTCAAGGTCCAGTATAATATCAGGAGCGTTGCCATATAGTTGGCAACAGATAAATGAGCACTTCAAGCCTTCCTTTCTACAACTGTACTTCGTACTACAACCTTTTCTGTGTTGGCAAGATATGAAATCGAGTAGAGTTTAAGGGGCTGATTCGTTCATCATCGTGACTGGAATGAGCCCATGATCCCCCCACTTCCAGCCCCTTTCTAGAGGATCCTTTTCGTTTCTCAGCCATGTCTGAACTTGTATGTATGTTCGGAACGCAGGATATTTAGTAGCATCGCTAGTAGGTGGTAGTCTCGCTAAATTTAATTTAATATTGTTAGCTGCTATAGCGAAGCTGACATACCCCAATACATTCAAGTTTTGGCTGGAATCACCTCTATACATGGCATGAAGTACAGCATCTGTGGCTTCAACAATTTTGCGCCTCTCTGCATTTGAGTCTTTAAAGATTTAAATTTTTTGGTTCAGGGATGGGTTCTGAAGAATTCTACAATATTTCATTTTCCCATCACTTTAAGAGCGCAGAAGTGGCGTCACAATCCCTTACTGAATGAAGAAAAAGAATATTTTGTACAAATTCCTTGAAATACTTGTTAGAGTACAGAGCATCAGGTAGTTTCCCTCTCCCGGCCCTTCGGAAATAAACATTGTCTGGAGCTAGAAAAGCCACATGAACAAGAAGGTCAATGTCTTCACCATTGAAAGTGACAGCATCGTAATCACGGGCTAAGGTTATAGCTGTATTCACTATTAGCACATCTGCATCTTCAGTGGCCTGCTGAAGATGCATTTGTGCTCTTTCATTTGTGCTCTTTCAAATTCATTTCGAAGCACAGAAATGAAAAGTTCTTTGTATTTTTCATTCCCCAACAATTTCTCTTGTGGCATCTGTGGAAACATGGTCTCATTGAACTTAACCTCAGCAGAAGTATGAATCTTCAAGCGACGAGATCTTTCTGTACTTTTTATACTTTTTGATTATGTTCAGGATAAGTTTCTAATATTTTCTTTATTTTAAAATTTAAAACTGAATTCATAACCTCGGAAAACAATTCCCCTTTATACAGGTTTCTGTCTTATCAGGTATAATTGTTGGTATTCTTTCTGTTGGGACTAACATTCGCAACATGAGGTACATTTATTACATATTGTGATTCGCATTTACCATCAACGTAAACTCTGATTAACTAACAAAAATATGTGGGACAATAGAATACAAACACGACAAACCAAATCTTCATTGTGTTCCCTCTTCTCCTTCCATTCTAGCGCCCGGGCCACATGCTCCTTTTGCTCCCCCCCTCCCTTAGTTTCGGCCTTAGATACTCCTTTTCCCTTTTCAAATTTATAAATTATAACTTATTTATCTTTCAAGTATTTTTTTACATTATTCTCATCTATTACTTTTACTTTCGATTCTTGACCCAACCTCTTTGCCTCGCCTATATCTACCGACTAGATTTTTTTTGTTAACTTCGCTCCTCCCGTCCCCTTCAACTTTTCAACAGTTACCTTTTATTGTACATACTATAATTAATTAATTGCATCGTTTAATCAATATCAAAAATAAAAGCTCGTTTTCAAATTAGTGACTTGTCAGGCGGTATTTTCCTGTTTTAACCATACATCGGGTTGTTCTGATTTTTAGAGTATATTATAGATATTTAATGATCTAATAAATGAAACTTATAGACTACTTCATGCTTTACAAATTTTATTATGACACTTGTCACTAAAACGCACTAAAAGTGGGTTATTAAACAAAAACTCACGTCATTTGTGGATTTTTGCGCTTTTTGCAAATTTTACCCTATATTCCTGGTTCCGTATCTCACTCCCTATTTGGACGATTTTCAAACATGAATAGTGCATGTTGTAGAGAATTTTATCTTCTATAAAATGATGAAAGCGCTTTTTCTGTAAAATCTATTGAAACTGAGTTATTTAATAAAGATTATTTAAATTTTGGTTTTTTCGATATTGTGAAAAACGCACAAGGTCTAGAAGGTCGAAAACTTGGTTTTTTTTATTAGAGGGTCAAACTATGCAACATATCCAAAAATCAGAGTTACCCGAATTTTTGCAAGGCCCTTTTTTGCGCTATTTCTACTGGACTATAAATCAAAAGTTACGCGGTAAAGAAACCCCGACAATAATTTGTGGATACCTAGTGTATTCGTTCAAAAATAAAATTGTCTTTCATCTTAATGTAATATATTTTGCAGGTTTGCATAGAATAATAGTAGCACTTAAAATTGTGCCAATTCATCCATTTATCACAAAGATCAAATAATTACTCATTGACGATATTCACGAATAATTAACAAAAATAAAGAAAATATAATGAAATATTTACATCGTCACTTAAGTCAACACGTTGAACAAGTAACATGTACTTTTAGTCTAAGATTATTTCATACAGTTAATGCGTGAGAAGATTTACAAGCAGAAATATGAAATTCACAAAATTTTTCTATTCCGTTAACAATTTCCAAAATAAGTTATTACTAAAGAAAACAAATTGATGTGCTTTTTTGAGTGCATATATGCACATATGGTATATGAACATACTCTAGGATGAACTAATATTTATTTTATAAATTCCAGAAATGTATTATTTATGACGCGTTAACATCTTTTTAGCTGTTTATAAGCGATAAAAATGGAATAAAACTTAGAATCTGAAATATATAAAATGAATTGAAAAGAGATGAAATATATCTTATATTTTCTCAAGAAAAATAAAATGATATTATTCAAAGTAAAGGAAAAAAATATCAGTTTCAAAGTTTGTTTTGAGAAAATTCAAAATGTTTAAAGAGTAATAGTTTTATTTATTAACAACACATACTCGTAATAATAAACTGCTTACTTGTGTTATTTTTAATTCATAATATGTTATATAGAAAAAAAATTAGATATTCGATTAGAAAGATAGAGACTGATTATAATTTATAAAAAAGATATGGAGTGTACTGATACATTTAAGAATAACTCTGTAAATTAGGATTCCAAAGTAATAGCCCCACCAGTGGCTGAGAGGTTCTGCTCTCGAAGCTGGTAGACGGGAGATGCTGGGTTCGATCCCAATCGCGCCCGTCGGCCTAATCGTTCGGAGTTTTCGTGGTTTTCTTCGAGCCGTGGATTTATCCATGCGTAAATACGGATTAGGTTCCCTTAGAAAGAACCCCACGGAGGGCACTACCCCCGGGCCCATATCCCAAGTGTAGATAATTGGCCGTCAATAATCAACCCAACTCAACCCAATAGTAATAAATATACTTTTCTCTATTTGGCGGAATAAAAAATCCGGCCTAGCACCAGTATTTTTAATTAACACTCAATGTTTTATTAAATAACATTAAAGTTACGGGATCAATTCTTCAAATTACTTTGATCTTTCACTTTTAATTAAGTCAGACGGCTTTGTAAGAACGCTTAATCAATTTACGAGATTTTTTTTTATTTTCAATAGAATTTCGTCCGATTTTTTAACTTTCTTATTAGCATGCTTAAAATTGAAATAGCAGTTTCGGAAATCTGTTCGGCTTTACCACAGAATGAGGGGGAAAATTTTAGTTTTGTTATTATTCTCATGTACTATATATTCTCATAGCACTTTTCAATTTATTTTTTTAATTTTTGCTTAAAATTTAAAAATTACAATAAAGACTGAAAGACTTTCTCTAGAATCTCACTTTTACATAATTCCTAACTCTCCAGAGTTAGACAAATGTTTGGAAACGGCTAAATTTGTAATTGAAAACACGGAGCACCAGCTCATACTGACAAAATTGTCCAACAATTGTACAGTATACGATTTAGCTTATTTTTCAAACCAAGGTTCCTAAGTCCCCGCCCCGATTGAAACACACTAGATTATTTTGCAAAGGGTTTACATGTTATCCGAACTATACAAATAGAAGACCATTAATCGGATCCATTTAAAAAGTGTACCAAAAAAAATGTGAAATGAAATAACAGTGCGTGGCGAGTGCAAAAGATTTGAAAAGAAAAATTAAAGCTGCTAAAGAAATTCAAGTGGATATTAATTCCAAAACACAGGTAAAAATTGTTAATTTTCTTATGTTTATTTTCCACCCAACACTTTTTTATGTACTTTATATTTTAATTATAAATAAAAATTTAACAAGGAAAATCTGTTTTAAATTTTGAAAGTTGAATATCGCCTAATTGTAAAAACGTCGTGTATTTTATCTGTTAAAATTAATACAAATTTAATCTTTTGTTGAATTTTGAAACATCATTTAAAAGATCAGAAGTGGTTCAGAGTTCTCACGGATCTTTGGATTTGAGAACCACCTATTTTTTTTTAATAATAATCTTCGTTTTACTTATTCTGAGAATTTTTGTCATTAAAAAAGTCAAATACGAAATTCTTCATTCGATGAAGCATTACGTAAGCTGGCTACAAATTTCAAGTTATATATTCTGAAAGTGTAATCTTTACTAGGAGGAGATTTTACAGTACCAAGAAACTGCTTGAGAACTCTTAAAAAAACTTTCATAGATTTACATATGTACAAAAACAATGTATATATATACATATATATTACTTGAATATGCAAAACTCTTACTAAACTCACAGTTATTCCTCTGATGCCAGTCATGTTCATTGAAGCAATCTTTTATACATATGGAGGGATATTTAACAGTGTAGCAGAGCAACAATGGTTTTTATTTACGTCTTTTGCCATTAGCCTTCTTCAGGTATCAAATAAATAACGTAATATAATTATGCATATATTTCCTGACAAATTAACCCTGTAGAACGACAAACCTTTGCAACAAAACACATCTTTATAAAATAAGCAACGACGTTTTCTATAAAGCACTTTATAACTTTTTGCCGATTAATTAAATTTCAATCACGAAATAAATATCTAAATTTAGAATACCTTTTTAAAAGATTCTATAATTAAAGGATATTATTTAAAAATAATTTCTTGATTATATACAAAACAAAAACGCTATAGCAAAAGAAAGGAAAATTTCTATATAGCGCAACTTTAATTAAAATGACAGACAAAAAGATCTAAAACATCTACTTCTTGAATTATACTTGCAGATTACTTAACAAAACTACGAGAGTTTCCAAAGTAGCCATGTCATTATTTTTAAGTTTTAAAACGCTTTCATTTTAATCCTTTTGGGTAATGAGTTAACACCTGTGATTCTCAAAAATGGGTTTTGAAAGGCAATTGTAGTTGTACTTGTAATTCTCGAGTTGAAACTGTGAAATTCATTAAGTTTTCTTAAGTTTTTTAAGACACTTGACTTAATAAAATTCCTCAGCTAGCTGTTTTAAGTGCACATTTGAAAGATAAAATCTGTGAAACTAATGAGGAATGTAATAATTTTTTAAATGCATGTCTATGTAGAGAACAGAAAAAAATTATAAAAGATTCTATCAAGATAAAATACTTGAATAAATCTATTTTAATACTTGGAAATTTTTCCATAGAAAATTTCACACACCTTGCATTCATAATATTTAAAATTTTACGCTTTTAAGCAATTAAAATTGGAAATATTAAGATAAAATACTTTTCCTGTTTTTCTGAAATGAAATAAAAAATAGAAAACATTACTGTTTGCAGCAAAAAAAAAAAAAATAAATAAATAAAATAAAAAAATAAATGTTTAACGGAGAAAATTCGCTTTTATATTTAAAACATGCAAATATAAAATTTAAGGATAACCATTTCTCTGAAGAATATTCATATTCGTGGATATTGTATTGCTAAGTGCAAAGTAGAAAATACATAGTTCATATAGGAAGAAGCAAATTACAAGGAACTAAATTCTACCAACTCTACTAAAAATACCTTGTTTTAAGCAAACAAAAATTTGAAAAAAATATATAAAACATAGTAAATGAAATTATGTTCACTGTCTTCCATTTCTGATTTAACATACAGGTATATAAGTCATACAAGGGAAATCATGAAAGTGGATTTTTTATAATCTTTTTTTTTTTCGAAATACGCAATTTATAGATACGTTTGTGCGTAATAAAAATAATACATTATATATATATATATATATATATATATATATATATATATATATATATATATATATATATATATATATATATATATATATATTATATATATATATAATTATCTATGTTTTTGCTACATAAAAAAGGAAAAGCTACTTGAAGCTTTCGTAAACCCATAATTAGGGCATCCCAAAAAAGCCAGCATAAACGCTACTGAACCAGACACTATCAGAAAAGACATGTGTTTCTTAATCGGATGCTTTTAGGATGCTATTAATTCTCAAGTGAAAAGTTTCATATTCAACAAACAATTTTAGAGAAAAACATGATAAATTAACAGCATTGACATTAAATTTAAATTAATGTTATTTTGTTACTCTTGCCATTACTCTGTAAATATACAAATAAATAATCACCAATATTACCATAATATATAAATATATAAATATATAAATTCAATTACGCAGCTGAAAATGTTTAATTGAGAATAAATAGTATCCTAAAAACCAAAATTCCGGTTTCAGAAAACTCATTAATACTCAATAAAAAACAACTTGAAAACGTTTCCTAAAATCAGTGGCAGTAAAATAAATTTTGTTTTTATAAATGATTCTTTAAATCTCAAAAATATATTCTTTCTGATATTTCTAATAATAAGGAATGCTTCGCGAATTATGGGTAACTCAGAAAAGGTTATTGTATATTTTTATTCGCGTTTGTATTATAATTTCGTAGATTAAGGGACTAATTGACTCACGCGAAAACGCCCGCGCACTACTGTTAATCCTATGGTACATATCTTTTAAAATATTTCCTTTGCATTTTATTATTTTTAAACTTTTTTTTTTTTTTGCATTGTCGATTTCTACGCTCAGAAATTTTTACTTTTTAGATTTTGCTTCTGTTTTTTTTTTTTTTTTTTTTTTTTTTTTTTTTTATGAGGATACTTTTACTTTCGAAAGTTAAAGTATCATTATTAAAAAAAAAGCGCAAACAAATGGAAGAAGTAACAAGAACGAAAAATCATGCGTCAAGCATAGATTATGAAACACTTTCCAACACAGTCAGAAAACTGTAACGAAACTTCACTGTTACATAAGGGGAAAAAAAGGTATGTAAGTAAACAGTTTAGAAAACTTTTGTGCACACCACCTATTAAGCTAAAAGGCAACTTAAAATTCACTTGCAGAAATTACCAAACGTAAACAACAATGTATCTTTTTTTTCTTAGACGTGTATATGAATTTATTTATATTCCACAAACTTCTATTAGTCTACTAAATATAGTTCAGCAGGAAAATGCGTAAACACAATTAAAAACTACCCTTAAGCAATTCACTCCCATAGTCTGTAGTACTTACGAGTTTTCTTGTGAAGACCGATACATGGTCAACCGAGTTTATAAACATACACGTACTATGAAAAAAAGTTAAAAATGCAAACCAAAGTTGAAAAGTTTTGCACTTATCACACATAGACTGTAAATATCGCACATGTACTGTAAACAATATCTTTTGTGTGTCCCTGTAAATAAACGCAATGCACACAAGAGAGCAATTTATATTGCACCTCAGTAATGCATATATTTTCTTTATGTTTGAAATAGTGAAATATCACTAAATTACACTGCAGACGATTTTTCCCCATATAACGATGTGTAAAAGAATTCTTTTGTTTGACCCTGTAAATGAATAATAAATGTTTTTCACCCTATATTCTACAAAAAGCATGTTTTAATGCGCTTCATAATTATATATCAATTTCATTATGTTTTAAATGTCGTAGCGTCATCAAAATGCGCTTGAACCGATTATCCCCCATTGACTGCAATATAACGGAATACATTTGACTGTCCCTGTAAAAAAAACTATAAGTGCTACATACTTCTGTTGAAATAGGGAACATGCTATAGTAGACGACAATAACATACAAAAATTTCAAGACAATCGAAGCATATTTACGGCAGTGAGAGCACGGACAGACGGACAGACGGCAGACAAACCGAAGTCATAAACACTTTTCAGCTAGGCTGGAAAGTGTTAAAAAGCGGCGATCGTAGAAATCGACCACATGTATCCAATTAAAAAACAAATCGTTTAAAAATAATGCAAACAAGATATTTTAAAAGAACTGTCCCATAATATTAACATTAGCGATCGGGTGTTTTCACGAGTGAAGCAGCCCCTTAAGAAACATTTGTCTTTTCTTACAGTATATTTACATGTATTGTGCACTTATATGTACGGTTATTATACGGTTATACTGACTGTCTGTCCGTATCTCTGTGTGTCTGTCTGTTTATATGTCTATCTATCTATATTTCTGTCTTTTTATATGTCTATCTATCTATATGTCTGTATGTTTATATGTCTATTTATCTATATGTCTGTCTGTTTATATGTCTATCTTTCTATATGTCTGTCTGTTTATATGTCTATCTATCCGTCTGTCTGCCTGTTTGTATACGTGTCTGTCTATCTGTCTCTATATCTGTCTGTCTGTCTGTCTGTTTGTCTTTATATATCTGTGTGTATCTATCTTGCTCTCTGTCTGTCAGTATGTCTATCTATCTGTATGTTTCTTTATCTGTCTGTCTGTCTCTCTATTTATCTATCTGTGTCTCTGTCTGTCTATTTATCTATCTCTTTCTCTCCATCTATATGTCTGTCTCTCTATCTATATGTCTGTCTGTCTCTCTGTTTATCTATCTATCTATGAAAAATATACTACAACCCGCGATTTTAAGCATTTCCTAAATTAATTTCATATATTCGTTTCATAAAATACTGTCATAAAATCGTTACACAAATTGGTTCATAAAATCGCTTCATTAGGATTTTATATATAAAATGATAGATTAATTATTGTTTTTATTAGAAACAAGAAAGAAAAATCATGCGTCTAGCACAGATTTCGAAACATTTTCCAACACATCCGGAAAACTGTAACGAAAATTCACCGTTAAATAAGGTAAAAGAAGATATGTAAGTAAACAGTTTAGAAAACATATACCACATTGAAAAATACAGTTTTTGAAATTACCTTCCATTGCAAAAAAAGTACTCGAATTATTTTGCGCAGCCCTGTATATAATCTGTAGATTTGTATATACAATGCATAGCATGATAAAATTTAGTTCAGTTTAAAAATCACATTTAGCAATTTTCGCCATTCAATGGAAATACACTCGAAATTTTTTGTACAGCCCTGTATATTACCTAAACACATTTGTTCACATCACATATTAAGCTGAAATTGAATTCAGGTAATAAACGCATATGGCAACTTCAAACTCACTTCCAGCAATTACCAACCATAAACGACAACGTATTTTGTTCTTTGCATAGCCCTGTATATGAATTTATTTATATTCCATAAACTTATATTAGTCTACTAAATATAGTCCAATTCAATTCAATTCAAAAAGAAAATGCGAAACAAATTAAAAACTACCCTTAAGCAATTCACTGCCATATTGCGTAATGCTTATGAATTCCCTTGTGTAGCACCCTGTATATGATCAACCGAATTTATACACTCCATGTAATATGAAAAAATTTAGTTAAACTTAAAAACGCAAAACAAACTAGAAAACGCACTTATCACACATAGACTGTAATTATCGCACGTATACTATAACAGAATTATTTTGTGTGTCCCTGTAAATGAACGATAAACGCAATGCACACAATATTTTTAAGTGAACAATTTATAGTGCATCTCAGTAATGCGTATAATTTTCATTATCTTTGAAAAAGTGAAACATCATTAAATTACACTGCAGACGTTTTTCTCCCGTAGAACAATGTGTAACAGAATTCTTTTATTTGACCCTGTAAATGAGCGATAAACGCAATGCACACCACACCTTTAAGGGAACAATTTATAGTGCACCTCAGTAATGCATATAAATCTTCATTATGTTTGAAATGGTGGAACCTCATTAAATTACACTGCAAACGATTTTTTTTCTCCGTCGAACAATGTGTAACAGAACTTTTTGTTTGACCCTGTATATAATAACTGATAACAAATGTTTCATACCCCATATTCTACAAAAACCATGTTTTAAATCGCTTGTAAATATGTATCAATTTCATCATGTTTCAAATGGCGTAGCATCATCAAAATGCACTTGAAACTATTATTTCCCATTGACTGTAATATAACGGAATAATTTTGAATGTCCCTGTCAAAAAACTATAAGTGCTACACCCTTCATTTGAAATAGGGAACATGCTGTAGTAGACGACAATAACATATAAAAATTTTAGGGCGATCCAAGCATATTTACGCGAGTTAGAGCACGGACAGACGGCAGACAAACCGAAGTCATAAACACTTTTCAACTAGGTTGGAAAGTGTTAATAAAAAAAAACAAGAACGAAAAATCATGCGTCAAGCATAGATTATGTAACACTTTCCAACGCTTCCAAAATAATTTTACAAATCATACCGTTTAATAAGCTAAAAGATAACATCTAAGTAATCCAAATACTTTTATTCCGCCCTGTATAGTATCTATAGATTTGTATATATACTACATAGGATGCTAAAATTTATTTCAGTTAGGAAACGCGTAGCACAGTTTAAAATTCTCCGTCTGGAGTTAAATAATACGGAAATGTGTTTGCGAACTTTTGTGCTTCCCTGTATAGGATCTATAGAATTTATACATACTACGTAATAGACAAAAAGCGACTTAAAATTAAAATCGCGTTCAGTAACTTAAAACGCACTTCCAGGAATTATTGTTAACATACAGTAGAGAATTCTTTTGTGTGTCCCTGTAAATGAACGATGACTGCTATACACACAATATTCTGTAGTAAGCCTCTTTTAATGCACCTTATATAAATTCCAATGCGTTTAAAAGAGTGAAACATTATTTAAATAAACCGCAGACGATTTTTCTCCATAGACGTAATGTAACGGAATTCTTTTGACTGTCCCTGTAAAGTAACTATAAGTGCTATGCACACCTTATTCCATATTAAGCTTCTTCTAATGCACCTTAGTGATATATATAAATTTCAATGCGTTTAAAATAGTGAAACATTATTTAAATAAACCGGAAATGATTTTTCCCCATAGACCGCAATGTAATGGAATTCTTTTGAGTGTCCCTGTAAAAAACTATAAGTGCTACACACTTCCGTTGAAATAGGGAACATGCTATAGATAACGACTATAACATATAAAAATTGCAGAGCAATCCGAGCATATTTACGGGAGTTAGAGCACGGCCATACGGCCAGACAAACCGAAGTCATAAACACTTTTCAACTAGGTTGGAAAGTGTTAAAAAGAAAAGTATTACGAAACTTTCGTAACCTCATATTAAGGCATCCAAAAAGACAGCATAAACACTCCTGAACCATCATCCCCTCTTACAAGGACAGTTGGTAAGGTGATACACATCAATCTTTTTCAAACATTGGTGCTTTGACAGTTCTACCGAGGTATGAAAACTTTTATATGCAATTGGGATGATACACATAGACAAATAATTTCTGTTGATTGTATTTTTTAGTATTTTTATGGCCGTGTATAAATATGCCACATATATTTTCAGCGAAATCATGCTCTCGCTATTGTTATAATATATCACATGACTTTATGCTGGTGTTCTGACATTAAACCTGTTGTTAATTAATGATATCTCTCTACGGATTCTTTTACGGATTCCAATATGAATGGAAATGATTGGAGAGAGATCAAAACATCAAAACCTGTACGTTGATACCAGTATCATTTGTAAGTGTTTCATGACTTTCGATAGAGTTAAATGTCAGGAAAAAATAAATACTGACAATACAGTAGTTAAATGACATTTCAATCAAAAATAAATTTCTTAAATGTAATAGATGACGTTAAAACTTTTTTTGTGTATTCTTTCTGTCTTGATCAGTTTCCGTACGTGTAATGAATATTGCATATGTCATTATAAACAAAATGTTTAATTAAGGAACGCCAACATAAAGGCATGTTATACATTAAAATAACAAGTTGTAGGAAGTGGCATTTTTTAAGATTCAATTCCAAACCATATTTAGATGCAGTGGGTAAGGACGCGTTTTAGTTTACTTAGTCCCTCGGCTTCGCTTTCAGCGGGTATAATGAAGTCATCCATGTAAATAATAATTACTTTTTCATTAATGAGGTCACGAAAAACATTATAAATATATCTTTGAAATACCAAAGGAGCATTGCAAAGTCCAAAATTCATGAAGATACATTCATACTGGGCGGAATGTGTTAAAAAAGAAGTGTACTTTCTAGAATTCTCTTCGATCTCAACGTGAAAAAATGCATTTTTAAGATCGAGTGTAGTAAATACTTTCGCAGAGTGCAATTGATCAATAATATCATCAATAACTAGGAGAGGAAAACGCTGTTTATATATATAGTCGACGCATAATGTAAATGAGCCATCTTTCTTTTTTACAAGAACAATAGGCGATGAATAATCACTACTACTCTTACTTATGATTCCTTTTTCAATCCACTCAGCAATTTGTTTTTCAACGAAATCTTTCTCTATCGGCGCCAAGCGTGTAGCATGAGAAGAGACATGTGTTTCATCTTTCAAATGAATCGACAATTTAACGCCAATGGATTTTATTTTTCGGGGAGAATAATTTTGAATAAGTTGCGCAATCTGTTTACGTATTGTTTCGTCAGAAATATGAGACTAGTCGTTGGGGGCCACCGTAATACTTACCCATCATGGATATGCATAATGTAAAATATTAAAATAAAAATGTGTAAACTACTTATAAAATGCATTGCAATTCAAATAAAATCGTGGCTTCATGACGTCACAAACTTTAAAGGCTCGATTACTGAATTGCTTGAAAGAGGTTTTTCCTTATAACTCCAAAAATAATAATCCTATTAACTAGCGGTTTATTGCATCTGATTAAGCGTCAAATTTCCAATTAAAATATATCTTTGAAGTGAAATTTGGATGAAATACAGGGTCATGAAAAATCGAAGAGTGTGGAAAATAGGATTCCAAATATCTCGGCAACTAATTATCCGATCGACTTCATGCTTTATTCAAAATTTATGTTTTTTTATTGTCTTTTATATTCATTTCTTAAAATAAACAAAATTTTTATATACCTTTCATCAGAACGAATATTTCGAGAGTCCGAAAAAAATTGTTCCGGTTAATCGAGGTTATTGAAATGAAATAGGCTTCTTCCCATTATTACATACTAAGTACATACCAAATTGCAAGTCTCTATCTCAATTTTTTCGGGAGATAGAGCGTTTACAGACACACACACAGACACACAGACGGACGGCAAATTTTTTTTTCTAAAAATATGTTTTTCGGAATCTCCAGTGTCTGAAACGTGTAAATCCATCAAAAAAAATTTTTCGATTTTCAAAACGATTACAAGACTTACCCTATACTACGTATGATGGGTAAGTAATAAATCAAGGTTACAGTCATTTATCGCTTAGGTAACATTGATTAAAAAGTTATCAGACATATTTTCATTTTTCACAAGTTTTTGCATGGAAATATTATTTTCAGAAATTGTTAAAATATTTTGCTGTATTATATCGGTACCAATAATAAAATCAAAAGATAGAGAATAATCTGGCACTACATAAACATTAGCTTTATAACTAGAATTATCAATTACAATATCTGTAGAAAAAAAAACAGTGGTTTGATTATAGTATTTCCTAATCCAGTTAATGTGATGGGTGATAACGTTCAAGGTTCGAAACTGCGGGGAGTTTGCGATCTGTTTGACAGAAAATAAGCCTTACTGGAAATGTGAATATGAATTAATGCATATCAGATATTGCATAATGTTCACGTGAAGCATAATGTTCACGTCATGCTAAAATTATCATCACACATCACAAGTTTTAGCTCTACGTTGAGAAATCGACTGATTACAATACATGATCATCGTCTAGAAAAAAATCTGTGCATGCATTTCTATAGAATCGTGTTTTGTGAATTATTCAGCGGTAAAAGCCAGCAAATATATTTCAGTAAGCTCAAATAATATATTATCATTTATCTACTCATAGAAAATGATATCACAATCTAAATACCTCTCACTTATCTGCGTTGTATAGTAATTATTTTCATTATCACTATTTTTGAATAGTAATTTAAAAATTAAAAATTAAATAAATGTGTGCATGTGTTTTTGTTGCATCGTGTTTTGTGAGCTATTCAGCGGTAGGAGCGGACAAATATATTTCAATAAGTTCAAAGGTTATTATTAGTTATCTACTAATACAAAATAGTATCACACTATAAATACAGCGATGTTTCACTTATATGCGTTGTGTAGTAATTATTTTTATTACCGCAATTTTTGAATAATAGTTTTCACTTTTCGTAATACCAGAGTTGAAAAGGTGAATGTTACTATCCAAAAAAAGTGGTTCTAAACATTAATTGCAAGACATCATGTATAAAATGAAACGTATTTTTTAAGCACAGGTTTTGTGACGTCAAACGTTTTATTTTGTATTTTTCCCAAATGTTGGAGATCGTAAAATACGGTGCTCTGGCCATTCGGGCCATTTTTACATCAAACGCGGAGTGTTCTGCTTTAGAATTTAAGCAATCGTTAAAGGGCACAATTCATCCAGTTAACCTTATGAATTATGCCCTCCAGATTCGATCGGGATAGCTCAGTTGGTAGAGCGTGGCGACTTCTGCCAAGAGATCCCAGGTTCGAATCCTGGATCGAATATTTTTCGTCCAGATGGAAAATTACAACTTGTATTATTGCTTTACCAATTTGAAATAATTGTGTTAAAAATAATCTAGTGAAACCTTTGTCAAAATTCTAAATGGTCAGATTTAAAACATTTTTTTTTCAAATACATTTATTTGCCAATATATGTTTTATATATTTTATCTAATACATAACATATATCTGTTTGTATTATTATTTTTAATCATGAATTAACGTAAATTACTAATTTGTATGTAAGCATAAAGTCATTATAGAAAATGTCTGTTTATATACATTATTGAGTATTTAGATATCGAAGGAGCGAAGTATCGAAATTTCTACATGCTAACATCCATAATATTATGCATAAATAGCGTAGAAATATTCCATAATCTTCAATGAATCAGTTTTATTGACAGTGGAATGTTTCATGAATCGCTGTTTCACAAGCTTGAGAGATTATTATGGAAATGAGATCTTTAATCTCGGATATGCCGTAATTTTCACAGCATGTAGGAGCTTTTATGCATACTATTATAAAAATAATCGCTTAAGCTCAAATTAAATTTTGCACGACGATTTAATATAAATTTCGGTACAAGATCTAATATAAATTTCGGCCCTAGTTACTAACAACGTTACAAAAAAATTGAAAATCTGAATATATTGGTTTCATTTTCTATTTAAAACGTTTTACAAGCATTGTTGTTCTACTACACAGTTAGTCCTAAATTTGAATGAGTGCATAAATAAATGAATTTCAACGGTCTAATTATTGGAAATGTTTCAAATATATCAATATCACACGCAAATTAAAAAAATAATCCCCAAATTTTTATAAAAAATATTTTAAAATATGTTTAAATTATAGAGAAAAGATTTTATCTAACTAACATGAGGATTATAAGATCTATTTTAATATCTTATTTTAAGAATGTATCCACTGTAAAAGGAAATCATAATAGAATTGAATACTTACAAATATTTTATTATAAATTATATGTTTATTTTTATTCATTATTCAGAATTAGCTTCCTGTTTCATTATTTTGATTAAAAATCGTTTTCTTAACTTGCTTTCTTAAAAAATAATACTTAAAAATTATTCAAATTTTTAAAACCATTCAGACAAACATTTTCCGAATTCTACACTTTCTTTTATTATGAAAATTCTCTTGA
Organism: Maratus michaelseni; assembly: GCA_963931845.1. Classification (NCBI taxonomy): domain Eukaryota; kingdom Metazoa; phylum Arthropoda; class Arachnida; order Araneae; family Salticidae; genus Maratus; species Maratus michaelseni. The sequence goes on along the minus strand of OZ007590.1, from coordinate 73,020,621 downwards.
AATATATACATATATTATATGAAATGAAGTAATGTGATATTATATTATTATACGCAGTTATACTTGTGTTTGTCATGCACTTGTTTATAATGTATTTGAATTTATTATGTAAACAGTAAGTTAAGTTCACACTTTTGAGTAGAATTTTTAAGAACATGGTAAAATAAAAAGATATATGAACAATGTCATGATCATGCATTTTTAAGTGCGTTCTAATTATATAAATACTTAGCACCTATAGTCGTCCGTCTGTCCGTCTGTCTGTCCGCATATAACAGCGAAACCAATCGAATGATTTGAAATTTAATATATATAATCGTGCAGAATCTTGTAGAGTCATTTCAAATTTTATGAAAATCGAATCAAAACTTAAAAAGATATTAATAAAAATATTTATTAAGTTATTTGAATGTTTTAAAAATCGCTACTTCCTTGTTATATCAGCTTTCGAGGATTAATCGTCAATTGACCGAGATGTATCGTCAAGTTAAATGACATATATGACAATTTATAACCTCTATGACCCAGTTATAGTCACACTAGTCGGTCTTCGCCCGTCTAGCCGGTCGCTTCCGTGGGGCCCAGATACAAAGTACTACTTCGGCCCCCATCGCTAAATAATCACGGGTAGCGCCCAGTATTACTTTGTCAGGGGGTTCATGAAAAAATAAATTAAGTCGCGATGTCTTTATTTAAGCGCTTTTTTATATTCTTATTATTTATTTTCGTATACTTTTAATTTAAAGTATTTTATTTATATTTTTCTAGTTGCATGTCAATTGCACTTTCTGTGACCCAAGCGAAGTCAGGGCGGTACACCGCACTATGTATCTGGGACCCCACTCGGAAGCGACCGGCTAGACGGGCGAATACCGGCTTGTAATACATAAAACTGCTGCTGAGATAGGTCCAAAAGGCGAAATGACATAAACCTTTCGACCCCCTCCCCTCATTTAACCTCTTTAAAAGGTCAATTTCTAAAATCGCCTGAAATACGTCTTCAACTATCTTCTAGTAGATTCACGCTTTTAACTAAAACTGCTGTTGAGATATGGCAAAAAAGTCAAATGTCCTAAAACATTCGACCCCCTATTTAACCCATTTAGAGGTCGAATTTCTAAAATCTCTTGAAATACATGTTTAACTATTCTTTAGTAGATGTGTTTTCCCGAATTTCATTCTCCTACCTAAAATTGCTGCTGATATATGGCGAAAAGACGAAACGACCTAAAACTTTCGACTCCCCCATTTAACTCCCTTAGGGTGTGAATTTTTAAAATCTGTGAAATATATGTTTAACTATCTTCTAGTAGATTTGTTCTCCTGAATTTCACGCTTTTAACTAAAACTACTGATGGATATGGTAAAAAGGTGAAATCATCGAAAATTATCGACCCCCCATTTAACCCCCTTAGAAGTTAAATTTCTAAAATCGCCTAAAATACATGTTTAACTATTCTTTAGTAGATTTGTAATAGCGAAATTCACGCTCCTACCTATAACTTCTATTGAGAAATGGCAAAATGACGTAAAACATTCGACCCACTATTAACCCCCCTTAGTGGCCGAATTTCTAAAATCACTGAAATACTTTTAAAACTATTTTTTAAGGAGATTTGTTATCCTGAATTTCACGTTTTTTTCTAAAACTGCTGATAAAATATGGTGATAAGGTGAAATCACCGAAAATTTTCTACCCTTCATTTAACCCCCTTTGTAGTTAAATTTCTAAAATCGCCTGAAATGCATGTTTAACTATTCTTTAGTAGATTTGTTATCCCGAATTTCACGCTTCTAACTATAACTTCTATTGAGATATGGCAAAATGGCGTAAAACATTCGACCCCCATTTAACCCTCTTAGTGTCCGAATTTCTAAAATCGCTGAAATACATGTTTAACTATTTTTTTATTAGATTCGTTATACTGAGTTTCATGATTCTACCTATAATTTCTACTGAGATATGGTAAAATGACCTAAAATATTTGACCTCCTATTAAACCCACCTTAGTTGCTGAATTTCTAAAACTGATGAAATACATGTTTGTCTATACTTTTTGTAGATTTGTTATCCCGAATTTTGAGTTCCTAATTAAAAATGCTGCTGAGATATGGCGAACAGGCAAAATGACCAAACTTTCGACCCCCCATTTAACCCTCTTAACGAATGAATTTCTAAAATCGCTTAAATATGTGTTTAATTATTTTTTTAGTAGATTTGTTATCCTGAATTTCACGTTCCTACCTAAAACTTCTGCTGAGATATGGCGAAAACACGAAATGACTAAAAAGTTTCGACCCCCCATTTAACCCCCTTAGTGGTTGAATTTCTAAAATCGCTTAAATACGTGTTTAATTATTTTTTATTAGATTTGTTATCTTGAATTTCACGCTCTTACCTTAAACTGCTGATGAAATATGGAGAAAATGTGAAATCACCGAAAATTTTTGAACCCCCATTTAACCTACTTAATGATTGAATTTCTAAAATCGCCTGAAAGAAATGCTTAACTATTCTTTAGTAGAATTGTTAACCCGAATTTCACGCTCCTACTTAAAACTCCTGCTGAGATATGTCGAAAAGACGAAATTATCTAAAAGTCCCCTCCATTTGACCCCCTTATGCTGTGAATTTTCAAAAATCCTTTCTTAGTACGCGCCTACATTGTGTAAAGAACATGTCTTCCAAATTTCATTGTTCTAGGACAAACGGTTGAGGCTCGACGTTGATTATGAGAAAATCAAGCTACTCCTTTTTAAGTACTAGGGAATCGAACCCGGGCTTCCTGGGTTACAGAGCATATGTAAAAACCACTTTTCTCTAACTCTACTATAATTTTTTTGTATTTAATATATTTTTTTAGAATATCGATTAACAACACCAAGAAGCATTTTTATATTAAAAAAATCACAATGTATTTAAATAAGATTTTAAAATTTCTTAAAAGCCATACTTTTGTATTAGCCGCATGCCTGGAGTTGATAGTCGACACGAAATCGCCAAAGTCTTCACTACTTACTGCTGCGTTTTTGATTTTAATATTTTCCTGTTAAATTTGTGTTTCATTTATATTATATTAATTTTTGTTTATTTATTTACTGATGAAGTTTTAATTTCGTTCTTTAATATTATCCTGAAACAAATGATGAACTATTTATATTGTTTTAAGTGTAAACGGATTAATCTTTTGTAATCGGGCTGCACGCGATAGAGAAAATATTTAAAAGTAATTTATGGTTGGAAATTTCTTTAACCATAACAAACTATAAACAATCAGTAAACTAAGATACAGTTTTCAAGCAAATTATATTTGAAAGTACATTTCTTTATTCTCCATTCGGCGGTGTGAAAATTGAAATTGTTCGATCACATGTATGTTAAATTTGTGTTAATTTAATTATTCATTTATTGATTAAATTTTAATTTCGTTGCGTTAAATTAATAGGAGACCAAGTCTGAACTATGTATATTGTTTTAAGTACCAATGGGTTATTGTTCTTCAGTAATGAAACCTGCACGCGATGGGGATAGATTTTCAAAAATCATGATTGAAAGTTATTGTTGTAAAAACTACAATAAATGAGTAAATTGCGATACAATTTTCAAAAAAATTGTATTTGAAAATTCATTGTTTTTTACCTATACTACGCTGTAAAAATTGAAGATGTGCCATATTTTGAAGTTAAAAAAATTCCAGTAGCGGAAATTTCAAAACCAAAATTTAATCAACAGATCGACCGGTGTTGCCAATCTAAAGAAATATACTTGAAAATTATTTTAAAAGCCATTGTACATCAGTCAATTAAGATACAGTTTTCAAACAAATTGCATTTGAAAGTAGATTTTTTTTCCTATGTAACGGTGTAAAAATTTTAAATGTGCGATGTTTAGAAAAAAAATAGAGTAGCCAAAATCGCAAAACGGAAATTTCAACTCAAAAGTGTTGCCATCAATAAAATGACGTCAGCGTTACGCACGGACATGTTTGTCTTATATAATATAGATAGATTCTTTATTCTATTAAATCCTATCATACGTAATTAATTCAATGATATCCCATGATATGTAATGATTCTAGGTTGTCATGGTGATTACGTCCTATTTAAGATGGAGTCATATAATTTCCGTATTACTGAATTTTAATTATCTCTATAATAAAACCGTAAGTCATGTGACTGTCATCAACAGTTCCGGAATGTCCGTTTCACTTTTTCATATGCCAGGCGGCCATTTTTATTAAAAATTATTTTTTCGAATAAAACTTCATAAATGTGACATTTTTAGAAAGATCGTTCAAAATAAATTAATATTTGAGAGATGACTTACGTTCAATTATGTATATATTCTCCAATAACTTCGGTTGAAATTAGCTTCGCAGTTCAAATTCTCTATCCATGAAAGTAAACAAAAAAAAAAAGATTCATTCGTCGTGAAGGTTTAAAATATTAAACCATTAAACCATGGAGATAATGGTTCGTAAAGTTAGTTTTCCATGAAAGATTTTTTGGAGCGCTGCCTGGTGTCAAAAAAATAATTCGTACCAGTGACACAATCAAAGTTTACCATAATTATGTGCTATACAACTCAACTTCATTCTTTATCTTTTCTTGATGTAAGCTGAATGTAAACAAATACAACTCATGTAATGATATTTAATGAATCAAATTTCGAAACAAATTGTCAGTTAATTTGGTATTTATGTATTATACGTGAAAGGAAGAGAGACCACCGAAAATGATTGTTAATCACCAATCATATTTACCATTATTAATGACGCTTTCAAAACAGTAATTTAATATACATTTACAAAATACATAACATCATTAAGTACTTTTGTGTTATTTGGGCGCAAATCTCGCCAATAGAATTTTTAAAATCGCCAATACCAGCTTTTATTTTTCGCGTGTGCAAATTAGAAACGATACTTTTATTTTGAAATCAAATGTTCTGATGGAACAGCTGTCGTAGACGCACCGGGGCACTATATTAACTATAGAGTTGCAATATAGAGAGAAAAAACGGGTTTCTGTTATAAAGAAGATCTTCGGTGATTGACACGTTGACAGTTTATAATTTCAAAATGTCGATGGTTACGTATATACGGTTGTTGACAGCACATGAAGGAAGGCAGTTGACACACGGGTACAAAGAAGAAACATGATTAGCGATGAAGGTGATTTATTTGGAACCAATAATCAAGAATAATATTAGGCATCAAGAACAAATAGACGAAAAGCGCAAGGGGAGGTACTCCACAAAATCAGCAGAAGAAATTAACAGCTGGTCTGGTCAACTCAAACGGCCGAAGTGATGAAATTTTAAAAGTTACATGTACGGGTGTTGGCGCGGAAAGCATGATAAAATCGCCAGTACTTGGCGAGAGAGTTTTAGGAGACAATGTCGGAAGCGTATGGGAAAAAAACGATAAATGCTAGATTCTGTCTATGATAATGCATTCATTTGAGAATGGGGGGAAGGGTTGTAAAGATTCTTTCATGGAGACAGAAAAGGAAAAAGAAAAGAAAATAATTTTGGGATTGGCGTTTGATTTTGCTAAAAGACAGCTGCAATTAACGGTTACTTATGACTCGAATCTAATAACAGGGTGTGAAAGATATGAGCTTGCATATTACCGTTTACATGTGGGCGAGAGATATTTTAATTAATTCTTTTGAGAGCGGATGAGAAGTGCAAATGCTTGCATAAAGAATATCGGTTATACGTTACATTACTTTAATAAGTAGAGCACAGCTGCTTATATATTTTGTCTAATTTTTAAGACAGATGCACTTTTGATTTCATGAGAAGAAAACGGTTGAATTAGAAATATGTGAACATTTGTAACTTATTTTTAGCATAACCGCAAAGTTAAGGACAGAGAGGTTTCTGATGTATGCGAGTGACTTGCATTTTAGAATGAAGAAAGTAGATTCGTTATCTAAATTAAATCAGAAATAGGTTTTAGTTAGCATATTGAATTTTGGGGGGGGATTACAGACATTTAAAATCTATAAACTATATTTGTTTATTATTTTTAATTGTTTATAATTATTTATTTATTTGGGGGGGAATGAATGAATCTTTATGAATTTATTTATTTATTTATTTATTTATTTATTTTTTAATCTCTATTTTTTGGGGGGGGGGAGGAGAAGCATGCAATCAATACATGTATGCTAGATGTTGGAAGAGGAATGGAAAAGCTTATGTTAACTTGTTAAAATTTTGAGGGGGGGAGGGATTTGAACTGAAAGCAAGATATATGACAAACGTCTTTGTCATATATATCACCCCATTGACCAGAAAAGCTGTACTGTTTACAGTACAGTTTAAAAAAAATATATACAATACAATTATACTCTCCCCAAGCTTAAAATAATACATACATAATATAAAACAAAATACTTGTAAAATTATATGAGTTGCAACAGTATAAAGGATTTTGTTACCTCAATAGTCCGTAACATCAGGCCATAAAATATAAAACATACTGCACTACCTTCGAAGATTTTTTTTTATATCTTCGTCCTTTTATTTTCTGTTTTGTTCTTTTTCTTTCTGGTACCAGCTTTAAAAAGTTACTATTTAACTAGACATGTCTAATGATAACTGAGCACAAAACAGTACTCATTTTCTCAATTTGTTGCACTTAAATACTATAATTACTACTTAAGTATAATATGAAACACAAATGAAAACAATTAAAAAAAATAAACACAAATAACACATAACATAAACATATATCCTTAAAAATTAACTTGAATTATATGAAAAAGTGAAAATGGATTAACTCAAGTGTAGTGTAATGAAAAGTTGTTTGAAAAAGGTTTAAAAATTCGTGCAAGCACTGGACGGTAAAAAGAAGAGGTGCATGTGGCACGCCCATAAAAAGGGACCGCCCTTAATCTTGTCAATGCATGACAAGTGTGATGTCTCAGGCTTAGGGCCTTACGACCTAGGTGAGGAGGGCAGTGATGAGAGTCCACATCATTACAACATGAACTCCCTGCTCCCCAATGAAGATCGCACTGATCCCCACACAGGAGCACGATTCGGGAACACATATACTTTTGGGAAAAGGGAATATTGTGAATTAGTAAACTAAATCACAATTGTCTCTCTAAACACAATCTGGAGAGGTGTGGTAACCTAAGGGCAAAAATTTAGAACGGTACCACTAGCCTGAAGGGAAAGAATTAGTAAAAATAAAAAAAACAGATACAAGTGTATCTTATGCAAATCCTAATGTATTGACAGTCCTAGAGTGTTGAGAGACCTAAAATATGTCATAATCGGGTGTGATGAAGTGAAACTGTACAAGCCATGTAAGTAAATGCTTTAAGTTTGTTTAAGATAATTTTTTTTTTTTTTTTTTTTTTATTTAAAAGACCTTATTTATTTAAAATATTTGCAATGTTGTATTCAGTATGAATGAAAGTTTAAAGTGTGAGAGAAAAAAAATGTGAAAAGATTATATTTATCTACTGTTTATAAAATTGAATGAAAAATTACAAGAATGGTGTGACCCGATACAAAATATTGTGTAAAAGTGGTCTTCACAAGAAGACATGGGCCAGCCGTGAAGTCAAGTGAAGACAAGTTATGCACAGTATACGGGCCAGTTATGCACAGTGTTTTATACCTGGCCAGGGATAAAACACTTAGTATCAGATCATATTAAAAATTTAAAAGTTTTTTTTTTTAAAGTTTATTATTATTTTTTTTTTAATTTGTTACAAATTATCTTTTTATTAAATTGTAGCGAGGGGCGAGAATGGTGTTAGAAGAATTATTATTTATAACATGACTTGCAGGATCACATAAATGTCCATATCGAGGTGGTGCTAGAAGAAGTCTATCAATATGTACCCTAAATGCAGTATCATCATGAGCATATAATCTTTTAATTGAAAATGAAACAGGAGAGTGTTTAAATGTTACAATATATGGACCGGTATATTTAGGTTTAAATTTGTCGACTGATTTTAAATAAACAATATCTTTTAAACATATATTTCTTAATTTAGCTTTTCGACTGTGAATTTTGTAACGTCTATCTTGAGCAGTCTTAATGTTGTTATATGCTTTGTCATATATTTTGTTTAAGTCATCTAGTAATTTATAAACTTCAACATGTTTATCTAGAAATGCTTGGTTGGTACTATGATCATATGTGTCAAAAATTAATGAAAGTTCACGACCAAAATGAAGTAAGTTAGGTGAAAATAGTGTAGAAGAGTGTGTCGAACCATTATAAAGTGACTTATGAATAAACAGAGCATTTTCAAAAGAGTGTCCTTCTTGTAGTAATGTGGTAACAGAATATTTAATAGATTTGTTAATCCGCTCAGCTATACTGTTAGATTGTGGGTGCGAGACCGAACTGTGATGTATTTTTATGCCAAGAGCATCATTAAATGCATTATAAATATGAGAAGTATATTGTGGGCCTAAATCTGACAAAATACAGACGGGTCTCCCATAGGTAGTTATATAACTAAATAAGCATTTTACAACCTTGGGTGCAGAAGTATCAGTGAGAGGATAGAGTTCAATGTGTCTTGAGAAGTGATCGGTTACAGTTAAAACATGTTTATTGTTTGAGAAAGGACCAAGTAAATCTGTACTGACTGTATGACCAGGATATCTTGGTGTGTATGTAGGTTGAAGAGGTGCGGGTGGAGTGTTATGGTGTTTGGCCTGTAAACATTTGACACATGAAGCTACAAAGTTGAGTGTATCTACATAGATGCCTTTCCAAAAATATTTGGATGAAAGAAATTCGTAAGTTTTGGCCATACCAAAGTGTGACAGATGGGATATAGTTAAAACTTTACTTTTAAGTGAATCAGGAACTACAATGTGATATGAGAAAGTATTATTTATGATATCTTCCTTTTTGAACATTAATATTTTAGAATCAGGATGTATGAAGTAATTCGGGAATTTTGAAGAAGGTCCATTTTGTAATATATGATCATAAATACTAGCTAAGGTAGGGTCTTTTTGTTGTTCAATGCAAAAAGTTTGATTTGATATCTCCAATAATGGGTCTCGTTTTGTTCGTTCACCTGAGATGAGAAAATTAACATGACAATTGTTGTTATTAACAGAGTTACAAATATCAGGTGTTTCATGATCGACTATTGGAAGTGGTTGAGGATCATGGATAAGGTTAGGATTGGTTAATAAATTTTCTTGGTTGTTGTCAAAATTACAGCGAGAGAAATAATCTGCTAGAACATTTGAAGATCCTGGAATGTGTTCAAAATCATACGAATATTCTGAAAGGTCAATTAGCCAACAGGTGGTTATGTCTGCTGGGTTTGTAGTTTTTTTGTATTTTTTTAGAGGTTTGCTATCTGACAAGATTAGGAATTTTCTGTTGTATAAGTAATATTTGAATGCAATAACAGATTTGTAAATTGCCATGAGTTCTAGTTTTAAAGCAGGATATTTTTTTCAGAGGAATTTAAGGATTTAGAAAAGTATGCTACTGGTAGAAGATTTCCATTATGTTCTTGCATTAAAACGCCAGAGATGGCAATGTTAGATGCATCTGTATTCAAATAAAAATTCTTATTCCAATCTGGTAATCTAACCATGGGTGAACCGAAGAAAATTTTCTGTATTGTTTTAAGTATGTCCTGATGTTTTTCTGTCCAGATGAATTTAGTTTTAGGAGTAGTTAAATCAATAAGTGGTTGCACTAGTTTGTTAAATGTTGGGATTAAGGATTTATAGAAAGTTATCAAACCAATAAGCCTTTTTAGTTGTCTTTTTGTAGTTGGTGTAGGAAATGAAGTTATTTTTACAATGTTAGAATGGATTGGTGAAATACAACGATTTTCTATTTGAAAACCTAGGTAGTTGACTTTTGTTTGATGAAAGTTGCATTTATTAGGTGAAAGAGTGAGATTGTACTTGGAAAGGAGGTTAAAAATTTTGTCGAGTTTAGAACACATTTCATCAAAAGAATTTGCACCAATGATAAATTCATCTTGATAAGTGAAAACACCTTGTAGGTATAGTTCGTCAATTAAAGAGTCCATTAGAGCTTGAAAGATTGAGGCACTTGTCTTTAAACCAAAGACAAGTCTGCGGTAGGAAAAAGATCCAAACATGGTGGTAAAAGTTAGTTGATTGTGAAATTTTTCTGGTAAGTTAATTTGATGGTATGCTTGATGAAAGTCGAGTGTTGTAAAGAATGTGTAAGAAGAGAGATTAGCGATGATGTTTTGAATTTTTGGTAGTGGGTAAGATGAGCCTTGAATTACAGTGTTTAACATTCGAAGGTCAAGTGCGAGGCGAAATTTTTGTTTACCAGTACCATCTGGTTTTTTTCTAACAAGTAACATAGGACAAGACCACTCCGAGCAATGTCTTTGTATAATTCCAGCTTCAAGTAATTGATTAATTTGATCTAATGCATCTTTTTGTAATGCCTGAGGTATTGGAAAAGGAAGTGTTTTTATAGGATAGTCATTAATGAATTTCAAATATGGAATAATTTTATCAGTATGCCCAAGTGTATTTAGAGATTTTGAAAATACAGGGTAATATTTGAGTAACATTTCTTTTAGAATTTCAGCCTCATTGGATGGTAAGTGTTCAAGATTGAAATCAGTTGCAGATAAGTCTTCTTTTCTTTTTTGAGAATGTCTTTAGAAGCCTGAATGAGATTTAAAAATTGTCGATCTGAGTTGTCTTGACTAATTTTATCTGGGGAGTACTCAATTATTTCCTCGACCTCAAAAAGTTGACCTATTTTAGCTTTTTTTTGAAGGTGAATGGGATTATCAGAATTGTTTTTAACCGAAATCAGGAAAAATGTATATTGTTGTGGAATTTTTCTTTTTCGCTTTGGATTTTTTGATTTTATTATAGCATCGAATCCTATTAAGTTGTCAACGGGTGAATTGTATTGAAATAAATACTCTTTGTCTGTGCTAATAGTATCTGTCAAAACTGAAATCCATTTTTGTTCCTGAGGGTTTAAGGAAACTCTACGAGTCAAAGCTACAATTTGATTTTTGAAGGAGGTGGGTTGTGTACTACATTGATTTATCTCAGAAGATGAAGTAGTTTGTTTGTTTACCAAAGGAATCGATAAAGTGTTGTCAATATGGATAAGGTTTTTGACAGTGTTTACAACAATATTGAATCGTTTGATGAAATCATAGCCAATAATACCTTGGAAACTAGATGAATCTGGTATGTCTGCTACATAGAAGTGGTGGTTGAAGTTTTTGTGCTGTAATTTAATGGAGGTTCTAATACATGCGGAAAAATCTACATCAGAATTGACTGTTTTGATGACGACGCCAGTTGATAATCTCTTATATTTTAAAATTGTTTTTAATTCATCAAATAAAGACTGTGATAGTAATGAAATAGTACTTCCTGTATCGCAAAGTAGAGTAATATCTTTTTTTGCAATTGAGGCCTTTACAAGGGGGAGTGATGTCGAGTCTTTAATGACATTGTAAATAATTTTTGTAGTAGTGTCATCATATTGTTCTGTGTTTGTTTGTGTCGTTTCATGCTTAGAAATTTTTACAATATCACATGTTTGTGTGCTTACAGAGTTTACTAGTCTGTTAAGTGAAATTTTTGGTAAGGACGGATCTGGGAAAAAACTGGCTGATGTGTAAACAGTAGTGGGGTGAGGTGCAAAGCCATCAGCAAAATTACACCTCTGACTTAGTTTTCCTGTTGTCGGTTGTTGTTGTTGTGAAATTGTCCTCGTCTTTGTGTATTTAAGCGTTTCCATTTGAAACAGGCTTGCGCTTCGTGACCACTTTTGAAACATAGCTGGCAAGTAGTGCGGTTAAATTTGTTGTAAGATTTATGTGGAGAGTGGCGTTTGTTAAAATTGCGATTTTGAAATTTCCGTTTGTTGTGCATGCCAGCAAATTTAGTTTTGTAAGTTTTGTGTTTGGGTATTTACAGAGAGGGCATTTATTTTCTCGGTTAGCTGCTTCAGCTGGTCGGCAAATATTGAATCAGTTGGGGAAGGGGTGGGGTAAGCATGCAAAATTTTTTTCTCCGTACAAAATATCTTGTAGTGCCTGGGCCCTCAAAACTGTGGGTTGGTACTCTGTAATTCCTTCCTCTTGTATTTTAATTCTTAAATTGGATGGAATGGTTTCCAGGAATTTCATGTACTTAATTTTGTCACGCGCATTGGCGTCTTGAATGTCCGCATAAACTGTTGCAGCCAGAACATTAAGCCTATGGGCAAAGTTTTTAATGGTTTCTGTGGGTGAGAGCGTTAAGTTTGCAAGTTCGACTGCTACCTGTGATTTGCTAGGAGGGGAAAAAAAATTAGAAAATTCTTTTTCAATGACATTTATGTCATTTGAGATAAATAAATCAGGGTTCTGTGTTAAATATTTTAATGCAGTACCAGTTAATTTACTTTTAAGTAAAGCAATTGTTGCTTGCGGGCTGTATTTATTTATTTGACTAACAGACCGTACTTGGTCGAAAAAGAATTTGAGTGATTCATGATCACCGTCAAAGTTTGGCAAGTTAATTGGTATTTGCCGAGAAGCCATGGTGGCCAAAAATACAGTTAACTAATCTATGAAATTCAAGGAAACACTGCATGCACAATAAAATAACTAAAAAAAATATCAATATATACTAGCAGATAATAAATATAACATGAAAGAAAAATGTAAACTGGATTTATATCATAATAAATAATAATGACTGATCACTGTTTCTTTTTAGCGTATAGATCCCTAACGCTCATTTTTAATTCATTTTTAAAAAGAAACAGCGATGAATGAGAGAAAAATAGAGAAAAAAAAATATATATATCCTTTTTTTTTATAACTTTAAAATCAATTTGTATAGCATAAAATACTGTGAATAGATCTTACCTGGGATTTATCAACACAAGTATAAGAAGTAAAGATTCAAGCAAGTTATTTAAATTGTTAAGAATGAAACTTAACATTTCTTTTATTCATTTAAAAAAAATGAAACCAATATTGCAAGACAATTTAAGTTTTTTTTTTTTTTTTTTTTTTTTTTTTTTTTTTTTTTTTTAAATGGTTTACGAAAAATTAAAAACTTAGATTAATATTTGTATCCAAAACACCTTAAAAAAATAATCTTGCCTTAAATATTCATAAAAATATCATATTTTACAACAACTAAAAAAATGCAAGATAAAATAATCATATTTATACGATTTGATGAGAAACTTCAAAAATTAAATTAACGTAAATTTCAACCTGCATATTTAATTAAGAAGGTTTTGGTAGAGGGCAAACACAAAAAGAACATAACTAAAACTCTGTTATTAAATATATTCTTTTAAGAATAGAAATGCAATAATTTAACCAAATAAAATTTACTACTGACTGGTAGAGAAAAAAAATTAATTATATTACAAGAGAAGTATGAAGGTTGTCACACTACCGATATTTTATGTTAATGGAAAGAAACACCACTGTAGTTTTTTTTTTTTAAGAAATGGCACTTTTCTGAAGCACTAATGTTGAAGAGATTTCTTGGGATTTAAAATTCACACGGATTACTTTTAGTAACACTGTTGGAAATAGAGCATTGGAATTTTAATTTTGGACCACTATTTTGAAACACATACACAATACACGTAACACATTCAACGGCATTGAAGCACTTGAAGGCACAAATAATTTAGGAACATTTTCAGTAGCAGCACACATGAAATTTGTAGGGTGATTTCATTTTGATAAAAGAAAATCGCACACCACTGATCGCACACGCAGATGGAGGGAAGAGGAGGATCCTTGATTTTATGGAACTTAACACTTATAATGCAACGACGGTAACGAAACACTTTTGGTTTTCAACGAACCACACTTTTCTTCTTTAAACACAAATTTTCGCACAACATATTGACACTTTTAGATGAGGGGAAAGCACTGGAGGAACACAACAATATTGCATTCACGTCTTGAGTTAGCAGAGATGAGGATCGGCGAGAGAATTCCAGTTACGCAGAAAAACACTATAGTCCGACTGTCTTGAATCCGGCGAAGGGGGTGCGGGGGCAGCACTTCCAGAAAGAGCAGGTTGTCAGCAGAGATGAGGGGGTGGAGAAGGAGACTCCCGTTAGAAAAGCGACCCAGCATGGCAGGTGGGGGGGCTGTGATGACGAGTTTCAACTGAAGCGAGGCCGGAGTCAGGTACATCGCGCTGCGAAGAGATGGGGGGGGTGACGCGCGGAGGCAGGAAAAAAACACCGTTGAGATGAGTGAAGCGTATCTATCAGGAACGGAGGGTGAGATTTTGCGACGGAAAAAAAATGTTCAAGCAGTGATGTACGGTGCCTGAGTACCTCCCCTTGTTGGAAGAAGGTGGTCTCTAGGTAGAGACATCGGCGAAGACGCACCAGATTTTATAAAGAAGATCTTCGGTGATTGACACGTTGACAGTTTATAATTTCAAAATGTCGATGGTTACGTATATACGGTTGTTGACAGCACATGAAGGAAGGCAGTTGACACACGGGTACAAAGAAGAAACATGATTAGCGATGAAGGTGATTTATTTGGAACCAATAATCAAGAATAATATTAGGCATATAGAACAAATAGACGAAAAGCGCAAGGGGAGGTACTCCACAAAATCAGCGGAAGAAATTAACAGCTGGTCTGGTCAACTCAAACGGCCGAAGTGATGAAATTTTAAAAGTTACATGTACGGGTGTTGGCGCGGAAAGCATGATAAAATCGCCAGTACTTGGCGAGAGAGTTTTAGGAGACAATGTCGGAAGCGTATGGGAAAAAAACGATAAATGCTAGATTCTGTCTATGATAATGCATTCATTTGAGAATGGGGGGAAGGGTTGTAAAGATTCTTTCATGGAGACAGAAAAGGAAAAAGAAAAGAAAATAATTTTGGGATTGGCGTTTGATTTTGCTAAAAGACAGCTGCAATTAACGGTTACTTATGACTCGAATCTAATAACAGGGTGTGAAAGATATGAGCTTGCATATTACCGTTTACATGTGGGCGAGAGATATTTTAATTAATTCTTTTGAGAGCGGATGAGAAGTGCAAATGCTTGCATAAAGAATATTGGTTATACGTTACATTACTTTAATAAGTAGAGCACAGCTGCTTATATATTTTGTCTAATTTTTAAGACAGATGCACTTTTGATTTCATGAGAAGAAAACGGTTGAATTAGAAATATGTGAACATTTGTAACTTATTTTTAGCATAACCGCAAAGTTAAGGACAGAGAGGTTTCTGATGTATGCGAGTGACTTGCATTTTAGAATGAAGAAAGTAGATTCGTTATCTAAATTAAATCAGAAATAGGTTTTAGTTAGCATATTGAATTTTGGGGGGGGCACTATATTAACTATAGAGTTGTAATATAGAGAGAAAAAACGGGTTTCTGTAATTAGAATTATAGGCGGTAATGTTGGTGTGACATATTTACGAGATTATCAAAACTGGCTTCCAAAAGTTCAATGTTTCACCAAACCATACTCGAAAATTACGTGTTATAATATGCACTCCGATTATGTCACATTATTCAAGACGTTTTAAATGAGAATAATGATAGATTTTCTTCTTGATTCTCCCGTAATCAAGTCTACAGCCAAAGTTAGCGAGAAACAAGCAAACAAACAAAACAATATTTGCAACAATATGGTTCAGTGTAAATGGTGGATATCATTAAAGACTTTCACAAAATAGACTTCATTGCACCAAATCGTATTAACTAAAATACGCCATTTGGCAATGGATCCAATTACGGAAAACTACTTAATATGTTTAAGAATCTCCTCATTAGCAAGCATATTGCAACTGATAAGCAAACAGATATGAAGCATAAATGCTTAAGTTGGTTAAGCGGTTTTTGTCAAGAAAGATGAAATACATAACAACAAAAAATATGCGAAATGCTACCATGATCGCAAAAGTTTTTGATTTGTCTATTAGAATCTTCCGGTTTGGCGAAGGATTACGGAAAAAAAATAAATTATGAATAAAAGTAACGTGTTACAGTACTTAACATACATTTAAGGGAGACCAAACTGGTCGCCAGTGGCGGCTAGTTTAACTTAATAATTTGTATACTAAAATTGTTTAATTTTAGCTATAAACATAGAATAAAATGTTGCCAACTTAAAATGTATTTATATTATTACGTATATTAAAAATATCATAATAACAGACGATATAATTCATTTCACTGAAATAATAACAGTACGAACGCACCTCATTTGTCTCATTTGACGTACAATTTCCAACATGTTCTTTTCTGAAATAGTTTATTTTTTAATTGAAAATAAGATATAGTTTTCAGAATTCAGATTTCAGTAACTTGCTTAAATAGAAATATGAAGGAAAAATAGTTTTTTATTTAATCTGCTTTTATATATAATTTATTCATATAGAAATATGAAGGATCAAGGGAAGAACTATGATAGTCACGAACAGTTAGCAGATAGTTATTCATGGTTCTTTATTTTACTCGTGTAGATTTTCATCGTTGTTTATATTTACAGTACAGTCTCTCTATAACGAGCATCCATATAACGAATTTTTCTACCTAACGAATTTTTAGTAGGAATGGTAACTTTTTCTCATGATTACATTAAAAATAACCTCCATGTAGCGAAAGATATCTATCTCCATATAACGAAAAATTTCAGAATTTTTCTCCATTTGTTCAGAAAAAGCTTCAAAAGCTTCTTCACGTTGAACCAATTTTCCTTTATTGATTCCTGGTTTATCTTTCAAAGCTGAATACCTCTGCATTATTCTTCATTTTGTTTGTAATGTTTATTTTCACAAAAAAATTGCTAAATTAGTTTATTTATCATTATTGATCTTGAAAATATCGCCGATTGAGCATACAAAACTTGCTGATCTGTTTATTAAAATGTATTTAAAAAAATTATGTGTACTGTTATCACTTTAAGCATATATATTTTCACTTTAATGATAAGTGATTTTCTTATATAATTCTGCATTGCTTGTTAAAGTGTGAAACTTTTTACGAGAGTGTAACAGTTTTGAAATCAAAACAACCAAATATTACAACTTTCTTCGTCTAAAACAAATCAAAGTTCTCTTATACGTTTTTTACTATGCTTTCAATTAATATTTATTTTCCGTTTCGGAACTTTTTGAATAAATACAAAATACAATAGTAAGGTAATATTTGGAGTTAAATATTTCAAAATCTTAATTAAACGCCTCAAAAACAATTTTTTCAAAATTTACCCATTAAAAAGGAATTTTTTTATTATTTTTATATAACGAATCTTTCTATATAACGAATTTTTTTTACTGGAAAAATGGATTTCGTTATATAGAGATTCGACTGTACCTCCAACTGTTTTTTATTTTTTTTTAAGGATTACTTTTATTTTTGGCGCGATCCAAGGTTGCTAAACGATACACAAGCTAACTTATCTATCCTCCCCGCAGATTTCACAAAAAGTGTACAAACGCCATTTTTGCTATTGATCCTACACATATGCACAAAATCATGATCTTCGCTTAACATAGCTGAAAAGTGTTATGATTTATGTTTGTCTGTCTGTCCGTACCCTAACTCTCGCAAATATACTCGGATTGCCCTGAAATTGTATATATTATTGAAGTTTTCTACAGCACAATCGATATGGAAAATTAAGTGTGTAGCATTTATAGTCCGACTACAGGGGCAATCAAAAATTTTCTGTTATATTCAGGTCAAAGGGATAAAATCGTTCCATGTGCATTTTGATGATGTTACACTATTTCAAACATAATGAAATTGGTATGCATTTATGAAGTACACTAAAACATGCTTTCTATAGAATATGGGATGCAAAGTATTTATTATTCATTTACAGGATCACAAAAAAGAATTATGTTGCATCGGGGAAGAATTATGTTGATTACGGGAGAAATCATTTGCAGTTTTTTTTTTTATGTTGTTACACTATTTCAAACGAAAATAAATTTAAATGAATAACTGAAGTGCACTTTAATTTTCTTACCGAAAAGTATAGTGTACATTGCATGTATCGTTCGTTTACAGGGTCACACAAAAAGATTCTGTTACATAATCCCTACGGGGAAAAATCGTTTGCAGTATATTTTTAAATTGTTACACTATTTCAAACATAATGGAATTTATACATATTTCTGAGGTGTACTATAAGTTTCTTACTGAAAAGTATGTTATTCATTGCATATATCGTTAATTTACAGGAACACGCAAAATAATTCGGTTATAGTACTGTCTATGAGCGGTAATTACTGGAAGTGCGTTTTAAGTTGTGTTATGTGTTTCTTACCTGAATTAAATTTTATTCTAATATCAGGACTGTACAAAAGAATTCGACTGTAATTCAATCTATTAGCTAAAATTTCAAAAATGAATTTTCTTACTGAACTAAATTTTAGCATGATATGTAGTACATATGCAAATCTATAGATCATATACAGACTGTATACAGATAGATCGAGTAGCACAAAATAATTAGACTACTTTTCTGACCGTGGAAGATAATTACTAAAACTGGATTTTTAAATATGTTAAATGTTTTCTAAACTGTTTACTCACATATCTTCTTTCACTTTATTTAACGGTGAAGTTTCGTTACAATTTTCTAGATGTTTTGGGATCATAATCTATCCTTGACGCATGATTTTTCGTTCTTTTGTTTAGATATAATCAAACGACAACGTAATAAGCAGTATAAAGAATAAAGGATGATGACTGAAACACATGAAGCCTATGCTTCTAAATCGGGACAAGATTAATTTTTCAATATTAAGTTATTAAAAAAAATTATTTTTTTTTTACAATTTAATAAACATTCTTTATTTCTACAAAAAATATATGAATTAATACAAAGGGAAATAGTAGTGTAAATTAAATACAGGCTGCCTAATCCATTATCAAACTTTAGCCAATTTCCGTAATTTCAAACTTTTTTTGTAACCTTAAATATTCAAAAAACCTCTTAATTTCTTTTATTAAAAGCATTTTTATACAGTTTAACTTAAATGATATATGTAGTACTATTTCACATTAAACTTTCGAGAAAAGTTCACTATTTTTAGTCTAGAAGGTTAAGGGTGCTCCAGATACAGTTGGAATACCTAAAATATAAGCCTGGCGTGTAGTCATTTCGAAACAAATTAAATCATTCAGTTTTATTTCATTAGTAAATTAAATAAGTACCTTTACTCTTCTATGACAGTAAAATTTTAAAAATTAATTTTATTCTAATGAAAAGCAGTTTTTAAAAGATAAAATCCATTTAATTTAATGGATTCGGTTAGGTAATTCCACAATGTGCGTTTTTAAAATGCAAAAAGTTATTTATGCAATTACGAAAGTTGCTGCTTGAAATAAATCGTAAACCAGAAACAAATTCTTTAAAATAAATATTTGTTTCATTAAACTTATTATTTCATCATATTAGTTAGTTTGTTTTTGTTTGTTTGTTTGTTTGTTTTTCTTTTAAAAGCTAACTCCATTAAATACTTGAAATAATAAATGAATTTAATTGTATCAATTAAATAATAAAACTAAAATATATCAACCTTATTTAAAAAATCAATTTTTATCAATTATAATTGATTTAAAAATAAATAGAATTAAAAGCAGTATATTATTTAAAATGTTTTTTAAATAATTATTTATTTTAATGTGAAATAATAAGAATGAAAAAGTACATTTAAAGTAAAATTAATTAATTTTTTATGTCGCAAATGTTTTATACACTATATTCGGAGTTCAAAGACGCCGCATATAACATTACGGATAACATTAGAGTTGCAGGACAAATGTCTACCTATAGCAAAACTATGCGCTAGCATATGTAGTGCTCCTAGTGACAAAATTTAGAAGTTGTCGGCCTTATCTCCAAAACTGTGAGAAATGACGAAAAAAGTAATTACAAAAGAGCAGAACGTCTTCGATTTAGTTTGAAATGACGTCTTAAAAATATTTTTATTAGAAACTTTAAAATGCTAATTTTTCGATAACCACTCGCTGGCTTAAGAGCCTACATCAGTCATGCGAAAAAACGCGCAAGCTAATGTTAAGTCTATGGGAAGGTTCTTGCGCGATTTCTCGCTCGCATTTTAATATTTTGAAATGATTTTTTTTGCATAGGATAGCTGAGGTCGATCTCTAATGTTGTTAGTATTTATTTTTTCGATTTTGGTTCCAGTTTTTTTTATATAAGGGTACTTTCCCTTTCAGAACCGGTTCCAACCGGTTTCAAAATTGAAAATGTCCGCTTATAAAAAAAACTGTAACCAAAATCAAAAAAGTAAAAACTAGCAACGTTAGAGATCGACCTCAGCTATCCTATGCAAAAAAATCATTTAAAAATATTAAAATGCGAGCGAGAAATTGCGCAAGAACCTTCCCATAGACTTAAACATTAGCTTGAGAGTTTCTTCGAGTGACTAGCGTAGGCTCTTAATGCATCACTAATCGTTTATAGAAGTGTGACATTATAAGCAGATACATATTTACTAATAAAAATAACTTGCGTAAGCAAGATACAATTCCTTTTAATAAGAAAACAACGTTAGGTAGAATCAGTGTGTCCGCCATCTGTAGTGCATTATTGCTGCCAGTGGCGGACATGTTACGCATGTTTATAAATCGGATTTCTTATTAAAATAAATTACAATGGCGCTCTACACTCTTATTATTGACTTTATTTAGTTATCTCTCATATATTTCGAGATAGTATCGATATTTTTTTAAGTTTGCCGCTAAGGGGTGCTGTAATCACTCGCGTATGATAGCGAACAGTCGTTTTACTGTTGGTAGATACACATATCCCAATATTTCAGCTTTTTTCGTTGATAAGTTATTTGAATGTATCCTAACTTTAATTTGCCCTCTGTATTAGTTGACACATAAGTTCAGTGAATATAAGTTGACATATAAGTTAAATGTATCCAATGGTTGGATTGTCATAGTTGAGATTTTTTCCAACAGAGCGAAAATATGCCGGGACCAGGACTCGAACCTGGGTACTTTGGTTTGCCGTACCAACGCTCTACCTACTGAGCTATCCCGACGATATCCTGGACTGGCATATCTCACTTTTATTTGCTGGAGAAAACTGCGAACTGCAGCGCTAATTTCATTCATCCGAGCCATAACTATAGCATTTACATAATGAATCTTTAAAAATAGCACGGAAACTCCTGTATACCATGTAATTAGGTCATAATGAATAGAGGAAAGTATATTCAACTAGGTAAATTATATCCAATGGTTGGAGTGTCATAGTTGAGATTTTTTCCAACAGAGCGAAAATATGCCGGAAAAAATCTCATGTTGGAAAAAATCGCAACTATTACACTCCAACCATTGGATATAATTTACCTAGTTGAATATACTTCCTTCTATACATTATGAGTTAAATGTATTTGAACCATATTAATAGATCGATTTAAAAGGCACGTTTTGTTTTTAATATAATCGGCAATGTACAATATCTTTTTAAAATAGTACATATATTTATGACTCAGAAAATATGTTAGAACTACTGTAAAAATTTATGTTCTTCTATATATTATGCTGACAATTTGTATTAAAATGTTTAATAACATAAGATACGACACAGGTTTTATCAAAAACATTCCTTTAAGTTTTTTTACACGTAACAATTTAAACCTGTTGTTTTCCTTTAAGGTAAACGATGATTTTTGCAGGTTCCAAAGTGTTTTATACCTAAGCGCGAATAAACATTTTTATCAATTTTATAAATTATTGTAGCATTATTTATATCAAATTAATTTTTTTAATAAAATCAACTTATATGAAAAGCATAATATCTCAAAAATATAATAATTAATATAATATCTCAAAAACCAAAGATTTTCTATAAACGTATATGAATAGACCTTGTTTAAAATAATATGTCTTTATTTCCGAAATGCATAAAATTAGCATTCCAAAAATGGTGTCATTTGTAGGTATTGACAAATCTATATAAAGTATAACTTAATTTGCAGTTAACAGTATGAATTCATTCAATTGCATATAACAGACATTTGATTAAAACAGGACACCACTCCATTCTAAAGTTTAGAATTGCTAATGTTACATTTATTTGTATATATACAGAATGTTGCTGCGTCAACTAAACATATCAATCACAAGTATCAGAACAACGCTTAATACATGAACTGAATTAGAATACTTTGAACTGTGAACTAAGAGAATTTTAAACTATATCAAATTGTTACTCTGCAGGCTGTTATTAAGTGCTTTAAAGTAATCCATATACTATTTGAGCACATAATTTATACAGTGGATTATGGAGTACTTTGAAATAATTTTATATCGGTGAAAATTTTATTCAGTTATATTAACTCTCGTTAAATATACTAGTATATATTTCAAAGAACAAAGCTCAAAATAATAAGAAATAAAATTTTAAATTCATACATTCATCAAATTGAAAAGGTATTCGAGTTTTATTTTTATTTGAATATTAAGATGTAAAGAAGTCCCATTAATAAGATAACAAATTTAATTTGAAAAAAAAACATTTATTCCTTCAATGTGATGGCTTTAAAAATTTAATATTTCTAAGCTTTATAGAAACTCAATTTAAAATTTGAATAATTGTAGATTTATCATTATTTAGAATATTAGTGTTATCAGACAAAAGCATAAAATTTATATTCCAGAAATCGTATCATTTATAAGCACTTGATAAATCAATATAATGTGTACTGACATTTACCTTTAACAATATAGTGTAGTCATTCAATTCAATGTAGCAGACATTTCACTGAAACATTGAAAGGGATACGAGCACTGTTATAATTTAGAATTGTTAATGTTACATTTACTTATACATATAGCACTTTCAATTGTAGCAATTTCAATTAAACATATCAATCACAGGTGTTAAAACTATGACCAATGCCTGATCTAAATGTGAATACTTTGAACTATAAACTGAGATACTTCAAATTATATCAAGTAGTTATTTTACATGTTACTATTAAATACAATACAGCATTAATTTTGTTTGAGCACATATTTTAAACAGCTGATTCAGAAGCACTTTAAAGTATGGTTACATTAGTTGACATTTCAGAACATCATATGTTAATTTATATCACATATAATAATCAATAAATTGAGTCATAAGTTTCAAACAATAATAAACAATAATAACAATTTCAAACAATAATAACTAGGATATTTATAAATAAAATTTGAGATTGGTGAATTCACTAATTCGAGAAACAGTTTTATTTTGACTTTTATACTAAGATCGAAGAAGTATATTTCAAGAAATAGTAAGTCTTTTCACATTCTATGTCTTTAAAAAAATAAATTTAACCTTTTTATGAACCTATAGAAACCGAAATTACTTCTTTTAATAGTGTTTTGATAGTTTCTTTTTTAGTTTTAAACAGGTTTTGTTTTCAGTCATTGCTATTTTAGACATAAATGAAATATTCATGATGTAAAATGACTGACTGCTGTGTTACCAATGTGCTATGGACAAGCTACTTTGACATTTGAAGAAAGCTATATTTCAAGGCATTAGTTATTACTGTCAATTGTTTTACAAATCACATCAAGAACTTTCATCAAAAATTCAGATCGAAGCCCCATTTTTAGATTTATGACGATATTCTACTAGATGATATGACTATATTTCAATAAATGTATAATTTATATTCCTGAATGTGTGAATACATATAAATTCTTGTGAATGGATATATGAATAAATATAATTTGTTATAAATAAACAAATATGCATTAATTGCAAGAAAAGGAAGACATCTGTTGAATGATAATATAGCATTTTTTGAAGCTAAAACTAATAGAAAGTCCGGTCTTGCTTTCGGAGCAACTAGGCATATATATTAATAAAAATTTTGAATGGCAGACAGTTTTTGAAAAAAAGTAAATGAAATAATATTGCACAATAAATAGCTAAAATTTCAGGATTAAGCTTTATGCCGTTGTATTAAGAAATAAATGGACAACGTGAAAGTAGCATAAATGTAAATAGTATATGTGTAGAAAATGGCAGACAGCTGTTTTGGAGCTTCTAAAGCTCCATCATCAGTGCAAAGGTTAAAATTACCAGAAGTAAGTGAATGATGGAGCATTAAAAGCTCCGAAACAGCTGTCTGCCATTTTCTACACATTTGTGCTATTTTCACGTTGCCCATTCATTTTAGCAATAAATAACTCACATACGATAATAATACACATTTTATTTACACATGTATAACTTTTATGTTAATGATAATTTGTAATTCCTTTTATATAAACGTTAATGCATCTGCAGCATTTAAATTCATAATTTTAATAGGCTTTGATAACTCTTCATTCATCAATAAGGATTGATATTGAGGAAGGTAAAACGCAAAATAATGAGCGACCTAATTTCATAGATATTTTTAAAAAAAATGAAGCACCAGTTAATACCTTATATACACTATCCTGGTGTGTTACAAACAAAAAACAATATAAGTTTCTTTATGTCCACTTTAGAATGCAATGTATGTAATTATGATGAACTACTACTATGATAAATTGTATAACTCCTATTTTCAATTGAAAAAATATCATTCAAGTTTTTATACTATAACCTTTATTTTTTGTTTCATATTTTCAAAATGTAAATGAACAAGAATGAAAAATCATGCATCATGTATTGATTATGAAACACTTTCCAACACATTCAGAAAACTATAATAAAACTTCACTGTTTAATAAGGTGAAAGATGATGTCTACGTCAAGAATTTGTAAAACACACGACACATTTCAAAACCTAATTTCAGCAATTAACATCAATAGTCGGTAGAATGTCCAAACTATATTGTGCAGCCATTTATATTAGCTATAGGTTTGTAAATATAATACATAACATGCTAAAATTTAGATTAGTTAGTAAAAGTACAGCATAGTTAAAAATTCCCTTTCAGCAATTTCCATGAGTAAACGGAAATGTATTGGAGATGTTTTGTGCAACTCTGTATATGATCCGTAGAAGTTATACACATCAAGTAATTTGCAATAAAGTTTGTTAAATTTAAAAACCGCAACTCAAATCTCATTTTCAACAATTATTGTTCATAGACAGTACTAGAACAGATTTCTTTTCGGCGTCCCTGTAAATGAACGATGAATGCTATGCACACTGTATTCTATAGTAAGCATTTTGCACTTCACCTTAGAGATATACAGTGTATGTAAAAACTTTAAGGGCAGCAAAAAATATTAATTTTTTTTTTAAAAATCAGATGTAAAAAAGTTTAGTGTAATGTGTATTAGAAACCTCCTAAACCAAATATTTTGAGATTTAAAGAAGCATTTATAAAAAAAAAATATTTTGCTGCCACTGATTTTTGGAAAAGTTTTTATATTGTATTATTCAGTTTTCTGAACACAAAATATCGGTTTTTAGAATGCTATCAATTCTCAACTAAACATCTTCAGCTGCGTAACTAAATTTATACATGGATGAGTAACAATGTAATATTAATTTTAATGCTAAGGTTATGCAGTTAATTTATCATATTTGATTGTAAAACATGTTTGTTATATATGAAAATTCTTAAGTATTTGATTTGATTTGATAGCTTAAAGGGGAGTGCTCAGACTAGTAAACAAGTCTGTAGAGCATAGTGTCCCTCCCGGTTCCCTTTATTAAAATCTTAAAAAATGTAGAATCTTCACCCGGAACTGAACTTGCCATTAAACGCAAAAAGGGGTGGGATTGAAAATAAGTGAGTTTAGAGAAATATATCAATAAAAACAAACTATGGTCAAAGACCAGATCTCATATAAACCAGTCCTGCCAGGGAAGGATCCTCTACGCAACACTTGGCAGAAACTGAGTAGACGTTGTGCATTGAGAGGGTCAGCGAACGATTACTAGGTAAGGTTTCAGAGATCTGTCAGAAAAATATAGATTTTAAATAGCTTTTTGTAAGGGTGTGCCTATTTAGAATATTAGGAAGCCATTCCTTGGGAGGAATGGCAGGCTTCCTAATATGCCACTGTGTTGTTAGCGGGTAGAAGAAGTGATAATGGGGAACCGACGCGACGCCTCTGCGCCACCCTCGCAAAGGAATGTGTATGCATATTTTAATTTGTAGAGGTATGTTCGAAAGGGACCGTGCCCCGTGAGAAATTCTGTTGTGTGTACGGAGAGGTTGTAATGTGTTATTGAGACTTTCGGTATTAGATTATATGTGTGTAGGTCTTTATCAGTGTTATCCCAGATTGATTACCATTCCGTGAGTAAGCCATTCCTTGGGAGGGATGGCAGGCTTCCTAATATGCTACTGTGTTGTTAACGGGCAGATGAAGTAATAATGGGGAACCAACGCCTCTGCACCACACTCGCAAAGGAATGTGTCTGCACATTTAAATTTGTAGAGGTATGTTCGAAAGGGACCGTGACCCGTGTGAAATGCTGTTGTGTGTGCGGAGAGGTTGTAATGTGTTATTGAGACTTTCGGTATTAGATTATATGTGTGTCGGTCTTTATCAGTGCTATCCCAGATTGATTACCATTCCGTGAGTAAGATATTCCTTGGGAGGGATGGCAGGCTTCCTAATATGCCACTATGTTGTTAGCGGGCAGATGAAGTAATAATGGGGAACCAACGCCTCTGCACCACACTCGCAAAGGAATGTGTCTGCACATTTAAATTTGTAGAGGTATGTTCGAAAGGGACCGTGACCCGTGAGAAATGCTGTTGTGTGTGCGGAGAGGTTGTAAAGTGTTATTGATACTTTCGGTATTAAATTATATGTGTGTCGGTCTTTATCAGTGTTATCCCAAATTGATTACCATACCGTGAGTAATTTTGCTTTTAGTAAATGTTTTATATATGTGGCTGGAATCGGGAGTTAAACGTCAATATGTGGTTTAGCCTGTTGCTCCCTTAGCGAGTGCGTCCGCGATTTCATTACTTTGAACGCCCGTGTGAGCTGAAACGTGACCAAGAGCTACTAGAAGGGTCTCTAGTCTATTAGAAGGGACTTTACTCTATTTAGAAGGGTCTCTACTCTATTTATAAGAGACTTTAGCTTTAGTTTTATTTCTAGGAATAGCGGATGATTGGTTCTATGGGAATAGATAGTCTGCAAACCCGAAAGACTGTCATTATAAATTTGGACGAAGAAGTGTGTGGTGTTTGTCTGGATCCAGTCCTGGGATTTTAAGATAGCATAGAGTTCTGCCTGATAAAAAAACTGTGGTCATCTATTCTGCAGGCCCACAGATTGGTGACCACACGTTCTTGCCACATCGCACAATTTTGCTGCCCCCTGTATCTTCCATCCTGGAACTTTGTTCTCTATTGTGGCGTTTGGAATGAATTCGCTTGCATGGGGTTCATAGTTGAAGTGGAAAATATGTCCCTTGGCGTATTTATATGTGAGTATTGTATCAAATGGTGGTATGCCTTTTATGGTATTTAGCGCATCCGTGGAGATTGTTTTGTAACCTCTTGAGATTTTAAGAGAAACATTCGTTGTAGTGAAATCAATTTTTTTATTTCTTGTTTTGTTAGGTCCCCCCCCCCCATATGCTTGCCCCGTATGTTATTATTTTCTCTACTATAGTGAGATACCATGTTTTAAGCATTAAGTTGCTAATATCCCACGTTTGTGACGTCATGTTTAGTGAATTGTGGTGAAAAGTTATATAAGTTTTAGTTTAAATTGATGCAGGTGTGATTAATTATTCTAAGATTTTATAAATGTCCTTTGAAACATAATTTTATCCATCCTAAAATGTATGTATAGAAGTTTAAAGAAAAAAACACATAATGCTAGATTTTAATTAAATATTTCTCTTTTAAATTTTGCTTTCTTATTTTATCACCCATTCATAAAAAAATAAATAAAAAATATATGTTTTACATACTTATTTTATTGAATAAATATAAAAAAAGCAAAAAGAACTTTTCTTTATCTACTTACAACAAAAACTGTCTAAAGCTATATCATTCATGATTAATGTCTTTTAGTATGTAACCAAGCATAAACACATTATCTACAAGAAAAATTTCTTGAACGATTTAACATTTTTTAAAAATATGGCAAATTGAATGAGAAAATATGTCTTGATTTATCTTATTTCACTCGAATTACATGACAATAAAACCATTTTATGCATCAAGAAAAAATAAACAGAAAAAAAAGTTTCCGTTCATTTAAATTTTTTTTAAGAGTGAAAACATTTTTCCTAAAATAACAAATGTTTATTGTACATAGAAAAAAATTAGATATTACTTCAGAAAACATTTTCTTTTTCGTGCTACCTTTGTAACTTTGTCAAAGGTTAAAGTAAAAAGATAACAATCTCTATAATAAAACCGTAAGTCATGTGACTGTCATCAACAGTTCCGGGATGCCCGCATCGCTTTTTCATATGCTAGGCGGCCATTTTTATTCAAAATTATTTTTCGAATAAAACTGTTTAAAAGTTACATTTTTAGAAAGATCGTTCAAAATAAATTAATATTTGAGAGATGACTTATGTTCAATTATGTATATATTCTGCAATAACTTCAGTTGAAATTAGCTTCGCAGTTCAAATTCTATCTATGAAAGTAAACAAAAAAAAAAGATACATTCGTCGTGAAGATTTAAATTATTAAACCATTAAACCATGGAGATAATCGTTCGTAAAGTAAGTTTTCCGTGAATGATTTTTTGGAGCGCTGCCTGGTGTCAAAAAAATAATTTGTTCCAGGACCTGTGAGACAATTAAAGTTTACCAGAATTCCGTTTGATGAAGTGCTTATACAACTGAACTTCCTTCCGAATCTTTTCTTGACGTAAGTTGAATGTAAACAAATACAACTCATGTAATCATATTTAAAGAATTAAATTTCGAAACGAATTGTCAGTTAATTTGGTATTTATGTATTATACGTGCCAGAAAAAGAGATCACCGAAAATGATTGTTAATCGCCAATCGTATTTTCCACTATTAATGACCAATCGCGTTCAAAACAGTAATTTAATATACATTTATAAAATACATAACATCATGATGTACTTTTATGTTATTTGGGCGCAAATCTCGCCAATAGCATTTTTAAAATCGACAAAACCAGCTTTTATTTTTTGCGTGTGCATTAGAAACGATACTTTGATTTTAAAATCCAATGTGGAACAGCTGTTGCAAACGCACCGGGGTTGGCGCGATTTTTGTTTCGCGCCATTTTGGCGAGAAAACACCATTTTCAGGTACCTGTTAGAGATTTCTGAAACAGCATGTTACTTTTATTTTATTATAAAACAGTTTATTTTATAGGTACTTTTCCGTTTCTTTATTAAGTACCAATAATTAAGTGACTAAACTTACTTTCAAGTGTTTCTATAAATTCCCCTGCATAAAAGAACTGTCCGTCTGAAATAATTTTTCCAATTTTATGCTCATTTCATTTATTTAATTTATTTTTAAGCTATTTAAATATTTTAAAATATGTTTTCAAACTACGTTTATTGAAACTGTGGATCAATTCACTGTTAAAGTATTTTTAATGTAGATTTAAATTTTTAAAATATACTTAAAAAAAGTTTAATATATGTTTAATATTTTTAAAAAGTTCTTCCGGCCTGTACCGGGAGGAAAAGGTAGCTTTCCTATATCTTTGTTTTAAAATTTTAGCTAATGTTACTCGAAAACAGCAAGTTAAAATGCAAAGAAACGTTCACAAAAGATTCGTTAATACTGAATTTGAATAAGAAATTCGCCAAATTATTGAGCAATAGCCAAATTGGCTTCATTTATGAAGACTTATTTTGGTCGCCAAATTTGGTGATATTTCGCCAAATATCGCCAATTTTGGAGAGAATTTGGCGCTAACGGATATGAATATATAGTTTTATGCGTATGATTGGGAAAATTATTACAACAATGAAAGAAAATAATTTGCGAGTAATCGCGTTAATGTGCGTTTTGTTTCAAAATGTCAGCCATCCTAGAATTTCAAACTGCTCTATCTCAGCCATTTTTTAAGATAGAGGTAAACCAAAACATGCTCTGGAATTCTTGTATTAGGCCTAACACGTAATTAAAAAATAAATTTCAATTTTTAACTTTTTTGTATATTTATTTTGGTTTTAAATTTTTAAATGACCGCCATCTTGAAACAAAATGGCGGACCGAGCTGGCCAACGAACTCGGTCGAGACATTGGTGATCTTAATACACATATCAATCGGTGAAAATATATCGAAATTTTCCGGAACTGCTTTCCTCCGAACGGCTGCAATAGGTAGCTTTATACTTTTTTGTATTGAAAGCTACCTAAAACGCGTTTCATGAATTTCCAGAAAATAGTGGAAAGATTCCAAATTTAAAAATCCATGAGAATAAATTAAGATAAGTGTTTCTGTTTTATATTTAATTTTTTGTTTCTGTTCCAATGGTATAAAAACAATATATATATTATATACTTTTTTATATTTATATACTTATAGTATTTATTAAATATAAAAAATAAACCATCACTACTTTAGATATATTAGGAACAAGAACTTTTGAAAATATGTGAGCTATCTTTAATGTCTTTTAGCAGGCTAAGAAACTGAATAAAAAAGAGTGATATTAGAGCATTCTAAGTTAAACATTTTTATGGCTAATTGGCAGCAAAAAACATTTTTGAATTTTATCATTTTCTATTCAAATAACATGACAATAAAA
Source organism: Maratus michaelseni (assembly GCA_963931845.1). Lineage (NCBI taxonomy): Eukaryota > Metazoa > Arthropoda > Arachnida > Araneae > Salticidae > Maratus > Maratus michaelseni. Next base: position 72,989,910 of record OZ007590.1, on the reverse strand, counting down.
TCTTTTCATGTATGGAGAAGGAAGTAAAATAAAACAGGAAATAGTTTCTGTTCATTTCGCAATTTCTTTTTAAATTGTAAAAGCGAAAGAATTTTCTGCAGATAACATTTTTTTGCAGCAAACTATGAATGATAGATTGCAGATAAAAGAAACCATAGTTCTTTTACAATTATAGTACACTAGTTCGTGACTCTGTTGAAAATAACAGAGAAAAGGATAACTTCTCAAGTTAAAACTTATGTGGTTTGTAACAGGAAATACATAAATGCCTAATATGTATTTACATATATAATACAATTACTTAAAAATAATGTTAGAAATATTTAAATGTTCTATTCGATAGATATTTGTGTCATTTGCTAGGCATTAGTTATACTTTTGTAGAAAAAATACTAAAATAGTTAGTTATTATAAGGGTAAAAAGAAGTACATTATGTCCATTGGGATGTTCTCTTGATATTTGAAGAAATTTCGCACCTTTATTTATATCCAATGTCTTATTTAAATTCAATTGATATTTAGAATAGCACAGAATTCTTACTAATCTGCCTAAAACAAAAGCATTGACTTTTGTTCACTCACTTAAAAACACCCGCTCACTAATGTTAAACCTATGGCCAGGTTGCTTTCGAATTTCTCGTTTAAATTTGAATATTTTTTAAACGATTTTGTTTTGCATAAGATAGCTGAGGTCAATTCCTAATATGGCTATGTTTTACTTTTTCGATTTCAGTTGCAGATTTTTTAATAAAGGTACTTTCACTTTCAAATCCGGTTACGAAAGTAAAAGCGCCTTTAAAAAAAAAATCTGCAACTGAAATCGAAAAATTAAAAAATAGCCATATTTGGGATCGACCTCAGCTATCTTATGCAAAAAAATCGTTTAAAAATATTCAAATTTAAACGAGAAATTCGAGAACAAACTTTCCATAGGTTTAAAATTAGCGAGCGAGTGTTTTCAAGTGAGTAAAGACTCCCCTTTATTTCATTTGTTAACATGTATATATCTAACTCACATGCAGAGTATTAGTCTCGAGAAAAATTTTGCTATTTTCAATATTTTACATTCCCTCTGAGGTGCTCATATTATTGTTAAATTTGAGAGTTGTTAAAACAGCATCTAAGGCATCTGCGAGCCTGAAAAAAAAAATTCACCAATCGACAGTTATTGATTATATGCAAATTCAGAACTGTTAAGTTGAATTACAGAATATATATTCCACCTAAATTAACTTGATGATAGTTAAATTTGTTGTTTCACGTTCTCTTTTATTAGAATGATTAATAAAAACATCACAAAGAAAATTTTACATGTTTAAAGTGTCATTCTCCTGGAAACGTACAAAATGGTGTCACAGAATGTTTATTAAAAAAGTATTACATTTAAAGTATGTTATAATGTAAATTTGTTGTGTTATTACCGTGCAGTACATGTAAATACTTTAATACTAATAAACATTATTTTTTTTCCTAAAAATAACTTGTCCACAGAGTAGTGTTGCTGGATTTACATCTAAAAAAGGAAAATTTTATTCATACTAGTTTGTTAGTAACCGTCATTTTCCTCGTTCCAACTAAACTATGTTGAATGTACTAATAATGCACTCTTTAGAAAATTTTCTTTATAAATAAATCATTAATTAATTTTTATTTTTTTCATCTGCATTTATATTACATTATTCTAACAGCACTGTTTAATTAATATCTCAGTAACATGTGCGTGAAAAAAGTGCGTCAAAAGTGAAATTTTTGAAACAAATAGCAAAGGTGAACAGATGATAATTCTTTTGAAATCAGAAAAACCATTTATGTTTTTTAAAGAAATGGACGAATCGTCGTACGAGAAAGGTTTAAGCGTACAGCGTACAATAAACCTGAATAACGTACAACTTACGTAATGCACGTACCATTTGGCAATCCTACTACAGAGCCTGCCAAATAATTTCCGTGGACATGTAATAAGTACTAAATTGTATTATTATTATTACTATAAGTTATTTTTTTATGATGCATTTTTAAAATTTTAATTAAGTGCATTTTAAAACTAATATAAAATTCAATTTTAAAGGATATTCTTGCTTATCTATGCTTTAATTTAATAAATAATTACTTTCCTAATAATTTGAGTCATTCCCATGGGCATAATGTTAATAACTGTTAAAATGCTCAACAAATGGAAGCAAAAAAACCTTGGTGTTAAAGAAGAGCAGTTAGGCATTTAAAACGTTGCAATACATTGTAGGTGTTAGTTATCTAATATATATTTTTTACATAATTGTGAAAAACTCATCAATGTAAATATCACACCACCAATTCAGTGTACAAGATAAAAACATATAAGGAATGCAAAATAGTAAAATTAAACAGAATTACATGTAACGGTAATTACATAACACCTTTTTGAGCAGAATCAGTCTGCTATTTAGTGTATTCAATTGATTTATGGAAAAAAGTCAGATCTGTTGGCATCATACACTGTAAACTGAAATGTCTGAAATTCATACATATAAGTGTCTGAAACGGATGGTTAAAAAAGAGACACTTTAAAGTGTGGTATTTTTTAAGACGCTTGAAAGTGTTTGAATTTCAGACATTTGAAATGTCTGAAATATCGCCAGTACTTTTTATCTCCAATGGGAAAAAAGTGCTGTAATCTATGAACACATCCCTATTTACGATTACGGGCGATAATCTAATATTACGTTTTTACCCTAGCCGCCATCGAACCCGAGTTCTACTGGTAAGAAATCCAATGCCTTATCCATTTCGCCATCCAGATCACATGATTGAGTTATTTTAAATGCAAGTCATTGAATGATTCGGACGCGTGTTGATATTTTTATAGGATTCATTAAATTGTTGCTGAGAAAATTGGAAATTTTGAACGGGATTTTGGATAGATTTGGTCAATATGAGATGGTGGATGAGATTGTACAACTTTATTATTTATATGGGGGAACGAGATATGACCTATACATATTTTCAATTCGATTGTTATCAATAATTTTCTTAAATGAAAAGGCGCTCCCTGGATATTGAAATTTATTTAACTAGATTTTCTTTTTTGACCGACCTTAAAAATACATATTCGGTTGATTGGGGAGGTAAGAGGTAGCTTTCATCCATAACCTCTTGAGACCCGAAGTTACAATAATACTATAAACACTCATTAATTGCTTTGGCATAAGCAAAATGACACCATAGATGATATAAAAATTTTTTATCAAATTGAAACTTTAGGGGCTGGTAATTTAGGTTTACAAATATAAATCACAAAATTTCTATCTACCAATAATATCAATTTAATTATCAATAACCTAAATTCAAGCAATGAAAAAATTAAGGGCTTTAAATAAGTGACTAATCTCATTAACTACACATCCTCAAAAATTTTTATTTAGTGTAAATTATTTAAGTTAAATAATGAATACTTTCTTGGCTTTACTGTCTTGAAGACGATATGTAAACTCAGATGAAAATAACATTTACTTTATGGGAAAATCAGCATCGATGCTGCCATTTATTGGTTTCCTTTTAAAGAAAAATAATTGAGTTGTATAGAAGTGAAATCAAACGAGACGGCTGTCCCAGGCCTCGCGCCTCTCTATACAATTCGAAATAACATTACTGTAACGTTACTGTGTATAATAATATCAATTTGTCTTTAAATGTTTTTAGTGAGAAAAAAGTTAATCAATTTTATATCTTACAGCGAAATTTGATAAAATTGTTGGGGAATGTATAAATGTGAGGATCCTGAAAGTAATCTTCAACGCTAAAATCAAATATTTAAAATATTCTAAAGGAAAGAAGTATTTTAGAAATTAAAAATAGTTGTACACATAACATACAAAAGAAATTGCATGCTTTTTTTTCATACACTTTATTCTCTAAATTAAAATTTTTTCTATGATATATACAAATTTTAAAGAGAATTTTTATTAGTAGAATATTGCAGTCAGAGACATTGGGCTCCACTAAGTGCCCAGGGCACTATTTACCAGGGCCCTGCGCGAGTTACCCAATGGGTCTAATCGAAATTTAGTGGATAGAAAAGAATTTTAAACAACATTCATCTGTTCGGAAATAGTTACTGATATTGCTGGCATTTACAGAGGCACGATTCTATCACAGTCACCACGAATGTGATACAATTATATTAAATTCAGACCCTTCAGTATCTGAATTTCTAACTAACTTAATTTCAAACATATCATAATTATTCAGACATTTTTCTCTGTTCTTTCATACCTTGATCATAGTAAGATACTTATGTGTATTAAATTCAGACATCTGTGATGTCTGAAATTTCACATTCAGACACTTATGTTGTCTGAATTGGTTTTTCAGACACATATATGTCTGGATTTAAGATGCATTTATTTGGACTGTAATTACGAAATATACATGTACGAAATACGATATGCACATACCGTGCTACCTACGTAATAAAAAATGCACATTTAATAAATATTTCTGAGAAATAGATCTGGGAAAATGCTCGCATGATATGTTAGATAATTTCAAAAGAATAATAAAACACTTTTTTAAAATTTTTAACTTGATTTTCTTTTACAGAAAATTTAGCACACCGAACGTACGTTATGGGAGAATGATCCTCTTCTATGCATTAATAAATAAGTGACCAATGTTCAAAATCACATTTTTTGTTCTATGACTACCAATCAATTCGCCAGAGTCTATAACAGAACAACATGCCAATCTGCCAAATTTAAGGCATTCTTTAATAATCATCATTCTATAATAATCATTTTTTTCAACGTTTACCAAACACGACTCAAATAATCTAGAGTATAACAGAAATAAATGCCAAATCATAGTCCTTTAAATTAATTCACAAGAAAATTATTTTTAAATAGTAATTAAAAGAAAAAAAAACAAGAAAGAAAAACCATGCATCAAGCATAAATTAAAAAATACTTTCTATCACTTTCATAATATTGTAAATTTCACCGTTGAATAAAATGAAAGAAGATACCTGAGTGAATAACTTAAAAAACGCATAACATATTTGAAAACCAAATTTCAGCAATTATCGCCCAACAGTATGAAGGATAGTTAAATTCTTTTGTGTAGTCGTGTACGTAAACTAGAGATTTGTATATATAAAACATAAAGGATGATTAAAAACGCTTAGTAAAATTTAATTAATTTAGAAAAAACATAACACAGTTAAAAATACACCTTAAACAATTTTCGCAAAATACAAGGGAACTACTCGAATTCTTTTGTACAGATCTGTATATTATCTACAGCTTTTTATAAACACCACACATTAAGCTAAAATTAAATTTTCGTTAAAAAAAAAATGCATAACATAATAAAAAACGCACTTAAAGCAATTACCATCCACAGGCGGCCATGTACTTAGTTCTTTGCGTCGCCCTGTAAATGAATTTATTTATATTCAACAAACGACTTTTAGTATCTAAACTAATAAAAGAAAGTTTCGCTCTGTGTGTCTGTGTGTGTGTCTGTGTGTGTGTCTGTGGGCGATGGCTAGGAAAATCTGGCCCACCTAGAAGGCTGGAAATTTAGATTTAGGTAGTCCAAACCCTCTCCTGGTGCAACATTACTTCAGAATTTTAATATTTTAATTACTTTCTGAAATATTAATTAAAATGCACAAAGAACTCTCATTAAAAATACGCTTTTATTCTCTTGGGTTGGTTAGTTCACTGGTTGGTTGCATCGATTCTTCACAGAAGTAATTAAATAAACCAGAGTAGCGATGCACAAATAAGGATTTCTAACTAAATAGTGTCAACATGGATTGAAGTTATTAGCGTAGAGGAGCCATACGAATGTCACGCCACCTGTACATGACAAATTACACATACGTCCCACTGATTGAAATATTTTGCAGGCATATTTTTCTTCATGACAATTAGTCGGGTTTAAGTTTTTTTTACATGACATTTATTATTATGATGGAGATTGTTAATACAGAAACTTTATTTAACAGATTCTTTTTTATATTTGCGGGAATTAAGAGGGACAAGGGTCTAATTACATTTAAGCTTCAAGGTGTATTTCTAGAAAGCAGTTGCCAGAATTTCCGAATAGTAGTTTAAAAGTAGTAAGCCAAATTTCAAAAGTTCCTAGCTTAACCAAATGAATCAATCATTAAAGATGTATTGTGATCCTCCTAATTAGTTATTTGCTGAAGGCCACTTGAACAACCCCCCCCCCACCCCTCCCGGACCGTCCTTCAAGGTTTTTTCTCTAACTCTGCTCCGTTTCCATATCTCAGCAACTATCTTTCCGATTTCAACGCAAGTGATTTCAAACATTATAATTAATTTAATAGTCACCATTTATAACATTAAACTAAATTTATGAGTAGCGGTTACCACTATTTACGAATAACAGTTTAAGCCAAATTTGTAATTAAATTCAAAGCTTAAGGAAACGAACGAATTTTGAAAGATGCATAGTGGTCCTCCTAATTAGTTATTTGCTGAAGGCCACTTGAACAACCCCTCCCCCCCCCCCGGCACTCCTTTCAAGGTTTTTTTCTCTAACTATGCTCCGTTTTCATATCTCAGCAACTATCTTTCCGATTTCAACACAAGTGATTCCAAACATTATAATTAACTTAATTGTCACTCTTTATAACATTAAACTAAAAATATGAGTAGCGCTTACCACTATTTACGAATAATAGTTTAAGCAAATTTTGCAATTAAGTTCAAAGCTTAAGCAAACGAACGATTTTTGAAAGATGCATAGTGGTCCTCCTAATTAGTCATTTGTTGAAGGACACTTGAACAACCCCTCCCCCCGGCACTCCTTTCAAGGTTTTTTTCTCTAACTATGCTCCGTTTTCATATCTCAGCAACTATCTTTCCGATTTCAACACAAGTGACTCCAAACATTATAATTAACTTAAATGTCACTCTTTATAACATTAAACTAAATTTATGAGTAGCGGTTACCACTATTTCCGAATAATTGGTTAAGCCAAATTTGTAATTAAGTTCCTAGCTTAAGCAAACGAACGAATTTCGAAAGATGCATAGTGCTCCTCATAATTAGTCATTTGCTGAAGGGTAATTGAACAACCCTCCCCCCTGACCCCTCATTCAAGGTTTTTCTCTAACTATGCCCCGTTTCTATATATCATCAACTATCTTTCCGATTTCAACGCAAGTGATTCCAAACATTATATTTAACTTAATAGTCACCCTTTATAACATTAAATTAAATTTATAAGTAGTGGTTACCACTATTTACAAATAAGAGTTTAAGCCAACTTTGTAATTAAGTTCCTTGCTTAACAAAACGAACGAATATTTATGCATGCATAGTGGGCCTCCTAATTAGTCATTTTCTGAAGGACACTCGAACATCTCCTCCCTTCGGCACCTCCCTCAAGGTTATTTTCTCTAACTGTGCCTTATTGCAATAACTGGGCTAATAATGTCCCAATCTTCTCGAAACCAGCTCAATTTTGTAGTGCGCCTACTATACAGTAACGTAGGCAGCGGGGACCTGTCTCAGAAGTTCGTTCGGAAAGAGGTTTGTTTAGAACAGAATGCTCCCCTGGCGGTGGTAGGGGGAAATAAAAGATTTTCTAGAGCGTACGAGCATGCCTGGTATACGGTTCCGAAGCCATCGTAGACCGTGGCCAGAGTTCCGTTTTTTAAGAGATTTAAGTTTATTACAAGGGCTCGTGTAACGCCGGGCGGGTCAGCTAGTAGTAAATAAAGTTCAATTCGAAAGTTCATAACACAATGAAACACCACCCTAAAGCGATTTACGCCCATAGACAATATGGCTGGCGGATTATTTTGTGAAGCCTTGAATATTATTTAAGGAATTTATACACATATGCAAAAGTCATATGCAAAAGTTTAGTTAGATATAAGACGCATACCACAACTGAAAACACACTTCCAACAATTATCTCTCAAGAGGAGGAAAGACCGAGCTATGCTCGGTCAAAATTAGCTTTGAGTTCAAGTATCATGACACATGACCAAAATGACCCACTAATCAAATTTTCTCGATCATGTGACCAAGCCCAATTGTCATCTCGTGCCCGAAACCCGTAGGAAATGAAATTTAGTCAAAATAGTCTGAGCCGTTTTTTAGATAAAATTAGCGTAACCCACAATGACCCAAAAATGACCCACTAATCGGATTTTATCGAACATATCACCTAGCCCAATAATTTTCTCGTGCCCAAAAACCATATGATACAAAATTTAGCTCAAATCGTCTGAGCCGTATTTAAGATAAAAAATAGCTTGACCCATAATGACCCACTAATCGAAATTTCTTGAACATGTGACCTTACCCAATACTCTTCTCGTTCCCTAAAACTGTAGGATACAAAATTTATTTCAAATCCTTTGAGTCGTTTTTAAGATAAAATTAGCTTGACCCGCGTTGAACCAAAAATGACCCTGTAATCGAAAGTTCTCCAACATGTGACCCAGCCCAATATTCTTCTGGAGTCCGAAAATGGTAGGATACAAAATTTAGTCAAAATCATTTGAACCGTTTTTTAGATACAATTAGCTTGACCCTGACCCATCGTGACCCAAAACGACCCACTAATCGAATTTTCTCGGACATGTGACCTAACCCAATGGTTTTTGATGCCCCAAAACGTTAGGATACAAAATTTCGTCAAAATCGTTAGAGCCGTTTTCAATATAAAATTTGCATACATATATATATAACCACACACACATACAAGATTTGCTCGTATTCGCATATATGATAGACAGTACTGTAACTCAATTATTTTCTGTATCCCAGTAAGTGAACGATAGATGCTATGCACACATTATTCTACATTATGCATCTTGCAGTGCCTTCAGAAATACATATCGATTTCATTATATTTGAAATAGTGTAAATAAAATTATATTTGAAATAGTGAATAAGTCAGTCTTAAATTTGGAGGAGGGCAGCATAAATTGTTTGAATCCTCAAACAAGGGCGATGCTTGGCTGCGTCGAATTTGGCAAAGCGATAAATGAGTTTTTCTTGCTACCGGTTTGTTCCTTGCATTTCTTCCCCGCCTACTACGGTTTGATCTAGAAATTTGATTGGTTTATGAGTGAATTACGTTCGTTTGGTTGGGTTGGTTGGTTTATTGTGTGCCGTATTGTTGGATTCAGAGAGTGATGAGTTAGATAGAGGTGCAGTATGCCGTAAAAATGTTTTTGAGAATGAAACCGATAATTTCGGAATTTATTAGGCCCAAAAAAGGAAGCATACACTGTTAAAAATATCGTGAAAAATTACCTCTGTTTTTAAAGGCTCTCTATTTTCTGACCAATGAGAACGCCAAGGGCGTTCATGTAGCATTCTCATTGGTCAGAAAATAGAGAGCCTTTATAAACAGAGGTAATTTTTCACGATATTTTTAACAGTGTATGGAAGAAGGGCTGAATTTATTGGACAGTGAGAGGTTTTCAAATCAAGTCCCAAGTTGTTTGGGCCGACTTTAGTGTTGCATCACGGCACATCGCATGTTTATTTTTGTTTGAACTCTGGGATTTGCGAAGTGAAGTGAATTTAATCTTTTGACGTGTTGTTTTTTTATGAAGAATTCGGCGAAGCGGCAAGTGTGAATTTGAAATAGTGTGTGTAGTGTGTTGTTAATGAAAATTTAGGATATTTTAGGTGTTTTTGATAGATTATTTAGAGGTAATTTGAATTTTGTCCTCTTGAGTGAGCAGTTTAAGGGTTTGTTTGTTTGTTTGTTTGTTTCTTGAGAAGATACATCTGACTTGTGTGCTTGACATCAAGTGCCTGCTTATATCGTCAATATACATCAGTTTAAGGGTTATTTTTGTATAAATACTGCTGCCTCATCAGAAGTGATCGGCGATAGCGATTATGACAAACCGAAGCCTTAAAAAAAGGGTAAATTTGAAAAATAAAAGTAAGTGAATTTTTATTGATTTTATTTGATAAGTGTGTGTCTTGCATTTTAGATATTACTGTAGAGGTAGTTTCGTGCATCGAGTGTTGTTTTTTTGTTTTTGATAATGTGTACAGGATACATACATAAGTTATTGATTGCTGTGTGAACGAATTTCGTACATTCTAGAGATTGCTGTACAGCGAGTTTCATGCATCCAGTGATGTTTTTTTCGGTTAATGTACGCGAAGCGTACATACATAAGTTATTGATCGCTGCGTGAATGAGTTTCATGCATTCTAGAGATTGCTGTACAGCGAGTTTCATGCATCCAGTGATGTTTTTTTTCGGTTAATGTACGCGAAGCGTACATACATAAGTTATTGACCGCTGCGTAAATGAGTTTCATGCATTCTAGAGATTGCTGTACAGCGAGTTTCATGCATCCAGTGATGTTTTTTTTCGGTTAATGTACGCGAAGCGTACATACATAAGTTACTGACCGCTGCGTGAATGAGTTTCATGCATTCTAGAGATTGCTGTACAGCGAGTTTCATGCATCCAGTGATGTTTTTTTTCGGTTAATGTACGCGAAGCGTACATACATAAGTTACTGACCGCTGCGTGAATGAGTTTCATGCATTCTAGAGATTGCTGTACAGTGAGTTTCATGCATCCAGTGATGTTTTTTTTTCGGTTAATGTACGCGAAGCGTACATACATAAGTTGCTGACCGCTGCGTGAATGAATTTTACGTATTTAAAAAATTAGGAATTTAGAGATTTTGTCCAATTGTAATATTTGTGCTTTGTGGCAAAGAAGTGATTATTTACACAATTTGTATGAGAGTTTCTTTCACGACGTAAACGTTGTTTTTATTTCGTTTTGTTGCAATTTACAAAGTTTAAGGGGTATTTTTTGTTAGGAAAAAATTGACTGTTAAATTTGCGAATTCTTTGTAAAAATCGGGAGGAAAGAATAGTTAAAAATTTGTAAAAATGGAAAAACCTAAAAGAAAAAATAGCTAAAAATTTGTAAAAATAGAAAAATTTGGAGGAAAAAATAGCTAAAATTTTGTAAAAATGGAAAAATCTGGAGGAAAAATAGCTAAAAATTTGTAAAAATAAAAAAATCTGGGGGGAAAAAATAGCTAAAAATTTGTAGAAATGGCAAAATCTGGGGGAAAAAATAGCTAAAAATTTGTAAAAATGGAAAAATCTGGGGGAAAAAATAGCTAAAAATTTGTAAAAATGGAAAAATCTGGGGGAAAAAATAGTTAAAAATATGGAAAAATGGAAAAATCTGGGGGAAAAATAGCTAAAAATTTGTAAAAATGGAAAAATCTGGGGGAAAAAATAGCTAAAAATTTGTAAAAATGGAAAAATCTGGGGGAAAAAATAGCTAAAAATTTGTAAAAATGGAAAAATCTGGAGGAAAAAATAGCTAAAAATTTGTAAAAATGGAAAAATCTGGAGGAAAAAATAGCTAAAAATTTGTAAAAATGGAAAAATCTGGAGGAAAAAATAGCTAAAAATTTGTAAAAATGGAAAAATCTGGGGGAAAAAAATAGTTAAAAATTTGTAAAAATGGAAAAATCTGGGGGAAAAAATAGCTAAAAATTTGTAAAAATGGAAAAATCTGGAGGAAAAAATAGCTAAAAATTTGTAAAAATGGAAAAATCTGGAGGAAAAAATAGCTAAAAATTTGTAAAAATGGAAAAATCTGGAGGAAAAAATAGCTAAAAATTTGTAAAAATGGAAAAATCTGGAGGAAAAAATAGCTAAAAATTTGTAAAAATGGAAAAATCTGGAGGAAAAAATAGCTAAAAATTTGTAAAAATGGAAAAATCTGGAGGAAAAAATAGCTAAAAATTTGTAAAAATGGAAAAATCTGGAGGAAAAAATAGCTAAAAATTTGTAAAAATGGAAAAATCCGGAGGAAAAAATAGCTAAAAATTTGTAAAAATGGAAAAATCCGGAGGAAAAAATAGTTAAAAATTTGTAAAAATGGAAAAATCCGGAGGAAAAAATAGCTAAAAATTTGTAAAAATGGAAAAATCCGGAGGAAAAAATAGTTAAAAATTGTAAAAATTAAAAAATCTGAATGAAAATATTGCTAAAAGTATGTAAAAATGGAGAAATCTCGCAAAAAAACTTTTCAAAACTTTGTAAATAGCAGTAAAACGAAATAAAATCAGTATTTACTTTGTGAAAGAAATTGGCCTAGTAATTGTGTAAGTAGTGACTTGTCTGCCGAAAAGTACGTGTTCTGATTGGGTGGAATTTGGAGGTTGCCGTTTTTTAGGTTGGCGCGCGTCCGTGCTTGGCGCGCGTCAAAAAAATCGCCAAATGGGGGGTCGCCCTTGTTTGAGGATTTTGCCCATAAATTTTTATGGTAGATTAGAACAAATAAATATATATATTTTTTAATTTTTCGAAATTGCACTAGTGATTTTTCAAGACATCCTGTAACTAGTTATAATTCACTTAAACTTCTCATTTTATTTGTCAAACCATATTTCTCCTTTCGATGATTTATAAATCATCGTAATTTTATTCCACATTTGAGAGACAATCTTAATTTTTTTTTTACAAAAAAAAAATCAAAACTCTAAAATACATTTTATAAAATACTGTTATTTTGACCCAAAATGAACACAACTATTAACATACTATAACTTATGTCGAAGAGAGCAGGTAAATTTAATTTAAGCACCAACAAATATTGTCCATTTATGATTTCAAAATATGCCGTAATACGTTGATAATTTGAGATATAATCCCCAAATATAAAGGAACTTTTGTTCAGAACACTTCATTACACCATCAAATCTAGGATTTGACATCTATTTTATTCTCTCTAAAACAGAATTACTAAAGGTAATGCAATATGTCTGCACAATTTATTGACAGAATTAGTCTAATCCTATACAGAAATTTCTATTGTTCTCGCCACTTGAATTTCCGTACTCTAAGTGATTGATTTAAAGTGAAATACTCCCTATTATGCCAAATATAACTGATTGTTAATAAGTATACAGATTTGGACGATGCATTCTAAATCCTTTCTGCATATATAGTATAAATTGGAGTTCAAAATGTGAATTTATGTAATAAAACAGTTTAAGAGCGTCAATTCGTTAATGAATACATTTGTAAATTTATGTGATAAAACAATTTAAGAGCGTCAATTCATTAATAAATACATTTATAAAATGTGTACAATTTTATATATTAATAAATAACGTACATAAATACAGACATTTAATGATAAGAGAGACTCAAAACATTAAAATACAGGTTAATATAAACATTTCGAGTGCATATTGTACATAAGTGTTCAGGGTACGTACACAACTACAAAACACCGGAGAACCAAAACAATTAAAACACATAAAACTACGGTTTAGTTAGGACATCACACTCAGCCGGGACTTGGGCAGCTGTATTAATTGGAAAATCAGCTAGAACAGTCAGCCAACCCTTTAGGAAAACACCGCTACTGTATAATCAGGGCTACACTAGATACCGGACTTGCTCATTCATTCTCATGACGTCAAAAATGGTGGCTAGCCGCGACGAAAGACATACAGCGATTGGCACAAAATGATGGGCGCGTCACTCTGTACCAATCGCTGGTCGCGGCCAGCCACTATTTGTGACGTCATGAGAATGAATGAGCAAGACCGGTATCTAGTGTTGCAATGATATAAGCAGCAGTTAGTCTTAGCAACTTGCGTATTATCAAAGCCAGAACATGGTCATATTCAAGTGCATGTGTAACCAATCTTGAGTTCAAAGTACCTTTATTAAAGTAATTTTTATGCTCTCTAAATCGTCATTTAGAGACCGTCCAGTTTCACCAATACGTAGATCGACTAGTAGACTTTGCAAGGAATTTTATACACGACACCCTAATGTCAAATTTTGGATACTTATGTTTATAGTTACTGAGAAAATTACCAATAGGATTCAAAGGCACAAAAGCAGGGTTACCGGATTGCCCTTTTTTAAATTCAGAAATTTCGAATTCACACCGGAATTTCCAAAATAATTTTTACTTAGGCAATCACGAATGTGTGTTCTTGAATAAAGGTAAAATTACTTCTTAAAATTTCTGGTGTGAATTTAGGGATTCTGATTTTATAATTCCAAACTGGCAAGCCTGTTTGTTTTAATACCAACATTTCTGAAAATGGCCAAAATATTACCATAGATAAAGACATAGTCCCTTTCGGATTAACGCGTAAGGAATCGGATATTAATTAGATTTTTTCGAGAGTTCCGAAAAAAATCTATGATAACAATGTAGTGGATTGTTGTTAAGACGTAAATCATTAAATATTTTATTTTTTTCATTATTAAAAATAACTTTGTTATTGCAAAATTTCAATACTCTGTATAACAATTTTATGTGATAGTGCACTATTAGATTTAAAATTTAGATAATGTATAGAATGTGTTCTAATTTAATGATTTAGTGTTTCTTATAATTAAATGTCTGCAGTTATATATTTTATTTAATAATTAATTATTATCCAGACGTAATTATGTAAGTATTTTTGACGTAAGTATTTTTGATTTTTAAATATTATAACCTTATTTCAAAATTTATTTTGTATTACAATGTACTAATTACATCTTCTATTATTTAAATTTTACATTTTCTGAATTTTGCTTTATCAAACGCACATGTATTCCTTCATATATTTATTTCTCAATAAGATGTTGGGCCTTTAATTTTTGTTTCTAATACATGCCGATGTCTAACAATGGCATCATGGTTTTAGATTGTTTAAACTTTTTTAAGTCATTATGTCAATTTTGTTATTCAGTACGCGTCGCTTAGCTTTGACAAAGATGCCTTTCAGCTTTCGACATATTAAAACTGCACGTTCATCTGAAACTAACTCGGACGTACAAACCAATCTAGCTATTTTTAAGTTGATGCATATATTTTTAAATAATGATCGGTGTAAGCAAATATTATAAAGTGGCGCCATTTTATAAATCAGCTCGAGAAATAAACTCTTTATTTATGTAAGAGATAACCTTAAACTTTTTTTACACTCTTTATTTAGTCAAACTTGGTTTTTGTATGTAAAGATAGAATTATATAATCGATTTTTCACTAACTTCTTGCTATGCTAGAATTATGAAAAATATGTACATATGTATATTTCAGATGGCAATAAGACATTTTAATATTTTTAGAACTTATTTCTAAATTAATAAATCAATTTTAAGGCATTTTGCCGTTAACTGGCCATAGGTTATAAATAGTAAAATAATTTTTATGGTTGACACTGTTTACGATTTACATAAACAATGGAGTTAGTCAATGGTAGGCCAAACCATCACGCTCGCCAAATTATGCCACCTGGCTGTGAAAATGAAAATTCGAAATATTTTAAACACTAAAAAGCAGAAAGTATAAATTAAAACAAGAACTATAAATACATGGACGAGACATCTCCGCCAAGTATTATCTCAAATTAAAAATGAGAACTAATTTTAAAATGCAATAAATTAATTTATCTTTTCATAGCCTTCATTTAATATTTTCATGTATTTGAATGTTGAAATGGAATTTTCTATGTTTCATTGTTTATTCAATGTTAAAAAGAACGACTTATTTTTTTTACGAATAAGCTAAAAAAAATGGTTAAAATTATTTAAACTTGTAAATAAACTTTAAAGACAGTTTTCTAAGAACCATGTTTTTGAAATAGGCGGCAGGAATTTTCAGAAACTACTTAATATGAATGTCAAGCATCATGATTTTACTAAAATTGTTAAAGAAAAATATATATGCACAAAAAGTTGACTTCCATCATAATTTTTAAGTGCTTACTCCATTTCAAATACATTCATATAATCGTTAAAGTAAGACAACATTCTACTTCAAACTCTTTTAGTTTGATAATTAGACTTGACTAAACTTTTAAAAAGTTAACCGAAAAGTTATATTCTTAATAAAAACTTTTGCTGTGTAATATCAAGATTTACTTTATTCTCATTAAAATGAAGTTTGTAAGCAAAAGTTATTGCTTTGGTGTTTAGTTTGTGTACTGAAATTTTTTCTGTGCCTGAATTCAGTGTTACTTGCTTTCAAACACAAGAATTGTTCTTTTAGTAGTAACGCAGCAAGAACTTTAACATTTAATCTACAAGATTTTAAAGTTTTCTTACTTTTAAATGATTTTCAAAACTTTTGTTAAGAAACATTAATAATGGCAAAGAATATTGAGATTGTTACTTTAAACGTCGAATAGTCTAAAGTAATGCAAAATGATTACGTGTGAGCAGCACTTTGAACAACCATGCTGCCCTAAAGTTTTAAAGATGTCTATTAAAATATTTTCCACTCAATAAGTTTAAATATATATAAAAAAGGCCAGTTCATTTCGAAATCTTGTGTTAGAAAACATAACTTCACAAATTTTCACTGGAAGATTTTGCATTTTACGAATATCTATCTTTACAGGATCAAGGCTTCACTAGATACCGGGCTTGCTCGTTCATTATCATGACGTCACAAAAGGTGGCTGGCCGCGACCAGCGATTGGTGCAAAGCGACGAGCCCGTCGTTTTGTGCCAATCGCTGTTGGTCTTTCATTTTGTCGTTTCGCTTTGTACCAATCGCTGTTAGCGGCCAGCCACCTTTTGTGACGTCATGATAATGAATGAGCAAGCCCGGTATCTAGTGTAGCCCTGACAGGATCTTACAGTATATTTTTAGTTCGAGTTGTCAGTAATGTTTCCAAATGATCTAAAGCAGCCATTCTTATTTACATCGAACCTTCAGGATTTAAGACTGAAGTTCCTGATATTGTCATGAATATCAAAAGAAAAAATACTGTATGATCTAAAATGCACTGAAGTTTTTTTAAATTCCATAATAAATAAAAGGTTGGAACAATTAAAGTTATTTTTGAAGGATTTCTATATATTTAAAACGCAAGACGGATCTGTTAAGACCGATTTCGGCTGTTCTGATCATCCACAATGGGCACATTAGGGAGCTTTTATGTCTCTAAACGGAGTGTGAAACCAGTTTCTACTGGTTTCATTTCAGAGGGCCATTGAATGCGAATTGGTGAATGTCCTAAGGCTTAAGAAAGAGGACTTCTGGTTCTCTAAAGGAAGCGTGGGTTCGATCTCCGTTCCTGGCTTAAGAAGTTTCTCTGGTATTATTAGTGTACTGATAACTCAGTTCAATAATGCAAATTATATTTTATGCAGAATTTTTTTTTCATTATTATTAAGGAAAGTGTACCATGCTTAATATATTTTTTAATTAATGATTTTACATTTAATTTGTTAAATTGAAAGTTTGACAGTTAATTATCGATTAAATAAATAAAAATAGCCTATAGTTTTTTATATACTTTTTTATTACTATTGACAGATAAGGTATATATACTAAGAAAAGTGTGTGATTGTTTTTTACATAGTGATCATTTTAACTTTATAATTTCTTTATTTTGAACGTTTTTAAGAAAAAAAATTTGGAGTTACTCTGTTTTGGATCTGAAAACCGAATTCTCTGGGAAATTTCCTGTCGTCTGTATCTGGGTAAAGAGATTTAATATGGCCGACTCCCCAGCCCGGCTATAAAAAGAGATGTTTTTATTTCTTTTAATTATTGCTAACAAATATTCTGTAAATTTTTTGACATTTTAATGATGTTAGGAGCCTTTTAAATTTGGAAGCTTTAAGTTTTGACGGATAGTATCTAATTAATCTATTAATGTGTGAAGTCGAAAATTCTTTTATTACGTTTCCTTTTTTAGTTCCAAATATCACCGATAGATGGCGCTGTGCTGTCTCTAACTGTTAGAGCACTAGAACCAACGTATAAAGACAAATCAAATCTCACTCAGGTTTTACCCGTAATTCTGTTTAGCAGTAGAGACACTGTGAAATAAGCCTGCTTTTTTTAAAAAATTGCAATGGGTTTTATGAGCAATATTACAGTTTCAGACAGAGGAGCGCCATCAACAGGGATATTTGGAACTAAAACAAGAAAATATAAAAGTTAACTTATTATTAGAATATTCAGTATATTTAATATATTATTTGTAGCATATTCACTGATTCAGATGTAAAAAAATTAATGAAAATGTTTTTGAAATTCCAGTATTAAATCATCAGTGCACATATGTTGAATAATTATTTAAAATATAAATTTGTTTGCAGTAGGTCAGACAAACGAATTTTTATTAACATTTTTCAACCATAAATGCATTTCTACAGGATAAAATAATGAATATTTTTCTCTAACCCGGAGAAAGGTTTGTTCCTGTTAAACGCGGAAGCTCCCGCTATTTCAACATGTTCTATTTTCTAAATGGTTACAGTTATTTAAAAAAGTCAACTGTTTTAAAATAAAGGCATCTAATGAACTTAAAAAATTTTCAAAAACTCTATTCATTTAATGCGGTTAATATAGAGGCGTTTAAAAAGTTAAAGAGTTTACTCTATATTTTATGATACAGTCATTGAGCTCTATATATAACAGGAGTTCAGAATCAGTTGTCAGAAGCATGAAAGGCAAATGAAGCTTGCAAGGCAAAAGTAAAAAATAGTCCGTGTTGTCAATGTCAGATATTAGTATTTGCATTTACTATTATCCTAATTTATGCTTTTATAATTAAGGTATGCTTATTTAATTCATAAATAATTCACTAATCATGTAAGGGAATGCGATAGACAGCATGTTTTGCCCAAGGCCTCCTTATCATAGTATCAGGCTTCACAATCAGCAACTTTCCTTTGACCGCATGATTGTCCTGCTACTAGCGCCATCAATCGTCAGTAATAGGCATGATCTCCATGGTAATAGAAGTATTTACGACACGAAATAACACGAAATTTTTTCACAGCTCCATTTGTTCTATGCATTTGCTTATGAACTAGTATCGGTAGTATCCACCAGGCGGCGATACTTTCCGGAGAAAGTCAATTAATAAGTTGGCAATTACCGCGGACATTTTCTCCCATAGACTTTCTCCGGATTGAAAAGTCTGATCTATGATAAGGGTATTTTGGTTTTGCCTTGAATGCGAGCTAAAACTGTCGTCACTGTATCCTTCCGCGCTGACCGCTGGAAATCATGTTGGGCATTAGGAAAACAGATCTCCTGTTATATTTGGAGCTCAGTGGATACAGTTTTGTCTTCAATTTATGTGAAAATGTACTTTTCGTTTTTAACAGATGATCTAATTTAACAGAAACAAAATTGTGCCATGCTATATGAAATTAAAGTAATATTTATGTAAGCTAAATTGAGCACTTTTATTTTTCCAAGTAAATTAATCGAAAAAAAAAACATTTATCTATTTTTTCTGTCAACTTCATTAAAACTGTTTAAATTTAATTTACCCAAAATAACGGCAAAGCACTCGACAAAAAATTGATTGTTTCGCACTTACTTAACGAGTGTAAAATTTTTGGCAGTATTTTGGTGCAAAACAATTTCCTCAGGATTACTCAAAATCATACAGAAATAAAAAGAGAGAAATACAAACTGAAAAATATTTTACTTACAGAATGAAAAGTAATAGTCAGTGTAAAAGTATTTATAAATATCTAAGTAAAATGTATAGCGATATAAAACGATGTACAATAATTTGTAGCAAATAAATAATGTAAGAACGATACAGAAAAAAATTATTGTTTTGCACTTTTTGTTTATCAATATAAAGCAAAAATAAAATAAAACAAATCAAAGTAGTAACAATGTTTAGAAACAACAATTTTAAATTATAACTAAAACAGTGTTTCCAACAACAATCTTAAATTATAGCTAAAACTGTGTTTATAACAATTTTAAATTATAACTAAAACAATGTTTATAACAACTCAAAGATTGAAATTCAATATATTGTTATGGATTTGACTTCTGTAATTATTTAACTTTTATTTGCGTAATTTTATTTCCATTGAAAATCATTTCGAAAATAATGGTTGTTTTCCGATAGAAATAAGATCATTATAGTAGATGCATGTTAACAAAGCAAAGTTCTGAAAGATCAAAATAGAAATGAAGTTTATAAGAAGCTGCTTTAAATCAAAACTAAAACAATCCATTATAACTGCTAAAAGATAGAATTTATGTGAGGTATTAAGAATTTATTTCTTTTTTAACTTTTATTTCCGCAACACCTTCTTGAAAAAATTATCATCTTTAGTATCTCTCCTATAAAAGTAAGATTATTTTTCATAATTATATGTTTTAAAGTTTAATTCTAATACAAGATTATTTTTTTTTATTTATTTATATTTATCATTATTTATGTAATCATTTGAATTGATTCCTTTTAAAATATATAACCTAATAAAATCTAATAAATCTAATAAATACATAAAACTATAGTGTTTTCCGATTATTTGTATAAATTAAATGTCATCTTAAAAATGGAATCTAATATAATTTCTATTCAGATAGAAAACAAATTCACATAAAACTAAAACATTCATATGAAATTTATTACCAGAAAGATGCTTAAACTTTCATTTTTTTTAATAGTAAAACTGTTTTAAAGAGAACATGTTACACATACATTGATTTTCATTTTATGGGCAATAATACTCCAATTTAATAAAGTAGAAAACTTAAAATATCGTTCATCTTAGCCATTATAATTTTATATAAGAATGTTTTATGATTACTTTGCTTAATAGAAGATTTGTAATCATACATTGGTTCCCAGCAAAAGTGTAGCTAGACAGGTGCAATTACTAAATACTAACCGAATTAAGACAGTATATTGATCTTGACAGTACCTTGGATGAGTTCGTTAATCAAGTATATAACCCTTATAGTTTGTTTATACAAAATACTGGTCGTACACACCAAAACAAAATATGCAAAACTTGTCGTCACTATACCATCCGATATATTTAATCAATTCTAACGTAATTGGATAGTGTATTGATTTTTGAAGTATTGGATTCGTTTTTACATCACCTATGTAGCTCTTATAGTTCTTTTACAGTGACAAACAAAAGTTGTATGGCATTCATTGAAGGGCTTAGATTCGAACCTTGTTTGAGCGCCGTAAATATATTTAAGTGGCGATTTTTCAAGCTGTGATTTTTTAAATGTGATTTCAACAAATTTTCACATTTTTATATCTATGCTTCATATCTATTCAATTATATTTCATAAGCCAAATTTAAAATTTCTCTGCAATTTACCGTTTTGCGAAAATAGAGAACTTAGATGAGTGAGACAATTTGTTTAATTTGTATTAAATCTGAAGTATGTACAGTCCTGTTAAAAAGGCGATCACCCCAAACTAATGAAAATGTGACCTGTACTAATCGATTTGTGATAAGGTATACTAAATAAATATAATTACATTTTGCTTAAGGGGTTGTCTACATACAAAAACTGCAACAAACTTTAAAATTTTAATACTAACATCTAACTTTGCCTTCATATTTGAATTTTTTGGTAAATTTTACTTATGGATACTAAATGAGAAGACATTCAGTCAAGTAGTTTAAGAATTATGCAGATTTAAATTTTGGAACTCCCAATTAAAATTAATTTTAATCATTACAAAACAGATAGCAATGCTGTTAGTTTTTTAAGTTTAACTCAAGAACTACTTGTCAAAATTTTGGATTCACATATTTAAAGCTTCTAGAAATTTCTGTTAAAATATTTATAGGTTAAAATTCATATTTTATTCGAAAAATAAGTTAGAAACTATATATTTTTTTAAATTAGCTTCCGAAAACATTATGAATTGTAACCTATATTTTTTTAACAGAAATTGATTTTAGAGTGTTTAAATATACGAATCTAAAATTACATTTCATTCTGTTAAGTAGCTTTTTAGTTATGTTTAAAAAACTGCCCACTCGCAATCTGTTTTGCAACGATTAAAAATAAATTTTACATTGGAACTACCAAACTTTAAACCTGCCTCATTCTTAAACAACTTGACCAAATGCCTTCTCATTTAGTATCCGAAGGTAAAAGGTACCTGAAAATTCAAATATGGTATCACAATTAGATGTTAGCATTGAAAATTTAAAAGAATGTCACAATTACTATATATAGACGACCCAAGAATCAAAACATAAATATAGCAATAATTAGTAGTCGTTGTTAATAATAGATCACATATTTATACCATGATTTACGGCAGAGTTGGTGGGATCGTGTACACTTTTTTTTCAGAACTGTATCTTAATTTAAAAAAAGAACATACATATTCTGTGGACTGAGCAGGAGGGACTTGTCTTTTAATTTGAATGTATTTCAAATAGCCCACTCCTTTGTGATTTTAAAGAACAATACGAAAAAGAAAAGTTACCTTTTGTTTATTACATTTTAAATAGTGTTTGTATATATATATATATGGTATAATTGTATTATCGTCGTAGCCTTAGCCGTGATTTCGTTCACTTAAGAATCAATGCTACTAAATAAAACATTTCTGACTGATAAATATGAAACTGGCACTCCGATTTTAGTAAAAGAATGGCTCTTCTTTTATGAATGATAAATAAAATGATATGAAGAATAAAAAGAAAACAGTTACAAGTCACTTTAAAATATTTTGTAAAATCTTAGTCAATTTTTGAAAAAGTATCTTTGTGGTAATCATGGTCTAATTTAGAAGTATTTTTATTCCTCTTCATCAAAGCGCTAGACTATCTACAGACGAACAATACCGTTAAATTATTAGTTTCGATACGTGCGTTATAGTCCTTTTTTATTCGTTATAATTTTTGCAAAAATTTACTGATGTCAAAAAACTTTTCTATAATAATTTAATTAATACAATGATCGTTTAACATTTTGCTCAATATTTCTTTTAACTATACTTTTAACGAAGTCTTGAACCTTCTGTTATTTTTAAAAATTCATTCAAACTGATAAAATGAAAAGTAATTATAAGCAAGAAGGGAAAATCCTGCATCAGGCATATATTATCACATTATTTCCAACATTATCAGACTATTGTTAACAAATTTCATTTTTTTCATACAATGAAATGAGATGCATAAATAAACACTTTAAATCACACATAATGCAGCAAAAATCCATTTTAAGTAATGTTTGTGAATTCTTAAGTGGATATATTTAGAATTTAAAAACACCACGGAATGAACTAAAAATTAGTTAAATTTAAAATGAAGTCTCATAACCCAGCTGAAAACACACTTCCAGAAATATATCGTTCATAGTCAGTCCGGTAATCGAATTCTTTTGTGTGTCTCTGTAAATGAACAATAAGTTCTACGCATTCTATAATCTATAAAAAATATGTTGTAGGACACCTCAATGATGCATATTAATTTCATTATGATTGAGGTAGTCATTGAAATACTCTGCAAACAATTTTTACCCATAGATCATAATGTAATGGAAATCATTTGTGGGTCCCTGTATACGAAATATAAATACTACTACTCTATATTCTATGGAAAGCATATTGTAGTCCACCTCAATAAAACATATCGATTTCATCATGTTTGAAGTATCGTAACATCATCAAAATGCACAATATACGATTTCCTCCATTGACCATAATGTAACAGAATTCTTTTATGTGTCCCTATTAACAAACTACAAACGCTACACAGTTCAATTTTAATAACGAACTTGCGACAGTTTATCTCAATAACATATATCAATTATCTGGAACTGCGAGTATATTTATGAAAGTTAGAGCACGGTTGAACAGACAGACGGTTAGCCAAACCGAAGTCATAAACATTTTTCAACTGTGTTGGAAGGTATTAAAAATGATAATTAATTTGAAATTCATTGGTATTTTAAATGATACGCATATATTTCTTTATTTGCGCTTGTTTTTAGAAATATATATATATATATATATATATATATATATATATAACTTTCATTCAAAAATGCTTAATTATTTTTATAAAATAATTACTGTATTAAGGCCCAATGTATGACATTGCTTGTTCTGAATTCCTCCGTAAAACTTACGGAAATGAGTTGCTGTCATCTATATTCAAATTGTATAGTAATTTAGTGGGGTTATTCAGTGTATTCGCATGAGAGGATTTGAATTAGTGGCGAAGTCAGAAACTAAATGTATTCGGAATTTCAACGATTTCCAGTAAATAACTTCGACTAGTCTTGATTATTTAAAATAGATGGTTCAAATATTGACTATAAGATGCCTTTCATAAGCAACAAAAGTTTTGCAAACTAAAAGTAAAATTAATTCATATAACAAGTTGTCCAGTATTCGATATAGAAAAAAAAGGATAAGACGCATAGTCGGGTGAAACCGGATATTTGAGTTTTGACTCGATTTGTGCAGCCCTCTAGCAGATAACTGTTTAAATCCTTAGATCCAGGCAAAGAATTACTGTGTCTCCATACTGCCATTTGTGGAGTTTCTACGTTAGAAAATTTATTTTATATATAATATATTTTTATATTAGCTAGATAAAAAAATTCTTAAATAGGAACAAATTTAAAATTACGGAAACTTTTTATATGATTGCGTGTAGCCTATTTAATAAGGATATATTTCCAACAATGAACTGTTATTAGCATTCATATAATCATTTTTACCGCTTGCCTTCCGATCTTTATTCTCTTGAAAATAGTGGAAAACAATGGTTTAAGTCCAGGAAAGAATACTTGATTAAAAGGCAGTAAAAATTACATGGACAAGAGTGATTCTAAATCTGACAAAGATGCGTACATATTTTTTCTGTAATTTATCAAATTATAAGAAGAGAATGATCAGTTTGCCTTTAAATATGAAATCATTAGACTCATAATTGAATTTTTGATAATTAAGTTCCTTAGTTAAAATTGTAATTTTTCTTTCCTTTAAAAGAAAGTCTAAACTGCTTTCTTTCTTGTGTGATTAATAATTACATTCAGGCTTATCCCACTGGCGAGATAAGCCCGGATGTTTTAACTTTTTCAAAAAAGCATTTATTAATACAAGTAGGATGCACAAATCATATATTAATAATTCTATTATTGTAGAAGCATAAGTGCAGGAAATTTTCGCAAAGTTTCATTAAGTTCTGTTAAAATTTCTCGCTTCAAGAAGCAGTTAATAATAAGGTATCAGAATTTATCCTACTTTCCTCTACTATTCTATTGAGCATTAAGTGATATGCAATAATATTATCAAGTGACTAATATTGTATGATATTATTACATCACATAGGACTGGTATTGCAGAGTCTAGTAAGAGTATGGATAGTCTTTACTGACATATAAATCAGCATGTTAAATTCATATAATAAGTTGTAGTATACATGATGTACCATTCTATTTAACATTAGGAATATGCAACAATATTATCAATTGGATAATATTTTGTGATATCAATGGTTCACAAATAACTGATATCGCAAAAGACTATCTTTACTAGCAAATCAATCAGTATATCAAATTCCTATAATAAATTGTAATATACTTATTATTGCAATATATTATTCTATTGAACATTAAGAATGTGCAATAATATTATCAGTTCGATAATATTTCGTGATATCATTACTATACTACAAAGAACTTCTATCGGTGAAGACTATCTTTAGTAGCAAACAAATAGTCATATAACAAGCTTGATCTAGGACATGAATCCTATCGAGTATGTGTTCGTAAAACCTGTTAGAGAAATGGAATAATCAGTATTACTGTAGCTCATTTCCTTTATTCAGTGTGCTAAATCCTCTTGTAAAGACTTGTGTTTTCGTGTTATTCAGGTACTCTATGTTTAAAGGCAATCTTTGAAATATTTAAATACATGTATGAAAATTGTACACACGCAATGCTGACGATGTTGATCCATCACCGAATGTAATTTAATCTATAAGTAAAATTTACAAGCATCGTTTTAGTATTACTATTTCATGTTTTTGTAAAATATCTATAGATGATGTTAGGATTGATTAATTTAAAGCTAATTCTAAAACATGTCCTATGAATATTTCCATTTAAACCCAATCATTCAGTGTAAATCGTGTTCAGATATATTTGTAATCAGTGTTATTATATGAATTCCTTCCTCTAGTATGCCAAACGTTTTGTTTAATTAGTTAATTATTTATTCGCGCAGACGGTATAGTTCCAAGAACAATCTTTAGGCTATATGGTAATAGAGGTGATATAGAGTTTGCTTAAGTAATACTTGACGATGTATAATAATCAACTGTTCAAATTAAATTAATTGTAATATTAGGAAATTATTTTAGTCTTATTTATTTATTTTGCATATAAAAAACAACACTGCCGTACAAGGATTTTATTCTTTAAACTGAAGATTGTCTCTTATGCATTTTTAAGCTGATTTCGGAAAAGTACTAAAATGTTCCATCATATACAGTTTGATAAAAAAACTTAAATTTCTGTCTAATTAGTAAATTATAAATTTACCCATAGAGACTCTAAAATTTTCATAGTTAAATGAAAAATTTATTCATAAAGGCATGAAACTCCAATAAGAATGATAGCACACATCTGGTTATCGCTAGCGACGAAGCAGCCATATATATATATATATATATATATATATATATATATATATATATATATATATATATATATATAATTTATTTATTTATTTATTTACAATTGGCATATAAACATATAAGCCAAGAAACATTCTACACCGGCTTTCTAAAGCTAACATACAACCAGTCTTTTCTGTCTAATTTGAAAATAAATTAATATAAAAACATGAAATTTAGGCGAATTCTGCTTTAAACAGTTAATTATTGCATTCTTTATAATTTTCCATGAAGCGTGATTTAGAAATAAATAATTACATTTTTTACAAAAGTCCACTGTTTGATAAAAACGCTCCTGCTTGTAATACATTTGCGGCATCGAATTGTCATATTGTCAATTAAGTTGTCAGATTCTGGAATGAGAAGCAATACCCCTACATGAAGAAATATTTGTTCCAGTTTATTTAAAAACCTCGAAATGGGACTCAACGCTACATTTCTGCCAAGGTAGTCTGTCGGATTAAGGTCAGGTGATTGAGCTAGCTATATCATCCGCTTCAAAGCTTGATCCCCAAGATATTCATCAACAGTCTTAGCTCAATAAAGTCGGGTATTATCATCTATTAAGCTGAATTCATAACCACTAGTACCAGCATATGGTAAGATATACGAAGCAAGGGTCTTGTCCCAATATTTCACAATACGAGTTCCTCCATGGCACACATGCAGCTCAGTGTGACCATCCAGAGACATTCTACCCCAAACCTTGAGTTCACCTCCCCTATAACTGTGTCCTTATTACATTGGTAGTATCCGGTGCCTTTTAAGCTCCAGTTCAGCATACGACCTGCATCACTCTCCCAAACAAACCGGACAAACCGGG
Organism: Maratus michaelseni; assembly: GCA_963931845.1. Lineage (NCBI taxonomy): Eukaryota > Metazoa > Arthropoda > Arachnida > Araneae > Salticidae > Maratus > Maratus michaelseni. The sequence goes on along the minus strand of OZ007590.1, from coordinate 72,962,642 downwards.
ATTCGTCTGTGAATAGTATAACAATACGATTTCATCCATGGTACACATGCAGTTCAATGTGACAATCCAAAGACATTCCAGCTCAAACCATGATTCCACTCATTGCTGTCTGATCCAGCTAACGTCTACTTTTGCCCAGCGTAAACAGACACTTCTGTGTCGTTGATTAAAAGGGACATACACAACGGGTCATCTTGCATAAAGTTCTTGATTTGAAGACGTCTGCGTACTTTAGTAGAAGATATTGTCATACATTTTGCGTTACGATGATTTAACATGAGTTCAGAAAAAGTAGTGCACTTCCACCTTTGGGCTTAAAGAGCTTGAAAGTGATCTTTTGAAGGGGTTGTAACGCTTGGGTGGCGTTGAACAAGTCTTCTTGATGCTGAATTTTCGGATTCAAATCAATCCTAGAGTCTTTGGGCCATACGAGACAAATGTCTAGCAGCATCAGCTTGTGACAACCCCATTTACATCCATTTGATTGCCCGTCCTCTGAACAAATCGAGTGAACAACATCTCCTAGACCTGACTAACAATATTTTAATACCAACAATTGAATATCTTAACAAGGATAAAAAAAACTCCACACGAATTACAAAAGTAGGATATTTGCACTTTCCTTGACTGTCATGTAAGTGTCCAATTCTTTAAAAAACATAGTAGTGGGTATAATTAAAAAACATAGTAGTGGGTACAATTATTTCATAATATTTTATTAAAGTTACTTATGATCATTCATATAAATCATATTTTTCACCTTTATTTTCATCCTTTTGATAGTGAACGTCAAGAGAACTGAATGTACCTTAACTTTTGGAGACCAGTGTATAATAAGCATTAAGAAATTCAAGTCATCCAAAACATAGAAAATGTACAGTGCATAACATAATGAGGTGCATAAGACAAATTAGACACTGTACTTGTCCACTACTGAACGTGAGAGGGCTTTTAACCGATTCCGGACCGTTACGATAGATTTCCACTGAGTCATCCAGAGTCATCCTGAGTCATCCCCCAAGCTACCGTCACATCATTGTCCCCGGTTTACGATTGGCCCACATTAGGAGCAAACCATCGGCCTAGAAACTAGCGAAAAGCCAGTACCTGAGAATTACTCTTCCGCCAGTTACGATCATGAAAAGCCTACAGAGGCGACCACTAAATGTAGTACATAAGACAAAAATTTCTAAAAGAAGTGGAAGTTCATAAATCAGATACCTGAGTCAGATATCAGATAGAGAGAAGCGTTCATTGCAAATATACCCTCGGTCAGATTTCATCTTCTTAAATATCAAACATATCTAAATAGCCATGTCCAAAATCTACATTTGCGCTAAATGTCTCTTTTAAAACTGACTTTTGCAAAAACTCTATCGATACTTAGAAAATTAGAGTGCCTTCACAGGAGATCCGGCCATTTACACACAGAGAGTCAGTTTACGAGAACAAGATCTTCACAACATTGCCTAACACTCGTATTGTATGAATGACTTCCTTACAACCGTCTAATTATTAAATCAACCCAAATATGTTCCCTTATCTATTAATTCTCCTCATGCTTGGGTGAGCACTAGTATCGATCATTTATTTACAATTTCCTGTTGTTTAGAATTACCTCCTGACTGACCCTACTTCATATCTATTTTTCATATGAAGTATATTCCTGAAAAATATGTGATCACTCCGTATTACTTTTCTGGAAAAATAATCGTATGAAAAAGTACAGTTATCAATCGACAGTGAAGAATGTTTACTAATTAATACTATACATAAATAATGCTTTGGATGCCGTCTGTATATTAAAACTTTCACCAGCAATCTTTTTTTTTTTCAAATGGTAAGACCCATTTTTTTTTTTTTTTACGTTTCATTCGAGTTCTTTCGGTCAAATTATTTCGGAAAATTACATAGTTTATGCATTTTTTTCTTAAATCTGTACAAAGGTATTATTTTTCTTGTTAAACACTTTAGTTGCCATTTAGAAACATATATTCATATGTATAGAAAACACCCGAATTCATACGCATAATATCTCCGTAAAATATTTTGGTTTAAAGCCGCGTTTGAAATTTAGCAAAAGGTTTCTCATAAATTTAGGGATTTTAACGATACTTTGAATGCAAACTTTGCTAGTAATCATATAAAAATTTAATAACATTATTTACATCAACAATAAAAAAAATGTTAAATTTACCAAATAGAAAATTCATTTAAAAAAGTAAAATCTGACATAAAATTTTGGACAATATTTTATAGAATAGTGTATTAAATACTCAAGAAAATACTTTATGCCCATACGTTTCGCTGCGTTTAAAGCATAATGTAATGTTCCTGACAAATAATATATTTTTTTCATTTATATTATAAATAAACTAAATCCCAAATTAGAACACATTTTATACACGGTAATTGTCAGAGTAACTGCATAGTTGTAAAACTGTATTTTGCTTAAATTAACTTAACTAGTCTCATTTTTATTAATTATAGTAAGTCATCTAACTGGATAATCTAACATAAAAATATTAAGTGAAATTCGCACGACCATAATATTTTGTTTTAGATTCAGAATAATTAGAATGTGTACTCTGCAATGTGGAAAGTTTCTTTTTAAAGAATTAAAAGCTTATGAAAATAGCAGCACAGCATATAATTTAATAAAGTCACAACATTGTAAAGCCCAAGTGCAATTAAATTTGGTTAATTAGGAAACACATTTTAATCCATTTATGCAAGAGAAACAAGATTATCATAAAGTGAAATGTTATAGTTCTAATTTCACACGTTCTTTCACTTTATCTAGAAATTTCCAAACTGTTATCGTAGAAAGCAATATATTGAAGTACTACATAATTGCACAACTTAAAAAAATATTTACAAATATTTTAATATTCCTTAATTTTTCTCGTGTAAATCATACGACTAGAAAATTCTTTAAAAGTGAAATTTTTAGTAATTGTGACGTGCTTAAATAAATTTCTCTTGAAAATGGAATCTTTTTTCATCGTACGTGTTGATCATTACAGTTACGAAAGTACGTTTTCGTACATTTTGGTATCAAAGAATAAATTTATTAGCATTTTTTCTAATACATTTGTTTGAACAAAAGTTTTTTAAACCTTTTTTTACAGTGCGGATCCACTGAATTGCTTTATATTTTGGATTTTCTATTTGTTTTACTGTTTATATGGGGGTGGGCCATGAAAATCCTGCCCCAAGATATGGAATATCAGGATTTACAGCAAAACCGCTACTTTTCTATAAGTATTTCTAAACAAATATCTTCGTAGTAGATTTTGATGGCATTTGTTACAGAAATATAATAGGAAGTTTATTAACCCTTTCAGTGCGGCAGAAGTCGACGCAAGGGTCCGAGTGCAGGAGTCGACTAATGTCGACATCTAGGAGTTGGGTGCAATATAGGCTTAGCAAAATATTCGCACAGGGATTTAACCACCCAAAAGAAAATCCGCACTGAAAGGGTTAATTAGAATATTAGTGTTATAGAATGTTGTAGTATTATCGAATTTCCTGGAACTCTGTGTTTCTGGTGGGTTTTTCATCGCCTACGCCGTGCATTCAGTAAATCATAGATTTGCGGTATCTTACGGTTTTTACTGAGTAAATTTAAAATATTAATATTTAAATAACTATTTTATATTTGGAATAATGTAAAAATTTAAATTGTGGATATCTATTCTTTAACTTGTACAGCATTTAATCTTTTTAATCCAAACTACTCTCCAAACACTACTTTTTCTAACTCTATAACGGCCATTTTATTTTATTACGCCAAATTCTCACTCGGTAGTTAAATAAATGGGTACAGCTTGGCAGAACAAAGATAGAAATATTTTCCCTCCTTTCTCTACGATTTTTCTTAATTATATAATGATATTACTTTCATGTTTGTGTACAAAATATACAAAAAACTCAAAAAAAGTCCTTTGTTTTTCAAAATTTCTATATAAAAAGATTTGGGCTCATTTATGGCATGGCACAATATGCCATTGTTTTAATGTTTTATCAGAAATTCCAGTGTTATTAGAAAACATTTAACGCGGCATATGATCTATAACATTATCCCTAAAATGTACAGTTCTAAAAGAAAACAAAAAAAACAGTTTATTACTAAATTATTACAGAGAGAGATGCAAGAGATTCCGCTAAACTGGAAATTGTGTATACTTTCCTAATGTGAATGCGATTTTTAGAATAGGCGTTATTTGCATGTTAAAAATATACTTTTATTTTTCAAATGGTAAATCCAACTTTTGACAATTTCTTAAAGGTTCTTGAATTACAACAGCCCGGAAATGGTACAGATTATTAAAAAAATAATTTTTTCCCTTACATCTAAATACTGTTATAATAGAAAATCTGTTAGGAAATTATGCCTAAATATAAAAAAATAACACTAGGATCTTAAAAGGAAAAATACCTAGAACACACAATTAGTAACCAAAAAAAATCTAATTATAAAATAAACTCACTTTATATCAATAGAAACTGCATAATTCAGGCTTTTTTCTAAAATTTTCATTTATTTCGTGGTCTTTATAATAGACGACGGTCCCATTTGACCTTCGAAGTGTAAAATTTATCTATATCTCAAAAAACAAACTTAAAATTAGCTGTAAAGCTCCAAATCAATGTTTTTAATGATTGTGCTTTGTTTTATGTAAAACTCATATAATTCATATAATTTTATTATGAATTTATTAATAATTTTCGTAATTAAAAATACGCTTTTGAGTCGAAATTATGCATGAAATATGTTTGAGTCTAATTTCTCTTCAAAATTCAATCGGATGAGTTTTTGTATAGATGTAAGTTATAGCTTATCATGTAAAATAAACATTAGCGTTCTGAAACTTTGACCTGTTCTAACACGATAAAAATTTTAATAAAAGTGTATAAATTATACCTTTTTCCGGGTGGCCTTGATCCTGGAAAAGCAAATATGGTATCAATGATGGGTGTTACCATTTGAAAACTGCTAGTTGATACATTTTTTAACATATAGATGAACCTTATTTCAAATTTTTCATTTATATTCAAAAGTCAAAGTTAACTCTCACTCCTCTCTGCGACAATCTACTTATTTATAAAATCCAAGTCTAGGAAAGTGTAGGTAATCATTACGAGGCAAACCGAGTCGGAGCTGCCAACCGATTGTAGCTAAACACCATGTTAGGCTTCATGAAAAACATATGCTAACATATGACGACAGAATGATAATTTCTTTTACCTCGAATCATGTCTGTCAGCGTAATCTATTATATATATATAAAACACAAACGAAAATTTCGTTCCGTTCCTTTATAACTCGAGTTCCACTGAATGGATTTTAATGAAACTTACATTGTTCGATAGATAATTTTTCAGGGAAGGGTTTTGTATACAACATATTCGTCTACGTACATTAGTTACAGAATTATGATAGAAAGTTCTGTTATTTTGGCCGAAAAGGTTACCATTGCTAATTTTTTGGCGACCATTATTGTTACAGAAAGAAATGAAAAGGTTATACATCTCGAAAAATAAAAGAAAAACTGTTGCTAATTTTATTAAAAAAAAAGAAAGTAAAAAGAAAGAGAAAGAAAGATAAAAAAAAGAAAAAAGATTTTTGATGAGAGATAATATTATAAAACGAAATAATTTAATTTAAACATGATTGGGAATATTCGTAATGCTTAAAAAATTATTTAAGGGGCAAGATTGCTATTGAAACACAATATTTGGCGATTTATCTTTTATTTTTGGCGATTTTGATTTTACTTTTGCTCCCAAACAATTTTATTTTAAACCAAAAGGTGTTTTTTTTTTGTTGTTGTTGCAGAAAGAATTGAAATAGTTATTCAACTGAAAAAATAAAAGAAAAAACTGTTACTAATTTTATTTTAAAAAAAGAAAGAAAAGAAAAACAGTTTTAATGAGAGATTTTAAGCCAAAAGGTGTTTTTTCAAGTGTACGACAGCCTTTTTGCTGTATTTTTTTTTTGTACTTTGCGGTTAGCCGGGCGCCAGTGATAGATATATACATGTATATATACACACACCTATATATACACACATATATATACATACATATATATAGACTTATATGTATGAATACATACATATTTATATGTATATACATATATATTTATATATGTACATATATCACTGGTGCCTGGCTAACCGAAAAGTACCTTTTTTTAATTCAAATTCAAACTATATTAATGGCAATATACTTCTATTTACTTCTATTTACTTCTACATATATGAAATTTTGTTCCGGCTGCTTATAACTCGAGTTCTGCTGAATTGATTTTCGTAGAACTGTTAGATAGATAATTTTTCAGGGAGGTTTTATTGTATAACATATCGTTTTACGTAGCTTTTAGTTATAGAATTATTATGGGAAGTTCTATAATCAGATCAATCTGATTATGAAAGATTAGCCTTTTTAAAAGATTTTGCCGAATGGATATAGATGGAACTTACACTGTCAGATAATTTTCTAGGGAAAGTTTTATTATATAACATATTATTCTACGTTGCTTCGTTCTAGAATTACAGGGGGAAATTCGAAAATCGGGTGACCATTTTATTAACCAAATATTAGCCTTTTCAATATTTGAGTCCGATTGTGAAAGATTAGCCTTCTGAAAAAGTTCTACTGGACGGATTTTGATGAGAAATGTAATAGCGCAATGACGTCATTTTTCAGTAATGTGGAAGGATATTCCAGGTAAATATACAGATTGCTTTCAAATACAAGGTCAAATAAAACGATATTTCGTTTGATTCAAGGTTCATTTGTAGAAACAGACCAGCGCAGCGGGCGTAGCTTGCTAGTATATATATATATATATATATATATATACATATTTGTACGGACCAGGTCGATCTCGGGCCGAACTTTTAGCTTTGATATCGGTTGGGTCATTATATTTTTTGTACAGGGCGGTGAAAGCCCGGTCCTGGAAATTTCGACCCATTTAGACAGCTAACCGACATATCTAAGCTAGTTTCATATAAAACATGTATATCAACCTTTCTGTAAAAAACTTTTTCTGTAAACACTTTTTTCAGAATTAACATAAACAAACGGAAAGCGGTTTGGTGAGCCATTAATTTTAAAAATTCATTCATTTTCATAAAAATTATATATTTTAAAATAAAAATAAAAAAATTAAAGCATTGAATATTTAATTTTAATGTTTTGTGAAATCTTCAGAAATTGTGTTTCACTTTGCTAATTGTTATTGTTGAAATAAAAACTTCTGTGTGATGAGTCATTAATTTTAAGACTCATTCATAAAAATTATTTGTGCTAATTTGCAATGGGTGCTTAAACATCTTTGTTGATCTAAGCATTGTTTTGAAGATTTATCGTTCTTAATCTTTACATAATACTTTTATAGTGGCATCTTTAAACTACTGAAGTTCAATCAAAACACTTTATTTCCTTTAGAAACGTCGCTGTATATATCAAAGGATTGAAGATTATTTCATAAAATCGTCATGCTGTTTGTTTGTATGAAGTCTTATAAAAATGAAACACAGATCAACATTCCATCATTTTTAATGAAGGTTATATACTAATTATGAGATAAAATATATGGCTAGGTGCGTTATTTTGCTTTTTAGCACTTACAATAACGATAAGCGTAGTACAGAGTATATCAGAAATGATCAACTTCTGGCCTCAGAGGCATGACAATATCATATATGTTCATATCTCGTAGTGAATGTTGGTTTTTTTAATGGATCCGAATGTGATCAGTAAGTAGAATGAAATGAAACTGAAATGCTTTTAAAATAACTTGTTAAAATTAAAATGACGCAGTGCTAGATAACAAAAGCCTTAAATTGATAAGCAGGAATATAATCTATATTCTTAAAATTAGACAGGAAACTTCCATGTGCTGGAAGGGATAATCTAAAACATATATAGTTTACTAATAAAACTTAGACAACACACAGATAAAATTTTAGAAAAAAATCTTTTCAGTTTACGCGATTTACAGAAGTTTTTCGAGCTATTAGAAAAAACTTTTGCGGGGTGTATATTATTTACTGGGGTGTATATACTGTGTAGAAAAAATTAAAAAAATTTGTTAAGGAAAAAGGTCTTACCAACTTTAAAGGATGGTATCTGACCTAATTGTACGCCAGTATAAGTACTTAATAAGAGTAGTTCGACACAACGCAGCATGATTGTAACAATTACATGTTTTTATTGATATTTTTTTGTTTCACCCATTTTTACTCGCATTGATAAGAAATTTGATGTGCCCCTACAAAAGAGTTATAGTCAATATGACGTCTATTTTAAAACATAAAGTAGTACTTTGCATCTTAACAACATATGCAAATTTCATGACGTTTGGTGATTTTTTAAGTAAATTAATGCTTAAAAATTTCCAAATTAAAAAAAGAAAGAAAGAAACCAGACAGAAAGACAAACATATCAATTTTGGATCCTAATGAAATCAATACGGGACTACCAATAGAATAGAGCCTTACCAACAAAGAAACAAATGTGAAATTTGGATCCTCCATTGAAAATTTATGCGTGCACATACATTAAAAAATATATACAAGTGCATTGTATAATCTCTTTTATTGAAATTAATTAAAATGTTAAGTTGCCGAAGGACTATTATTGATTATTAAGAAGAAGAATTCGACTACTTTAAAGTAAACTTGTAAAAGATTTTTGAAATGATTTACATAATAAATTTGATAAGTAAAATATTAATAAGAAGGAAAAAATATAATAAATAAATAGCATTTAAGATAAATTACTACAAAAATAAGCTTTATTCAGGATTAATTACAAAGGAATATCACGTGAAAGTGACTGGAGGAAAACAAAAGTAAATAGAACTTTTTAGAACTTCACAGCTACGTAATATAAACGCATTTTTAGAAGTTAAAAATTACCTTTAAATAATTTAAGTAATTAGGCTAAAAATAAAAAGAAAAGTGACGACACTAATTTATGCTTTCTTAAAAATATACCTAAGTGATATATATTTTTAAAAAAATTCAGTCCTCCTTCAAATTTGGTTTTCATATTATCGTCTTCATAGTATGCGGCATTACATATTCTTTTCAAGAACTATTTGTTTGAACAAATTTAAAATTATTATTTATTTGTTCAAAATCAAATAAAGACCTTTCACGTATTTAATACTGAGTTCCGAATGCGTACTTGAGAAGGAAATATTTTCCTTTTAACAGTTTAGCTGAACCTAATTTTTTTAATTGTGAATCACCATGTATATAACAATACTTTCTAGTCTAAATATTTCTGCATACACCTTTACTTTTCTAAAATTGCCATTTATCTTATTATAGACTAGCAAAACCCACGGCTTTGCTCGCGCAATTGTTGAAATATACTAATTGGTATTCGTGTGCCTATTTTCTTTAGAGGAAATTTTACTACCACAAATAATTCAAAAATTGCTAATTAAGCCACATTCTGAGTAAACTTCATTCTTATATTGCATTAAGATCTTAAATGAGTAAATGAATGGCAAAAACGCAAATTAATTAAAAATAAATGGTAATTTCGATTGTATTTTGAAAATTTTCCACTCATTTCCTTTTTTATTTGAAATCTGGAAATTTTTTAAACCATTCTTAGCAAAAATTTACATTTTAAATGCCAAATTCCAAGCTTCTGTAACCAGTATATCACAAAAATTGCAATTTTAGAACGTACTGTGTTCCTGCACACTTTTAAAATTCTAAATTTTTAAAAACTTTTCTTTGGAGGAATTTATGTCTTTGAAGTAAGAGCTATGTAAATTTTCAAGTTTCTACCCCTAACAATTTCAGATAAATCGTAGTTTAGAAGGTTTCTAGAATGCTTCCTGCTCATTTCACCCTTTTAAATTTTGAATTTTTTTAGCATATACTTAAATCTTAAAAATAACCACCATACCAAATTTCAAGTTTCTGCCTTTGCAGCAGCACAAAAATCGTAATTTTAGAACGCATTTTGCTTCTGCACAATTTTTAATTTCGAATTTTCTAGAAAATGTTCTGTGCGAGCATTTACGTCTTAAACATAAAAGACATGTCAAATTTTAAGTTTCTATCCTTAACAACAATTCTGAATAAACCGCAATTAAGAACGTTTTCAGATCATTTCACACCTTTAAATTTCAAATTTTTAATCAACTGTTTATATCGTGCATCTGTATCATAAAAGTAACCACTATACAAAATTTAAAGTTTCTAACCCAAATCAATCCACCCAAATCATAATTAAGGTTCTTTAAAATTTCGAATTTTTCAGAACCGTTCTTAGAAAGCATTTACAATTTAAATGTAAGCAGCATGTCAAATTCCAAGCTTCTGTATTAACTGTATCGCATAAATCGCAATTTCAGAACAGTTTTGCTCCTGCACCCTTTTAAATTTCGAATTTTTAGAAAAATGTTTTTAGCCAGCATTTACATCTCTAGAGTAACGGTCACGCCAAATTTCCATCACTTTTGCCACAATCACTTTTGAAATCGGTTCAGTAGTTCCAGAGATTACACCCTACAAACAAACAAAAAACAAACATTACTTCTTTATAATATCAGTATAGATTACGATTAGCGAATACAAAAATTTTTCAGATCGCATATTAAAGAACAAAGGTGTATGGTTTGATTAAAAAAACGTAAAATGCATAACCATTGTCAATTTTTGAAACAATTCAAATACATAGGTGAAGACGTTTTTCTGGAAAAAAGTTCTCCGATTCCTTACTTGAAGTTCTATTTGAAATTTAAATAGCCTTTTCCTTTATTCTGTAACTCTTACGTTCTCCTATCTATTTAACTTTCACTCTATATAAAAAACTATTATGCTGCTAACTGTACCGAAAGAAGTTATCAAAAGGTTGATAAAAAAGGTCTTCCATCACCCTTACCAATTTAATACATGTGATAGAAATATCAAGATTTATTGAGTCGAAGTAAAATGTGAAGTTCCTTTTTAAAAAGGCCTTTTTACTCGAGATGTAAAATTTTGTTTTCTTTTTTTTTCTTTTTTTTTGGGGGGGGGGAGGGGGGGATAGTATTTTAAAGGTTAAGCTCGCAATGCGTATGTTATTTAACAAAATATTTTTTTAGCAAGATGATGTTTAAAAATAAAGTTAAAAAGCATTTTTAAAACACGATGTTTAAAAAGACTTAAAGCATCACGATCGTTAAAATGACACATATATTGGGTGACCCGTAAGTCCGTTCACAATTTCTAAATTCATATAAAATTAACTAATTGTCGTTTCGGATTGCATCAAAAAACTTACCAAAAAGTTGGAGGTTTTGTGGAAATACGTTATTTTTGTACGATTCAAACCGCAATCCGACAGGGCAAATTGTTAAATCGTTATGAAGTTTTTAAATTATGTTTGCATGAACGAACTTATTGGATTCTTTGAACATTTTTGCCACATAAACTCCGACACTTTGGCACGTTTAATGTTGCAAATCACACTCAGATTTGACACTTTTTTCACATTTTCGTGAATTTTTAAAATACATTTAAGACTTGATGCACTCAATCAGATCCGTTTAGATTTTATTAATTTTTTAAAAAGAAATAAAAAATATGTATTCATAAGCGGACAAACGCGTTTATGAACAATATCAAATTACAAACAATCAACAATACAAAACAGGAAATAAATAATAAAGTATTTTAATTTTACCTTTTCTGGCCAAATTTTTCTTTTCCAAAGAAAAAATTACTTTTGGTATAAATAATAAAAACAAAACTTAATGGCCAAAATGTAGAAATTCCTTTCGATCTTATATAATTTTAGTAGGTATATTGGAAGAAATACTAAGTGCTTACATAATTTTCTATTTTTCGTAATTTTGATATTAGCCAAGTGGCCCTAAAGTTATCTATTTGAAGTACAGTAGAACTGTAAAATATCACAATTTTCCAGATTTACGAGTATTTATTGGCTCTTCTGAAACGTACTTCTTCAATAAACGTACGACGCTGGAAAACATGAAATCCAGGAAAAGGAAGTAAAATACAAAAATATATTACAATATAAAGAAATGTATACATTCACTCACCTTTATTGTTTAGGAAAACTTACTTTATTAACGATATCTGTAATTTGTGCTTGTTTTTTTCATTCTGATTAACTATTTCGTATATAGCATTTTCTGTAGTTAACAACATTTGCAAATTAATTCCTTGGTCTTTTGTGCAATTATTTTTCAATTATTTTTTCTGTTTTTGTAGTTTTTAAGACAGTTATTGCTTTTGTCAATGTTGACACATTATCTGTAGGTTCTTTGTCAACTTTGTCACCACTATCATTAAAAGACACTAACTCGTGATACAAGTATTAATTCGAGTTCGAAATTAGTATAAATTTTATGTAGATAACCTATCGGATTTGCTCTAAAAAAGTACGATGCGGGAATTGTAACCCAGAAGTCTATTTTTTTAACGTTATTGGTATAGGATTTTAATTGGGGCAGACAAAAATAATGCAGGGAATGGGACGCAATGTACCATACGGGGTGTATAAAATCGGGGTTTCATTGTAGCTTAGTTTTTTCATATATTACCCGACGAAATTAAAACCAGAAATATATCAGAGGAAACTTTTTTATTATTTGAACTTTCAATGTGAAAATTACTATGCTGCTTTTGATATTTGCAATGCTACGAGCACACGTGCTATCTTATCGTAGACAATAGCAGTTATTTCCTCATAAGCATGTTTTTCAGGTGAAAAACAGTAGAAAGCGCATCGAGTAATAGTTTACCAGAAAGACGTAAATTCCCAAATTACGATCTTATCGCTATTTGTATCTACAAAAAATAACTTTTCAAAAGTAAAAAAACAGCCAAGCTTAAAAAAAAAAACGAAAGTTGTGGCTAAAAAATGGTGTGATATCAAATTTCCAAGCTTTTATTATAGTACTTATTTAACTTTTTTCCATTAAATAAGTTATCATATATATAAGTTGAGTGCTACGTATATGTTAATAGAAATCGTTTTCTCCTGTACTAAATACATCCTAACGTGTTTCTGAAAATTCAATTTTTTTCAAATTATGCATGATGGGCTTGGCGGTCATTTTTCCATATTATGCACAAAATTCTAAGCACCCCTATCCGTAGTTAAAATCCGAAGTTCAAAATTGTAACTTAGGCAATTATTTTAAGCGTTTCGTTTATGGACTTGTATGTTCTGAAAATTGTGTCTTAAAATAATGATGACTTATTTTAAGGATTCATCTTATGATTTATTTTTTAGAGTAATTAATCATTTGAAAGTAGTAAAAATCAATTTATCAAAATATCAGTCTTCCTCAATTTATCTGTCCGTAGTTAAAATCTGAAGTTTGACATTATTATAAGCATATTACATTGCAAACATATTACGCTTTTACTTTAGAAATATGGAAAGATGGCCGCCAAGCCCATCATGCATAATTTGAAAAAAATTGAATTTTCAGAAACACGTTAGGATGTATTTAGTACAGGAGAAAACGATTTCTATTAACATATACGTAGCACTCGACTTATATATATGATAACTTATTTAATGGAAAAAAGTTAAATAAGTACTATAATAAAAGCTTGGAAATTTGATATCACACCATTTTTTAGCCACAACTTTCGTTTTTTTTTTTTTTAAGCTTGGCTGTTTTTTTACTTTTGAAAAGTTATTTTTTGTAGATATCATTTCTTTTTTTTTAAATAGATTATACATAATATAAATAATGTAAAATTACATTTTACTTTCAGTTTTCGTTTAAAGGGTTAACTAGAAATACCAGTAGATTTTTCGATTAAACTAATTACACCCTTAAAAACAACATACTAAATGTGGCTTGTTATAATACTTGTTATCCTTCGTTAAAAAATATCACTGACTAATCCATGAGATGAGTAAAAATGGAATATGTACATAGCGCGTCAGCGCTGCTTTTGAAATCTAACGTGATATCATGCTCTTTTATTATTAGCATTAAATCCCATTGATTGGCGAATCTTTATAAAACGTAGTTAATGGTGAAAAATAGCAAAATATCTTAGCAATTTCTTAGATTTACATTATTTTATTCAATTAAACACCGTACTCTTACAATAAATTTAAATGGAAACTTAATTTCTAAAACAAAAACAATTTAACAACTGGATTCCATTAATTTACAGAAAAATGACGTCAAAGGATCTCAGCCTGCGAACGAAATGCTTGTCCTTTACCGTGGTTTTATAGAAATAAATTAATAATATTCAATTCCTTTTCGAAAAGTTTATTTACGTTTGGAAAGAAATTTTAAATGCCGATAACTCTTAATGTATACATTTCAGAAGGTACCTCTTCCCTCAAAATTAATTTTTTTTAAAGATCTTTCTAAAAAATGTAAATTTTATGTATATTAAAAGCATGAACACTACGTCTGATTACTTTATTTTACAATATTGTAAGAACACACATTTTATAAGACAATTGAATGCACTAAACCAACATGAGTGAAAAACTTACCTGCGCCAGGACTCGAACCTGGGACCTTCAGCGTACCGTGCTAACGTTTTACCACTAAGCCACCCAGATCGATATTCTAACACGGCAATTTCTCATTCTTATTCCTGTTCGAAACATTCCAGTTCGGCCACAATTTGCAGTCAAATTTAATTGTCTGGTAAAATGTATGTTCTTATAATTATGAAGTTTTATTAAAAAAAAATATCTTCAGAAAAAATGGCTGACTATCAGATGAAATTTGATATGATTAACCCTTAACTGATTTGTTCACTTATAATACAGATGGTACACGGTCGTTGGCGGGGTTTTATCTCATTTTTGGCATAATTTTTTAGTTGCCAAGTTAATTAACAGTTTTTTGCTAATTAAGGATAGAAATGTATTTATTTTTTCACTGCATTTTATAAAAGCACGTAGATTAGGTTATTACTTGTCCAAAAATGCAATCCTTTTTCATTTCTGCCCTATATTTATTTCTGTAGGTTGTTTGAAAAAAAAAAGTTTGACGAAGAAAATAGTGATAATTTTAAGTAACTCGACGTTTTAAAAAAAAATCTATATCTCTGTTTATAAATCACTTATGAAGATGAGTTTGGTCTCAAATTGAAGAATTTCTTCATAAGATTCTTTTAGTTTTCGTTTTTTTTTTCTATGACGCTTGGTTCATTTGATATCTGATATTTTAATCTGGCATGTTTGGTCGATTTAACATTGCGAAGTTGATTGCTGTAGGTAAGCAGTAGCGGTCAAAAGTCCAGTTCTTGGCGTTGTTTGTTTGGCGCTTTTTTTTTGGCTTGGCTTGGCAGAGCGACCGCCCTGCTTGATCTCCTACGGCAGATATCAGCTTGAATTCAGCTACGAATCAGAACGCTCTGAAAATAATTGTTCTCAGTTCTTGGACATTACAAAAATTTTTTAAACACTCATAAATGATTACTCGCCGAATGCTTCGCGTGTTGCTTACATTAATGACATTCAGTCATCAAAATAACCCTACTTGCTGCGCGAAAAAGACGCTTGAAGGAAGTGAGAGACAATAGAATATATCTTGGATCATATCGTATGTGTGATTGAAACTTTATATCATGTAATGGAGTGGTTTTCAAAGACGAATAGAAAAGTACAAATTAGATGATATTATGTCTCTGAATATGCTCCATAAAACCTCAGGAGACTGATTTCGCTCTATAGTAAGTGTATCATATCTGCTGCAATTTACAGGTTTTCCGGCTTTCAGATCATATTAAAGGAAGAACGAAAATTTTCTTTAAATGTGAGCAAATATTTAAAGAATAGCTCTCAAAAATCATAATTTTAGTTAAAGTCTCCTGGAATAGACTTTCTGGTTTCCATATAATTTTTTCAAAAGTCGATTGGTATTTGTTTAAAATTTAAACTATTTTCACAAAGTTAGGTTTAATATTTTATCTGTAATTACGGTTAAACAAGGAAGTGCGATTTTTTTTGTTACATTTTAAATTTTTAGACAATGTTAACAGTCTTACTTACAAAAGCAACTGCAATGTATACTTCAAAAAAGAATAATAAATGCAAAGATAGTGAATATTAAATAATGTGGCACAATCTTATAAATATCTACTATATTTGCGAAAACTTTTTAATAACTAGCGTGTATAAAAACAAATACTTAAAACGATATGTGTACATTAAATACATAAAGTATAAAATGGTATTTTTCGTTTTGTTTCTCTCTTTATATATATATATATATATATATATGTGTGTGTGTATGTAGAATGCCCTTGAGGCATTTTAAAGTATGAGTATGTTACGATTTTTTTAAATGTCTTTTTTGCCCTTTATTCAAATGTTCCTTAATTTAAAACATGTATAAACTTTAAAAATTACTAATTATAAAGCCCGACATAGTTTTTAAACAGTATAACTTTACAATGAAATCTTCCAATTTGACCATACATGCTTACTTAAGATGTTATATTTCTTTCTTAAAAACTTTCGAAACATATTTGAAAAAAAGAAAAACCGTGGAAGACTTTAGTTCTTCTCACGTTCAAGCGTTCATAAAAATACCTATACTACCATAAAATCGATACCTACAGCTGTAGCAAAAAAAATTTAATTTATTTTAATTTTTTGCACATTTAAGAATAAAATAATTATGGATTTTCTTTTTATTTCTGGTTAATGTGTGTTGTTTAGACTCTAGTGATATAATTTTTTCATTCTGGAGTATTATTGGAGTGTTTTCAAGCCATAATACATCTCTTAAAAATTTATTGGATATAAAAAGAAAAGTAAGAAAAAAGCTGGTTATTGAGTATGAAAAGGTTTACTTATTACAAAAATACTAACTTCTTTATTAATATTTATTCACAAAACTTTTCATTATATAAATACTGCACTAATTCTGTTCGATGAGTGAAAAATTTCGATATTTTCATCAGGAATAAGATTACCATTCATACTGAGTAATCTAACGTTCATTTAAACTTTATGCGTGAATATCGTTATTTTTTTAGTTCATGCCATAATTTCTGAAATGAATTAAAATCCGGTGATCGAGGAAGCGAGAGCAGAACATCAATCCTGTTTCGTTCGATCCAGATTTTCATCAGCTATGCTGATTGCTTTCTAACAGTATTTTGTTTATAAATTCATATCAGTTCAATATTCTTTTCTTCCCAGCTTTGTGGTCCATAAACACCTCTTTGGTCATCTTACAATCTATACTAAAAATGTTGTCAACATCACATTACAATAAACAACTCACATCGGACTGCCACCTCACCGTTTAAGAATTCTCGTTGTGTATTTTGGATTACATGACTGGCAGTGATGTAAATTATTTTCCATCTATTCCAAAAAAAAAATATTTTGGTCCTCACTCTACTGCTTCTTCAAATAATTTGTTTTCTGTATGGTACAATATACAGGGTGGTTATAATATAAGTATCTCTATTTGGAGCTGTTTGTAGCTCGAAGGAATGATCCGAATGAAACCAAAATAGGTATACTTAGTATTCGAGAAGGGTAAAGAAGAATGGAACAATAAAAGAAATAGTTGCAATAATCACCGACAGATGGCGCTACTGAGTATGAAGTGTAATGTATAATACAAGAACAAAAAATTAAGGCGTCAAACCGGATGGCACACCTAATTTGTTGGAAAATGTCACAGTGAACGTGGTTACGGTTTTACATGGCGGTGCCAATCATGTTCAGATTCCGCATGGTCATTTTGCTGGAGGACACAATCCAGGCGGTGCACGACGTGCTCAACTGCGGAATATAATGCATCAGGAGTGATTTTTTGCACATGTTGTGATATGCGGTAAAGCACATTACGTTTCATACTCAAAAGCGCCATCTGTTGGCGATTATTGCAATTATTTTTTTATTGTACCTTTCTTCCTCTCCCTTCTCAAATAGTATGTGTACCGACTTTGGTTTCATTCCGGTTATTCCTTCAAGCTACAGACAGTTTCAAATAGCGATACTTATATGATAACCACCCGTTATATGCTTTTCTATAGTATATGTGTTTCCTATAAAAATGGAGCTTTCCTTGGTCCTAGATAATACAGTTTTTTATTCACCATCGGGCGTCATATTGTTTTATTACTTGCTTAAAGGCTTGTTTCAAACTGAAGCTCTGGCGGGCAAAAATGGTGTCTCTGTTGATTTTCAGAGAGAGGTATTTTTTCTCCCTTCTAGTCATTTAAAAAACTTTCGGGTATTTTTTAAGAGACTTATTTGTGTAAAAACTTTCTTTGTTGAACATCCAACCAATTTATCAACTGATCACGATGGAAGCATACATATCTTCAAATTTCATGTGTGCCAGAAACTTTTGTCACTCTGCAACAGCGTTAGATCTTCCAATTGTTACTGTTAGTCAGATACTTTGAACATTCCGCTGTATTACTTCTATATATCTTTACCTATTAAGCAGTTGCTACCAAATTATTACTCTGCATGTACCTGTCATGTACACTAGAATTACTCACTCGCTGAAAATTATTAGCTTTGGTGCAATTAGCCCATTGCTACTGTTAATCAGATTCTTTGAACATTCCGCGATATTACTTCTATAAATCTTTACCTATTAAGCAGTTGCTACCAAATTATTACCCTGTACCTGTCATCCATACTAGAATTACTCACTCGCTGTAAGATTATTAGCCTTTTATCGAAGACGCATTTCAATCTGGATGGTTGGGTGAATATGCACAATTGCATGGGGGGATAAAACAATCATACGATTCTGGAAATTAGGTTACACTCTTAGAAGTTCTTGGTAGGATGCTGATTTACTCCTCGATTTGTATATCTTCAAGGTCAGCGAATGGTCATCTGAGATGCCCAGTAATTGGACAACGCTAAGCATTATTATTAGAGAATACCTCTGTTCAGGCCCTACAAAAGGCCTTAATTCAGATAAAGCAGAAAATAACTATTAGCCAGTCACCAGTAGGTGATTAAACTTTAAAATGTGGTGATTAAAAGTTTTGCCGAACCAGCCAAATAATTTTAATTTCAAAAATTGTTTTCCGAAATATAATTTCCCTTTATTGTTACATGTAAATTACAAAATTGATTAACTTCTATGTAATGCTTTTCAGTTTAAAATGCCACTCATGTATGTTTGGCCTGTAAGGGGAAGTAAGTATTCACATTTACCAGCACATTGCTAAAAAATAAAAAGTGTCTAACAGGTAACTAAAATAAGTTCATGTACTGGTCAGTGGTTGCAAACTTTTTTTTCAGCTTTAACTCCATATAATGCCACTTATATTAGCCTTTAGAAAATTGGTAGTTTCCAATATCGACCACAAAGCACCGCTTCTTAAAACATGAGAAAAGTTTAACTATTTATCATGCACTGATTTTGTCTACAGTTTGTTTGTTGTTGGTCTGTGGTGTGGAGCGTAACAGAAATATTTATTCAAAGGCATATTCTCCAGTAGAAGGAGTTACTTTGCTATATGGGTGGAACAAAGCCATCCATTGCCTATCAGAGACACTTTTAGCTGATAAGCAAAGAAAAGAGCAAAGCATGCCTCGAGAATCTTCGTCTTTATAAGCATGCAAGAAGCATCCATAACTGTATAAATATTAAGACTCTCAGAATATATTTTCAGTAGTACTTCTCATCGATTTTCACTTCCGTTTTTCTGACCTACCGAATCCCTAAACGTCAATCAGTGTGTTTTTCGATCCGGGGGTTCCTAAAAGATCTGATCCGTCGTGACAACTTAAAAACTTCACTAGAACAAAAGCATAGGATTTCATTTCACGCCCTCAACATTTCAAGAACACAGCTTGGTTGTTGAACATGCTATTTTTACATTTGAAAAGGTACTTGACAATGTTGTTCAACATATTAGACAGAATTTACCTGGATGAGTCAATTTTATAATTAATTTTTCAGTTAATATCCTAATATGCCGCTTAGTGGCAATGTCAATAACTATCACTTGCTTCCTTAGTATTTTTTCTTCCCGCATAAAGTAGCATTCAAAATTCATAACTTTATGATGAACAGCTACGGTAGTAGACGGCTCTGAATAGATAAACTTTACTACTATGTATAATCACTGCCTTACAAATCGAGTTCATTTTTATTGTTGTAATTCAAGTTATAGATATTTCTTTATATTTTTTAATTAAATACACAATATATTTTGTTTACGAAACCAATTCCATTTGTTAAATTAATATTTATAAACCACTTTTATTAAAATGGTAAATTAAAGACATTATTTTAATGTCTTTCATTTTCTAATACAATTGTTCCTTAGCATTTTTCAAATTGTTATTAATACGTTCAGCGAGAGCAATAAATTCAAATTAAATTTGACAAAAGCATTTGAAGTAATTCAAATTCATTTGGCTGCATTAATATTCATTAACACTTGACTTGTTGATTTCCACCAAGCCTGAATTTCTGAATTAATAGTAACTGAATGTACTTAGACGTAAAATAATGATCGCTTTGACACTCTAGTTATTCAGAAAATAAAAGTGTTAATGCATGTATGACGTCTATATTTGATTTTAATCCTTTATTCTTTCAAGAAGTTCATTTAAATATAGATTAAACGTTAATCTCTAAAAAGGAATGAAATTAAAATATCAAACAATATATAAATTAATTGACTTTTTTATTCTATAAACTAGATTTTTATGCATATTTTTAATTGTTTTAACTTTATTGAAATTTTATTTTATATAGCTATGAAGTACAGGATTTATTTTTATATTAGTTATTTTACTGAAATAGCTCTGAAATAAACTACTCAATGATTCTCAATTTAATTATAAAATAGTTTTAAGAGATTTACAAAAATGTCCAAAATACAGGGTGATTCGCTACCACGTGTACAAACTTTGAGGAGTGGTACGCCTCACTAACACAAATACTTTTTGTACAGGCAAACTGGGTCTACATCCACTTATTCAGTCATGAATACAGGGAGTATCATTGCGAGTCGAACTCTTGTTTTCGTTCAAAAGTTTAATGGTAATGAAGATATTTTAACGATATATTCAACAGACTTTGTGTGAAATGTGATAGATATCACGGGGAGTCTACTGTTAGGTCAGGGATTCATATGTATCATACGCTACATTCCAAATTACGAAGGATGTAAGTCGGTGTTATTAATATTTTGTCAACATAACAACATAAATACACAAATAATTTCGTTTTAATAAAAAAGAAAAAAAAAACTATAACAATTAAACGCTTGCAACAACAAACTACGCATCGCACAGCAGAAGAATTAAACTGGCCAAAATGCTGCTCCAAACCAACCCTCTCATCTCGGGTATCATGACCTCAATTTGAACCAATGGTGGAATGCGGCGATTTTGAAAGTTAATTACTCGTTATTGAAAGTTACTTACATTTAAAAAAATTATTTTGCTATGTTTGCATTACACAGTTAGAAATTTAGATAAAAGGCTAAATATATCCACTTCTTTCATAGATAATTTTTGTCTAAATGTTGAAAAAGTTATTCACAAAAAAGTTTGATATTTTCCTTCTAATTTGCAAACTGCTACTTTTGAAAACCTTTATTTTAAAAATTTTCATTGGGATTCAAGGTGCGTACACGTCTTTGAATTTTCAAAATATCTTCCAACGCAATTTAATATAAGAAATCTTCTATTTAATATTTGAATTGCAAATTTTGTAACTGCCTAGTTTATTCACATAATACGTAGTATATTTCTGCGTTTAAATATAACGAAAAATTTCATTTAGACTGTACACACCTTGGATAATAAACATGATTGTAAATTGCAAACTGCAAAAGTGGTAAATTGAATGTAATGGTATTCAAATCATAAAAAAATAATTTCTTAAAATTTTATTCTTAATTTTTTACATGCTTTCTTTTAGCTTACAATTATGCATGTATGTGCAATCAAATCTTGTCACTCATTTTCACCCACTTCTTGTTGACATAGAACTTTGAAATTTGGAATATATATCTATTCCTGAGGGCAATACATGTATTGGACATTGTTTTTTATTATTATTATTATTCTATCCCTAAAGGGGGGCATCGCCGGCCCAAAAATTGTATTATCCCCATAGAAATAACGTCGCAATTTTTAAATATTAATTGGAAAAAAATAGCTTCATTGTTGCAACATTGACCCATTGTAATCACATTGTTGCCCGCATCATTACGACGTCAGCATTTATATAATATATATGTGAATGAGTGTGTATTGATGAAACATATGAATACAATGAGTATTTGTTAAAAAGTACTAATGACACGATCACCACAATAGCGCCAAATTTTAGCCAACTTGGCAAAATATAGCCAAATTTAGCGAGAAAAATAAGTTGCCATATATGAAGCCAACTTGGCGATAGCTGGCTAATTTGGCAAAATTCCCATATAAATCCATTAATCTTCCATAATCTTCTTCCATTGGCATAGCCTACTATTTTCTATAAAGTGCCATACGACAAACAAAAAAAAATAAGAAAGCATGTGTTTATTAAAAACAGCACACACACAAACATCCATACAAACCTCAATACACACAAACGTATGAGTATAGGTTACAGTTTTAATCTGAAATGATGTACTGAACTAACTTTTGAAAAATCAGGTTAACTGAATCCAACTTGCAGGAAACTACACTCAGTTTGAAATCGACTCGAACCAAAAACATAGTTACACACATGCATTTTTAATAGTATAGAGAGTAAATTTCAAGTTTGAGATTTGGGAAATTGTTTATACGAACATTTGCCAGTTTGTCCGTATATTACACATGAAAACAAGTGAATCAATTTTAACTATTATTTTTTCCTGTAGTAAAACAAACTACTTAATAAAATCTAATATTGAATTCTTATATTTATGTAATGTCTGTAAAATAGTGCAGTTTGCATATTTCTGCATGATTTATTTTTTATTTTTTTACACAGGAAAGAAACGGGATGCAGCTTGAAAAAGAAAATCATCCAAAGCTACAGAAGTGCAATCTAAGTAAAGTATCTATTTGAACATTGTGAAAGTGACTGTAACTCAACAATGAAAATGCTATATATTTATTACAGAAAATGCAAGAAAATTTCAAGTATATTTTATAACATATAACAATTTCCATTACAAGTTCAGAACATTTACTCGGTACATTACATTACCGGAACAAGTACCATTAGTTTATTATTTATGTTGTGATTTCAAATAAACGCAGCGGTTGTACCGCAATGGTCTTTTTTTTCGTGTGTGTCGTGTTTTCTTTCACTTTTTCCCCACAGCAGCTAGATTTTAGCGGTCGTCCATCAAAGCCCTCTGTGGTCAGAAGAATGATTGCATCCAGTTGCAACGGTTAAAATTTGAAATGACTGCATTGGAACTGAAATGATGAGAAAAAGCTTATTGCACTTGTGTTGTAAATAAACAAAAATAAGTAGAGTTGATTTTTTTAAATACCTTTTTCTAAGTGCAAATACATTAGTTAAAATATTTTCAACCAACAACTAGAATTTAGTGCAGCTCTTTTCAAGTAAGTATAATAATTTTCTCTTATTGGGTTATAACAATATTGAACATGTTTTTTATTACTGTATGCAATGTTATTTTTAATTATAAAATTTACATATTTAAATTTAAGCTTATTTTCTTTTTCTCCATGTTGGCGAACTTGTACCATGTCTGATAAAATTATTATTTATAATCCTTTTTATAACTATGCATCTTTCCAAAAGTGGATTTATTAGGTACTATGGTAATAATAACTGTAAATTTCATAGTAAGCTGAATCTTAATTGAAATATATGCTTAAAATGTTCGGTATGCAAAAAGCTATTTTAAAAAATGCACAAAATCTGAGGTGCCAAATACGCTCAGATTTTGTGCACTTTTTATTTTACACATTTTTTGCATGCCAAAAAATCCCTAAATTGTGCATTTTTTATGCATAATCAGAGGCTCTGATTATGCATAAGAAATGCACAATTTAGGGATTATTTAATTAGAAAAATATGTTTATGCAGTTTTCATATTTTTATTATTTAAGTTTTTGTGACATGTAGCATATTTTTAATTATTAATAATTAACAAATTCTTTGAACGTTTCTTTATTATAATAAATGCAGAATGACATTCGGTTTTCTTGTTTACATTTTTATCCATTTGATGCTTCACAATTTTACAATACTCGTATAGTTCATGTATTTAAAAAAAAAAACATAGTCAAAATTTTCGATTGCTTAGTAATGATAATTTGCATTTTTTGTATTTAAACTTTAATTTATTCAAAGTTACTAACTCATTCCTTTTTTAAATTACTTAAAGCGATTTCTTTTTCACGTATCCTGAAACTTTTACGCAGCGGTATAAAAATTCCTTAATACTATTCAAATTTATTAAATTTTAGTCATGCTAGATGTTTGAAGTTTAAATTATCACTATTAAATTTGTTTAATACATTTCATTTCTATCAAATTTAAAATAGATGAATTTTAATTAAATGAATGTATATAAATATTTGACATTTCCAATGTACAAAATATAACTGAGCGATTTTGAGAGTGTATATTTATATTTGAAAAGGAAAGATTTAGAAACAAATTAAGAGAAAAGGGAAAAACAATATTGTAAATAATGTTACTTTATTTAAAAAAAAAAAAAAAAAAAAAAAAAAAAAAAATTATGGAGCATCAAATTAGATATATACAAGATATAAATGATTTTGAAAAACGATTGTCCTTCTGTATAAATGAAAAAATATATAAAGAATTTAGTAAAAACTAAAAATAAGTAAATATGAAACATGTCTATCATATAAAAAATTTTAAAATAAAGTTACAAAAATATATTTTTCTAATCTTGCCCAGAAATTACATAAACTCTAAATTTCGTTTTCTATATTTTTTAAAGAGAGAATAATGTTTACTAAATTAAATTATGCAAAAAATATTTAACTTGGTTGAGATGTTGATAGATTTAATAAGGCTAAAATAATTTAGCATAATTTATAGCAGACTTATTTTAAGAGACATAATCACAAACATTCATTTAAAGCGTTCATAAAATAAAATAATATTAAACGGTATAGAATTTTTTTAACTACGTTATTTAAACTGATTTTTATTTTCTGTGTAAAATTAAAGTTCAATTTTTTAAATTTATTAATAAATAGTAAATTAACGGAACAAAATTTAGTATATTTGACTTTTAAAAAAAAATGTATTTTATACTTTCCTAGAAAATATTTTATTTTTTTTAATCAAGTTTTACAGCGACACTTTAAAAGAAAAATATATGGAAAATGTATTTTTTTTTTTTTTTAACGGCAGGGGCAATGGTAAATAACAGTAATGGTAAAACGGTATTCGTGAGGGGAGGGGGGGGGGGTTGTTTACCATCTGAAAAATAAATTTCACCATTTTTACAAAAATAATCAAAGTTTAAAAAAAAAAAATAAGTATATTAAGTGGAGTGCCTCCCCCCCCCTCCCCCCTCAGCTGCTAGTTCCCAATAAAGGGGGTGCTTACGGCAGTTTATTGCTTGCCGATATCGGACCACATTCGACAATACTACGGATTTGTTATCGGTATACGGTCGGCACAGCATCTCGCCGTTGTTAGCGTTGCCGGTACCGGACCAGATTCGGTAGGTGTGCGGATAACTGTTGGTATACAATCGGCACAGCAGAGTGCCGTCGATTCTACCGGCGTTGCCGATACCGGACCGACTATGCGCCTATCTGTCGGGCGTCAGTCGCGCGGCGTGTCGAAAAAGTTACGGAGCCGGTACGGCAGGCGGTGTCGTGCCGATACCGTCGGAAACGGCAAAGCGGCAGTCGGCCGATTGCTTACCGATAGCTCTGTGTTTGCTGGGCATGTTCTTTTCATTTTTTTTTTTTTTAAGGCCATTATACTTATTTTTAATATTGTTAGAAATACATAAAAGTAACTTCCAAAGGAATTTTTTTACTCTAGATTTTAATTCTCTGCGGCCGAAAAAATTATAAAATAATCATTTGTTACAAAATTATTTAATTTGCTTTGAATATGTATTTTCTAAAAATTAATTATAAAGGAATTTTTATTTAAAAAAATCTTCCTAATATATTTGCAAAGAATTTTATAATTTATGAAAAAGGGATGAGTAAATTCATAAATGATGGTTAAAGCATCGTAATAATATCCCTCCCAAAAAATCTATTATTATATATCCATTTCCATTTCCATTGTAATCGATTTACGATATTTCCGATTCGTTACGCGAAGTTAAAGAAAAAAGCGAATTAGAATCTTTTTCTAATCATCTGTAATCCCTAAATGATTCAATTTAAAGACATGTCATACATTAGAAAACAATATTTTTAACATTTTCATTGATTACCGATACAGATATACTGTTTAACTAATAGTTTTATCATATATATACCTTCAGAATCTTTTTTTTTCATGCTTTGAAATTACTAAAATTGAAATCCAATTCAAGAGTAACTAACACA
This sequence comes from Maratus michaelseni, assembly GCA_963931845.1. Taxonomy (NCBI): domain Eukaryota; kingdom Metazoa; phylum Arthropoda; class Arachnida; order Araneae; family Salticidae; genus Maratus; species Maratus michaelseni. The sequence continues at coordinate 72,936,131 of OZ007590.1, read as the reverse complement.
TAAAAAATGTTTTGTTGTTCTGGTCTAATCGAATGAAATCATTACCTTTCAACATTTGAAAGAAATATATCATTATTAGTTTCCGATTAAGGCAATGGAAAACCCTATGAAGTATGCATGAAAGCATTTACAAGACTAACACATATACATAAAGGAATAAATTCTTATATCGTTCTTTGTATCAGTATATCAATGACAGATTAGTATTAAATATGTAAAACTTAAAAAACAAATAGAACAATTAAAGTTAAAATTCGCAGAGATTAAATAAACAATTTTCAATATTAAAGTAGTAACGTAACCAGTAGTAGACATTTTACTGCCGATTTTTAGTCTACCGTTCTTGGTATACGTGATTGCAACAATAGCGACTGTTCTATATCGCTATTAAGAGCCTACACTAATCGCGCAAAGACACTCGCAAGCTAAAGTTACACCTATGGGAGCGTTCTTTTCAAACTCCTCGTTTGCATTTTAATACTTGTATATGATTTTTTTTGTTCATAGGATACCAGAAGTTGATATTTAATGTTATTCGCTTGTACTTTTTCGATTTCGGTTACAGTTTTTTTTGTACAAAGACACTTTTACTTGTGAAGCCGGTTGGATCCGGTTCTGAAAGTACAAGTATCCTCATATTAAAAAAACTGCAATCAAATTCGAAAAAGTACAAATGTGCAACGTTAGATATCGACATCAGGTATCCTATTCAGAAAAAATCATTTCAAAATATTACAATTCAAGCCAGAAGTTTAAAAATAACTATCCCATAGGTTTAACATTAGCTTGCGAGTGTCTTTGCCTACTGTAGTCAGGCGTCGATATTCACATAGGCTAATGAAAAAGAATGGAAGTGTTCTTTGCAAATTTCTCTTTTACATTTTTGTATTTTAAAATAATTCTTTTTGTATAGGATATCTGAGGTTGATATTTAACGTTATATATTTGTATTCTTTCAATTTTGGTTGTAAGTTCATTCTGAATATACTTTAAATTTCGAAATGGTTTATTCTATTATGAATGGTTTATTCTAAAATTGCAAGTATCTTCAGAATGAAATTGCTGACAAAATCGAAAACAAAAAAGCACAGAATAATGAAGTTAGACATAAATCTCAAATATCCTAAGCAAAATCAATAATTTAAAATTAGTGAAATGCAAACTAGAAATTTGAAAAGAACGCTTACATTGGATCAACATTAACTTACGAATGTCGTCGCGTGACTACGTTTGAGCTAGCCAAGTCACGCAATGTATCACAGTCACAAGAGAAGCATATTATACATAAAATCCAGTTAGCATAAAAGTAGGGGGAAATATTAATAATAGACACATATCTTACTCGTTTGGAAAAAAAAAGAATATTCTTAACAGAAACTAACTGATATAAATTTCAGATGATATAAATTTAAAGATTATAATTTCAAAATAAGCATTGAATTTTACAATAGCCTTTTAAAATAGTATTTTTAAGAAGCCAATTATTCCGGAATCATAAGTAAAAAACTCTTTTAAATTATTGCTGTGAAAAATATCGTCTTTTTTATACAGCTGCAAATAATTCTTTTGAAATAAGTTATATTTAGGCAGTAATTCAGTCAGAGAGGTGCTTTTTTAAGATTTTTATTTAATGGAGTTTTTTATTTATATCTTCATTTTATATTTGCTCTAGCTTTATTACTTTAAATGTTACTTATGATTTCCATTTCATTGTTATTGTTTAATTCATTAAATTCCTCTTTTTATTTAAACTAATTTTTTAAAACTTAATAAGAATTTTTATTTGCAATGTATTTCAGCAAAAAGATTTATTGCATTTTTTAATTCATACTTTTTGTTTTAAAAGAGGATTTCTGGAATGAAAATTATTTTGAAGTAGTAACTCTTAAAGATTTAAAGAGACCAAACCTTTTGTTTGAAATGAAAAAAAATGAATGAAATTTCATCGTGGAATGCGAAGCGTGTAATTAATTTAGAGTATTACTTCTTTCTGAATTTACTTATTTATGTTTTATAGCAATAAAAAGTATTTTTTAAACTATAGAAAGCAATAATTTTAACCTTGTACGACAAAAATACTCTAGCAAAACTTATTTTGCCAAGATTGTAAAGTTCAGGTTACATATTTTGAGTCATTATTTCGTCTTCATACTGCTTATTACGTTGTATTTCAATATATCTAAAACCAAATTTAAAAAAATCTAAACAATTAAAAAACTAGTCGTTGGGGGCCACCGTAATACTTACCCATCATGGATATGCATAATGTAAAATATTAAAACAAAAATGTGTAAACTACTTATAAAATGCATAGCAATTCAAATAAAATCGTGGCTTGATGACGTCATAACTTTATAGGCCCGATTACTGAATTGCTTGAAAGAGGTTTTTTCTTATAACTCCAAAAATAATAATCCTATTAACTAGCGGTTTAATGCATCGGATTAAGCGTCAAATTTCCAATTAAAATATATCTTTGAAGTGAAATTTGGATGAAATACAGGGTCATGAAAAATCGAAGAGTGTGGAAAATAGGATTACAAATATCTCAGCAACTAATTATCCGATCGACTTCATGCTTTATGCAAAATTTATGTTTTTTTATTGTCTTTTATATTCATTTCTTAAAATAAACAATTTCGAAAATTTTTATATACCTTTTATCAGAACGAATATTTCGAGAGTCCGAAAAAAATAGTTCCGGTTAATCGAGGTTATTAAAATGAAATAGGCTTCTTCCCATTATTACATACTAAGTACATACCAAATTGCAAGTATCTATCTCAATTTTTTCGGGAGATAGAGCGTTTACAGACACACAGACACACACACACACAGACACACAGACGGACGGCAAAAATTTTTTTCTAAAAATATGTTTTTTGGAATCTCCAGTGTCTGAAACGTGTAAATCCGTCAAAAAAAATTTTTTCGATTTTCAAAACGATTACAAGACTTACCCTATACTACGTATGATGGGTAAGTAATATATAATATAAAATTCAAAACCCATAAAAATTTATCATATTTTTTGTAATAACTTGAGAAAAAAAATTTTTTTTTTTCAGGTGAAGTATGTAGAGACTTACAGAATTTAATTTCCTTTAGTTAAAAAAAAAAAAAAAGAAAAGAAAAGAAACATGTAAATCTGTTAACTGTAAAACAGTGTTTTGCTCTTTATCTACCTTTACTTGAGGCGGATTTAGCCGGCCAAAAGTCCAATTTTCAAAAGTACAGTTGAGAAGAAAAATATGTAGCTAACTGTGAAGGTAAATAGTTGGGAATCTCAGTACAGTTATAAAAAAATTTCACGTGCAAGAAAATTAGTGCCAGGCAAGTTCAAACTTCCTTGAAGCAGTAGGTTGGTTATCTGTGCTCTCAACTACAATTTTGTAACTGCTCATTTCAGTATGATTTTTTTTTTTTGTTGAAAACTTTTACTTGTATGGAATAGTTACGGATTATGAAAGAACAAGTATGTATGTTTATATTTCACATAAATATGTTAATATTTGATTAAATATATGATATAACGACATGAAATGAGCAGTATAGTTTGGAAAATTTTATTGTTTACAGTAGAGTCTCGATAATTCGAGTCTCGATTGTTCGAGTTTCCCATAAATCCGAGTTAGTGAAAAAAAATCAGTTTTAGCTTCCAAATAATGACCAACATATATGCAACACGTGAGAGAATTATTTCGCACCACAAAATTCAAGTATCTATTTTTTATTGTTGTCCGACGGGTCATATGTCAACTGTGCACCCCGAAGCTACTTATAGAAATCCACCCTCATAAAGAAAACGGGTGTATTCTTCATATACGTGTAGGGGATCACGCCGGGTGAAATTGGAGAAAATTAGAGAATAGTTGTTCAACGAGCTCCCGCCCCACTCACTCCTTTTGTCTACTACGAACGTATCGGAACAGAAGTAAACTAGAAGCGTTTTTACTAACAACTGCTCTGATTTATCCTTGGATAGAAAATCCTTAAAAAAGTGTGAGTATAAAAAAACTGCTGAGATATTTTATATGTGGTCTACACAGCAAATTAAAAAAAAAAAATGATGCCCTCTTTCAGGTCCGATTCTTCAAGAAAAAGCTTTGCTGTTTCGAAAAGAGTTTGAAGAAAGTGGTGAAAACTTAACTGATAGTGTAGGCTGGTTTGACAAGTTGAAAAAAGTACATAGCTTCTCGCGACAGACCTCTAGTTGCTGGATACTATCTGAAGATTCTGAGGCCGTCGCCGTGCAATTTTACAAGAAATTGCAGGAAGTCGTGATAAATGAAAACCTTACGAACGACCAGCTTTATAATTTCAATGAATCTGACCTTAATTTCAAAATGCTACCATCTAAAACAATCGCGTCAAGCTAAGAGAAAAGTACTCTAGGTCACATAAAAGCAAAGAGAGGTTAAAACTTCTTGCTGCATCAAATGCTTCAGGAAATCACAACATTAAACTTGTTATCAGAAAAGCTGCAAAGCCAAAAGCATTTAAGCATGTTTCGATATCTTCACTGCCGGTTACGTATAGGAACCAAAAAGTGCTTGGATGATTCAAGAAATATTTAAAAACTGTTTCTTTTTACGATTTTGTGCCAGAAGTTATAGAGGAATGGATAAACAGTCACGAACAACTAGAATTTACGGATTCTACCAGAATCCGACAGATTTCACACCGCTAATGAGTGTCAGCGAGAGGCTGCCCGCTGCGCTAGACTCCGCCATGCGATACGTGCAGCAATAGCCTGAGTCGACTCCTGCCGACAATATGCTGCTTCGACGATGGCGTGATATTGCTGCACGGAAATGGGGCAAAGTGTCAAAACAAAAAACAATTGACAATTAATTTAAGATATAATAAATTCTGTTGCTATCAGCAGTAATGTAATAATTTGCAAGTACATTTTTCATTTAAATATATACTGAAATTTAAAAATTGCTTTATCTTCATTTATTTCTTAATTAAATTTTATGATTTCGATAATTCGAGTTTTCGATAGTTCGAGGTAAGCCCGGTCCCGTCCACCTCGAATTATCAAGACTCTACTGTATTTAAATATTCCAAAGGGAGTTAGTTAACCTTAAGGATGAAATCCGATGATATTTTTTACATGAATTGAGAGTTCAAGACATGTAGTTATTAACTTTGAAAACAATAGCCGCTAATAACCGCTAATTTAGGAGACTTTCTTTCAAACGCAAATGTGTACGTTTCTGTATATGATGAGGCTTTCAATTAATCCCCTTTTTTAAAATGTATTAAACGATGGCTCAATTGCAAATGTAACCCGAAATTGTCATCTGCAGACATAAAATAGTACAAATTTGCATATCTGATCGATAAATTTATATCTGGAATGAAAATTATATTAAAATAAATCTTCTTCGACCTTATGAATAACCAGCATTTGGAAAATTTAGATAAGAAAATTTAATTTCTTCAGGATTCCATTGTCAACAAAGACAATTATTCAAAAAACCAAAAGCATCAGATAAAGCATGATTTAAGCATTTTTTTCTGAGATAAAAGTTAATCTTGATTGCAGGGATTATTCAAACTGCCGTAAGTACGTCCAGGTTGGCCTCTGAAATTCTTCTGTGAATTGTAGTCGAAGAAACAAAATAAGAAAAACCAAAGAAAACACACTGCAAAGAAGTAAACAGCAAAGCAAATCTTGAAATCCTTTCTTGAGCTACCCAATCAGAATAGTATGTTACTGGACACAGGAATGCTTTTACAGAAGTTAAAGAATTGACTTGGGTCTATATCTTGCAGCATAAATAAACAGATATTATATAATTATCATGAAACATCTTATTGGAATCTCTCAACTGTTTAGGCTTTATCAATGTTTGTTAAAGCAAATACCTGTAAAATGTATTATAAAATAGTCTGGCATTCACAACAGAAAACATACCCGTCCTATAATTCGCTACAAATGGAAATATCTATTACCCAAATAAGAACTCCTACTCCTACAAAGTTACCGAGACTTCTGGAAAAGATCAATTGCAACGTTTATGAGACCGCACTATTATACGCTTCTTGCACTACCTGAAAGAAGTTGCTGAGGCAATGAATGATGACGCACTCTGTGTAAAATTGAAAGTGAGGATGTGTTTTGATCAAAGGGAATATTAAATGAGCTCAAAAAATAATGTCAATTTAGATGGAAACATTTTTTGAAATTCATTTGTACTTTTCCAAATTGTTGTTCAGTCAAAGAAAGAAACAATTTCTTGGAAAAATGTAACGTCTTCCACTCCTAGATTCTGCCGATCCATAAGAATTGCGATTGTAAAGGATATATAGAAAGTTGAAGTTTAAGAGAAATCGTGTAACGTGGATATTCTAAACTCTTAACTGTTCAGTTAAGATCCACTCTTATCTTGTATGAAACGATACCAAGTGAAAAAATGGAATCATTTTAAAAGGCTTTAGCACTACTTATTCCTGTTGAACATTTGAGTAATATACACTCCATCAAAGTCAAATAGAATCGGATACTGATGAAAACTATTACGATGACAATTTTGCATCATCTGACGAATAACATTCGATTTAGTTATCAAGTATGTAAATATATATATATATTCATTTATGTATATATAATACAATATTTGTAATATTTTGCTTAAATTAAATAAATAATTTATGTGGATTATAAATACCTGATTTCAATACATTATTGATTTGCTCTGCAAAAGCGTAAATGGAGAATTTCCTTTTTAAAAAAGATTAAGGTGTAAAAATACTTAAAAAGATAGCTTTCTAATGTTGGTACAGTTTTCTTTTTAAATCACATATAATATAATTTAAAATCAATTTCAGAACTTTCTAAGACGCACGAAGAAAAGATGTAAGAATCTACTAATCTATATCTATACTAATAAAAAAATATATCTCCACATTTTCTAAACGAATTAGAATATGATATCAAAAATTTAAATTTTGAGTTGTTCTGCATAAAAAGTTAGGTTTATATTGATGAATAAAATACATTCGCAACCAGAGAATTAATCATTAATATTTTATTATAATTAATGTTAGTGTTACGTGTTACAATGATTTTCACATACTCTGTATATACAAAAAACATTTTTTCCAAAAAAAAAATTACTTTAAAAGTGTAAAAATATGATAAACTAATAAAATATAAATGTTCCTTCCTTTTTTCAGGAAGAAATATTTTGGCCGGATAAATCTGCAAAATTCCCCACTGTTCGACGGTACTTCTAACTTCCAGTTGCTTTGCAGTCCTATAAAACAGAGTCTATTCGTACAATACTAACAAGACCTTCAAGAATCGATGCTTTAAATTGTCTTTAACCTCACTAGATAGCAGCAGCAGCTAGGATTATCGAAATCTTTCTTTTTAAATATTTATTTCAGCGTCAGTTCATTCATTTGAGTCAGCCATACTCTGATCACTTGCTTGCTGAAAATATTTCAAATCCACGCAAAAATACCGAAGGTAGGTAAATGATATTTTTTTCCATATTTGTTATGATCTTAAAATATGATTTAGCCTAGTATTTTAGTTAAGTATTATTTATTATTTATTTACCAAACCAATTTTTGGTTGGTACTTTAAGTACCGTCAGTTCTAATTAGCCTGAAATGTCCCTTGTAAATTCACACATAGCGTACATAGAAACAAGTGAATCTGTATCTCTTTTAGAATATAAACGTGGTGTCACACAAAGTTTGCTCGTCAAGTCCAAGGCAGAACCTAAACCAAGAGGAAGGCCAAGATTGGTTAATGAACCTGAAGGCTCTTCAAATGCAGTGACTTCATAAAGCAAATAAAGATATTTTTCTGTTTCCAAAGACATTCGCCTGGAAAATAGAGGATGTCATTGGCCCACATTTGTATCGAATCGAGGCCTTCTGTGTACTTTGCGAGCTTTGCAGAATACAATCAAAGCCTCATTCAAAATGTAACACGTGTAATGTTTTTCTATGTTAAACGAGAAAACAAACTGTTTTTAAAATTTCATCAAGAATAAATCTGTTTAAAATGTCCTTCTTGTTATAATACATCATATAGAAAAAAACATATAGAAAACAAATAATAATTTTATAAATGATTTTATTCATTTTCAAAGCCTGAATATTTTGTAATTTTTGGAAAATGAGTATTTTTTTGGCATTTATCTTTTAGGTAATACTATATTAACAGGAAACAAAATTACATGAAATTCCTTTTATTAATACGTAATGTGGTAGATAATGGGTTAAATTTTTGCTCTTCGCATGTATCGCCAGTTCGCGGATCAACGCTTGCAGCTCATACTACCATAATTTTATTACTTTTCCTATCTGATTAACAGTATCATATTCTTTAAAGTTCAAACATTATAAAAATATTAATAACAAAAAATAATTTTTTTCGTCGTTTCAAACTTTTTTGAATCCCTTAAAATATTATTCTTTTGCCGTTGAAACCTGTATGTGGACTAATTAGGGAAATTATTTTAGTCTCTTATTAATTAATACATTTTTTTTTATTATTGCATCACTTAATTATCATTAATGGAAATGAATATATTATCCTCATTCACTACCTCTTAATGAATTAAAATGCTTTGGCTGTGCATTTAAAGTCGATATATTAACGTAATATGTAAATAAACTCATCTTTTCTTTTTATCTTTTCCATTTATTATATTAAAGGTACGATTTAATTATATTTAATAGGAACTTTTCTTTTCAACTTCTTAAAATTCTTACTGCTATTTTCATTAAATAGACAACTTAATTTAGTTTAAGGAAAACAACGCAAAAGATCGCCAAATAACGTCGTATACAAATTTTAAATGTTAGATATAAAAAAAATAAACCACATTTCTCTCAAAACTGCTGCATGCAAACACAAACATTGCAAACAGAATCATGGTCAAACACTGTAAAAGAACTTTGCAATCGCGTTTTATTAGTTTTCGATTGGTTTCGGGCATTTCAATCATATTTTCCATACAAGGATCAATTATACCAACACCTTCTTTTAAAGATGTATCTCACGCATTAGAAAAAAACATCCATGAAGCGGAATTTGAACCTCACGCTACTTTATCAATATCCAGAGGTTTAACTACTAAAAGAGCAGATGGACAAAATGAAGTTTGAAGGAGAATATGAAGTTATTCAAATTAAGAATGTGCCATAAGGGCGAAATATTAAAATACAAAAAAATACACATGTGCATTTATCTCATTAGGCAAAAGTGTAAAAAAATAAGAAAAAAATATTGTTTTGATTTTATATTTTCTATCACGACAGTTTACATGCTTTCATTAGTGTTTTCGCAAATCAGATTTGTTCCAAGGCAGTATGAATCAATACAGGGTTTCGAAAATTACTAAATACACAGTACATATTCACATGAAAATCGTTATATTTTTTAATATATCTGAGATTGCAATGGCATGGAACAGAGAAAGGACAGAAAACAGGAAAAACTTTCATAGCCACTTAGTCCATAAGTTTTATGCATTGGAAATCTTTTTTAACCTGGGAGGAACAGGATACAATGCTTATTTACAAATTTTTGTATAGAGTTACAAAGGTTTCCAAAATTGATATGACAATATATCGCACGATTCAAAATACAGTCATACCTTGGTTTTCGTCAGTAATTCGTCTGAAAACAATCGGCAAAATCCGAAACTGACGAAAACTGAGTCAATTATATCCCTATGAATCATCCATGTAAATCCAATTAATTCGTTCTAAACGCTCCAAAATACGTATCAAAAATACATTTTATAGATAATAAGTATAGCGCTTAGTACTAAAAACAACAAGAAATTAATATAGTGTTTTTAGCGTATGGTATCAAGGCACTGTATTTGGGGTCACATCCCTTTTCGGTATCTTGGCAGTAGGACTAGCTTTAGAGTCAGATGACCTATGCTGCTCAAAACAGCTGTCCAAAGTCGTTTGTTTCAGCCGCCTCTTTAAGATTTGCCTTAAATGGGGCAATATATTATTATTAAACAACTTGCCTACAAGAAACTTTCTTTGGGGCACTCGCAATCAATAAAAAAAGCACAAAAATACACAGAAAATAAACGAAATTTGAGTCAAAAAAAGAAAGCCGAAACAAATTTTTCGCAGAAAAAAATCGACGAAAACCAAAACCGACGATAACCGAAGTCAACAAAAATCGAGGTATTACTGTAGATATAAAGACAATAATCTCTGAAACTGTTGATGATAGAAATATATTTCCAATTACAAAAAGTACAAAATTCAAGTAGGGACTTTAAATATGGTATATGTTTAAAAAGGTGCTGTATGCATACTAAAATACGAAATTGAATTTCTATACGGACCCAATTCCTACAACTTAAATTACACAAAAATATTGCCCTGCGTCTTTGAAGAACATTAAAAATATCCCAATCTTTTATAACCAAATCTTACAGAATTATGATACTTTGAGTTTTCTGATTTTTCAGTGTTTTCTGGCACTTAAAAATGGAATGACGAGTCTTTAATGGTAGAAAATTAAAATACAAATTAAAATATAAATATTCTTAAAATAGTTACCAGACAAACAGCAACTGTCTGTTGTGTCTTCAATGAACTATACTGAAATACCATGTTGATACATCAAAACAGAACTATTACTTCTTAGCAATTAAGGAACTTCAATTTCTTATACCGAATAAACAATATTTAATAATCACAAGTAGTACTACAAAAGTATGACATTTTTTTCTCAAAAAAAGAAAGAAAATTAAATAAACAGCCGTAATGATATACAGTACATGCAAAAATTTTAGCTTTCAAAAACCAATAAAAATAAATCACAGAGAAAAAGTTCAACACTTTTCTGAATATTCTGTACCGTTACACAAAAAGTAGCTCGAAATAAATTAGTTCCTAAGAAAGGCAATTACGCAGATTTCATGATAGGATCCTCGATTTATGAATTTCGGGCACTTATCCAGAGATGGGTTTTCAAGTAATAACAATTATTCGTTTTCCTTTTCGGCGGAAAACGGTATAACCAATAAATTACGTTCTTTCAAAATATGTAACCTATATTTATGGTCAATAATAAAATAAATAAAAAGGTTTGTTCATAACCTTTTATTTACAGACATTTTTATTTTTTCTGCATAAACTTCCAGATATATAGCACGAACAATAGAAATAGATGAAAATAACATGCAGTTAATGAAATAAAAAGTTTTAATTTATGTTCTAAAAGTATCACATGATGAAATGCATTCTGAATAACAATTGTGTATTATTTACACTAAGAATGTGAAGCTCTAATAAAGTTTATTTTGCGTTAATAATGCGTAAAAAACTTATTTTGCGAATGAAAAAATGTCCAAATAAAGTTCATTAATAAATAAGAATTCATTAATAAATAATGTTTTATTTTTCATTCTACTTCACAATTCAAGATAATTAATTCGAGATATATAGCACAAGCAATAGAAAATGTATGAAAATAATAAGCAGTTAATCAAAAAGAACTTCTAATATATGTTGTAAAAAAATCACGTGATGAAATTCCCTCTGAATAACAATTGTGTATTATTTACACTAAGAATGTGAAGTACTAATAAAGTTTATTTTGCATTAATGATGCGTAAAAGACTTATTTTACAAATGCAAAAATTACAAATAAGGTTCATTAATAAGTAAGAATTTATTAATAAATAATGTTTTATTTATCGTTCTACCTCACAATTCGAGATATATAGCACACGCAATAGAAAATGTATGAAAATAATATCCAGTTAATCAAAAAGAACTTCTAATATATGTTGTAAAAAATCACGTGATGAAATTCCCTCTGAATAACAATTGTGTATTATTTACACTAAGAATGTGAAGTTCTATTAAAGTTTATTTTGCGTTAATGATGCGTAAAAGACTTATTTTCCAAATGAAAATATTTACAAATAAAGTTCATTAATAAATAAGAATTCATTAATAAATAATGTTTTATTTTTCGTTCTACTGCACAATTCGAAATATATAGCACGAACAATAGAAAATATATGAAAATAATATGCAGTTAAGCAAACAAAAGTTTTAATTTATGTTGTGAAAGTATCACATGATTAAATGCCCTCTGAATAACAATTGTATATTATTTACACTAAGCATGTGAAGTGGTAATAAAGTTTATTTTGCGTTAATGATGCGTAAAGGACTTATTTTACAAATGAAAAAAATTTAAATAAAGTCCATTAATGAATAAGAATTCATTAATAAGTAATATTTTATTTTTCGTTCAGCTTCACAATTCGAGATATGTAGCACGAACAATAGAACATATATATGAAAATAATATGCAGTTAATCAAACAAAAGTTTTAATTTATGTTCTAAAAGTATCACATGATTAAATGCCCTCTGAACAATTGTGTATTGTTTACATTAAGAATGTTAAGCGCTAATAAAGTTTATTTTGCGTTAATGATGCATAAAAGACTCATTTTACAAATGCAAAAATTACAAATAAAGTTAATTAATATAAGTAAGAATTCATTAATAAATAACGTTTTATTTTATTTTTTCGTTCTACTTCACAAATCGAGGTATATAGCACGAACAATAGAAAACATATGGAAATAATATGCAGTTAATCAAACAAAAGTTTTAATTTATTTTCTAAAAGTGTCACATGATAAAATACCACCCGAATAACAATTGTACACTAAGAAGTGATAATAAAGTGAAGTGATTTTCATGTGAAGTGATAATAAAGTTTATTTTGCGTAAATGATTCCTAAGAGACTTATTTTACAAATGAAACAAAATGAAAATAAAGTTCATTATTTTATCAATAAATAACATTTTATTTTTCTATTTACTTCACAATTAATGATATTTAACATGACAACAATCATAATCTTTGTATTTTCTAAAATATTATTAAAATGCTCGCGATTCTATTAAAACAGAAGTAATTATTTATTGAGAATTATGCTAGTTTAATTATAAAAGCTACTTTAAATTATTTCATTAAATAAAAAACAATTCGGATAAAAACTGGATATAAAAAAAAATGCTTTGCATTTTTCTCTAAAAAGAAATAACGTATTCTTATATATCTATAAGAATTTTAGAGAAAAATTATACAAACACAAACATAATATGAAAATGTTATTATTAGCCATCAGCACGCTAAAAGAAAAGTGCCTTCTATTGGACATTTTTGTTTTACATATACAACTAAACAAGCTCATCTAGGTCAAGCATGTCATTTGTTTATCATCGAGGCTGAAGAAAAAGACAGGCTGCCGCAATACTTTTCGCGTTCGTCTCGATTCCGACTACTAGAATCACGTGACTCTCATTTCGTGCACCTGCATACGTGCTTTTCCAGTACCTGTGTCTCGAAAAGAGACCTGTCTTTTTCATCACCCTCGGTTATCATGCTTTTCAACTTTTTCTTCTGCAAAGTTAATACCGCCAGTTTTATAAACATGTGAAACGTGGCCATGTACAAAAATATTTTATGCCCAAAATTTAGATTCTGTAAGAAATATTGTTAATACTTTTGATTGTTTAGACCCTTCTGCTATTTCCGGTACTAAAAATCTGCTGAGTGGGACTTTTCAGAAAAATCTCTGTATGATAAAAACTAGTTTTAATTTTCTAATTCAACCCGGTGCAAAACTATAATCAAAGAATATTTTGTTAAATGGTGTTGCTTGGAAAAAAAAAATAAAGTTCAAGTGCGTGTTTTCCTCAATTCTGAGTCTTCTAAGGGGAAAAAAATCAGGAAGAAGTTAACTTTTATTTTCAATAAAAAGTTAGATTTTAAAAATCTGAAAAAAAATAAATTACTTTTTTAAACGATTATAGAGATATGCTACAATCAGAAATGCAAACGACTGCAAAAAAATACATTACAAATACTGCGCAGTAACATCTGTTGAAGTTGCACTTTCTGGCAACAATTTATAATTACTTCTATAAATATTCAGCGAAAAAAGTTCCATTTATTGCTGAAAGACTGTCAGTAATATTTTCCATGATTCGCAAACATCGGGAAATATCGTTTTCCGATAAGAAGCTTGAAAGATCCTTAAAAAATCTGTATTGTTTTGGTTAAATCGGAAAGGTTGACACACATTTCAGAGTGTTGCGAGCTATTCCAAGTTCTTAACAAGAACATAAACCACTTAACGTAACTAGCAAATCAAACACAATGTTTTAAAATATCTAAAAAGAAAGTACTTATTATGATTTTCTCCAATTCCTGTACTACACTTCATCATTAACAAAGGGATCCTAAAGGTATCTGATAGAGGAAAAATCAAAGTCCCTGTTGAGTATGTATTTTAATTTAATTTACTTATTGAAAAAAGGTAAATACGGAAACCTCACGGAAGAAGCTCTGGCTTATTAATTTCAGGTGTACATATCCAAATGTAACATTTTACTAAGTAATAAGCATTATCCTTTCTTTATTTCGCTTAAATTTTTATAACATTAGAATACTATTAAAAGTTTAATTTATATAAAAAAGAATAATAATTAGAATTATTGTTTTTAATTTTGTTCTGCTTAGTTTTCCACATCAATATTGTGAGTAAATATTGAAATAGGATCAAAAGATCTTGTAGATCTACTGAAATATCAAAATTATTTATAGGCCATTATGGTATTATTTTTAGATAAAATTAGCAATGTTCAATAGCAACATCAAATTTACACCTGAGAAAATGCAATTATTATTTTTTCTTTCAAACAATCAGACATTTGTACTAGAACATATATTTAATTTATAATAAAAGCTTTATTTATCAAATAGCTCTTGTTACAAATGTTATTAAGATATCTAAATCTCTTTTGAATATTCTGATGCAAAGAATGTGTTTTTGATAACCTCTAATTAATTAAATTTTAGCACACATCCATAAAATAGGCATTTAATTAAGAAATTTTTCCTTTAGGTGGGAAATATTATAAGCAATAAAATATGTTATTTATGAGACAGAAGCCAGTATATGCATAATAGAATAAATATATTTTCTTAACAAACTGTCATATAAATAGGGTAAATAATACAGGAAAATAGAAACAAATTTGCTTTTCGGAAAGATGAAAAATTGTGCAATGTTTTCTAATTACTGGTGTAAGATGATATAATACTGTCTTGTCTAGCAGCGGTAATTTTGTAATATTGAGAAGAAAAAGCATTCATTTCTTCATTTAACATACAAACCTTATATATGCTTCCTTACATATCGCCATTTACCATGGCAAAATTTATTATCAAGAAATTCATTACTTATGAAAGTTATTTTCGGTGTAAAAAATAAACTTTTAAAGGAAGACCAAATAAATAAACCTTTAAAGAATAATACCTTTTTTTCTCCTGTCGTTAAGTAGGAATAATTTATTACTAAAGAAATATGTATTTTCAAGAATATTATAGAATATCATGCAACTGATTTTGTTTTTTAGATAAAATAAACAATTTTAAATAATTGTATTCAATTTAAAGGCAAAAAAAATACTCATATCGACTTTTCAAACAGACAATCGTATTGATTTATATGTAGAATTAATGCAAAAATTCGTTGATTTTTAATTTACGATCGACTGACGTTGATGACAGCGAAATAGTGGCTCTAAATCAAAGTGATCAGCATAGAATAAATCGAGAATTGGCAGAAATTCTTGTAATCTACCAGCCAACAATAAATCTATTATGTCAACTTGGAATGGTTAACAAGAGTTTGTATGGTTGCAAATAAATTAACAGAGAAAAATTTCATTGGAAGGATTTCTGCTTGGATCCACTGTGGAAGTGAAATGAAATCGATCCATTTCTGGAACGGATGGTGATGAAAATGGGTTGTGAATAATAATGTTAAGCATAGGAAATCATACTGTAAGCGCGGACATGCCCCTTCAACCCAAGCAAAATTTCGTTCACATGCGAAAAGGTTTTGCTGTGCATTTGGAGGGACTGGACGAGAATCGTTTATTGTGAGATATTACCTGAAAACCCTACCATTATTTCGGACAAGTAATATTATTCAAAACTAACTAATTAAAGAAAGCAATCAATCAGAAGTAGCCTGAATTAGCCAACAAAAAGAGCATTGTACTCCATCAAGACAGTGCATGTCTTTGACCACTCGAAACAAACTTTTCAACATGGCTGTGGAGTTTTGGCCATCATCATCTGTAGCGCGGACATGCCCCTTCAACCCAAGCAAAATTTCGTTCACATGCAAAAAGGTTTTGCTGTGCATTTGGAGGGACTGGACGAGAATCGTTTATTGTGAGATATTACCTGAAAACCCTACCATTATTTCGGACAAGTAATATTATTCAAAACTAACTAATTAAAGAAAGCAATCAATCAGAAGTAGCCTGAATTAGCCAATAAAAAGGGCATTGTACAACATCAAGACAGTGCATGTCTTTGACCACTCGACACAAACTTTTCAGCATGGCTGTGGAGTTTTGGCCATCCACAGTAATATCCAGACCTTGAACCCTCTGTCTATCATTTATTTAGATCGTTGAAAACAGTTTAGATGGTAAAAACTTTACTTTTATGGAACAATTTAAAAATCACCTGAAACAGTTCTTTAACCAGAAACCAGAAATTATATGAGCGCGGGGTTATGAAGTTACCTGAGAGATGGAGAAAATTAATCAAACAGAACGGTGCACACTACATTCATTAAATGTAAATTAAATACATATTTTTTTTTCTTTAAATTTGTCCAAAAAATTGGACGAAGTTTTGCATCAACGTAATGTTAAGTTTAATCGATATCAAAAGTTCGTTTATAAATTATCCTAGAGGTAAATGTGGGAGAAAAAATGGAAAACTCTATATTAAACAGTCAATAAGTTATATTGAAAGTGATTCAAAACTAGTCGGATGTGCTAATCCCAAACTTTCTTCTATCTCATTCATGTTAATACTTCAAAAAGCGTAATTTGTTTAATTATGCATTTCAGAATCCAAAAATTCAGCTTAGCAGCGCCCCCTGTTATATGATTTACACAAAAATCTAATCAGCACCACTTTATGTCAAGGTCTAACAGAATAAGAGGTTTCATGAAATTCCGTGCATATGTTCTTGACATATGACTATCGCTAAAATCGTATAAGTCCTGAAAAACGCAGAATAACAGCTCTACCTGCTGGGCGATTTACACCAAAACGTAATCAGCAACAAATTATGTCAACGTCTAATTGAATCTGAAGTTTAATGGAAATCCGTGCTTTAGTTTTAGAGACAGAGCTATTGTAGAAATCGTGAAAAATGCCGCATAGCAGCGCCACCTCTTGAGTGGTTTACGCAAAAATCGAATCAGCACCAATTTATATGAAGGTCTATCTTAATCTAAAATCTTATTAAATTCCGTGCATTAGTTCCTGAGATAGAGCTATTGTGTAAATCGTGAAAAATGCCGCATAGCAGCACCACCTGTTGAGTGGTTTACGTCAAAATCGAATCAACACCAATTTATATGAAGGTCTATCTGAATCTAAAGTTTTATTAAATTCCATGCATTAGTTCTTGAGATAGAGCGCCCACAAAATTTGCGCACACTCAGACACACAGAGAGAGAGAGAGACTCACAGACACACATTTTCTAAAAACAGTTAAATCGTGTTCAGGACCACCTAAAACTTATAAATCCGTCGAAAATCGGAAGTCGAAATATTTCCCCAATCTAATACTTTCTTCTTGTAACGATAGAAGAAATTAATAAATCAGTTTTTGTAAAAGACTATTGTGAAGATTTCACGTTAGACCTTTTTTATTTATTTGTATACACTGTAAAAAAAATTCCTGAAAATAACGGAAATTGTACTGGCAATTGAGACGCCAGTACTATTTCCGTATTTTAACGGGAAAAAAATTCCGTAAATTCCAGGAAATTTTCCGTGATTTCTGAAATTTCCGTTTTGTAACAGATATCTTCCGTATTTTTTAGAAATTTTTATGTCGTTAAAATAAATTTTATAGGACAAAAAAAAATCTCTCAAGGAACATCTTATAAGGGACAGATACGCTTCTTTCTTTTTATCCGTTCATTTCTGAGCGAGTTTTAATAAACAACCACCACTTCCCTCGATGAGTATCGAACCCAAGACCCTACGTTTACTAAACGAGCGCGCCAGATCTCTACACTACGGTTAGACAGGTCATTTACTCAAATGTTGCTACTTATATGAGATACTTTTAATGTTGCAATAACTTGAAGTTCTCGTAGTTAGATGGATATTTTCAGAGATCCAATGTTTTTAATATTTTCTTTTCAAAATTGTTCTATGTTTTGCTTTTTATTATTTGATGCTTTATAACAGATAAATTTAAATTTTTTATGTATTATATGCTTAAAATATTGTAATAACAGTAATGATTGTTTCTATTTGCAATAGTACATATACTTTTTAAAATAATTTGTGTATTGATTTATGTATCAATTTCAGTAAAAACAATAATTTTCTTAAGCAGACGTATTTATTACATGCTATTAAAGTAAATTTTCTTTATCTCTTAGTTTAAAAACTTATGTGAATAAACAAATTTATAATAAATTAAATTATTATATTTAAGCTTTGCTGCGAGCTTTTATGTATGATTCTATTAAAATTAATAATTTTTAAAATATCAAAACGAAAAAATAGATTTTTAGAGAAAATTTTGAAATTAATAACTTTAGGATAGGTAAGTTTAAATTTAGACTTAATAATTTAGTTTAAATCAATTTAGTTTAATTTATAAAAAATTTAACGAACAAAATAAATTATAAACTTTTATAAAAATGAAGTTTATAATTTTATAAAGTAAGCAAAAAGTTATTAATTATTTTTTATAAATTTAAAGACAAAATTATGAATTTTGTAAAATTATAATTTATAAAATAATAAATTTTAGTTTAATTCACAAGAATATAACACAAATCAGTTTAGTTTAATACCCACATACCGATAATTTGCAAAGATATTATTTTATGAAACCTTAAAAACATTAAAATAAAAAAAATAGATTTTTAGAAATTTTTTTGAAATTAATGACCTTGGGATAGGTAAAATTTAATTTGGACTTATTAATTTAGTTTAATTTATAAAATTATAAACTAACGAAATAAATTATAAACTTTATAAAATCATAAACTTCATTTTTATGAAAGTAAAGAAAAAATATATTAATTACTTTTATAAATTTAAAGAAAAAAATATAAACTTTGTAAAAAATTATAATTTATAAAATAATAAATTTTAGTTTAATTCACAAATTTATAAGACAAATCAGTTTTGTTCAATACAATATACATATCGAAAATTTGCAAAGATAATATTTTATGAAACCTTTAATAACCTAATATTGCCTCACGTTAATAAAGTTAAAATAAAATTTTAAAACGTCTGTGAAAAAATTCACAATTTAAAGCAACATAAAGAAAAAAAAAGTAGATTAAAAAAAAATATTTTGTAAAATCCGTGTAATTTATGAAAATAAAATAAACTTCTAAAGATTTCACTAAAAAATAAAAATATCACTAATATTTTCACAAAAAATTACCGCCCAGACACAACCCCGGTTAGAATGAGTTCCAGGATTGGCCCGAGTCTAATCACAAAAAAATAAGCCCACGGCTAGTAAATACAACAATCTTAATTCACATTTCAAACAAGGCGATTTCTGTACGCAAACCTCTGAACGTCATTTACGGTAATGGCACTGTTTTGAAAGAAATACGGACATTGTACAGTTTTGTAAGAAATACGGAAAAATCCATTAAATTTACGGAAAACCTTCTGCATATTTACGGATTTGAAATCTTCTTTACGGAACTAATGTCAATATAATAAATTATTACACCTTGTAATAGTATATTACTTTTAAATGCTAAAGGTGTAAAATTAACAACTATAATATAAATTAAAATAACTTTTATTAGTTGTTTTACATGTTTCGACTCTTTCCGAGTCATTTTCAAAAACAAAATGAGAATATTCTAAAGCTGCACGGGCTTTGAGGTTATGTTATTATTTTCATGTACTTTTTTAAAAATTACGCACGTATCTATTATTTTTTACTTGATTGTTTATTTTCATATATATAACATCATATTCATATTAATATGAAAATAAACAATCAAGTAAAAAATAATAGATAACGTGCGTAATTTTTAAAAAAGTACATGAAAATAATAACCTCAAAGCCCGTGCAGCTTTAGAATATTCTCATTTTGTTTTTGAAAATGACTCGGAAAGAGTCAAAACATGTAAAACAACTAATAAAAGTTATTTTAATTTATATTATAGTTGTTAATTTTACACCTTTAGCATTTAAAAGTAATGAACTAATGTCATTTACGGAAATTGTACTGTTGTTTTGGAAAAATGAAACTTCTCCGTAAAATTTAACGGAAAATCTCTTGTATTTTCACGGATTTTTTTTAGAGTGTAGTAGAAAAGTTCGAGCAAAACTAAAACTTTGTAAGATATTTAAGGTAGGTGCATTCCTTAGAATTTCCAAGAAATATGCCACCACTGTTTCAGATTAGAAATTTTCGGCTTATTTAGTCACATAATCTGATATTTTTTATGAAATTAAAAACGGCTAAAAAATTAGATTCGAAAATTCTGATAGAAGTTTACACACCCTGGTAATTAAACTTTTTTGCGCTCAAGTTTTACTTTCTTCGATACACCTAAGAATAAAAAAAGAAAACTGCCCAGTTAAACTGAGGGCATTGAGCTCACAGGCTATTCACACTAATTGTATATTATGCTATTTTTTCAAATAATAATGCCACTCGAAAAATAAAGATATATACAATTAATTAAGGGTGGATTAGACCCCCCCCTTTATAATTAACCAATAAACCCCCAAAATCTAATCAGGCAAGCGCCTTAGTACAATGAATTTATACACAAAATTTGAAAAAAATCGGATAATTTTGCTTGAAAAACCCATTTATCTAAATTAAGGGAGGTGAGCCCCCCCCCCCCCGTTCCCCCCTTTATATTTAACAAATGAAAACCCGAAACTAATCAGGCAAGCGCCTTACCACAATGAATCTATATACAAAATTTGAAGAAAATCGGATAATTCTGCATGAAAAACCCATTTATCTAAATTAAGGGGGATTAGCCCCCCGTTTACCCCCCTTTATACTTACCCAATGAACACCCAAAACTAATTAGGGAAGTGCCTTATCACAATGAGCCTATATACAAAGTTTAAAGAAAATTGCATAATTCTGCATGAAAAATCCATTTATCTAAATTAAGGGGGGGGGTAGCCCCCCGTTTCCCCCCTTTATACTTATCCAATGAACCCCCAAAACTAATCAAGGAAGTGCCTTATCACAATGAGCCTATATACAAAATTTGAAGAAAATCGGATAATTCTGCATGAAAAACCCATTTATCTAAATTAAGGGGGAGTAGCCCCCCGTTTACCCCCCTTTATACTTACCCAATGAACACCCAAAAGTAATTAGGGAAGTGCCTTACCACAATGAGCCTATATACAAAGTTTAAAGAAAATCGCATAATTCTGCATGAAAAACCCATTTATCTAAATTAAGGGGGGGGGGGGTTAGCCCCCCATTTCCCCCCTTTATACTTAACTAATGAATTCCCAAAAATAATCAGGGATGCACCTTATCACATTGAACCTATATACGAAATTTGAAGAAAAACGGATACTTCTGCATGAAAAACCCATTTATCTAAATTAAGGGGGAGTTAACCCCCCTTTCCCCCCTTTATACTTAACCAATGAACTCCCAAAACTAATCAGGGAAGCGCCTTATTAGAATGAACCTGTAAACAAAATTTGAAGCAAAACGGATAATTCTATCACGCGTTATCGCGTTACGTACATACATACGTACATACATACATACATACATACATACATACAGAACGGGCGGGCACATTAGCTCTCAGGCTTTGATAGCCTGTGAGCTAAAAAAGTATCATAATCGGCATAATCTTTTACTTCCGCAGGGCTACTAAATGGTCCATTTTTTGAATACTTTATTCCCTAAACATATTTTGGTGGTAGTTTTCTACAACAATTTCAGTAGGAATGACCTTCGGGTTGTTTCTAGAAAACTGACAAGAAAAGTCTAAACAGAAGATTTTTGCACGAAAAAAGTGGTATTAAAAAAAATCCATTTGGGAGCCCTACTTGTGATGGATTTATATGTTATGGAATGTTTTAGAAAAATGTTTGTCAGTATGTGACATTAATTTTGTGGTCGTTTTAACTCGAATGGTAATGCATGAAATTTCATCAAACTTCACACTCAGTTAAACCTTGACGTAAACTGGCTCTGATAATTTTTTGTTGCATTGTCCAAATGATGGCGCTGCTATGTTGTGTTTTTTACGATTTTGGTAAAAGCTATATCTCAGCATTTATGGGATGGAATTTTATAACATTTCATATTTCGTTAGTTCTTTACATACTAATTATTTGTTTCGGTATAAATCTCTCTATAGGTGCAGCTAATGTTCTGTATTTTACGATTTCCGTGATAGCTGCATTTCGGCATCTACAAGGCGGAATTTCACCAAGTTTAATATGTAAAATCTTATTAAAAAATTATGTTGATTCAATTTAGGATTTGTTCACTCAAGAAGAGGCGCTACTGTTCTGTGTTTTGCGGATGAACATTAAGCTGTATCTCTCAGGTTCTATAGGTTTTAACTGCACCAAATTTTACACTTAAAGTTATTAATTAAAATATACATGTTGGTTAAATTTTGGATATGATTACCCAAGAAAAGGGGATGCTGAACTGTGTTTTGTTATTAACTTATTACTGTAACTTCGAGTTAATTTGAAATAAATAAACTATAATTCGTAATTGTTTATTTGTAACAGCAGTATTTAAATTAATATATTACAATGTTGTGAAAGGTAATTTTTTAATTGACTTAGCATACTAGTTTATATAAAGCGTCCTAAGCCAAAATATTACATTTATAACCATATATAAAATGAGCATTTTTAGTTTCGTCGTCTGAATATGTAATGTGAAGGTTCATTCTGCACCGGTCTAGCTCAGTAAATACTCAGATATAGGATAAAAAACAAGTGTTTATTGAAGATAAACGTTCAAGGTCAATTGAGGAGTCTCAATCACAATTCTAGCCTGAACTGGCAGTTACTTTCAAAATAAACCCACTAAGAAAATATACTCTTCACTAGCACTATCAAAATTACCTAAACAGAATGAATAATTAAAGCTTTTACCTACGCATGGACGATCAATGAAATACTTCAAGTTTAACTCCACTACTCGCTGAAAATCCTTCGTTGCAATACGCAAGCTCTGACAACTTTGTTTAAGATCAGCTAAATTTTCCTAAAACATTAACAGCTCGTGGCTGCCAAAGTAACTTTATTGATATAACAAAGCGAAAACTATGTTACCACGTCAAGCTTTACTCTAAATCAACTCTTCACCAGGAATTCTAACACTGTATTCTGGCAAGCGCCGGTATTAATTTCCAATAGGGCGAGATATGAACAAATCCAAAGCCACACATTTTCGTTCCAGCTTATATGCATATGCTAATCGACCAGAAAGACCAAAATTTGCATAAACCTCTCCAAAATGCAGAAAACTCACAAATTCCGAAGATCGCATGCATTCATCGAAAATTAGAGTAAAACAGCATATAGATGTCTCTGTACACACACAAATGTTAGCTTGACGATACGTTCACAATCAAAAGAATCAGTGTCTTTATGAGAGAGTCGCTAGTCCACTACAAATGGATTGTCACAAAAATCATCTCTATAATTGCTAAAATATTATCAATACAGATCTAGAAAGAGGAAGGGTTATTTAAAAAATTATTTATAACTTTATAAACACAAAACAAGTAAATTTAAAACAAAAATTAAACCTATTTCAAAATACTATTTATTAATATTTCCTTGGTTTACTAGAATTGTAGGATAAGAAGCTAAATTCAGATCCGTTCAGCTGTGAACATACATACATACATAACGACCAAAAAGGCAAAGTTTTTTTTTTTAAGAAGCTTAAAAACCAATCTTCACGTTTCAAATTTCAAACCAATCTTCAAGTTTTTTCAATTAATGTTTAGCAAAAGTGAGATTTTAAATTATCTTTTCTTCCAAAGACGAAATCATTTAGTTTCACTAACATATGTTACATTTAGTCTCTAACTAAAATTTTATTTATCAAATGGCCCTTGTGATAAAGGAACGATAAAAATTCTAAATTTCTTTGGAATATTCTGCTTCATTAGACTAGAAGTGATTCAAAATAAATTAGTTCCCACAAATGTACTTATTTGAATCTCTTTGTAGAATCTCTGATTCACAAAATTCCAGCACAGATAACAATTATTCTTTCAAGTAGTAATAATTATCCATTACCAAATGACGTGATATAAATGACAGAAAAAAATGTATAAATCACTTCGAAATATTCTGGAAAAAGACTATACACACTGAAAGTGATTCAAAATACATTTCTTCTGAAAAAAGCAGTTAGTTTTAATTCTTGATAGAATCACTTCTTAGTACTTTTCCTAAACAGACTTTTCAAAATATCCTTTCAAGCATTGACAATTATTCATTATCAAATACTTTTTGAGATAAATGACACATAAAAAGTCTAAATCCTTTAGAATATTCTGAATAATCAGACTCAAAGTGATTCAAAAGAATTTTTTTCTCATAAAAGTAGCTACTCAGATTTCATGGTAGAGCGTTTGACTAATAATTTTCCATCGCAGATAAAAAAAATAATAATAATAACTGTTATCTATTCTTATTTTGCAAGAAAACACTCAAAGCAATAAAAAAAAGTCTTTCTTTTATCGCACAAACATTATACACGTAAAAAAAGCAAGAATGATAATAATTCAAAAATTGTCGAAAATTTGAAAGCTACAGAAAATAAAAATATATTTTTAATCAATTGTTAAATCATATTTAATTTTACATGCAAGATTCACTCAATCATTCATATAATGAAATATACAAAAAATTTCTTAAATAGAAAATTCGATGTTAAAAAATCTGGAAGTTGGTTTACATTGTGTATTTGATTTATAGCTAAAATTTAATTCACCAATTGCAACAAAAGAGTTGTAAAAAAAAACCATCATTTTTACGAGTTCAATGCCAAATAGAATGCATTCCTTTGTGTTATTAGACTAACTTTTATTCCTTGGCAATAATTTATTATTTTGTATGAAATTACAATGCAAACATATTTTTATTTTAATGTGATATTCTCAGTCTTATTAATCTTTTAAAGATTAATTAAATTAATTAAATAATTTTATTAAGTAATTAAATTTTACTGCATTATAAAAATAATTATACCAAATTAATAATAATTTCTTAATGTTTTATTTTGTGATAATTATATTCAGATTTTGAGATTGCGATAATAATGAAAAAGTTCTGATGCATATATTTAAAACATTTATCTTCTATAGTATATGGAATACATTTTACATACTTTTTATGTAAATATTATTATCACTCTAAATGTTAAATAATGGTCAGTGAAATCGGTAAGATATAGAATGTGTAAAAACATCAATTTTAATTAATTTCAAAGATTTATTGGAATAAATATATGGTAATTTTCATGTAAAAAAATTTGTTGTTTTTGTGGGCAATCTAAAGAAATATATTAAATGTAAAAAATTTATTAGTTTTCAGAAGAAAAAAAAGATTTTCATCTATATTCTTCAACTCTGGAAGTCCTAGTTGCATCCTCTAGTCACTATAAATATTGATTGTATTTCTAACGTAAAAATTTCCAGATCAATAGATCTACATCAGATCTGCAAGAAACATTTTTATTTCGCATCCAACTTTTTGCAATATTTGAAACTTTCAAATGGCAGTACCATTTTTCTTTTTGTATTACATTAGATGTCCCTTAATACGATTACGTTGGGACTACTAGTTTGGGATAACACTATCCGATTGATAACAGTAATCGATTTAGGAAAATATTTAATAATAACATCTAGTATTATAAGGAAAATTATAGCTTACTATTAATGAAATGATGACTTTGAAAAAAATGTTGAGAGCATTTATTGAATGAACTCAATATTTTTTGTCCCTTTAAAGATAATTAATGAAATATTCATACTCAAATTGTTTTTTTTTTAATTATGCGAGCGACGACATATATCTGGTTTCAAAATCTTCAACATGTTTCCACATTTCTAGATATTTTCTCGATAAATTTGTTTTCGTCGTCTTCCTTATCCTCATCATTATTTTGTATTTCTTCGCAAACGATTTAGCAATGTTTACTTTCTCTCAGCTTTGCAGCTAACAGAAAATTTGGTGTCGATCACCAACAAGGCCTTATCTGCGTCCAGACTGATATATTGTTTCTTTCTTGGAAATCATGCTTATGTTTTGAATAGACTTACGCTTAATGAACAGTTTTATAACAAAACTTCGTTTCAAATGCAAACTTTTCAGGAATTGATCTTCTGAATTCAGCTTTGCTGTTTACAAAAAAGTCGCTGTCGGTCTCCAACAAGACCTTATCTGCACCCAGTTTCACATGCAAATAATATTGTTTCATTCTTAGAAGTCATGCTTATGCTTTCAATAGACTTACGCTTAATGAATAATATTATAACAAAACCTCGTTTCAAATGCAAACTTTTCAAGAATTGATCTTTTGAATTCAGCTTTGTAGCTTGTAGAAAAGTCGCTGTCAATCTCCAAGCAGGTCTCAGCTACAACCAGACTGCAATATTGCTTTTTCTTGAAAGTCATGTTTATGTTGTGAATGGCGTTAGTCTTAATAAATAATTTTAAAATAAAACTTCGTTTCAATTACGCACTTTTCAGAAAGTGGTCTGATGAATAAGTCATAACATTAAACGAAAACGTGATCACATAAAGCTATTTATTTTAGTATAGAATTGAATACATGCTATTGATCCTGGCTGATTTCGATAACATCAAGCGACTGATAGCCATCACCGGGAACATATTAAGTTACATCTATTGTGTTACGAAGTAGTTTCTAGAGATTTAACTGTTCCAAATTAAAACGCTAAATACAATTACATGCACTAATACTACAGGACTCTTTATTTTCTGTGAAAACTTTATATTATATGAAAGGGAGTTCTGCCGCCGTGAAACACCTGTTGTCTCATTACATTGATAATTGCAATTCTCGAGAATTCAGTATGATAAATCTTCAATCTAAAATAATTTAAAATATGCATTCTTGATAAGTGCATTAATAATTATTTTGAACGATTAATTAATATCATATCTATTTTAATAATTACTGATGATCTGTTCTGTTCAATTTATTTCAAATGACTACTCGAGCTTTCCCATAATTATTAAGTCGCTACGTCACTGTTTTCATAACTAAACCTTATGCCAATAACTTTATTTTCGCTAAAATCAGGTACTATTACTTAGAAAGTATCTTTGTTAGCTTTAAATCGCCATTAGATTACGACGAGAACTGTTGTATATTTTTCATGGTGAAATTCTTCAAAAATAAATTTCATCGCTTAAATAATATCTCATTAAATTAAAATAAAAATCTGGTTTAAAATCATTTAATACAGTTTTGATTACCAATAATTTATTGTTACTTTTTACATAAAGTTATATTACTTCATTGTTTCTACTTCTTAAAACTGCCAAGTCATTATGTTCTTATAATTTCATTGTTTGTATTTTGTAATTTGTGTATACTTGAAATAAAAGCAGTTACTATCGTTAAGAAAAACATAGGAGTAAAGGTAATTTCAAATTACCGTCTCAATTTTAGAACATATTAATATTCTTTCAAATATTTTCCTAAAATTGTGAATTTATGTATGATATATCAACTTTGAAACATAATTATAGTATTTTTTTTTAATGAAAGTAGCAGTAATGTTTTTCAAAAACATATACATATATTTATTTTTTAAAGAAGTAAAATATAGAAAATAAAATAGAAACTATAGTTATAAGTAAGTTCTTTGAAAAATAAGTACAAAAGATCAACAAGAAGATATTTTATGTGAAAAAAAATAAGTATGACGGTTTATAAATTATAATATAAACTGTAAGTGTGGCGGCATTTCTTCTAATTAAAACAGCGCTCGACAACCGTTACTATCATGGGCGCATTTGAACTTTATACCCATTTTCGTGGCACATTCTCCTTTCACATACACACACTTTATATGAGTGAGTGCAGCGCACAGTCATCCACAAAGTAAAGTAGTTGGATGTGCCAATCCAAAACTTTCTTCTATCTCATATATTCTGATACAGTAGAATCGCGGTTATCCGAAAATCAGCTTAACCGAAACACCTTATTTTATACAAGCATATTGTTTATGAAATAATTAAAGAGTCAACTTACTTATATGGACATTGCGTAAATACGGGCATTTTATTGCATAGACACATACAACACTTCATTTCTTTAAAAAATAATCTGTGTTTTTGTTTTTTTTTTTTTAACTTTGCATTGCTTCAATGCTGCCCTATCACGCTACCTTTTAAACAGCAACACATCTGATGCTGTTGTTGCTTCTTCCTGCCACTTCAATATATTGAAGTGCCATTATCAACTCTTTTCAACGCGTTGAGATCTTCATGCTTATACAAACCCATTTGGGCTTTAACCTTTTGATTACGTGTTTAGACTGGCGACTATTTTTATATTCACTCGTACCCCAATTTACAAAATAATTTCTTTCTGCTAGATTTCTATTGAAATTATATTGGTATAAGTGTATGGCAGATATTAGTATTGAAAAAATGGCGATAATAGAATAAAGAAATAGTCTCTGGGACGGCATATGTCTCAACCCTGTAATCAAAAGTTGAAATTATTACTCATCATAAATAAAGTTTGAAGTAAATTAAAGCTCTATCTGCATCTACAGGCACGAACGCGTTACCTGACTGTGCGGGAGTGAGAAGGGTGAGTAATGCCATTTGGTAGAATAAATATAGGAAGCCTCCCGGTTATCCGAAAAGTCCTACGAATCCCGGTTAACCGAAAATCCATTGGTCCCATGCTTTTCGGATAACCGGGGTGTTACAGTACTTCAAAATTCGCTATCACAGCGCCAATGAAAATGGATCAAAAATTGCTATTACAGCGCCTCTTCCGGCAGAATATCTCCAAATTCAAGAAAGACCTGCTGGACATAACCACAAACCTATAAAACAAGTTTGTTTCAATTATACGTATAATTTCATACACTTTTCGATGATACAATGAGGACAGATTGATATTTTGAATAGACATGTTGTTTGGTATCTCTGACCGCTAAAACATATAAATCCGTCGAAAACCGGAAGTCGGAAAAAATTTTGATTACAATACTTTTTTCTATTATAGATAGAAGAAAGTAAAAAGAAAAAGATAGAGCATTCCCCATACTTTTAATCACCACATTGTCACTGAGAACTACAAAATTAGTTATTCAAGTTCGATTGGAATTATGTCTTCTTTCAATACAAGTTTGAAATTTTCACTACAAACACCCAATTTTGACATCATATTTGAATTCTTTGGTACATTTTACGTTTGGATACCAAACTTGAAGCCATTCGTTAAAGTATTTTAGGAGTTATGAAGATATAAAGTTTGGAACGCCTTATGTTAAATGTTGAAATCTTTTAAATAGATTGCTGCAAAACCAACTGCAATGCGGGTAATTTTTTTATGCATAACTCAAAAACTAACTGGCGAAATGAGCTATAGTTTGGGATTTGTATATTTAGCGGTTTTAAAAATCGATTTTATAATTTATTTAATAATTTATACATTGTGAAATTAATATTTGAAAATTATGCCTTGTAACCTACTGATTTTTAACAGAAATCGATTTCTAAAAACTTTAAATAAGTTATAAAATGTGCTACTATACACTACTTATAAATGTGCAGTCAAATATGTCGTAACCGCAAAAGAAAAATTATTAAACGTTTTTAATGAATTTCTGGTAGTATTACACTTTCTAAAAAAATACTTTAAAGAAAATGCAGTAAAAATATTTATAAAGACTTTTGAACATTATCACATTGCAAGGGTTTTTCCTTTCTTACATTCTGAATTTTGTTTAAATTGTAAAATATGTGCTTCCAAAATTTATTCTTTTAATTGTCTGTGAAAACATTTAAAAAAAACCAAATAATTTGAAAGATAAATATTTCTAATAAAAGTAATCATCGTTTTTCTTTGTTTTTTAATGCTTTAAGAAAGAATATAAAAATCTAATTAGTAGTCAGTAAAAAGTATTGTGATGAAAAAAATTTACACATGTTTTAACGATTTTTTTTATTGTTTCAAACAAATAGAATCTTGTTAGTGATTAGAAATAGGAAGAAAAATGCATTATTTAGACAATTCTTGGAGATGGGGGAACTTAATGTTTTATTTTTTTATATTTTTTGCATTTATAGAAAGCTTATTTAATGTTGATAAGGAATTTGCGTGATTTAACACAACGCTGTATGAATGTTAATTTCAATCATTCTTTGTTTTCATAATTATGTTGTCCAGCTTTTTTATGTCATAATTTATATTTCTATTGTGTAATTTCCTAAATAAACATATTACTACATATTCAAATACAGGGTTTGTATAAAAAAAGTAATGAGACCAAATTCGGGAAAAATTTGTATTGAAGATATCGCTACAAACATTTAAAATTCTTCAAAATAAGACCCTTGGGTGTCGACATACTTCTACAAACGAGATTTCCACGCTTAGAAGTCCTTTTCCTGAAAGTCCTTCAAGCAGCGCGTCGAAGGAGCTTTGACATCTTCTACAGTACCATGACGGTGTCTTTTGACGGCTGCTTCACTCGGGAGAACAGGAAAAAGTCCGCCGGCGCCTTATCAAGAATGTAGGGAGGGCTGGAGAAGCGTTGCGAAGCCGTTCCGGGACAGGTAGTCGTCGACTACGAAGCAGCAGTGGTTTGGTGCATTGTCATGAAGTGGCTTCTATTGGTTATAATGCCTGAACTCACTCGATTGACCATTCCCTTCAATCTTTTCATCACTTCTAAATCCAAAGAGCCCGTGACGCCCCCCCCCCCCCGCTTCAACCAACCCTAGGGTTAGGGTTTCACTAAAACCACGATACGATCCACGGGGAAGCTCATAGGCGACTGAAGCTCGGTGCATGTTGAAACTGACTTCCGCCTCCATCAAACCCGCCTGGAGCATGCGCGCTGTGACTTACAGTCCCGTCAGAAAAAAATACGCCTCATTAATTTTTATACAAACCCTGTATATTTCTTTTTACAGTTCAAAATATCATAGTTAAAAAAAAGATTTTTTTTCTTTTTCAAATGACTTGTGAAAAACCAAATTTATTAGTTTATTGCAACAGATATGTATTCTACGATCGTTCTTATACATATGTGAAATAAATTCGCAGCTTCTTAGAAACAATTTTAAGTCACAAAACTAAGCAGTTACACTGATTGACTTTCTTTGTCAGACTGGTTATATCTAATTTAAAAATATATTTTAGAATACAAAGATATTATGTATACATATGACATTTCAACTTGAAATACTATATATGCTGTAGGTGGAGGTCAAAGTTGAATGAATTTTCTCCAATAGCGTGAAAAGTATCTAGGCGAGGATTCAAATCTGGAACCTTGTAAATACGCGTCAATGCTCTAACCACTGAGCTACCCAGACGATATCCAGCCGAGTGCAAATCACTGACATGTCGGTACCCACGTCCAGTGATACCATGTATCAGTCTCAAGTTGGTAAATTATTATCCATGGTATTATTGTGTACGTATTTTCCTCGGTAAAAAGCTGCCGAAATTACAAATCCGATGGTACCAACATGTGAGTAAATTACGTCAGGCTGGATATCGTCTGGGTGTCTCAGTGGTTAAAGCACTGGTGCCTATAGCCAATGTCCCAGGTTCAAATCCTGGCTTGGATAATTTTCACTTTCTTATGTATTCAACTTTGTTCAACTATGAAAATGTATTCAACTTTGACCTCCACCTAGAATGAATACAAAGAGTATTTAAAGCTTATTTTGTGTTTAATATTAACAGAATCTAATTGTTACAAAAAAATAAACAGAAAACACTATTAATTTTTACTTAATAAATTTGTTTTTGCTTATTTAGTTTTATGAAAATGTTTAATATGTTATATTATAGTACTGTTTAGACATGAGTTCGGGATCTTTTTTTTTTTTTGTTTTGTTTTTTTTTTTTTTTTTTTTTTGGGGGGGGGGGGGTTGGAAATAGTGGTGTTAAAAGTTGTGTAATATTTCTTTTTCGGCAAACGTTCAATCCTATTGATTATATTAACTTTATTATATAGGTTTGTTATATACTACTTTTCTTAAATCTGACTATTTAAAGTACCCCCTTTTTTACATTATAATATAATTGTGTTGCGGCCCGCCGAACGTTCCAAACATATGTTTGCGGCCCGTGAGAAGAAAAGGTTGAGTATGGCTGCTTTAGATTCATATAGAGTATTTTTTCTTACATCCCATCAATAACGTATCAATTATCTTCCAAATTAATTTTTATAGGATTTCAAAACACTTTAAGAAACATAATTTTCAAATAATACGGTTTTTTTTTTTCAATATTTTAGTAGATTAAATTTTCACTTTGAGACCGAGCTCACCCGAACCAGAAGACTGGTACAAAAATCGAACATGAGCCCCTTTCGAGCCGGGGCTACGTGTACTGTAGCCAGTCTATTAATTTTCCCCTGGAACAGGTGGATTCAGTTGTGTTTTGGGCGTAGGGAGGGGCCTTAATTGAAAAAAGTATTTTCTGTGAAGAATTTTTATACCTAATGAAAATTGAAATATAATAATAAAAAGACATAAAATAGAAAATTAAGAAAAGGATTTTACAACAAAATTTGGATTTTATCTATTTTTAGGCTAATGTATTCCTTAACCATCTATACTCTGCTTTTGATTGATTGGAATTGCCCTTCTCACTCGTCATTTGTTCTCCTGCGAAATCTTGCTGCTAGTTTACAGCCATTAAGTATAGCCTATTCATTTTGCTCTCTGAGGGGTTTTTTATGTATGTGTGTGTGTCATAAAAGTTTGTTTTAAAAGGATCGTGAAAGCAATGGAGGGAAAAAATACTTGCAATGCCTTCATGTTATAATAATAATCTAAATGAAACATGCACTCTTGATGATAATTTGATGATGAAAATTTAACACTTAACTTTAAATTGTCATATACATAAATTTCCTCTTGGTTAATTACCATAATGTAATATGTTCTAAATGCTAGTACTAAAACAAAGCAAAATAAAATTGAAACTAATATTTTTTCCCTCTCAAACTACTTAAATTAATACATTAAGAAAATAAACATAAACATGAATTTATGTTTCGTATCTAAGTACATAAGTACATAAAAGTATTAAATTGTCAACGAAGTATAATTATTTCCCGAGTATGATGTAAGATACATGTGCACTACACATTTCATATTATTTCACATTATCTTCAATGTTCAAAATAAGTTGAAAATCATGCTATTTTCAAACAAATGCAAACAATCTGTCAATGAGCTTACAGTTGTATCCATGAAAGAATTTGAAATATTTGACATATAATTAAAGCATACACATACACAAAAGTCTTCTTTTGAAATAATTATATTCGGTGAACAACGGTATTAAAAATAAGATTGATCTTTTTAACGCAATATGAGCTGTTTATCTGTAATTTTTTTTTTCAGAGTTGTTGACATATATTAGGGTGGGTCAAATGAAAACATAACAGGAGCCACAGAATGAAATGGCGTAGTTTATGTTTCCAAAGCTACACACAGGGGCGTAAATCCTGGGGGGGTATGGGGGGGTGCAACACCCCCCCCCCCCCCCCCCCCCCGGAAAAAGTCAGTTGGAAATTTACCGTTAGATCGGAAAAAAGTACGTTTAGTCGGAAAAAATGGCCTAAAACCTATAAAAACTTATTTATGGGGAAAACGAAAAAATCAGTCGGAAAATAGTTCGTTTGTCGGAGAAAAATGGTATTAACCTATAAAAACTTATTCATTGGAAAAACAAAAAAAAATCAGTCGGAAGAATTCCCGTTCGATCGGAAAAAAGTATGTAAATTCGAAAAAAAAAATGGTATTAATAA
Organism: Maratus michaelseni; assembly: GCA_963931845.1. NCBI lineage: Eukaryota > Metazoa > Arthropoda > Arachnida > Araneae > Salticidae > Maratus > Maratus michaelseni. The sequence continues at coordinate 72,901,955 of OZ007590.1, read as the reverse complement.
CCTATAAAAACTTATGAATTGGAGTAATGCTTTTGTAGTTTTTAATTAAATAAGAAAAACAAGTTAGATCGAAGAAAACCTATAGAATTTTATTCTTCGTCGGATTATTTATTTTTTATTTTTTTGTAGTTTTTAATTAGAAAAATAAGAAAAAACTATTTAGAACGAAGAAAACCTGTATAAATTTATTCTTAGTCGGAAATATTACGGATTTTCCTTTTCTGATAAAACTATACAGAAAAACTTTGATTTGTCGAATATTGTGAAAACTCGAAAACCTTGATATGACGAAAAAGATATTTATATACATATTCCAGCAATGTTAATATTATTTGAAACCTTGATATTTTGAACGAAAACTTTCATATTAACGAATTTTTTCTGTGCCTTTTGACTTCGAGATATCGAGATCCAGCTGTATTTATATATAATCGGAAAGCTTTTAGTTTAGTCTGGAAATTTTAAGATATACTGACTGAAGTGAAGAAACTTCAATTTTGTATTTAACTTTAAATTTAGTTAGAGATGTGTATCACGGAATTCAGGTGATATCCGATGAAAAATCAAAACTGGATTGCAAGCATTTAGTACTTTTCCGTATCAAAATCTGAATATTTTCCACTCTACACGAATTTTACCTTTAATCGAAAATAATTATGGTTTTATTTTTTCTACTAACTAATTTTGTGTTTTCTTTTTATTTTATTTAAAAAAGATGTGACTTTTTTCTTTCTTTTTTTACGTAATTTTAGATTGTTTTAAAAATGTGTTTCAAGAAATTTATATGATACAGGATGAAAATTGAAAACACCCAAATACTTTAAAGTTTTATCTCGGAATCTGGATATTTTACAATCTATACAAGTTTACTTCTATCAGAAATAATACGTTCGTTTTCTTTTTCCTTAACCAATTGTATTCGATTTTTTTTTTGTATATATTGTTATTACTACATTTTGTTTAGTCGGAAAAAACAAGAATGACACCAAATTTTTACACTGCTTGAAAGTATGTCGTTAGAAAGAATTTTAAGCTTAAATTAAGAAATCCCGTATTTTTGACAAATTTATGTCTTTAAAATATTCCCCAAGCAAACAGATTTCCATTTTACTCAGAAAGAAATACTAAAAAGTTTTAACTGATTGCTAAAAAATAGAGATATAGGACTTCCACGCCTCTTCCAAGCTTTTCCCAATGATCACAATGTTTAAAAGTATATATTGAAATTACTTTTATAAACACGTTTTCATTCGTTTACAAATATACCAATATTAAACATGTATTGGTATATTTGTAAAGTAAGTTTCTTCGATTAGAATCAAGACAGACATGTATATACATTCATGTCCAAAATTTTAGCATATATGATAAATATATTATTATTTAAATTATTATTATTTATATATTATTATTTAAATATATATATGATATTTTTAAACATGTATTGGTATATTTGTAAAGTAAGTTTCTTCGATTAGAATCAAGACACACATGTATATACATTCATGTCCAAAATTTTAGCATATATGATAAAAACGAAGAAAGGAAATCTTAAATATCTTACGAAATTATTAAATTTTATAGATGAAATTCACAAGATAATTATGACTTCGCGTATCGAGATAGTCAAATAAGTTTTAAAGGTCTGATGTTGATTCCTTTTGAATTATTAATAAATTTATCTAAAAATTAGGGGTGAAGGTCTGTGATTAATATGTGTAGAAAAATGCAGATTGGAACTCCAAACTGCTTTGTTACATATCTTGTTATTAAACGTACAAAATTTGATTAACTTTTATTGAAGTACTAAGAAATTGATATGAGTTTTGTTCATTCGAAAAATGTCAATCTTTTAAATTTTGGCTTTTTTTAATGTCGTAGACGCTCACGGGTAGCAAGAGTCCTTATGCTTAACTCAGAACTTTATGAATTTCAATCTGGAGTGGAGTTGGAGTCTATGTTGTGATGTTTTAGTTGGCCATCAACTTGATTCTTTCAGATGGGATTAAAATAATTCCAGAATAATGTGAATAGTTTCTTGATTGACACCTATTGAAAGAGGATTATCCAGGAGAAAGGAATTATTATTTCATTTTTAGAAAAAATGAAAAGCTTTCATACCAGCCATGATTATAGCAGCCATGTCAAATGTGTGTGAATGTTATCTATAGGGCAGTTGCAATTGACGTCACCTTGGAGGTAAACAGTACAAATAGGCAGTTCTGATTGGTGGAATTACCCTTACCTCCAAGTGAATACAATGGTTGATCAGCTGATTGCAACTGCCCTATAACAAGATCATCTGAATGAGTTTAAAATGTGTCAGGAAGTTATTTGTATGAATAGCAAATCGAAAGAAATGAATTTCGATGTACTCTGAAAGTAGTATTGGGAGAAAAGAAGGGAGCGTCAATCAAAGAAGATCAAGAGATTATTCAGTGAGGACGAGAAGGAGTTTATTCGCCAGTGTGGGCAGTCTAGATTTTGAGTACTAGTGAGTTGGACTTCGTCTTTTGGTGTTTCTGAGATTGTAAAAAGATGTCTTGTAAATATTAATCTAAAATTTCACCATCCTGTCATCTTTTTACAATCGTTGTTTTGGAATAAAATTTTTTGGTTTAATGCGATATGATACGTTTAATTATATATATGCGACCATGATACCACAATGTGAATAAGTATGCCACACACAGAAAAGTAAAATGCATTAAACCCTTTATTGGTAAAAAACGGGCAACGAATCCGCAGCTCTTTAATCCAGTTTCATCAAATTTTGACACATTTAGAAACAAGATATATCACTATCAAACAAAGCAGTTTGGAGTTCCAATCGCAATTTTGTACACATATTAATGATAGTATTTCACCGCTGATTTTTAGAGACATATATTAATAATTCAAAAGGATTCAACAGTAGCGCTTTAAAACTTATTTGACTAACTCCATAAACTAAGTCATAATTATCTAGTGAATTTCATCTATAAAGTTTAATAATTTCGTAAGATATTTACGATTTCCTTTCTTCGTTTTTATCATATATGCTAAACTTATGGACATGCGTGTATATATATATATATGTGTGTGTGTGTGTGTGTGTTTGTACAGTAGAACCTCGATTATCCGACCCTCGTTTAACCAGAATTCTCCATAAACCGACGTCGATTTCCTGACCCTTTTTTCTTCAGCCTTTTTTTTTTAATTTTCACATTCCTTGTGTATACAAACGGTCATTTTCGAACTATCAGTACAGAGATAAATATTCTCTTTCTTAGAATTCCTTTGAAATTAGCTTGAGCTACCGCAAGCTCCGATCCCGGTATAAGTGTACTCTTCTCCCCACCCTCTACACACACTCCCTGTGTACACGTCCCTGTTCTAAACAAAAACACTCCCATTTCGAAATTTTGTAGGCCATATTGCGGAATGCCAAAACATTCGAATGTTATTGCACCCTCTGATTGTAAGCAAGCGCAGGGAACAAAACCCCTTTTGTTATCTTTTCACAAACAGATCTTTTTCACAGCTGCAGAATTTAAAAAGGGGGAGGAGAATTTTCATGTATAATTTGAATTTAGATATTTATTTAGCAGTTTAAATGGTCATAATAGCAGTTCGATGACGGTGCTACATATTAAACTACATGATTATTGATAAATTCTCGACTGTCCGAAAATTTCAATTATCCGATCTAGGTTCGATCTAAATTACGTCGGATAATCGAGGTTTTTCTGTACACACACACACACACGCACACACACATATATATATATATTATATATTAGTTGGCATTTTGTTTTTCATAGTACTCGGAAATTTTCCTTCTTGGACTCGGAAATTTACGAGCCTACACCCCCCCATGTAAGTACGGTGGTTTACGCCCCTGGCTACACAAGTACTTGTCCCATTGTTTCACTAAGCGGTGAATACCTTGCTGATATAAGTCATTTGGCTGTGACTGGAATTAGTTACAAACATTGTCCATGACTTCGCTTTCCGAGTGAAAATGGCGACCCTTCAATGCCTTTTTAAGTGTACCAAATTAGGCTGACGAGTAAGATAGGCTGCCTTTTGCGTTAGACCGCTAGAGTTAAATAATGCTTTTTCACGCACCTGCATTCATGCATTTGAGAGTCACGTGACTCAAACTGTCAGGAAAAAAAGGAACACACGTAAAGCACCGCGGCAGCCTGTCTTTTTCATTTGCCTCGGAACCAAAGATATGACTGCGAAATGACGTTGTGACACTATGATGACGAGCTGACCTTGACCATTTCGCGTATCATCGTCATTCATAGCTTCCCATCCCTCGCGCAAATGTTTGTGCCAGTCCTGCACACTAGTCAATTACACTGCATGTATTCCGTACTCTGCCTTTATCCGCCGATGCACTTCGCAAATTGCAACTTCTTCTGCCACTAAAAAACGAATAATAAGGAAAGGTCATGTTTACAACAAACAGTTCCATCGACCAATCTACCACTACATTTTTCTCATAGCGATCATTGCACGAATCGTTAATGATCATAAGCCAATCATATCATAGACCAGTTTAACGTAAACCAATCAAATCGCATCATCTCATGTGTACCGCAGGAGTCATAAAGAACGAATAGGATTTTCTTGGGAACCAACAGTAATTTAACCAACAGTGACGTCACCTGCCCTTTCCTTATACTACTTTGCTCTCCTTTATTCCAAACACTTCGCAGACGCAGATGAATAGGGCAGTTGCAATAGACGTCATGTTGGAGGTCACACACTACAAATAGGCAGTTCTGATTGGTTTAACTACCCTGACCTCCAATTGAAGTACAATGGTTGATCAGCTGATTGCAACTTCCCTATAACAACCAATTACGTGCCGACTGCCAGCGCATACCACGTGCTATGGCGCGACAACCTAGAGAACAAATTTATTTCCACAGTAAGGGTACTCTACCTCTACACAAAGATGTCGTCACACTCATACAAAAATAAATCAAATTCTAACCATTGTGGTGTAGCGAGTGTTAATTTCAAACACAAAAATTCACTCACAGCTAAACTAATAAAGAGTCCACTGGATTCAATTAAAAATTATTTAATTAAAAAAAATATTATGTACAAGTTCTTTGTGATTTATAATATTCAATCGTGATCTTCATAATCACCGCAGAATAAAACACTTCTGCTTTCAATTAACACATATCTGTTCCACAGCGGAAAGCACTAAATAAACATCTCACTAAAACCGGAGCTGTTTACAAGCGAACCTCATCGCTCGCTTTCCAACAACAGACTCCCCGCTTCTCTACGTCTACGTGTACACTGTCCACTGGGGGTAAGGGCGGAAGTTCTCGGTCATTGCTCCAAAATGACCAACCCCCTCCCCACTTCTGCGAGCATCTTCTAACGTTCAGAAGGAAACAAGCATTCTTTTGGAGAAATACTGCACCCTGCAGCCGTTGTTACACCATCGTTCCGTTTTCATTTAATCCTCCTTTATAGATAATATACCTATTTATGCACAATTAGTATTTTTCTTATTACATTTTGAAGATATTTATATGTAATGCTGGTTGAAGTATCATAGTTGAGATTTATTTCAACAGAGCGAAAAATGCCGGGACCAGGACTCGAACCTGGGTATTTTGGCATTTTTCGCTCTGTTGGAATAAATCTCAACTATGATACTCCAACCAGTAATGTAATTTTACTAGTTGAAAATACTTTCCCATCTTCATTATTTATATGTATTTTTAACATAAACATATATTATCCAAGAATAATTTTCTCTTTAAATTTAAGTTGAAAGTTCCAGTGTTTTGAAGACAGTATCATGAATTATTCACGTTTTGTTTATTATTGTGATAACTAAACGTCAAATCTAAGGGATATAAACGTTTGTATTTACGTTTTGAAGAATTTCCTAATGCATAAAACAAATATGTAACGCTTTTAGTTTCTGATACAAGAAAGTTCACTGTTTTAAATTAAAATGACATTGCATAGATGTTTTATGAATCCTATATTTCCGACAGAATTTATCATAAATATGAGATACAAATGTAAAAAAAAAAAATAAGATTTTTTTTTATCGTAACATTTACTGGGTGATATATTTTTACATTATACATTCATTTGACTTGTTGTGAAAAGTTTTTACTTTTACATCGCCATTTTTTGAAGTGTAATGTTTTTTCGTATGTCTTTTGTGGTAATAAATAGTAATACTTTTGATAGAAATGGTATTATGTCGAATTTTTATTTCTTTCAATCTTGAAAAATATTTAAGGCTATCACTACATTCTTTATATAAATTTATTAAAAAGTTGTTAAACGCATTTGTTACTGTGTAGGTTATATTTATTTATTTTAATATCTCCAAAATTTATTTTTGTTGATTTAAATTGTATCATTTTACTGTATCATTAAACCCAAAACATATTTGCATTTTTTTACATCTAAATTTCTCAAAAAACTTCTTTCATGGATTTTCACGTGTTCTTGTTCTTGTTCTTGTTCTTGTTTCTAAACTTATATTCTACCAATATTCATATTATCAATCAAATTTTATTCCACGATTGGCATGACTTATGGCCTATGCTAGGGATTGCAAAAATCCAGTTCAAAAATTCTCCGCTGGGCCTAATCACAATAGAACGAATCTGAAATTTATATAAATAAGTAATTCTGCAAAAATATCATTTGAAATGTTACCGATTTTATTATAGATATTATTATTATATTTGTCTGGTATAATAAACATGTAAAATGATTACTATATTTACAATAAAAACATAGAATAAAAGTTTAAAATTTTGCAGCAGTGAGATACAAATGCAAAAGTCAGCGTGGTCCCTTTTCTGCCTACCACAATAATATTCGTTTTAGATTTCCCATGTAAATGTTGTACAATACGTTTACCATAAAGATTATTCTTAGGAAATAGTGGAAGCCTGAAACGTGTCCTCTTCGACCCTTCCAAAAGTAATTTTTCACTACTTGGTTTAATATTAGTTTTTACAACAAAGTTCGGCACGTTATTTTATGTAATGGTATTTATATCGTGTTTAAAATCTTAGAATAACTAATTTATAAAATCTTCCGATTTATCTTTACGTTCTTATTAATCTGAAAGGATTTAAAAGTAAAAATTTCTTTTTTTCGATATCATATGGAGCGCACATAAAACTTTTTAAAAGTATTATTTTACAAATGTACTTAAAATTTACTTGACTTGTACGTAGACTTTCCAACATTATTTTAAACAATTCAACAATGACTAATTTCTGATTCGTTATTTCAGATGATTGCAGAAATCCAAAATAAACTTACTAAAAAAGAGCCCATTTCAGGTTACATTAGTATAATTTGTCTGTTTATAAAATATTGCGGCTGTATAAATAGCCAAATAGTAACAGCAATCCAGCTCTTCCCTACATTGTTTATATGAGAAGATTGTATTCTCGTGAAAGGATTCTGGTTATACATGTCGATATTTTATAGTGCTTTGTGGTTTCTTTCCAAATTAAATAAATCAAGCATTAATCGCAGATTAAATTTAACTATTTTCAAAGTAGCTTCCTTCAAATAGCTTTACATACATTCTCAAATAGGCCATATATAGAGTCCGCACTCTTGCACTAATTAATAAGAAAATATTTTATCCGCAGACTATTATATGTAAAAATAGTCATATACTGGCTGCACAAAACAAAAACAAGATAAATACTTTTATTATTATTAATATGTTTGCCCAGAATCTTTTAAAATATATTTTGTAGTATTTTGCAGCTTCCAAATCATAATCAATTTATTTTCAAAAAATTCCATTTAAAAACCGAAGATTTACAGCAAAACAATGCAGGAGACAAAAGTTATTTTCATTATTTTCGAAATACTTTATCGTCTTCTAAATAATGCGTTTAAAATTTTAATGATCAGACAAACATATCGCATTGAGTGCATTTACGAAACAATTTGAATTTTAGCTTCAATTAAAATTCTCTTTGTCCAGACTAACACAGTGTTCATTTCATTTAGAGATGAATAATTTCATGAACATTTCATTTCATTTTAATAGTTAAACAAGTGTATGATGTTATAGATCATATAGGTCATTGTCTTCAAGAATAGTTTTAAAATATGCTTAAAATTTTAATGAAGAAAGTTTCGAGCTATTAAATTTGAATGAAATGCGAAATGTTATAATTTATATTTAAAGATATTTCAGAAAATGAAACGGGAAAATAATACCATTTCAATTAATACTTTACGTAGACATTTAAATTAATTTTTATATATTTCAAAGAAAATTAGTTTGAAATGTTTATTATCTTGCAGTTTTGTGGGATGTATGGATAAACACAGAAAATTGACATATGTACGTTCATTTATGTATGTACGGCGTACATACATATTGTATGGTGCGTACATGTTGTATGGTGCATACATACTTCTGCATGTATAGATCGGATATTTAACTTCTATCATCACTCGGAGAATTATCAAAGAAAGACACTGTTACTAGAGATCAGCCATATTGTACTTTATACTATCCTTTAATTTAAATTTTTAAATTTTTAAACATGATTATTTTTTATAATTCCATACATGAAATATATCCATTAATTAGGATTGGCTATTTTGTTCAGTAATTATAGAAACATGAGAGAGGTTTTATATAAGGAGCAAATCTTGCAAATCCGCTTGTCCTTTTCCTCAAGACTGTTGTGAAATTTAGAAAATATACAATTTAAGGTAAACATTACAAATCTCTCTTTCAAATAACGTTTATGCAATAGCTAGTTAATGTACCATAAAAAAATACAATGAGTCTTTCCCGGTGGTTAATACAATGAGTATTAGACGTTTTAAGAACAAAATTCATTAAAATAACGTTGTTATATGCGTTAAAACTTACTCTTTAAGACATTCAAATTATTGTTAATGTTATCGAAGAGAGATTCTTTGTTTATGTTATCATTATAAGATTTGAATTTTAGTTAAACTGAACTACAGATATCTTCATTTTCTAGAAGACTACATCTACGTCCTTCGGTTGATTGAATTTAGGCAATGGTGCAACTTACGTAAATACAGATCGTCTGTTTCACTTGCAGGAGCACTCAGAGAATCATCAAAGAAAGAAAATCTTATTATAGATCAGCCGTATTGAACTTTTTTTCTTCGAGGACCGCTTTAGGTGGGCCACAAAATAAAGTTATATAAGAACAAAGATATAATTTAAATATTAGGATAGCAAAAGTAGTATAGTTGCCTCTCTTTATTTAGTGCTATGATATCGCTCATTCGGATATCTTGCTCTTTATCAAAGTCTTCCAAGAAAAAATAATAAAATTCTTTACCTTAACCACATTTTTTAAGTAAGTACATATGAGGCATTGATAACTAGAGTGTACCAACCTCGCCAACTATGATTTTAAGGAAAATGCTTCCCCAAATTTTTCCAAACATTTTTAGACCAGTTCAACCAATGCCAGAGGAGAACCTGCTTATTCAGAAACATATGGTAATTAATTTGGCAGTGTCAGAGTGGATGAAGCCACGTGATCCACTTTTGCATTGTTAACTTCATATCCAAGTTACGTTGGATCATCTGTCAAACTAGTTTTATCACCTTGAATACTTTCCAAATTCATAAAATTCATATGAGAGTGGTTCAACAGGTGGCATGACATACAATGCTTTCACACTTCAAACTCATTTTTCACAAAACTTGGGGGTTTTCCATTCTTGTTCTCAACACGTCGTATGTTAATAATAAGAAAAATAAATGTTATTGTTTAATTTATTGAGGAAATTTTATGCGCGTACGGGAAGGACGGGAAAAGTGGTCACCCAATATAATAACGTCACCAGAACGCTGGCTTTGCGTGGTTTGTGGTCAAACTATTTCGTTTGATGGCAGTGAGTAACCAGACAATCGTTGAATAATGTGGTTCCACGCTTTATAACTTTAGAGCGGGTTTTCCCGTTTTTGAAGTTTGTGATATAAGGTAAGTGACTTATATTACATACAATTAACAATAATCTGTTGCACTTGCATTTATTTATTGAATGTGTAAGGAAAGAGTATGTTTTCAGCATCACATTGGTGGGTGAGTGGTCGTTGACTGTTCATTAGTTTCCATTGTAGAACGTATTTTCTGGCATGGCTCCCAAACGAGCAAAGTGGTCAGGGTAGTGACTGTTGATTGGATCAAGTGATGAAGGTTGGATCAGGTGAAATGTTTGTCGCCTCTGGGCTCATGAGGCCTGTTCACTTCGCGAAGAAGATGACGTGGAGTTTGTTTGCGAAAAATGCTGTGTTTGATTCTGATTTATAATTCTTTATATAGGTTTGTCAAACTCTTATTGGATTTTCATACCATTTTCAATCTTTAATATGTTTTATACGATTTGTTATGACAATAAAAATGTTCTAATCATTTAAATAGTGATTTCAATCTTTTTACACCTGTAGGGCAAAATGACCATGGAGTGAGTGACCACTTTGCCCGATCTAGACGGGCAAAATGGTCATTTCGATCTTTTTTGGAAAAAAAACAAATTCTCACTTCCACTTTATTATTTCATAAAAATTATAAATACCCTTAAACCCCTTAAAAAATTATAAATACTCTTAAACTCCTTAAAAAATTATAAATACCCTAACCCTTAAATACCCTAAGTAGTCACTCTAGTTCAATGCAAAGTTTCAGTTATGTATATGTATTTGAAGGGGTAACAAAAAATCACAAAACCTTAGGGTGACCACTTTGCCCGTCCTTCCCCTATAAGTTAAAATTTTGAAAATAAATGTAAAGCATTTATTTGTAAATTAGCATATTTGTTATTTTTAATGCCCTCTTTTATAACTCGCTATCGGAGGTGGCGCATTTTTCTGTTCTCCATATAAGCGAAATATAATGAGAGATTATTGTATAACAAAGTAATATAATAATTTAACATAATTAGTTTTAGCTACATAATAAAACCTCTTATAATAATGCAGATTTTCCAATTGCTAAAAATAAGTTCTAAAGAGAGATGTGGGTAGAAATTGATGTCTGAGCCCATTTAATTTTCATGCCCTTTTCAAAGATTATAAATATGAATATAGGATTGTGTGTCTCTAGCCGCACATAAAACGTCGCTGAGCCTCAGGTTGAATATAGCTACACTAGATATTTCCTTTTTATTGTTTAGATATTAACGAAGTAGCTTTTAAAATAGACCTAAGATGGAAAATATCGGATGTACATAATTAAAGTCCACGTATTCTGAGCTGTCTGTAGTCGAAAATATTCATCAGAAAAATATATAATTCGGAATGCATCGAAATGAAAGGATGCGAAAAACATAATTAATTTCAAAAATTTCCACTAGAAGGTATTTTCGGATAGAATTTCGGTATATATGCAAATTTTAGCAAACAAGTGGTGTATCTGCTCACGCATCATGAAAATGTATAATAATAAAGATCGAAAAGTATGTGTGTAAAGAAGTATATGTGTATGACTTTAGGCTGTGTTCTGAAGAGACCGCTACACAAAAAGCTACAAAATTTGGTAGGAAGGTACCTCTATGTATGTAACTAAGAACCTCGAAGCCCAATTTTGGAGTTTCTAATTAGATTCTTTTATATAACTAGCCGATCCCGCGCAGAGTATCTGCACTCTAGTTTCTACTTTTTTAAATACTATATGCATATTAGAACACACGAATTTCAGCATTATATGTATAAATATCATACATAAAAACTTCTCCACTTAGGACTGGGTACTTATATATACACATCATAAAATATGGACATAATTTAGAAATATGAAAACAGAGTTATTTTTTCAGCATCGTGCATGTAAAAACCTGTGCATGCACACAATAGTTGCTGGATACTCTTTAAAATTAAAAAAGTGTATACATATTATATTGAAAATATCTACACCATTCGCAATTAAGAAAACATTTTTATCTTTTTTTTTTTCTGCATCGAAAACGTTTTTATATACACAATTGTAAATTTCAGAGCTCGGAGTTATCATTAATTTAACATTATTAATTATAACATTGACAAATTGTTTGTCGCTGTTAGTATGGATCGTTCTTTAAGCTTTTGAGGTGTCACCGTTAAAAAATCAATGTTACTGAAAAGTTGCTGCACTGGATCTTGTATATCTGGATAGCAAAAAGGGGGCAACTAAATACTTTTCCCACTTTGACATTCGCCAACCTGTAATAGCCAACTTGCTAACTCTCTCTCTGTTTGAAGGCCACACATATTTTCTGTAAGTTGCATAATGTAAAACCTTCTCTTCTTTATGCACCTTGAAACTGTTAGTGATATTGAACCTCTAAAAATAACAGGTAGGACTGACTTGATGGAAATCTCCACCCAATAAGATTATTTTATTCATTTATTATTATTATTTATTTGTTGTTACTCAATCTATATTATAAATAACAAATATGTGCATCCGTAACATTGACGTCATAACGATGTGGACAACAATGAGATTAAACTGCATGAGGTACAACAATGGAGTTAATTATTAAAACACACATAAACAACGCCTGCATTCAGCAATTAAAAATACACAAATATTATAATACAGACATACATATTGTATTTATTGTATGTATGTCTGTATTATAATATTTGTGTATCTTTAATGGAGTTAATGTTTTTATCAGTAACAAAATGGCGCTTTTCTTGGTTTGATTTCTCATTTTATTTTCTTTTCTTTTTAGGAAGTAGCTACTTTTTTAAAAATAACTAAGAAAAATTACTGGCCATTTTTTACAAAAATTGTATTTTCGGATGCAAAAAAAATTTCTACATATGTGTGGTGACTTTTAAAATTGATACCTCAAATACTTTTCTTAATATTCGCAAATAAGTGAAAACAAACCCCTCATTGCCATCGGCAAATGATAAATAATCGCAATTTCTGTGCCACGTACGATAGCGTAATATATATATAGAATTTTTATGCGATTTTTCACGTTTTGCGCCGATTTTTCCATATTAGTAAAAGGAATGAGGTTTCAATCTTTTAGTACAGTAAATTTCAATACAGAAAATTTTGTACTCTTTTCAATCAAGTTTATGCGGAAGTCGTATAGTGATTTTTGAATTTTTCGCGAATTTTTTAATGCGAGCTTTAGAGTTTTTTCACGTTTTGCGGCGAATTTTCAATATTAGTAAAAGGAATTCGGTTCAAAATTTTTAGCCTAATGTCGTAACTTTTCGCCTCCTCAATTTTTTAATTTTTATCGATTTTTATTGAAATTTTTAGCGATTTTTTAACATTTATAAAAGAATTCCGGTCACAATGGTTGAGCTTACTATGATAAATTTTGTCTTCTGGTATTTTTACATTTTAGAGAATTTTAAGGCGATTTCTAGCATTTTCTTGCTTTTCGTAGAGATTTTTTTATATTTGTAAAAGTTGTTACATTGTTAACTTTAGTCTTCTTTTCAATGAAGTTTATTCTGAATTCGTAGAGCGATTTTTTATTTTTTCGAATTTTTATGCGATTTTTAGCATTTTTTCGCGTTTGGGCTCGTTTATTTGACATTTGTTGAAGAATTCCACTTAGAATGTTTCAGTCTATTATATTAAATTTTGTCCTCTTTTTCATAAAGTTTATTCACAATTAGTACAGCCATTTTTGAATCTTTCACGAAATTGTTTATGTGATTTTTAACGATTTTTCGCGTTTCGCAGCGATTTTGTTACATTTGTGAAATAATTCTGGTTACAGTGTTTTAGTCCAGTATAGTTAATTTTGTGCTCTTTTTAATAAAGTTTATTTAGAACTCGAATACAGATTTTTGAATTTTTCGCAAATTTTTTATGCGATTTTTAACGATTTTTTGCGTTTTGTGACATTTTGAATTTTTTGACATTCGTGAAAAAATTACGGTTACAATATTTTAGCTTACTATACTAAATTGTCTTATCTGTTATTTTTTTAATTTTGAGCGATTTTTAAATTGATTTTTAGCGTTCCTTCGCGTTCTGCGGCGAAATTTTGATATTTGTGAAAGAATTCCGGGTAAAATATTTTAATCCACTTTAATAAAAAATTGTCTTTGCAATTTTTGAATTTTTAGCATTTTATCACGTTTTGAGAGATTGCTTGACATTCATAAAAGGAATTCGCTTTCAAACTATTAGCTTAATATAGCAAATTTTTCCACCCGCATTTTTAAAAATTCTTAGCAATTTTTAAGGCTTTTTTGCGGTCCGTTGCGATTATTTGGCATAAGTAAAAAAAGTCCTTCCGGCCTGTATCAGGAGGAAAAGGTAGCTTTCCTATATCTTCGTTTTAAAATTTTAGCTAATGTTACACGAAAACAGCAAGTTAAAATGCAAAGAAACGTTTACAAAAGATTCGTTAATACTGAATTTGAATAAGAATTTCGCCAAATTATTGAGCAATAGCCAAATTGGCTTCATTTATAAAGACTTATTTTGGTCGCCAAATGTGGCGATATTTCGCCAAATTTCACAAATTTTGCTAATTTTGGCGCCAATTTTGCCAATTTTGGCGCTAACGGATATGAATATATAGCTTTATGCGTATGATTGGGAAAATTATTACAACAATGAAAGAAAATAATTTACGAATAATCGCGTTAATGTGCTGTTTTGTTTAAAAATGTCAGCCACCCTAGAATTTCAAACTGCTCTATCTCAGTCATTTTTTAAGACAGATGTAAGCCAAAAAATTCTCTGGAATCCTTGTATTAAGGCCTAACACGTAATTAAAAAATAAATTTGAATTTTTAACTTTTTTGTGTATTTATTTTAGTTTTAAATTTTTAAATGGCCGCCATCTTGAAACAAAATGGCGGACCAAGCTGGCCAACGAACTCGGTCGAGACATTGGTGACCTTAATACACACAATTAGTTTCATCAAAATCGATTTATAAATACGAGGGTTATCGTATGACATAGATCAGATATATATATATATATATATATATATATATGGATATATCTATATATATATATAAATCAACATTTGAACGGAGGGTGGTTTTGGGGTCTGGGGGTCATGATCGGTGAAAATATATCGAAATTTTCCGGAACTGCTTTCCTCCGAACGGCTGCAATAGGTAGCTTTATACTTTTTTGTATTGAAAGCTACCTAATAATTTGATTTTAAACCTTTAGCCTAATATTGTAAATTTTGCCCTCCGGGATTTTTATTGCGATTTTTAGATGGGTTTTTTTCTCGACGAATTTTGACATTTGTGAAAGAATTCCGGTTACAATGTTTAGCCCACTGCTCTAAGCTTTGTCCTGGGTTTGAATTTTTAGCAATTTTTTATGCCATTTTTAGCGGAGTTTTTTAGATTCGTGGCGCTTTTTTCACATTTGTAAAAATAATACGGATTTAACCTTGTAGCACAATATTGTAAATTTTGTTCTTTTTTCAATAAAGTTTATTCCGAATTGTCACAGCTATCTTTGAATTTTTAGCACATTTTTATGCGATTTTTAGAGTTTTTTCGCGTTCTGCAGTGATTTTACAACATTCGTATAAGACATCATGTTTTAATCTTTTAGTCCAATATAATAAATTTTGTCCTCGGCGACTTTTGAAATAAGTTTTTACGATTTTTAGCGTTTTCTCACGATTAGCTGCGATTTTTCTACATTAGAAAAATGAATCCGGTTTCAATATTTTAGCGGCTAGAGAATCTTTAGGCTAAGCTATCCCAATATAGTAAATTTTTTTCTCTGTTCAATAACGTTTATTCGGAATTCGTGTAACGATTTTTAAACTTTTCGCTACTTTTTATTACGATTTTTAGAATTTTTTCGCATTTCGTGCCATTTTTTGACGGGCTCGGGCAACATCGGTCTGGCGGATCGACTAGTGTTAAATAAAAAGACGCAAGGAATCTCTTGTCAATTTTATGCCTTTTCCTCGGAAAATGTCGGGCAGTTTACAAAATAGTGCTTTGCTGGTGAAACGTTTTTATCAAAACAGCGATTCCGCAGCAACAGCGTTGTGCATGTGCATGTTTCAAGGATTGTAAAACATCGAAAAAAATAAATTGTAAGAGTAAGTACTGTAAAGAATAAATTGTAAAACTGCAATGGTTACAAAAGGATTACGAGAAATGATCAGGAAATTTGAGGATTGTTGAGTATTCGTTCTGGAAGTGGAATAAACCCTCTTTCTAGAGAAGTAATTGGAGATGTTGCGCTCATGATAGAACATGACAGGGCTTCAAACTCATATCAGCCAATGCTACTGTTCATAGTATTCTTCGGAAAATTTTGCGATATTACCTCTATAAAATGTCCCATATTCAGAAGTTGTTGCCATCTGGATGGCTCAATGAACACGCACAATTACCGCATCTGGGATGAAGAAAATCTTCTTCGATTCTACAAGTTCCTTTGCATTTTTAGAAGGTTGTGGCATGGTGTGTATTTACTGTCGAATTTATGTTCTATTCTCGTGTTTCTTCTAAGAAATAACGCAAAGACGTCTGGTGATATGCTCCGTAACTGGAAAGCATTATGCATCTCTGCTAGAGAGTAACATTGCCCCGTCTCTGCAAGCACGTCATTGCCTTGGCAGAACAATTTTCATGTAGGATGGAGCTTCCCCACACATTGGTATTTTTGTTAAAAAAGTCTTTAGGAGTCATTTTACAGAATATCATGTCATCAATCGATCGCAATTTTCGTCATGTCTGGCGATTCCCTGCAATTTTTGGCTGTGCAGCTACTTGAAACAATTGGTCTGTCGTGACAATGCTATACCATTGCTAGAATTCAAGAAAAGTTACGCCCTCAACATTTTCAAAAATTCGGTGCATGTGACTGTTAAACATGCTGCGTTATTTTACAATTTCAAACGGTACTTGACAATAATGATCAACAGTACGTGTCTTAATAAACTAATTCTACAGTTAATTTGCAAAATTTTTTGAAAAAATTAATCAATAATACACCCACAATTGTCTACTTTTGAAATATTTTTTTTCTGCTAAATGCCTTTCGCATTAGACGCATTCCAAATTTATTTTTTTCATAATTTAGACCCATTCCAAATTTCATATTTTTCTGATGAATAGTTTCGACTACAGACAGCTGTGGGTAGATGAACGTTAATTATGTACACACAGTACTTCTCGTCAACAGAATAAGATTATTTACACACCGCTTTTTAGCTCACAGGCAATCAAAGCCTGAGAGCTAATGTGTCCGCCAGTTCTGTATGTACGTACGTATGTATGTATGTACGTATATACGTATGTACGTATGTATGTATATATGTACGTATGTACGTAACGTCAGAACTCTTGATAAAAATAATCATTTTGCATCAAATTTTGTTTATAGGTTCATTGTGATATGGCGCCTCCCTGATTAGTTTTGTGGGTTCATTGGTTAAATATAAAGGGGGAGGGGGACGAGGGGTGTAGTGTAATGTTTCAAACACGTTGTGTTGAAAAGGCCGACCACGTGCTAACACGTGGTGACGAGATCACAAGTGAAGAACCGCAAAATATAAATATTAAAATGAACCCAAGGTCTCACGCTCGCTATTATTTTAGCGATGGACTAACACATAATTAAAATAAGTAAAAAGGAACTCTCTCACCCATTTTTAGCAGGAACGATGCGATGTATAAATGACTGAGAATACAGCACACTCATTTTAGGAAAAACTGAGACAAAAAGCCTTTTTGATGGTAAAAAAAACAGGAGATGATTTATTCATCTATAAAACTCTGAATAGGTGAGGGACTCCGGTGACATCGTGTCCTCCATGACTGATGAAATTGAATAAGATAAGATCTCCCAAACTACACTGAGCACATCCTGAACATAACTGATTTTAACATCAGCGCGAAGTGCCGAGCCGGTTACCCTTGGCGATAAAACCCGCGATCGTCCAATAGCGATGCGCAGAAACGGAGCGAGCTCTGAAAACACGCCAACTGTTGGCGCGCGCCAAAGAGCGATGAACCTACCGCAACGCGTTCCTCGGCGAAGCATGTGGAGCGCTTTTGCCGGATCGAAGGAACGGGAGAAGCGGTGAGCCGATGACGAATTCCCCACGAAACTGCCGCGATATGCATCGAATGAAATGTGAAATATCGGCGTTTGACGAAAGTTAAAATGAGAAAGGAACAGCGTTGGCAGACAATGGATACGTTAAATTAAAGATAATTAAAAACGCTGATACGGGGATAATTAAATACTGAAAGAAACATATTAAAATTAATAAATTTAGAGATTTAATGGGAAATTGAACACGTGCAATCGTACACATCGCGATTGCGCTAAAAATGTTGCGATTACATCGTGACATATTCCCCCGCAAATGAAAAATTTGTAAAATTTAGACTGGGAATGAAAAATTTGACTGGGAAGCGACCATTTTACATGGGCGAGAAAAATTTGGAAAAAGGAAAAATTTTGAATGTGAAGGAAAAATTTTGCAAAATTTAAAAAGAGGAATTTGAAGCAAATTTAGCAACAAATACGAATTTTGACTATGAATGAAATTCCAACACTGCTGAACATGGGAGTAAAACGAGTCACCAGAGAATACACGGGATTAACAAAGACGACTATACAATAAGTCGTATAAATGACACAGTAAATTTCTGTTGTAAATGAAATAAATACAGTAATATATATATAAACAGTACATTATTACATAATTTCAGTGATGCATATTAAAAATTACCTTCTGTGAGACAAACACAATTTCATAATTAATTTGACATATTAAGATTAACAATAATACTTCACCATTGGTAATAAAAAAATTTCTTTTAACCATAGAAAACATTTTAAAAGCATGACACAATTAGTTACATGTAAATTCGTTGTGAGTAACACTAATTTTTTAGAATAATAAGTAGATTAATACATTAATTGATAAAAATGTCACAAGAAAAATACATTATGTGCAATAGTAAATAATTTTTAAATGTGAGGAAACCAACTGTCATTGTATTGACAGTGATGAAAAAATTTAAACTTTCCAATTATCAAAAGTTGAAAACCAAGAGTTAAGTGCAAAACACTTTGGATTGCAATACTTAAATGAATGAAATGAAAGGAAGTAGAACATAATGCTAATGATTAGCAAATGAAACAACGTTCCAACTATAAGAATAATTAAAATGGAACACACATGTACAGAAGTACAAACTTATAAAATTATCCTAACAGATTTAATTGAATAGTTACTGAAATGAATATTAAACGTACAATTTGTAACCTGTAAGTAAACACAGTATTCATACATACTTTATAAAGCCTAAGCACACAGTGAATTGAAAACAACTCCATATCATGAACATTGAATGGAAAAGTACGAATGCATGAGACACCATTGTATAACATTACACGATTAAAAATGTGCAAAAAAAATTATTTGACTCAAAATTATGAGACAAAACCATTGAATAAATATTAATACCTTGAAAAGGATGTTATGAAAATGAGGAAAAATTATATATGTAAAATTGCAATAAGAGCAGGTTGAAGTAAAAATTAAATGCATCAAGTAGAAAATTATTGGTAAAATGCTGTAAGAGAACACATTGTTTATACACCATAACCTAAAATTTACCATCTTTTTTTTTTTTTTTTTTTTTTTTTGTAGTTATGCAAACCTATATATACATACTTAGGTATATGAACATATCCTTTTTGGATAGTTGTTGTAAATGAAAAATGTAAGGCCTTACGAAAAACATAAATGCATAATTAGCTTTTCAATATTTCAAAAATTTGACTATGTGTACACATCGATTGCTTTGAAATTGATACTTAGCAAAGGTATGATTGTTCATTAGGTACCATGGAACAAACATATAAGTGCAAAGAAAATAATGTCAAGCGCTTGAACTAAACACATAAATATACACAAAAGTTGAAAAAACAATTAATAAAGGGCTAGCAAAAATTATAAAAGGGGGAGTTGCAACTCATGAGTGATTTAAATAAGGGCTAGGGAAATACACAAAATACAATTATAAGAACAGTAAGAAAATACAAAAAAAAATCTGTCAAAAAGACAGGTGCCAATCGAAGATATAAAAAATATAGTTGAATAAGTAAAGATTTGCACGAAATATACAAACTGTATATCTCAACCTGTTATATAAAAAAGGATTTAAGCTTGAAAAAAAACTTTATAAGTTGAAACATTGACCAATAAATTACACAAAAATAGATACAAATAATTTAAATAGTTGTTAAAAATTGTTAATTTAAAATGAAAAAATACCTTGAGATAAATAAACTTTACAGATGATTATGCTGGAGCCACATCAACAGGGAAACAGAAAATTGTGATAGTATGCAAATAAATATTGCATATGTTAAATATTTACGATAATTACAAATTAAGATGCTGCAAAAGGAGTTCTTTAAGAGAACAGTTCAGGAATGTTATTTATGTTAGGACTTAATCTTGCAGAGTTCAAGGCAAAGGTGAGTACTAGTAGATGAAAACAGTTCACGAAAAAGACAGAGAAATTGCAGTTAAGATGAAACACTAGCTGGAGCACACGTTACTGGTTCAGGTACGAACTTTTAAAATTGTGAATAAATTAAGGAAAAGCAGGGATGAGCAGCGGTACATGCCAGAGGAGAGTTTACAAAATGTCATGAAAGATTCATAGCAGTACCACTCCATTGGGTACTATGCACTCTCTCTAGCACGTACACATATTTCACAAACGGGAAAAACTTGAACACACTATGTAGAGAAAAAAAAACTGTTGAATGTGGAGCAGACACAAAAGGATTGGGTTTGACTATTTTATAAGGCTTGAGCTTAACCTAAGCCTAACTTTTGAAACAAATAATTTAAAAGACTCACATGTTGGCGAAAATGCCGGATGGTCAACATTAAAGTTCCGTTTGTAGAACTGATTATTTGCTATACAGTTTTTGCATTTCGGAGGTTTTGTGCAGTGGCCTGGTTCATGTGCTTCAGCACACCAGGGACATGCACGTGACTTTTTGCAAGAACTTGCAACGTGGTTGAAAGATTGGCAATTATAGCACCGGATAATACGGATAAACCGTTTCACGAAAACGTTCTGTTCACCAATTTTCAAAGTCTTGCAGTTCACAAGTAGTGTGGCGATGTTTGCAGGCACTTGAAAGATGTAATTGTAGTTGTTTGATTTTCTTGCTTTATTTTTCTTTATGAAATTACATGAAGGGGTAAAGCCAGCAGTATCCGATATTGCTTGGATGATATCAAGGATACTATATTTCTCATCAATGGCATAAATGATGATTTTAGGTGGCTTGGAGCATTTGTTAAACGAAGAATTAGAATTACTAGAAGAATTTAAAGTAGAATTGTGAGCCTGAAGAGACTTTACTGCAGGGGATTTTAAGGTGGAATTTAATATGGAGGTGTCATGTTCACACCTATGAACACAGGGATCCAGCACTATAGGAGTACAAGCTGGGGTGTTGCACGTCTGTGTTGATGCATCAGTAGAAGACGGCACATTTTGCTGCAGGTCCTCAACCTGGGTAGTAACATGAGAGACTTCAATCTTCTTGTTCATTTGTATTCGCTGTAATAATTTTGTATTAAGACTTTGAAGATTGTCTCTTTCATGCACTAGGCGGGCAAAATCTGTTTGCACTTCTTTGAACAGAGATGTTAAGGGCTCGATTCTAAAATTGAATACACTTAAAAGCTGCTTTTCGATTTCTGGCAATGCCGGGTTACTTACACTGCTGTGTTTCTTGATTTCATATGTTACATCTCCTTCCACCATGTTGGATAGGTTCATTAAAATGGCTTCAAAACAAGTGAAACCTGGGACTTTCTGCCACGTCGGATTAATCATGCCATTTTGCACATTCATGTTGATGATTGAAAACTCAACTTTTGATTAAAAAAATATATAAAAAAACTAAGAAATTTAAAGGAAAAAAAAAAGATTGGCACGAGTTATGCCCTGTCAGTGCATCAGTACAAGTATATGAGAGTTTTGCATGAAAAAATAATTTGGCAATGATAAACACATTAAAGGACTTGATTAAATTTACAGCCAGAAAAAAATGATGAAAAAAAAATTTTTTTTTTTTGAAAAATTTACATTCTAAAAGACTTTTTTTTTTTTTTTTTTTTTTGTGAATTTAAATTTTAACTGATTAATTACTTCATTCTATAGCATAAAAAATAACTTTAACGATTGTACAAAATTTTTAGGGTGAGAGTTTAAGTTTTTTAGATTTTAAATTTTAAACAAATTGAATTTATATGGGAAAAAAATATAGTCCACGCTAAAATTACGACCTGGATCTGAGGCACCATATGTAGTGTAATGTTTCAAACACGTTGTGTTGAAAAGGCCGACCACGTGCTAACACGTGGTGACGAGATCACAAGTGAAGAACCGCAAAATATAAATATTAAAATGAACCCAAGGTCTCACGCTCGCTATTATTTTAGCGATGGACTAACACATAATTAAAATAAGTAAAAAGGAACTCTCTCACCCATTTTTAGCAGGAACGATGCGATGTATAAATGACTGAGAATACAGCACACTCATTTTAGGAAAAACTGAGACAAAAAGCCTTTTTGATGGTAAAAAAAACAGGAGATGATTTATTCATCTATAAAACTCTGAATAGGTGAGGAACTCCGGTGACATCGTGTCCTCCATGACTGATGAAATTGAATAAGATAAGATCTCCCAAACTACACTGAGCACATCCTGAACATAACTGATTTTAACATCAGCGCGAAGTGCCGAGCCGGTTACCCTTGGCGATAAAACCCGCGATCGTCCAATAGCGATGCGCAGAAACGGAGCGAGCTCTGAAAACACGCCAACTGTTGGCGCGCGCCAAAGAGCGATGAACCTACCGCAACGCGTTCCTCGGCGAAGCATGTGGGGCGCTTTTGCCGGATCGAAGGAACGGGAGAAGCGGTGAGCCGATGACGAATTCCCCACGAAACTGCCGCGATATGCATCGAATGAAATGTGAAATATCGGCGTTTGACGAAAGTTAAAATGAGAAAGAAACAGCGTTGGCAGACAATGGATACGTTAAATTAAAGATAATTAAAAACGCTGATACGGGGATAATTAAATACTGAAAGAAACATATTAAAATTAATAAATTTAGAGATTTAATGGGAAATTGAACACGTGCAATCGTACACATCGCGATTGCGCTAAAAATGTTGCGATTACATCGTGACAAGTGGCTAACACCTTTATTTTAGATAAATGGGTTTTTCATGCAGAATTATCCGATTTTCTACAATTTTTGTATATGGGTTCATTGTGGTATGGCGCTTCCCTGATTAGTTTGGGGGGTTCATTGGCTAAGTATAAAGGGGGATACGGGGTGCTAATCCCCCTTTAATTTAGATAAATGGGTTTTTTCATGCAGAATTATCCGATTAGCTTCAAATTTTGTATATGTGTTCATTGTAATAAGGCGAATCTCTGATTTGTTTTGGGGTTAATTGGTTGAATATAAGGGGGAGACGGGGAGATGATCCCTCCTTATATATTGTCGATTTCTTTATTTTTCTATGGGCTTATTTCAAATTCTTTGAAATAAATGTATAATATACAATTAGTGTGAATAGCCTGTGAGCTCAATGCCCTCAGTTTAACTGGACAGTTTTCATTTTTTATTAATAAATAGTTTTACTGTTTCCAAGTATAAAATGTTTGAAAATTTGAAAATAGCCTAGAAAATCTAGATCACACCTTCTGTGATTTTGTCATGAAAAATATTGAATGGGTGATTCTGCCCAATCACTAATTTGGTGCACTTAGCATCAAAGAGTAATGTTTATATTCTTTGCATTATTTATTTCGAGAATTTAAATCACTGAGCTAAAATGTCATTGCAGAAACTTTCAGATCCGCTTCGATAAATGAAACATTTTGACCTTTAAATCTCAATCTCGGAAAATGCGGCATTTTATATTATTTTATGAAATGCAATTTATTTCATTAGCATCGTAAATTATTGAACACGGTTTACTTCAATGCAAATATTAAACACAATTAAATCCCGAAGTGAAATTAGATATTAGTTCGGTTGCACAAATTAGTTTTTCACTTAAGAAAATTCTATGCAATTTTAATTTCATAAGAATTCAATACAACATTGTTATACAGCATTATATTCATAAAGATGAGATGTAGCTAATGATATGTAAAACAGTTTCCGCAAAATTTAATAAAGTTTAGATAAAACATACAATTATAGCATTTCGTGAGATTACATTTAGCTGCATTTTCAATTAAACTTTGCGAAGAAGGTAAACTAATGATTATAACAATGTAATAATATTTCATTTCTTTTAGTTCCGAGATAATTCCCGCTTGTATAAATTCTTTGACAAGTTGCGTAATATATTTATGCAAGATAAATGTTTGTTTTAAAAGGAAATTGAATAAATAGGAAACTGAGGGCGGTTAATAAGTCACATATACAGTTTTGTTTAATTTTTTTAAATAATTATTAATTAACTTGGAATGTAATTTGATTAAGCTAGGTGTTTAAAATATTATGACTTCCTAGTAGTAAAATAATAGTAGGCCAATTATTTTTATACTGGCTATATATTTGTTACTACTGGAAATATTATCCTGAACTCTAGCCCCGTCATTAGGTTGTTTACATTTTTCAAATATTGGAAAATATTGGCAAAAAATATTTTGCTATTTTATAGCTAATATTTTCAGTGTAAAGATAATACTTCACATTTACGGCAAATATTTCGAATGTAAAAACAATATTGACCAATATTGGTATGTCATTGGATGTATTTTCAATAATTGAAATATTTGCACAATATTAAGCTCCAATATAAACTACACTGGATTAGATTATAATTTTGTAAAATGGTTTTAATATTATTTATTTTAAAGAATTTATTTTCATTTTATTTTATTTATTTATTTATTTAGAATATTTTTAAAAAACTGAAAACTGAAGTAAAAGGAATAAAAAAGGTCCAACATCGATGCTAAATTAAAAATTACTTTCTAACACTAATACGTTTTAAATCTAATATTGTTACGGCTTGCCTTGGCATTATCTGAAGTGAGCCTTCTTGGCCCCTTTTAGTGTAATTTTGCATTTACCGTTTGGCAATAGTTAGATGTCTCAGTTTTTTTGTTTCGCAATAATCTGAGCAACTTTGTGGTGCAGTGCGATCATTGGTCCCATCTAATTTATAAAATGCACCAAACTGTAAAAAACAAATATGTATATATTACTTCATGTATATAAATGTTATATAAATGGTTTATTAAGTAAGAGTTCGTCTTTACTTAGAATTGAACCAGCGACTACTACATATTCGCAATTTACATTCGTCTGTTAATGCATTAGTTTTGATTTAAAATTGTTAGTGATAGTATAGCAGTTTAGTTTAAAAGTTAAAGTATTAGATATAGCAATTGAAACTACGGTAGAGGCGTTAAATAATACGGAAAGCTCGACAGGGGTGAAAATTACTCGATTATAAAATCTTGTAAAAGATCCCTTACATGGATTAAAATAAAAATCGCAACTAAATCCTCGAAAAGATAACTTGTAATATTGATTCGCTTAATGCAGATTATTATACCATAATTCCAGTGGATCAAAATATGACAGAAACTGAAAATTCACTACTCGAATTATAAGAATGAATGCTCGAATAAAAGAGCTAGAGGTAAGTTTCAATCAAATATTAAATTCTGATGTCAAGGAAACCAGAAGTTCTTCAATAAAAATAAATAGTTGTAAAATTAAATAGCCTGAAATTAAACTTCCTCAGTTTATCCGTATGTATGAGAAATGGAATATGTTTAAAATTGAGTTAGTATTGTTACAAATATTGAACAGTTGAAATTACATTAACGACATACCGCATTAAAAAATCATGCTAAATTATTAGAAACTTTAGATAGTACGTTTGATTCATTGTTTATAACTTTAAAAGACAAATTTGAAAATTAAAGACTTATAGTCAATATTCACTTAATGGTTATATTAGAATTCATGTGTAATCAAACAAATTAAAACGGCTAGTAGCTGTAAATAAAAAACTAAAAAACAGAGCTTTACGTAACAGGATTCAAAAGAAATAATCTTTCTGACATTTGGCTTACTACTATAATTCTAGATAAAATTGAGAAGGACACAATAAAAAAATTCAAACTGACTATAAACACCTCAGAAGTCCCGATTTTTGATAATTTAATGACATATATATATATATATATATATATAAGCCGTTCTTGGTATGTATGTTTGTTTGTATGTATGTATGTATATTCCTTATACAAATCTACAGTTTTTGTCCGATTTGAACGAAATTTGATGTACATATGCTTTAGAACACGAGTAAAATTACTGTCAACTTTAAAAATTTCTCGTACCATTCTTTACCACATTTGTCAAACATCTACCATAGTTTATCATTACAAATATCTTTTTTTTTTCAATTTCTAATGCAGTTTCATTACCGTTGCCATTAAAAGTACGGACAATATTTCTATAAGCCAATAAAATTTCAGATTCACTCACTATAATTTGAAATTCGAAACTGACGTTATTCTGAGAAGGTAATGTGATTTTTTGCATATTAAAAAGATTACTACAAGTGCGTTTAAATGACACAGTACATTTATTTAAATGTGTTTGGAGATAATAATAAATAACTTAGCTTCTAATTTTACAAAGGTAAATTGTTTCCACTGATTTGTTAATATTAAAGTAAAATTTCAAAGAAATAAAAACATATTTTTGCGTATTCAAACTTCATGATTCAATTTATTCTACATAACCAAAAATCGTCTATTAAAGATTAACATTTAGAAATCATTACATCCTAACTTTTTTCAGCTTTAGCTTCAACCAAGGAGGCATATTTAAGCTTCATGGATTTAGGTGGACAATAATTGCCCACAATTAAAAAATTGTATTTTAAGAAAACAATATAATATTTTCCATTATTCTTTAAATATGGGTGTTAAAACAGAAAGAATTAAAAGTAAAATGGTTTATCGAAACAAAACGTATTTTTTTCTTGTAAACATTTATTTTAATTTTAAAAACTAATTGCTACTATATTTTTTATAAGTTCCACAAAGTGGCATCATTTTCATTTCACCAGCTTTGAAATTACTCTCCTATTCTTAAAAGAACAATATATGTTTGAGAAATAATGTTTTGCATTAAAACATCTCATAATTTCAAAACGCAGTTTTAGCAAATTCTGTTTAAATTACATTGTAAATATAGTTATTCTTAGTTAAATTTAGTATTTATTAATGTTTAAATTTTTTCTATAAGTACAATAATATTGGATTTCCTTAAGCTCTTTTATGTTTTAAATAGTTAATGTGCATGTGACGTTACGCACTCAAGTAAAGGCGTATTTCTCAACTAATTGTTGGCGAAAGTAACAATTCTTGCAGAGTTAGTAATTAATAATGTATTATTTTCTACACATAATATAATGCATTCTAACTACTAGAAAATTACGAGAAACTTACCGAAACTTCAAGCATTTTAGCTCAACGTTTTGCCAACGTTAAGTTGACAAACAAGCACATTATCTACAGGGTGGTTCAGAACTATATGTCAAAAATGTAAAGGAAAATAGTGGGAACCTAAATAAGAAGATTTCGTATAGGAATGTGGGTTCCGAAATCCAGCGTTGACACAGTAGAGGTCACTGTTGAGTTCGGCGGATCAAACAGTATCTCTGACTTGAATCGTCATTCCCCGAACGAATTTCGAGCAACATGAATCATTACACCAATGCGGAACTTGCCGACATGCATTTCATGTATGGGGCCACGTAAGGAAATGGAGCGGCTGCTCGAAAAGATGCGCACGTTCAACAGCTCTCGAACTTGTCGAAGGACTATCCGCTTACTGTGCGTAGTACTTCTTCTTTCACTGTTGGAATTCTGCGATATCTTCCAGTGCCCGTATCACGTCTGGAAGCATAAAACGATCCAATCGCGCACAACACCCGATGAAGACGCTCAATTGTTCGGCGATCCGGCAGATTCCTACTCAGGAATAGTTCAATGGACATTCATTTCCTTGTGCAGCCCCATACATGAAATGTATGTCGACAAGTTCCGCATTGATTTAACGATGCATGTTGCTCGAAATCCGTGCGGGGAATGCCGCTTCAAGCCAGCGAAATGCTTTCTCCGCTGAATTCAACAGCGCCCTCTACTGCCTCAACACTGGATTTCCGCACCCACATTCCTATACGAAATCTGCTTATTTAGGTCCCCTATACCTGCCTTTACATTTTTGACATATAGTTCTGAACCACCCTTTATAAATATAAATGCTTATTTGTACATGATTCATGAAGTGAAAGAATTTTTTTTAACGTGACAATGTCGGTTCATATAAAAATCTATCCCCGGTGGAAGTGTCGTCATATTTTAAATCATATGACGGTTTTCATTCAGAGAATATTAGTATTTTATAGCAATTACACAAAGTAGCGTAATTTCCACAGAATGTATTGGTCACCAAAGCATACGTTTAACATCCTTTTACCGTACAATCTTCCAGAATGTTAAATTTCAATAAAATTTATTAAATATATTAAAGTCGAAGTAAAAGTTGTTAGCATATGCAATTTTCATTGGAGCATTGCATATGCTTGCATACATTGCATAACTTGCATTTGACATCGTTCACGTGAAATTCAAAGAAGAGTCGACTCCACTAATTAAACAAGAAAATCCCCCTCCAATTTTTTAAAGGTCAAATGATTATGGTAAAGTGCAGGGAAAAAGCCAATTAAAAATCCAGGCATTATTTGTTATCTTTCTCTGATACATATAAAATTACTTATAATTTTAAAATTCTACATCTATAGTTAAAACCATCTCTGCAGGGTATTTTTACCCCTCATCGGAATACATTCCTGTTAAATTTCGAAACTCCCATAATCCTAAATTACAACACAACAATCAATATGGCAGTGTTCCATAATTTGGGTGCTTTTTTCAGATTGTTTTCGCCATTCAAATAAATATTACATATAGTCTATTGCTGAACAAACATTTAGGCTTTGAAAGTTTTTGGAGATTGATAAACATTTTGATTTTGTTGGTAGATCTACAGCTCTTAAAATTGTGGCACTGTGAAATAAAAATACAATAAATATATACGGGTTAAAGGTATTTTCTACTTATTTTATTTATTTTTAAACTTTTATGCTCCACCACGTTTTAATTTCTTTTTTAAATATCATATAACTTTAAATATCATATAATAATATCATATCATATAATAATATCATATCATAAATTGTTTTGGAAAATAAATATTATTTATGTTGAATTTTAGATTATTCTAATCAAATAAAAATGATATCTAAAGTGACATGTTAATTAACAAAACATATTTCCTCAAAAATATTTAGTAACATAATCACTTTGAAAAATATCCTTTGGCACGAAAACTTAAATTAAATCAATTTCTATGAACTGAATAAATGTAAAATAGAATAAATGGAAATGCTAAAATAGAATAACAAAGAAAAAAATGTATTCCACACTTAATCTTTGTGAAAGAGTATGAAATTTAAAGCTCATGAAAGAATTGTAAATGATCATATATATAAAAACGAAAATAACAAATGGTCATTATCAGAAGTATTATCTACTGTAAAATATTATAAAAAGTTTTTTTATTGTATATGCTGCTTAATTAATGCATTAATTTTCTTTAAATGTTACGTGAATGAATTCACGGGTAAAAGCTAGTTTCTAGATAAAAGAAGTCAATCTCTCAAAAGAATTAATAAAAACTTATTTATACGATGAAAATACCATACTAAAATATATTCAAAAGCATTGCTGGTTAATTCGAATACTTCTGGAAAACTGTGTAATCTTTAAATTGCATCATCTTCTTTTTAAATGTGGTAAATTTATTACTATGCATTTTGGTAAATGATTTGCTACCTTGAAACGAAATATATCTAAATTCCTTCTCTGAAAAACATTAAACTTCAAAATGTGCGTCAAAACATTCCTGCAATATTTGCAAAAAATTACATCATAGCCTTCATCATTCAGAAAACCGATTTTTCTTAATAATGAACCTCGTCAACAAAAAACAGAATCTAACCAAATGGTTCGAGGGACCAGAATGCAGATGCTTAGTGCAATTATTTCGAAATGTTTTTCAAATTGTTTTCTTGCTTTGAACAAAACTGTTATTTTAGCAACAATAATAATTGATATTAAAACTAGCAAGCGGAATTTTATTCAAGGAAGTACTATCTTAGATTCCTGCTCCCAAATAAACTGTGTGTCATTTGAATTGGCAAAACAATTTTGTTAAAAAAAAGGTTTTTACTCCTGTATCTTGTACGTTTTTACTCCTGTATCCTGTAGGTTTTTACTCCTGGCCTGAATGGCACAGCACTTAATTATAAAATTAAAACTATGATACAAAATAAAGACAAAGATTTCTCCAGGGAACTCGTTTTTTTTACTGTACCAAAATTTATCTAAGTAAATCCAATCCACTTACGTCCATTCATGTAGAAAATACTGATATACTCACAAATATATCGTTAGCTGATGCCACATTTAATGTACCAGGAAAAATATGCTTGTTGTTTGATGTAGAATGTTTTTGTAGTATTATTATTTAATAAAATGTGGTCAAATCCGCTTCGCTTTACAAAACTTACTATCTCAAGAAACCATGTTCGGTTATGTAACTAGCGATATTTGAAATAAATCCTCTCCGATTCACAATATCGAGGTCTACTCACTCAAATCTATAAAAATAGAACAATTCTTGAGAAAATTTTGTGAAATCGGAAATATCAGTGACTCCAATTCCCTTAGCAGTGTAGACAATTTGTGCGAAAATCATTTTGAGGTGGCTCATTATCGAATTTTCCGAGTGTCAATATGTTGTGAGTATGCATATGCAGAATGTTACATTATCAGGGGAATCAAAAACATTAGCTGATAAACCACTCGAACAAGTTTGGCATCGAACTTGCAACTACTCTAATCGTAATTTTTGTAAAAATACAAAAAATTAAATCATATGGATTTAGTACAGGAATCTAACAACGTAAAGAACTGTTGTTATATACCTCGTAGATATACTGCTTTCTGAGGTTTTAAAATAAAAAGAACGTTTTTCAGAATCATGGGTAACTCGGGAGAGGTCATTGTATATTTTCGTTCATGGTTATATTATATTTCTATAGAAATAGAAGCATTTGTCTTTTTTTTTTCCATTGAAATCGAAACCCCGCTTGTCCGAAAATCCGGATTAACGGGAATGAAAGTCATTTGAAAATTTTAGGAAACAAATGAAATAAGAGTTTGTAAAGAAGAAAATTTTAAAGAAAACAGTTTTAAAAACTAAAAATATTTTTAGAATGCCTGTTATTATATTTGTTTGTAAAAAAGAATACAAAAAAGCATTTTTAATGTATTGAGACTTTTTGATATGATTAATGACGTTCAGGGATTCTCTGGAATGAAGACATTTGTTAGATTTGAATCTGGATGATGAAGCAATATCACTCCAACCACTCGTGAATATGACTTCAGTTGATGTTACGTCTGAAAACCGTTCTACATAGCAAAGTGCTATTTCTACTTCATTTGTAGCATCAGAATGTGATGCCCAAACACTATTTGCAACATCTTTGAGTTTATTCAGGACAAGAGAAAAGATTTCTTCATCCGTATTGACCTGATGAGCTCCAATAGTAGATGACAACTCAATTGCATTTTGTTTTCTTCTTCCTTTCCTCTTTTATTCCAATTATATTAGAATTTTGAATAACCGGAAATGTTTTTAAAACAAACAGGCAAATGCCCAAATAGTTTAGATTAGTTGGGTTATATTCTACAGCTAATTAGTTTTTTTTTTTTTTTTTTCTCGATACACAGTAATCTTGGCCAAAACTCGATTAGTGTTTTTTTTTTTTTTTTTTTTTTTTTTTTTTTTTTTTTTTTGAGTTTTTATCTAGAACTAATCAATATCTCGGCATTTCGTTGCAATATAAATTATCATTTAATGTTAAAATGAATGTTTCTCTGTGATTGTTATACAATATTATGTTCCTTCTACTGCGAAAAATCTGTTTTTTTATCTTTAAATTGGAATTTAAATATCTCATAAGTCACTACTGTTCCCTGTTCTCAACCCATAACATGATCATTAAAACCATCAGCAAACAATAATTATTAAAAAAGTTTGAATTTTTTTTTTATTTATTATAAATATGAATCTCAAGGAGCATAATAATATAATTTTATATGAATGAAATGTGTAGTATTTGTTTTTGTTGTGTTTAAATTTATTTCCCTCACTATTTTGGTCACTACTGTCTCGGTGTATGAATTCCCTCATACTTCCACCAGATGGCAGTTTTGTAATCTGGTGGAGTGACAATGGAGAGTGAGACTCTTAATATGAGACTATTAAAAATCATCATATCAGCAGCTGAAAACCACACATTTAAGATTTTGGCTCGCATAACTGAGTTCCTAAATAAAATGATATTTTTTATGAAGTGAACACACATGAAGCATAGCAGGGACGATGCATGCAGCGTAGCATGTTTTTACGAAGCGTAGCATGGACACCATAAATTTTAATTTTGTAAACTTCTTGTGCAAAATTTCAGACATTTCATGCAAATTTTGTGTAAAATAATTAAAACTTAAAACAGTTTTTTTTATGAAAAAATCATACGAAAGTAATTAAAATTATTCGTTTTGTAGAAATAATGTTAAAATTTATATCTGGCATTCATTATTTCTACATGGTATGGTGGAAATAAATGAATATGGAAATATGAAATTATTGAAAGTAAGCAGAGAAGGCCAACATTTATTTTCCATATCACAGAAATTGTCAAGATTTTTACTAAGGAACAAATGAAGGTCATAAAGCTCTTCTTCAGTTTTGGAGAGAGTATGCCGAACATCTTGAATACAAGCTCTTAAAATAATAAAATGTGAACGAACCATAGCTTTAGAAATTCTGACTGAGCTACTAACAGAACAATTAAGTTGAATAAAATTAGGGATAACATTATTTTTCTTGCAATTTTGAAGAAAATTTAAGTGGTTAAGAAATTTTACACGCTTACGTCTCAGTTTAGTAAATAATAGTTTAATATTTACTAAACTGAGACGTAAGCGTGTAAAATTTCTTAACCACTTAAATTTTCTTCAAAATTGCAAGAAAAATAATGTTATCCCTAATTTTATTCAACTTAATTGTTCTGTTAGTAGCTCAGTCAGAATTTCTAAAGCTATGGTTCGTTCACATTTTATTATTTTAAGAGCTTGTATTCAAGATGTTCGGCATACTCTCTCCAAAATTGAAGAAGAGCTTTATGACCTTCATTTGTTCCTTAGTAAAAATCTTGACAATTTCTGTGATATGGAAAATAAATGTTGGCCTTCTCTGCTTACTTTCAAAACTGCTCATCAAAATAAGCTTGATAATAAGTTTTCTTCATTGTGCAATATGAAATTATTCATTATGGGCTTGCTTTTTGTAAAATTCGTTTATGATTATAATCAAAACTGGTAGATATATTTTTCCTGTAACACGTTCCATCATAAAACACCAAAAGTGATTGCTAAAACAAGTTATTTTTTAACGTAACAGTGAAGATCGTTAATTTTCTAAATATTTAGTGTCACGGAAGTATTAACTAAAGTAAAAAATTTTATATCTTTCCCACGAATAAAGATGAGAGATCCACATTCTAAGAACAATAATATTCTAGAATAATGCGCTTTTAACTTTTATCTCGGGCTTTTTGGATAGCGTTTTAGGAAATGTCGTGACGTGTGTGCTCCAAGATTAAGCTCCAACATTAGACAATATTTCTGAATTTCAATTACTAAATGATAAGAAGTAATTCAAATAATGATGAATAATAATTAGTTCAGTTTTATGATAATCTTGTTTCTATATCTTAAAACGAAATGAAAAGTTAATTAGAATAAAATTATAGAAAAAATAATCTTTAATTGGTGGATAAATTACACTTTGTACGTTTCAGAGGAAGAATACCACAATTTTCGTAAAGGAAATACTTTCCTTGTTTGATGAAAAAATTCCTTGTTTAGATATGGTGACCATTAACTTTATAAAAAATTTGGTATTCAACCCCTTTAAATTCCCTGAATCCAGTTAAACATTGGAACCCTGTAAAAGCTATGTAATTAGAGTTTCTGAAAATAATTTTTAACCTAATCCCATTTTTTATGCTGTGACATTAACATATACGTTTCAGTATCATAATTAGATTGATACTGAAGCAAAAAACTGCCGGAAGAACGAAAGAATATATATACTTCAGCTTTAACTTTCCTATTTTAAAAATTAATATTAAGATATTTTTCAACAGTTTCTGTTAACTTTAATTATTCTGAATCTTTGAAACAAAAGCTTTTTTCTAAACAAAATGCAAAGCTTTAAACACGAAGAAACTTCTTTTATCATACTCTAAATCTTTTGGACACTAATGGATTTAGAACATTAGAAGATAAAAGGTCTTAAATTTCCTTAAAATGAAAATGAAGTAAAAATGTATAAATTATCACGGGATATTTTTTTATGTTAAGTTATTTACAAAGTTTTATTTTATTTTAAGAATAATTATGCTTAAAATGCGTTGTTGGAGGTTTTGAAATTTATTATTCATTACAATGAACATACATTCTGTAAAATGAATAACAAAGTGTACCCTAAATAAAATTTATATATTTACGTTAGTAAAGTAGAATGTGATATAATAAAATGTTTTTAAGTTGAAATTAAAATAGAAGTTTTTGTATTCGAAGTTAAAATTTACCGAAAAATCGAAACATGATGTCAAAATATAATATTATTATTACAAATTTTAAAATATGTTAAATTTTCTGTTTTTTTTTTTTTAAGGACTCTTCAGTGTTAGAAAAAAGTGCACATACCAAAAAATTGCTTTCGAAAATAATCATTTAAAACACTACCAATTACAATGTATTCAGAATAACGTCTGCGATTATATGTTTGCCACAAATTACGCTTTTTGGAAAGTCTTCATAAAAATATTTGGGCTAACTTTTAAATTTTCCATAATAACAATCAATAGCTACACTCATTTTTGACAAAACATTTATATTGTACAGGAAAAATTACACCCACGTACCAAATTTTAAACCATTCCAACAAAACGTATTAGAATTAAAATTACTCAAAATTTTGAATCATTAATGCTAAATTTCTTTTACATATGTTCTTCAATATTTACTAAAATTTTATCATGCTGGTTTTTGCATGAACTTGCTATATACATATTCAAATAGGGCAAATTTCTATATTTTGAAATGGCTGTTAATTTAACAGTGTAAAATATGATAGAAATTAATG
This sequence comes from Maratus michaelseni, assembly GCA_963931845.1. Classification (NCBI taxonomy): domain Eukaryota; kingdom Metazoa; phylum Arthropoda; class Arachnida; order Araneae; family Salticidae; genus Maratus; species Maratus michaelseni. Next base: position 72,866,510 of record OZ007590.1, on the reverse strand, counting down.
TACAAAAATATATATACATTGTAATCCACTTTTTTCTGATACATTACATTCATATATGTTTCATGTATGAATATAGGGGAACTTCGTGTATTATGGAATACCATTTACGTTTGAGGCAACATCACAACTCCATACTGTTTAAAGACCGAAAACGGAATACAATCACAAACTTCAACTATCTGCGATATTTTTACGAAAACTTTTTTGGAGGGTATTATAAGAAATAAATATGGATTAAAGGGTTAAAAATGAACAGAATTTGGCAAAAAACAGATATAATGGTATCAAGAGAGCATGATCAAAATATAGTGTCTAGGTAGTCATCCAATACACTTCAGTTCATGCTTCAGATTTGCACAAATCACAAATGTAAGGATCTGTCTTTACGCCACCATAACCAAGGAGTATTATGAGATGTTGGTATTCCATGTAATCCGACTCCGCCGAGTTTGGAAAAAGTTACTCTATTATTATTGATGTGAATCGCGAGCAAAATAACGAGTATTACATCATAAACTAGATTTAATACTTGGAGATTTTTTCCATAGAATATTTCTCACGCCTTGCATTCATAATATTTCAAATTTTTAATTGCTTATAAGGCGTATAGCCAACATAGTGAAAAAGTACCCAAGCCGGGACTCGAACCCGGGTCATCAGTATAGCGCACTGACGTTCTACCAACTGAACTGCTTGGGAACGATACTCAGCCTGGCAATTTCTCACTATAACATGTTGGCAAGGCTACAAACGCAGCACAAGATGGAATATTTTACGTGAGCCACCGACCCTGGGGCAAACACGAAACCAAAGAAAATCCAGCATCGATAATTGAATAAATCTAATACTTGGAAATGTTTTCCATAGAAAATTTCTCACGCCTTGCATTCATAATATTTCATATTTTTAATTGCTTAAAAGGCGTATAGCCAACATAATGAAAAAATACCCACGCCGGGACTCGAACCCGGTCCATCAGTATAGTGCACTGACGTTCTACCAACTCAACCACTTGCAAGTGGTTCAGTTGGTAGAACGTCAGTTATAATTTCCGAAAATGTTACGCTAATCTACACTTTGCGAAGTAGTTGTTTAAATTTGACTAGTGTGCCTATAGCTGTTTTTTTTTTTTTTTAACCAATGAAGTTTCAAACTACTAATCCCATTTCAAATAATCAATAAGTATAAGTTCATCTTCACGTTTATTGTTTAACTTGTCTTTTCATGTAAAATTAAAAATATAAATTTCTTATTTAGAAAGTCCAAATTAGACCATAATTTAGCATGTTCAAAATCTACCTAATTACAACCATCCCAGTGCATGTTATATTAGTCAATATTTGCTTGTTTTCATTTACAAATACAAAAGTTCTAAATACCATGCTTTCAAGAAAAATAATTATCAGTCTCAACTAATGTGTTGTTCGCTGCATCTGCTACTAAATCATTTTGTAACTTTTTCACTTCATAATTTTTTTAAACGCTTTACATAGCGTAAAGATTTTTTTATTGTCTATTTCTATAAATTCATACCAGTTCGTAACCCCAAGTTTTGTATAGTTAATGATTTCCGCTTCGAATGAGAAAATCGTATGTACATAAAAGAACGTTCACAGTTGGTATTAAAAGAATTAAGGGAATATATCTCGCTAATTTATCTAACCATCCGAAATTTATCATGCTTTATCAGTCAATCTATTATTTTCCAATTATTTACATTTGACCTGTTTCCATCACATACGAAATTTGCGAAATTTATGCCTAATCGAATGAAAGAAAACATAATGCATCCATTTATATATTTTACTGGAACAAAATTGATCCAGAATACCTTTATTATTTTATTTACTTTTCGGAGTTATAAACAAGGAAGTACTTTTTTTACGGGGAAATAATTAGATACTATCATATGTCATTGAATTACGTTTTGAGGCATATATTCACTAAGGAATTACTTTATGGCTATGATATAATCGTAGCTAACTATATTTTTACTACAAAAATACTTATATACATAACCATGCAATTTTCACAGTTGTTGAACATTCAGAAGCAAAATATTTTTTTTTTTATAACTACATTTACTCTAGTTACCATTGTGCATTAAAAGTGTTTTAATCATTTTATACCTAAGCAAATTATTTTTATATAAAAATAGCTATTTAAATTATTTTATATATCCGAATATAGTACCAAGATTATATAAACTCTAAAGCAAGAATATCCTTGTTAGTACTACATTAAAAAGGACTATAGAAACGCAGTTTAACAGTCCAAAAACAGCCATTTCGAAAATGTGCTGAAGAGTTTACCTAGTCTCATATGGAGTAAGACGGGCTCAGAAGAAGCCCGAGAACCTGAGACCAAGCCCAGGCCTGGGCCAGAAACATGTTTGATCTCGAGGCTCGGGCTCTTTTATACTAATTTTCTTTCTCGGGGTCAAATTTTATTTATTAACAAATTGAAAACTAGTCGTTGGGGGCCACCGTAATACTTACCCATCATTGATATGCATAATGTAAAATATTAAAATAAAAATGTGTAAACTACTTATAAAATGCATTGCAATTCAAATAAAATCGTGGCTTGATGACGTCACAAACTTTAAAGGCTCGATTACTGAATTGCTTGAAAGAGGTTTTTCCTTATAACTCCAAAAATAATAATCCTATTAACTAGCTGTTTATTGCATCTGATTAAGCGTCAAATTTCCAATTAAAATATATATTTGAAGTGAAATTTGGATGAAATACAGGGTCATGAAAAATCGAAGAGTGTGGAAAATAGGATTCCAAATATCTCGGCAACTAATTATCCGATCGACTTCATGCTTTATTCAAAATTTATGTTTTTTTATTGTCTTTTATATTCATTTCTTAAAATAAACAATTTCGAAAATTTTTATATACCTTTCATCAGAACGAATATTTCGAGAGTCCGAAAAAAATTGTTCCGGTTAATCGAGGTTATTGAAATGAAATAGGCTTCTTCCCATTATTACATACTAAGTACATCCAAAATTACAAGTCTCTATCTCAATTTTTTCGGGAGATAGAGCGTTTACAGACACACACACACACAGACACACAGACGGACGGCAAAATTTTTTTTTCTAAAAATATGTTTTTCGGAATCTCCAGTGTCTGAAACGTGTAAATCCGTCAAAAAAAATTTTTCGATTTCCAAAACGATTACAAGACTTACCCTATACTACGTATGATGGGTAAGTAAAAGGAGTAAATATTTCCAGATCCTATTTGAGAAACGATAATGTAGTCTAATAAGGAAGGTCTCCATAAGAGCATACTCAGAATTTTTTTTTTAATTACAGAATATTCTTCTTATAAGGATATATAAGTTTATAAAAAATTGCTGAAGAACCTCGATATAACGCCCGTCAAATAATTATGAAAATTTCGTGTTTTTGGTGATCTATTGCTTGTTGGCGATACAATGAAATAAAACAAAAACGATGTTATGATAAACACTCTTTTAGAAAAAAACTTTTTCTACTCTTTATACTGAACTAGTTTAAGTAAGATTAACTTATATAAATACACTTTTATAACTACGGTTTTGCCATAGATATTTATATGTATATAGATAAAGAAAATGAACGATCGTATTCTACGCTTTAGAACAAAGTTTAAATTGATTAAAAATGCATCAAACTGAAAATTAATGTCCGATTCTGAGCACTGTCAATTTGGCTTCGATATTGTTAGTGTCGGAGACAAAAAAAAAGTATTGTTGCCATGGTAACAACGACCTATTCAATATCGAAATGTATTAATGAGGGCGTTCTCAATCAAGCAGTTACTGTTAAAATACACTTAAAACGTATCTTATCCTGCCGGCGAAACCGTGTAAATCAGCAATACTCAACTTGTATACATATTATATAAGCTTATAGAAAAAATAATAAACTATTTAATCATTTAAGATTAAATGCATAAAGTACTACACATGTAAGCACTCATTTAATCAAGAATTTTCAAATGCATTAAAAGCGATTGCTTTTGGCGAGGAAAATTTTTGCTCGCCAAATCGTGTCATTTAGCACCAATTACTCGAAAATATTTAATTTTTTTACAGATTTTCTAGTGGTACTCCGCAGCTAAATTTGACTGATCCTTCATTACGTACATGAGTAGTTCCTTTGACATTTTTTTCGAAATATTCTGAGTATGCGCTTTAAGGATACATTCCTTGTTCGTTTCATAAAATATTTTATAATTATTCACAAATCAGTTTGAAAAGGTATTGAATTGTTATTGATTGTATATAAAGAGAGATTTTTTTTCTGATTCTAAAGTCTTCGCACGGTCAGTTTTAATAACATAAAGAAGCCATGGGATACCTCTTGTTTATCCTTTCTTTATGTTTGAAGTCCTTTTTCAGAATTGCTGGAAAACAGAATTCATATCTTTCTGTCATAGATGTACAATGATATGTTAGAAGAATAAGAATCGTGAATTTTGAGGATTTCTACCGGTGGTTGTGTATGAATTACAAACTTCCTCTTTAAAACAGTTTTTCAGGTACATGAAAATCACGAAACGTTGTTTTTGGAAAGTAATTAGAATTAATAGTTAATTATATGTAAGAATATATTTTTAAATGTGAAAATTAATCTTGAAACAATTTAAAAATGTTATTAAAATTTTCTATTGCGTACATTCGGTATGGGGCTCGGACTTCAAATCGTAGTTTCATATGTAACTGGATTTTCTTCTTTCTTAACAGTTTTGGATTTAAAGCTGTAGCATTTGAAAATAAAGAGCGCTTTTCGACATAATTTGTCAGAAGGAAATGAAAATTCCTTTTCCCTCGGCTCAGAACTTTATTTTATATAAATTTATTCACTTTTATATAGTGGATTTCCATTATTCTATCATTAGAAGAACTCTACTGTAAAATAATAACGTTATATATTAACCAGTGGATTCGTGCGAGGATTTCGCACTGCAGTCTAATATTTTTTTAGTAATATCTAATATTTTTTAGATGCAGGTTTAAACTTCTAAACAAAAATTAAGACTAAACAACATTAATCAAGCCAGAATATTATATCATTCATACCATAAAAATTACAGTAGAAACTGATCGAAGATAGCAAAAGGCACACGCGAGAAAAAAAATTAACAATCCTATTTTAACTGCATTAGAGGATAATGTCATCCGCTTTAGGAAAACACGGGGAATAGAAAAATATATTGAATATATATAAAATAGAATGTAATCTAATATAACAAAGCATACAGTTTAGTCTACACGTGAAGTACTACTGTATCGATCAATCGATGATATATTTTGCTTCAAAACATTTGAATTTTGCTTTTTAATCATAAATATAAAACAAACCCGTGCGGACACTTTATCTTTTATATACTATTTACTTTTTTTATAATCGTTGTTGAGCACGATATAATGCAGTATCTTACTTTTGTAGCAACATTAATTTGAGAACAAACTTTCATTTCATTTATAAAAACAATGCTGATTTAATTTTTAATTAACTCCAATTTTTAATCAAAAACATGTTTTAGCGAAATGTGAGTGCACTATATCAGAAGCCGGTTCAAAATCTTTCCGAATGTTATCTCATTCATTGTTGTGCGTTTTGTAAATGTTTAGAAAAAGGTATGTTGACAACAGATAAAATAACATATTATTCTGTAGTTCAATCATTATATTCTCAATTTAAATGTGTAAAATAAGCAATTTCGATATATAATTATAAAATATCCTCATAAACATTACAACTATCATTTTCCAACATTTCCTAATTTTAGAGAGAAAGTGATATTTTTTATCTTTTTCAGTCTACGATTCTAAGTCTACAAATGCTTCAAACTTTAAAATTTTTAATTTGTCGTACGGTATTTTGGTAACTCAGAAAATATGACATTCTTTCTTAACATTCTTCTCATAATAATTAATAATTATTTGCACTACCCATTTACACAGAAATTATTTTATTTTCAAACACATCAAAGATTAGTGTACACGTCTAAAAGACTTAAAAAACACCTTTAAAATTACACAAAACTAATCAATCTGTTAAAAATTGTAAAAATACTTTCACCTGCCGTTATCAGGCATCCTCAGTTACTGATGTTATGTTTTCTACCTCGTCAGTCAGTCCGTTTGAAAACTCTCATTTGTTTTTTTCTAGTAACATAGCACGCCACCTATTATCAATTATTGCGTGGATCATATCATTGCATGTTTCTGAGTTTGATGTAAATTTTTCTACGGCTTACCCTTATAATGCGTAGTTTAAATTATTATAATTGGCTAATTTTTCAACATTATTGAAGTCTATTGCAATTGGACATTGTTGTTTAATCTAGCGATTGCAGTGCTTGATTTATTTAAGTTTATATCGCTTGTGTCTTCATTCATTCTGTCTTCAATTTTTCTTTTTGTCATACCTATATATGAAATAGCTTTTCCTTCGTTATCATTGAAATGAATCATATATATACCTGATGTCTGTTGATAATTAAATTTCTCTACGTTTGATCTGATTAATTTGAAAATCGATGGATCTAGGGTGATGGGAGTACTTATTCCAAGTTTTTTAATTATCTTTTTTAATTTTAGGGAAATACTGAAAAAAAATTCTTATTCTTACTTTTTCAGAACTCTTACAAAATGACGTAACATCATTAACATATATCTAGAAAAATTATATCCCACAGCCGGTTTCTTCAGATATATTCCGCAAGTAACTTCTTCGGCAATATGTCTTTTATTAATGTTAAATTTTCTAGAATAACTAATTAAATGCGATAATTAAGATTATGAGGGATTGTTTTATTATTTTCTATGTAAATTGCAATTTTGTAAATAGTATCAACATCTTTCCTGTATAAATATACATATGTAAAACATATGTAAGTTTTAATGAGACATCTTTATCGAAAATATCAAAAAGCACTATATGCCAGAAATATCCACCATGATTCAGATAAACATATTGGCACGTCAATGTGTAGCATATGATGTATGTGAACCGAAATATTGTCTATAAAATAAATTATCATCGTGTTACGCAATCACAGAAAAGGTGATTACTCACGTTTCTGAATAAAAATTATACTATAAAAATAACTAAGCAAATAAGTATCTTGATTTAATTAATCAATGTTTAATTAATTAATTACACATTACTTGTGTATGGAATTTATATTTTGTTTGTAATATGAGTAATGTTTTATAGAACACATCTGAAATACTAAATCATTTTATCAGAAATTTAATCTTATGCATCTTTCGCTTACTCTTGCAAAAATGAAACTAGAAATTCTAATTCTAAATAAATTTAAAAATTCCCAGAACTCATTGTAAAATTAATTACACTTCCCTAAAATATCATGTCCGCTGAATCAAAAATTAATCTCGTAGATGCGTAAAGTTCTATTTTTAAATGATGCAAACAAATTTAAATATTTTAAAGATTATTTTTCGCATTCTGTTACTAAAACTTCTAAAACATATGTCTTTATTCAATAATAAATTTCCGCCTCCCATGTATACTAAAGAAAAATCCGATCCGGACAAATTCTGGAATTAATAATATTGCTGTAAGCAGTAGAATTCATTATTATTTATGAGAGATAACATTTGATGGTGACATTTCAATAAAACTGTTATTGTATCACAAAAGCACGTGCATTTTGGATCAGTAGGAATAATCATTTGTCTGATATAAAAAAAATAAGCTGACGATTGCAGGTGAATCGTTTCTGCAACGAGTATCTAAATAGTGTTATAGGGGATTAAGTGATTTGTAAGACGGTAATCTGAAAATGACAGTAAAGTAAGTTGAAAATAGAAAGTGCATTTACCTTATTGATTATATTACATTATATTAATGGAAAGAATTTCCGATTGTACTTACATTCAGTTGTATTCATATAAAAATATGCTTATAATTTTTTTAAAGTAGTTTTCCATTGTAGTTATCATGCTTCTAAAAACATAAAAAAAGAAAGAATAAGGCATGAATTACTATTTTTTTCATTTATACATATTGAGAATTTTTTAACCACGTGAATTTATATGATATAGAGAAAATTAAATACAAAATAGGATTTCTTGTGTCATTAATATTATACACTAGCAAAACCTACGATTTTGTACGCGCGGTTTTTAAAAAAACTACCTTCATAGCAATATATTTTTTAAATGATTGATAATTAATTTAACGTTACCAGTTACAAACTTTAAAATTAGATAATTAGTACAGATAAAATAGTGGTTCAGTAATAAACATTGCATTTAAAGCTACCAAAAGGCGGTTAAAATTAAAATTTCTGATTTGTGTAAACTAATTATGTGGGGTATTATTTTTCATGTGTTTTTAATGCTGAAGCCGAGAAAAATAATAGCCGTTGATAGAAACTGTATTTAATAAGAAAACTATGCATTTACTGGAGCAAAGGGGAGAAGTAATGAAAATAAAATTGGGTTTGTGCAACCTAGTCAAGTGGGGTATAATTTTCCTTACTTTTAACATATTGAATCAAATAATACTCATACCAGGTTGGAAGAACAAACATTTATTAGGAAAAACGTCTGAATTTATATTAAAGAAGGTATAAAAATAGAGAAAATGCACAACAATATCAGTGTTGTTAAGTGTGCACAACGGAATTGTCTTTATATGCTGCTTCATCTTTATCACAAAAACTTGCGCTTTCTTCATATTCAAATGTTCTATTAATTAAACAACTTCATTCTATGATTGTAAAGCTTCAGTTTTAGCAGGTAAGTCAGTAACTATGTCTTCGGACTTCGAGCACGTACGTCTTTCGCAAATTTTACACATTAGTGAACATTTTCCATCATCTTTGACACATGAGCATTTGGAACTGAAACGACTTATGTTACAGAAGAATGTGGTCATTGGCATAGTTGTGTCAAGAGTCGTTGCTAAAGTTGTCTTTAATGGCTGCAATCCTTCTACATTAAATTTATCTGCGTCTGATCGGATTAATTTGAAAATCGATGGATCTGAGGGGATGGGAGTACTTATTGCAATTTTTTTTAATTCTCTTTTTAATTTTAGAGAAATACTGAAAAAAAAATCTTCTCGTTCTTAATTTAATTTTCGGAACTCTTACAAAATGACGTAACATTATTAATATATATTTAGAAAACTCATACCCCATCGCCGATTTCTTCCGATATCCACGAATAACTTCTTCGAAAATATGGGTTTTTTTTATTATTGTTAAATTTTGTAAAATAACTAATTAAATACAATAATTAAGATTTTGAGAGATTATTTTATCATTTTCTTTCGTTTCAATTTTGTGTATTGTAATTTTGTGAATAGTATCAACACCTTTCCGGTATATAGATACATATGTAAGTTTTGATGAGACATCTTTATCGAAAATATCAAAAAGCACTATATGCCAAAAATATGCATCATAATTCATGTAAACATATTGGCACATCAATGTGTAGCATATGATGCATGTGAAACCGAAAGATTGTCAATAAAATAAATACGTTTTCGGACTTCGAGCACGTACGTCTTTCGCAAATTTTACACATTAGTGAACATTTTCCATCATCCTTGACACATGAGCATTTGGAACTGAAACGACTTCTGTTACAGAAGAATGTGGTCATTGGCATAGTTGTGTCAAGAGTCGTTGCTAAAGTTGTCTTTAATGGCTGCAATTCTTCTACATTAAATTTATCTGCGTATGATCGGATTAATTTGAAAATCGATGGATCTGAGGGGATGGGAGTACTTATTGCAAGTTTTTTTAATTCTCTTTGTAATTTTAGAGAAATACTGAAAAAAAAATCTTCTCGTTCTTAATTTAATTTTCGGAACTCTTACAAAATGACGTAACATTATTAATATATATTTAGAAAAATCCTACCCCATCGCCGATTTCTTCAGAAATATTCCACGAATAACTTCTTCGAAAATATGTTTTTTTATTAATGTTAAATTTTGTAAAATAAGTAATTAAATGCAATAATTAAGATTTTAATAGATTATTTTATCATTTTCTTTCGTTTCAATTTTGTAAATTGTAATTTTGGGAATAGTATCAACACCTTTTTCCGGTATATAGATACATATGTAAGTTTTAATGAGACATCTTTATCGAAAATATCAAAAAGCACTATATGCCGAAAATATGTATCATAATTCATATAAACATATTGGCACATCAATGTGTAGCATATGATGCATGGGAAACCGAAAGACGGTCTATAAAATAAATTATCATCGTGTTACGCAATCACATAAAAGGGGATTTCTCACGTTTCTGAATAACAATGATTCTATAAAAATAACCAAGTAAAACTTTAAAACAAAGAAGTCTCTTGATTTAATTAATCAATGTGTAATTAATTAATTATCCATTGCTTAAATATGGAATTTATATTTTATTTGTAATACTAGTAATGTTTTGTACAACACATCTGAAATATTAAATCATTTTATCAGACATTTAATCCTGTACATCTTTCACATACTCTTGCAAAAATGAAACTAGAAATTATAATATTAAAAATTAAAAAATTCCCAGAACTCATTGTAAAATTAATTACACTTCCCTAAAATATCATGTCTGATGAATCAAAAACTAATCTTGTAGATATGTAAAGTTCGATTTTTAAATGATATAAACATATTTAAATTTTTTAAAGATTATTTTTCCCATTGTATTTCTAAAACTTCAAAAACATATGCCTTTATTCGATGATAAATTTTCTCCCCCATGTACGAAAGAAAAATCCGACCCGGACAAATTCTGGAATTAATAATACTGCTGTAAGCAGTAGAATTCATTATTATTTATGAGAGATAACATTTGATGGTGACATTTCAATAAAATTGTTATTGTATCACAAAAGCACGTGCATTTTGGATCAGTAGGGAATAATCATTTGTCTAATATAAAGAAAATAAGCTGACGATTGCAGGTGAATCGTTTCTGCAACGGGTATCTAACTAGTGTAATAGGGGATTAAGTGATTTATAAGACGGAAATCTGAAAATGACAGTAAAGTAAGTTGAAAATAGAAAGTGCATCTACCTTATTGATTATATTACATTATATTAATGGAAAGAATTTCCGATTGCACTTACATTCAGTTGTATTTATATAATAATATGCTTCAAATTTTTGTTTTAAAAAGTAGTTTTCCAATGTAGTTATCATGCTTTTTACAAAAATTTAAAAAAGAAAGAATAAGGCATGAATTACTATTTTTTCTTCTTCAGATATTCAGAATATTTTTTAACCACGGGAATTTTTATGATATAGTAAAAATTACATGCAAAATAGCATTTCTTGTGTCATTAATATTATACACTAGCAAAACCTACGACTTTATACGCGCGGTTTTTAAAAAAATTCCTTTGTTGATAGCAATAATTTGTTTGGAATGATTGATAATGAATTTAACGTTACCAGTTAGAAACTTTAAAATTACATAATTAGTACAGGTAACATAGTGGTTCAGTAATAATTAAAAAATGGTCCCTTCATGAAGCTGAGGTTATAAGTTATTTCCAGTATCAGAGTCAAGAATCTAAAGAATACATAAAAATTCCGAACACATTTAGGGTTGCCAAAAGACGGAAATAATCATAAATTTGGTTTTGTGCTATCTAGCCACGTAGGATATTATTTTTCATGTGTTTTTAATGCTGAAATCGAGGAAATAATAATCAGTTGATAGAACTGTATCTCATCAAAAAGTCACCTGTAAAAATGCAGCCAAGTCTCGTTACTCATTTACCGTAAAAAGTACTGAGATCGTATAAAGCCAAGTTTAACTATCCTATTAACTCTGAAATTTTCATTCACATATCACTCCTAGTCTCTACATCTTTAGTCAATTATTATTTTGTGACTTATCCCATCCCATAATATAGTAAGGTGTAATAACTTCCCTGTGCTGCGTAATTGCCAAGCCACAAAATAATAATTAACTAAAGATGTAGAGACTAGGAGTGATTTGTGAATGAAAATTTCAGAGTTAATAAGATAGTTAAACTTGGTTTTATACGATCTCAGTACTTTTTACAGTAAATGAGTAACGAGACTTGGCTGTATTTTTTACAGGTGACTTTTTGATGAGATTTCACTTCTTTTTGTAAGTAATCCTTCTTTTCTTGATTTTGGGTTCTTTTTGGAGATCATCCACTGATTTTCGCCCGCACTCTGTCCCTATTATTTACAGAATCAAAAATTTGAAGCTTTAGTTTCGTTTGCAAAGTACTGTAGATAAAAAGAGATTTCAGGTTCCTAGGCAAGCACTAAGTTATGGGAGGGGGAGTGTCAAAAGTACTCTCAGTTGCTTCCAGGATAGGTGCTATCCATCTGAGATATTACTCGCATCCCTAGATACTTGATATTTAACATAAAATAACTTTTTAGTATAAAAAGAAAGCCAAAATTTAAATTTCCGGAAATTTCCAATAAATTAATAAACTTATAAGTTAATAAACTAATAAATAATTAAATTTCCTTTTTTCGGTGTTTTTTTTCGTTTTTTTTAGTCTTTTTTTTATTATTAATGGATTTTTTAATTTTTCCTTACTTTGTGTACTAAACCTCCTAGTTTAGTACGTTCTGCCAAATACGTTCTGCCTAGTTTAGTACGTTCTGCACATTTATTACGTTCTGCCAAATGTCAAGCTTCCAGGACTACAAAATCGAATTATTTTCAAACTTTCGACTTTTTATAAATTTATTGATTTTTCGATTTTAATTCTAAGTTACGTGATTGTCATGCCAATATAGTCATTATTTGATCCGTCTTCTTAGGATCATTTAGGTTCAATTTAGAGATAAATCAAGTGAATCTTAGAGTCACCATGATTTTATTTAGAAAGGACTATCAAGCCATAACCAGCCAGTAATGTCGGGAGGTGGGGGGAGATGTGAAAATTTTTGTGGGGCTAACATCATTAACAATCCATATTTCATATGTGAAGTAAATAGAGTACAACCTGTGAAAGAAAACAAACCTGTCTATAAAGAAATCGCCTATATGGTAGCCAGTCTCTAGCGGAATTTTTCTATAACGAAATTCGTAAACGAAAGAAAAGAAAACCATAATCCGGGGGAAATAACATAAATCAATTAGGGGCGTTGAACTAGCTAATAGGACAATTATCTTAAAACTAATGTTTCTAGAAGTACAAAATCAAATTGTTTTTGAATTTTCGATCTCTTAAAGATATTTCGATTTTTCGATTTCATTTTCGAATTTAACGAATATTTTAATTGTTCCTTTTATTGAATAGTAAATACTACCTTTACACCAAGTTTTAAGTTTCTAAGACTACAAGATAAAATTATTTTCAATTTTTGATTTTTTCGAATTTTTTTATAATTTTCCGGATTTTTTAATTTTTTCTTATTTTGTATCCTTTATTACAAATTTCAAATTTCTAGCGCTACAAAATCGAATTATTTTGAAATTTCCGATCTTTTTCGAGTTTTTTATTCTATTTTCGAATTTATTGTGTTTTAATTTTTCCTTTTTCTATATCCAAAACAATACGTTTACGCCAAATTTTAAGTTCTAAAGCTACAAAATCAAATTTCTTTCAATTTGTCGAATTTTCGATTTTTTTTTTTTTTTTGAATTTTACAAATTTTTTCTTTCTTTCTTTTTTTGTATCCTAAATACTACCTTTATTTCAAATTTTAAGTTTCTAGCTTTACAAAATCGAATTATTTTCAAATTTTCGTTTTTTTTTTTCGTTTTTTTTAATTTTATTTTCAATTTTAGTTGTGTTTTTACTTTTTTCTTTTGCTGAATCCTAAACACTACCTTTACACCAAATTTTCAGTTTCTAACTGAACTTACTACGAGATCATATTATTTTCAATTTCTCTCTTTTACTTTCTTTCTTTCAATTTTTTTTTTTTGAAATTTTCGATTTTTTTTTAATTATCCATATTTTTTAATGTTTCCTTATTTAGTATCTTAAATATTACCTTTATTCCAAATTTCAAGTTTCTAGTGCTATGAAATCGAATTATTTTCAAAATTTCCTTATTTTTCGATTTCTTTCGATTTTTTTTATTTTATTTTCGAATTTTATTGCGTTTTTATTTTAACTTGTTCTGAATCCTAAACACTATCTTTACCGCGAATTTTAAGTTTCTAAGGCCAAAAGATCAAATTACTTTAACTTTTTTCAATTTTTTTCGAATTTTTCGATTTTTTGGAATTTTCTGGATTTTTTATTTTTTCTTATTTTGCATCCTAAATACTACCTTTATTCCAAATTCCAAGTTTCTAGCGCAACAAAATTAGATTATTTGAAATTTTTCGATTTTTTTTTTCGATTTTTTTGATTTTAAGTTCAATTTTTTTTGTGTGTTTTTGATGTTTTCTTTTTCTGAATTCTAAACACTACCTTCACACCAAATTTTAAGTTTTGAAGACTACAAGATCGTGTTATTTTCAATTTTCAATTTTGTTCGATTTTTTTTTAATTTTCGTTTTTTTTTTTTTTTTTTTTTTTTTTTTTTTTTTTAATTTTCCGGAGTTTATAATTTTTTCTTTCTTTGTATCCGAAACACTAGCTTTATTCTAAATTTTAAGTTTCTGTGGCTGCGGGATCTACCCAATCTTTTTGATGACGCGAGAGTGAGTGAGTGTGTGAGTGACAAAAAATCGAAACTTTGAGTTCATATATGGCCTGCACTAATTTATGGGTATTTTTTTAATTATCCATTTTTTTTGAATTTTTTTCCTTATTTAGTATCTTAAATATTACCTTTATTCCAAATTTCAAGTTTCTAGCGCTATGAAATCTAATTATTTTCAAATTTTCCTTATTTTTCGATTTTTTAGATTTTTTCGATTTTTTTATTTTATTTCAGAATTTTATTGCGTTTTTTATTTTAACTTATTCTGAATCCTAAACACTATCTTTACTGCGAATTTTAAGTTTCTAAGGCTAAAAAATCAAATTATTTTAATTTTTTCAATTTTTTTCGAATTTTTCGAATTTTTGAATTTTTTTTTCGAATTTTCCGGAATTTTTAATTTTTTCTTATTTTGCATCCTAAATACTACCTTTATTCCGAATTCCAAGTTTCTAGCGCAACAAAATCGGATTACTTGAAATTTTTCGATTTTTTTCGATTTTTCGATTTTTTCAATTTTGCTTTCGATTTTTTTTTGGTGTTTTTGATGTTTTCTTCTTCTGGATACTAAACACTACCTTCACAGGGAATCTTAAGTTTCTAAGACTACAAGATCGTATTATTTTCAATTTTCAATTTTGATGGAATTTGTTGAATTTTCGAATGTTCTTTTTTCGAATTTTCCGGATTTTATCATTTTTCCTTTCTTTGTATCCTAAACACCAGCTTTTTTCCAAACGTCAAGTTTCTAGGGCTACGGAATCTACCTAATCTTTTTGATGACGCGTGAACGAGTGAGTGGGTGAGTGACAAAAAATCGAATGTTTGAGTTCATATATCGTCTGAACTAGAAAAGACAGAAAGTTGTAATTTTAAATTTTAGTCCTGTGTGCCAAATACTCTAGAAAAACGAAGTTTCAAATTTTTGGGTTACTCCAGCGCGGAGATATGGGGGGGTCAAAAGTGCCCTGGGTTGCTTCCAGAAAAGTATGCTTACGGCTGTCCTCTGTCGACTTGGCGGAGGCACTGCCGTGCCTCCAGATCCAGATTTGATGAGAAAACTGTGCATTTAGGGTACCGAAAGGTGGCTATAATTAAAATTTCTTGTTTGTGTAAACTATTCATGTGGGATACAATTTTTCATGTATTTTAAATACTTAAACCAAGGAAACTAATAACAGTTGATAGAAATCGCCTTTAAAAAGAAAACAGTGCATTTACTGGAGCAGAAGGGAGAAGTAATGAAAATAAAATTGGGATTGTACAACCTAGTCAATTGGAGTATAATTTGCCATACATTTTGCATTCCGAATTGAATAATACCTATTCCACATTGGAAGAACAAACATTTATTATGAAAAAGGTGTTAATTTATATTAAAGAATTTATTTATATTATATCAAGAATATCAGTGTTGTTAAGTGCGGACTACGGGGTTGTCTTTATGTGTTGCTTCAGATGCTTCATCTTTATCACAGAAACTTGGACTTTCTTCATCTTCAAATTTTATATTAAATGAACACCTTCATCCAATAATTGTAAAGCTTCAGTTTCAGCAAGTAAGTGAATAACTTCATTTTCGGACTTCGAGCACGTCCGTCTTTCGCAAATTTTACACATTCGTGAACATTTCACTCCATACTTGAGACATGAGCATTGGGAACTTGAACGGCTTCCTTTACAGGAGCATGTGGTCATTCGCATAATTGCGTCAAGAGCCGTTTCTAACGTTGTACTTAATGGCTGCAATTCTTCATGCTGTCAAACCAATTTCAGAAAGAAATTTCATATTAGAAATAAGATGACACTTTTTCATCTTGCTTGAGAACCATTAGTTGGTATAACACTATTGTGTCGACATTAACAATTTCATTGTGAACTTTTAGTAACAAATGATCTGTTTATTAATAATAAATGTTATATTTTACATTTATAAACCAACGGATCTCTTTCATGCTTTTTTTACCTGTACTAAATTCCTAATCTACTTAACCGAGTGTTTCCCCGTTTGGTATCCACATGTAAAATATACAGAATAATCTAAATGTGATGTCATATTTGTTGTTAGTTTAAATTTTTTTAATTTGTTACAATTTCTATATGTAGACGAGCCCTCTAAGCAAAAATTATATATAACATTTATTAATAGACGTTATTAATAAGGTGATTTGCGGCAGAGTTAGTAGAGGTAATCACTTTTTTTGACTTGGAGTGTTCTTTCATAGTATTATAATAGATTTAAGTTATAAAAAAACTGCAAAAAAATCGTGCATTTTATTTACAATGAAGATAATCTAAAGTTACTCATTTTACATAGATCGAAGCACTGCATAGTATGTTCGCTTTGTATTGCAAGAAAGTAAACGTTGGTAACAGCTGTATTGCAACACATACATGTATGTATACATTTTATGATTTTTAAAGAGAATCTTTAAATACATAACATACAGATTTTAAATTTGCGTTTTATGTGTGTTTGTGTTATTTGTGAATGATATTATAATCGTACCGGAAATTCAAAAAATTTCAATTCGTATATAACAACATCCATTCTTTTGTATTATATGTAACTTTAGATATATTATTTTGTACGTTGCAAATAATATTTATGTAGCATGCTCATCTGAAAACAGATGAATTATTTCCATAATATTATCAGACTGTTGAAAATGAATTATGTACTGTAAAAATGTTTAAATAAATCTAGGCTAAAATTATTTTATCAAAAAATTAAGGAATACCTTACTGCAGTTTCAGCACAGACTACAATATTACAATGATTGTAAATTATACTATACCAGGTATTCCCAAGCTTTTAGATTTGTATTCCAGTAAGCCGAAATTTATATTTTTGCCGCACACCATTAACAAAGGTGAAAGGTAATTCTAGCATTTGAAATTGTACTATTATACATGTAAAATAATACTTTGATAGGCTTTGATAGGCTTTATGGTCTCATTAAGCCTTCGAAAAGTAACCTTTCGAAATTTCTTGAAAAACAATGAATGGAATGAACTATAACCATACTCACCCATTTCTTTACGATGCCAGCGATGCCAGTTCTGTTTATGTAACACTTGATATAGTTAATAATTCATAATATTTTTGAGAATGAATTCATTAATAGTTTTCATAATTATGCTTTTGAGTAAAAAAATGGCCTCGAATATGTTTGGATCCATTCAGTGTATCTCACTTTAAACAAAATCTTCTTTCATTGTTATTTATGTAAAGAGTAACATCCTCATTATAATGTAATTCCAGACCCATTCATCAAATTACATGAAAAATTTTATACGAAAAAACATATATGAAATACGACAAAAACGGAATTAGTATTATTATGAGAATTTTATTATTATTTATAAATTAATTTATTTTTAGATGTTTATACAACTTTTCAAGTTGTTATTGGAATACGTTTTGTATTATGAACATGTACAGCCAATATATATAAAGATATTCTATATTCGCAGACGGTTTATGATAATATGGCAACAAAGATGTCATTAACTCCAAATAATGTCTTCTTTCAAAATACAAATGCAATTTTTTCAGATAGAAGCCGTCTAAATATTAAAAATTGCACTAACTTAGTTTTTTTTTAAATAGTAACATCCACATTTGACACCATATTTGAGTCCCTTAGATACAGGCTGCCCACAACAAGATATAATATATGTACTCTATATTGAATCTTCATAGCATTATAAAAGAAAATTTATTACGGCTATACCACAAATTTAGAAAAAATAAATGAAGGTCTGAAAGAAAAAACTTCCAGAATCACACTAGTTAAATTTCAGAGACAATTTATGTATAAAATAAACAGAAAAACAAACTTTCGTGTTTTAATGTAATTTAAGATAATTTTTTTACATAATTTTCTGGTTGTTGCTTTCGATTTTCTTAGATTGATTAAATAGTAGCAAAAATGGTCTCATTAAGCCTTCGAAAAGTAACCTTTCGAAATTTCTTGAAAAACAATGAATGGAATGAACTATAACCATACTCACCCATTTCTTTACGATGCCAATTCTGTTTATGTAACACTTGATATAGTTAATAATTCATAATATTTTTGAGAATGAATTCATTAATAGTTTTCATAATTATGCTTTTGAGTAAAAAAATGGCTTCGAATATGTTTGGATCCATTTTGTGTATCTCACTTTAAACAACAATTTTAAATACGATGTTTTTTTCGGGAAGATATAAATTAAAGTTTATCACATGCATTTAACATTAGCATCCTCAAAAACAAAGATGCATAAACAGTATACTTTTCCGGGCTGATTTGATCCAAGAATCTCAAATAAAGTGTCAAAAGTGGATGTTAACATTTTAAAAATCGAAGTTTGTGCAATTTTGAGTACGTAGTCAATCTCTATTTCAAAAATTGCATTCATATTCTGAAAGAAGACAATTCCGAGACTAATGACATGCTTGGTGTGATTTTAAACAATCTGCGAATAAAGACGAGGCAGATGTATTATATATATATATATATATATATATATATATATATATATATATATATGCTGATTTACAATGTCATAATACATTTTTGTCAAGGCGAAACTACATTACTTATATATCTGATTTTAGAATCACATTTTATCTCCAAATATTCCACTCAGCAGTCAGCAAGAAAGAACATGATTCTTTAAACTTTTCTGTATTATAATCAATTTACGTCGACAGCCATAAAATCAGTATACAAAGCCGATTGACTACCTTATTCGAAAACCATCAGATTATTGAAACAGTCGATTGTCGACATTAGTCGATAGCCATCAGGTCAATGCACACAGACGATTATCCACTTTTGTTTACTGCCACACATATATTAAAATAAAATCTAACTGTATGTTTGTGTTTCGCATCTACTTCTGAGAGATTAATATGAATTATGAGTTGAAAAGAAAACCAGTTGTCCGTAAATAACCGAGAATATCATAATAACTGTTGAAATTTCAAAATTTTAATTAGTTTCTAATATCTATATCTATATCTATATACACTGCTGACCATCCAAAATGCAACACCATGAAGGAATGCTAATAACAGAATATTTATTGGACAAATACATTATAATGGGAAGGACAAGTGATTACATTTTCAGAAAATTTGGAGGTATAGTTCCTGAGAAAACACCACCCAGAGTTGCCATCCCTGGTCACAATAACAGCATTTACCTGCCTAGGCATGGAGTCGAACAGAGATTGGATCTCATGTACGGATACAGCAATCCATACAACTTCAACACTATACCACAGTTCATCAACCGTAGTGACCGGCGAGTGGTGGCGTGCCAGTCGCTCAGCAGCCACTGACCAGACATTTTCAATTGGTGAGAAATCAGGAGAACGTGCTGGCCAGGGCAACAGTCGAACAAGGTTTGTATCAAGGAAGTTCAGGATAGTTCTGGCAACATGCGGTCGAGCATTGTCCTGTTGCTCCTTGATACAGAACATGTTCGACAGTTGCCCTCACCTGCACATTCTCCTGAATTCTCACCAATTGAAAATGTCCTGTCAATGGCTTCTGAGCGACTGGCCCGTCACCACTCGCCCGTCACTGAGGTTGATGAACTGTGGCATAGTGTTGAAGCTGTATGGACTCCTGTACCCGTACATGACATCCAATCTCTCTTCGACTTCATGCCTAGGCAGATAAATGCTGTTATTGCGGCCAGGGGTGACAACTCTGGATAGTGTTTTCTCAGGAACTACACCTTCAAATTTTCTGAAAATGTAATCACTTGTCCTTCCCATTACAATGTATTTGTCCAATAAATATCATTCTGTTATGTGCATTCCTTCATGATGTTGCATTTTGGATAGCCAGCAGTGTACATTTATATATTTATGTATACATATTCTAATATTTATTGAAATTTCTGTAATGGTGGCAACTAAGAACGCTAATGTTGAAGGATACCAATATTTTTAAAAAATAATCTTCATGGTATATTAATCTTGGAAGTGTAAAAATGTACCACTTTTTGGAAATATTGCTATTCAAATTCTGTTACCTATAGCGATCCCGTTACAAGCAGCAACAGCAAAGTTAACTGTTTGTCTTAATTTGCTATTGCAACCTGTGATGTAATTCAATCTTTCAATGGTATTTCGCGGCATATTTCCCTTGTGAAAAAATTAACGCTATATGGACGGCAGGCGCTGTATCGGAGTGGTTTGTCATCTTGCTTATCTCGCTCTTTTTGCGTGAAATGCAAATATAGCAAAATTTGCTCATCCCGAGACCACCGCGTGTCACGTGTAATTTTGTCCTTTATTCAATAGCGCCTCCCATGTTTTCCCCGTTTAACCACTATTAATACATAAATACAATATTTAGTCTTTGAATTAAATATTGGCCAACAAATGGCAGTAGTTGTCCACTGATTATTTTGAATTTGAGTCATTGTATTAGCTGGCTTTAGAAGCACTCTTATTCATCTTTGTCTGCTATTTTCAAATTAGAAATGGCTGGGCAAAAGCATTTATCGAGTGACAGAATATGTATTTCTGATGATTTATCGTATTCTGAAAGTGATATTAGTTGTTTTTAAGACAGTGAATAGATTGTAATTTATAATATTCCTCTTGAGATAACAATGGATCTGAAGACGACTCATAACACATGCAAAGCATTTGGCAGTGGTGCAAAATTGATATGAAAGATATTCCTTCATTTCCTGCCTCATTTCCAATCAAGGAATAACTGTAACTTTGTCTAATAATGCATGTATTTCGGAATATTTTGAACTTTTTACTTGCTCCATTCTCAGGGTCTAAATCTATAAAAGAATATCTCTTTTCCAAAAAGGAAATGCATATTTTAATTCCCAAATATATAAAGATTTGAAATATGCAATAAACAAAATACGCAGTTTTTGAAGTGTTTTTGGTCCAAAAATTGAGCAATCAGAGGATTAAGTATTAGGTAGTGTCGTACAGCAAATTTCATAAAAAGGCTGTTTTCAACTTCACAATAATTATTTTAATAATCTTCGCATACGAACAAAACTGAAACGCATACCATAGGTTGGAAAACCCTATTATATACTATTTAGAATAGATTATTTCTGTTTCTGAATATTTTTATTCAATTCTTATGCTCTTTCATTCCCAGGATCATATTTACATCGGAAAAAAATACAATTTTAAATATATATTTAGCTAAACTAAAAATTGTTCTGTAATGATTCAATTCAATAATTCAAAGGCTTTAGTACATACTGATTTATGCATTTAAAACTATACATTTCAACTTTCCTTTAAGTCTAATAATTACAATAATTTGTTGCTCAAAATTTAATTTTCAAATTGTGAACGTAAATAATTTTAAAATAATCATGCATTTTATTTTTTTCAAAAACTTAAGAAGTTTTTCCTTTATACCTGTCAACTTGTAAGTGATTGATTATTTTTCGATGCTTTCTGAAAACTTTTCCAGAAGAATTTTAATATTACTTGTGTCAGAAGTAAAACGCACTTTATTTTACTTCTGACACATGCCGTCAAAGATTTTTGGGAGAAATAGAATTTTTTTAAACGTTGAAACGTCATGCTTTATGCAATTGTTATGAAATTACTAAAAACTCTTAAACAAAAATCTTCTTCATAAATTAAAAAAAATTTCAAAATTTACTCAAGTTTTCGTTTAACATTTAACAATTTGTTTTCTTCTAAAAACTTACCTCTAAAAATATTTCTTACAGAAGAGCATATTTAATTTTACTATAGCCTGGCTTCGCTCGTCTATCCAGGCTGTTGTTTCAAACGGATCTAGTAATGGGGTTCCACTGCTTTCGATGGCATAGACTTGGGCTTCACCCTCTGCCTGTCCATAATTCATTAATACGGCTATCACTATGTAAGTGCTCTGTGGGCCTCGGTACCGTAAATCATTAATATGTTAATCACTGTAACGTTGCCTTGTGCTCTTCGCGTTCATAAACCGTTTATATGCCGATATCATTATTTAAATCGTAAATCTCCACTTCCAAATAAAGTTTATTAAAATAAGAAGATAATGTACTATATTTTGAATAAAGATTGAATTTGTTTTAACACGTAAGAGCAAAAATATCTTATAAATAGTTACATAAAATTTAATATATATATATCAAAATTTCATCTGGAAAAATAAGTTGCACAAACAGCCTAATCAATTTTTTTTTTGGTCAAAAATAAGATAATTACTGAACTTAAAATTCGCTTAATAAAACTGCACGTTCTTCGCAAAATGTGACATCACTCATTCCTAAAAAAAGAATATATATATATATATATATATATAATTAAATTTAAATTTAAAAAATAAACAACTAAAACTAAGCTATAGAAGGTAATCAAGTAAAATTTATCTTTTACTTGATGAAGATAGTACCATTAAAAATGCTGTTAAATATAAAGTCTACGAAACTAAAATATCAAAGAAGTTTAATATTGTCATTTCTAGGAATAGTGAGGGCAATATTTGACGAAATAACACATATTTACTATGATTTATCCTTATGAAGCTTCTCTAATAAATCCGTAAGATATTTATAGTTCTACAAATTTGCATTTTCATTTTATTTTTGAAATACTTTTTCCTTTAATGTTTATACTATCTTTTCCTTTGAATTTCGCACATGTGATTTCATTTTAACTATACAGGGTGTTTTAGTTAAACGTTTCAGAACTTCTAAGAGGGGTGGGGTACATCCTGACGAACCAAAATCATATACCGATGGGCAGTCAGAAATACTTTCCTGACGCGGTAGATGGCGTTGTGGGAAAGTTCCGAGCTTTCGTGCAGGGAATCTTCATTTCGCACAAGAACGCCAAGTTAGTAGGATGGATGATTACACGAACGCAGAATTAGCCGATATTCATTTGGTGTATGGGGCTGTAAATTGTAGTGGGGCAGCCGCACAGCGTTTGTACGTGGAGCGATATCCGACGAGGCGTATTCCCAGTCATAATTTATTTGCAAGACTGCACCAGAGGTTAGCTGAGACAGGTTCATTTGAAAAAGCTGACAGGGTCAGGGTAAGAACAGCACGGATTCCAGCCGTCGAACAGAATGTGCTGCAGCATATACAGAGGAATCCAAGAACGAGTACACGAAGTCTAGCAAGCGTAGTCGGGTTTCTCCTTGCAGCATCTGGAGGATTTTCGGAGAACAAGACATGCATCTGTTTCACGTGCAGCGTGTCCAGGCACAGCAACCGGAGGATTATGCACTTCGTATTGCTTTCGCACAGTGGTACCTTGGAAAATGTGCTACAAATCCCACTTTTCATGCTGAAGTGTTGTTTTCCGAAGAGGCATCCTTCACAAGGGAAGGAATTTTCAACTCGCATAACGACCATATCTGGGCGGTCGACAACCGCATGCAATACGACATCGTGCAGCACAGATTCTATTTTCGGTCAATGTATAGGCCGGTATTATGAGAGATCACCTCATCGGACCTTACCTGTTACCGTGTCGTCTAACCGGAGATAACTATTTGCTCTTTCTGCAGCAAGTATTGCCACAACTTTTGAGAGATGAACAGATTTCTGCATCGACGCAACAGACAATATGGTTCCAACACGATGGAGCCCCTGCCCATTATAGCGGAGCTGTTCGTAACTACCTGGATGTCACATTTGGTCAACAGTGGATCGGACGTGGTGGTCCCGTGCATTGGCCTGCTCGGTCACCCGACTAATCATGTCTTGATTTTTATTTCTGGGGTCATATGAAATTGCTAGTTTATGACACCCCTGTTGACAATGCTGGGGAGCTGGTTGCAAGAATAGCAGTAGCTGCCAGAGAAATTCGAAATTCGCCTGGAGTATTCCAGAATGTTCAGATGTCCATGCGTCGGAGATGTGAGGCGTGCATTGTAGCCCGTGAAAGCAACTTCGAACACTTACTTTAATCCATGTACCTTTTGCTTCTTTTCATGTATTATTAAAACGATTTCTCACTTACGGCCTCTTTTCTTTATGGTACTTCTGTGTACAACACTGCTTCAGGAAAGCATTTCCGAACCCCACATTGCTATATGATTTCGAATTGTCAGGATGTACCCTACCCCTCTTAGAAGTTCTGAAACGTTTAACTGAAACACCCTGTATATGTGTATGAGTGTGCCTCTTTTAGGTTAAACGAACAAAATAGTATAAAACTGTAAACGGAAATAATAACAATTCAGTGTAATACTATTATTACAATATTATAACACCCGCCAAAAATCTAGCATTACACCAGAAAAATTGACAGAAATTTCTAATAAACAATCACTGAAAATAATATGACGCAGTTTAAACATTACTTATACAAACAGCAAAGAAATAATAGTTTAAGAAATTTAGCTTTAGGTAATGTCTTTGTAAACACATCAGCAATTTACATATTTGTAGGAATCTATTCAATCTTGATATTATTTTCTTTTACAATATTACGAATAAATTTTAGTTTTATATCTACATGTTTCATTCTACCCATAATTCATCTCATTACTGATACATTTTATGCATGACTAATTATCCTCAAAAGTAACTAAGTTCTTAATATTTACAAATTCACAAACGATGTTTATAAAACATGACAAACCATGTTGCAAACTTTTAGTTAAGGCAATAACTTAAGCTTTAGTTGACGATATTGCAACTGATTTTTGTTTATTACAACACCACAGAACAGGCATGTTACAGGATATCAAAATATAACCTGATACTTATTTCCGGTCATTTGTGTTTGCCCCCCAATCAGCATCAACATATATGATAATTTAAGATCAGAATTCTGTTTTTATACGCAAGTTTTAACGACAAAGTTTCTTTTAAATATCTTAAGATTTTCTTTAGTGCAACCCATGGAATTTCAGTGGTGTTTTACTGCATTTGACTCAAACAGTTAACAGCAACCAAAATATCGGGTCGTGAAATATATGCTAAATACAATAAACAACTTACAAGTTTACGGTATGAACTATTAAATGGTTTTCCATTTTTTAATTCAGATGCAGTGGACTTAGGCGAAATAGGAATATCACTAGATTTACATTCTATCATAATAAACTTACTTAACAATTAAGTATATAAGAATCTTGACCTACTACTAAACTATCAGGCTTGAATTTCATTTGAATAACTAGAAATTCAGAAGCACTTTCGGACTTTGACATGTGAATATCTTTAGACAGTAAGGAAATAACTACATAAGTTTCATTTACATCTGAACCTGCTACTAATATGTCATCTACATAAAAGCTTACATATTATTTTATGACCATTACTGTAACGAATAAAAATACGAGGTTCATTATCAAGAGATTTAAAATTTAATTTTCAAACAACTTCATGAAACATTTCAAACCATTGTCGTTTGTCTTGTTTTAGACCATGAAAACTTCTTTTAAGCTTACAGTTTAGTCCGATTTTATCATCATAGCATTGTGGTTGATCCATAAAAACAAGTTCATTTAATTTACCATTCAGGAAAGCTGTTTTACATCCAGTACAAATGCTTGTAGGTTTTCATATCAAATCACAACAAACACTACAGGTTGTTTTCTTAATCTCTCGGATTTTTCTTGTTTTATATTCTTTCTCTTCAACGTCCTCTGATTCTTCACTAGTACTTTCTTGAACATCTGGGTTGATTTCAAGATCAGTTAGTTCTTCATCTTCTACGATGTATTATTTTGATTTTATGTCTTTCTTTTTCTCTTCATCCTATTTGATATTTCTTCATATAGTTATGCGTTTCGTCTCAAAATCCAACAATGGATATCCCGTTGAAGATCATCCGTTTAGACATATAATCAAGCCTTCTTAATCAGTTGCCAATCTCTTTCGAATCAAACTTTGATTCACTGCACACTTCGCATCATAGGTCCATTCTAATTTATTCCAAATTTTATGCGCAGTGTTTTCATCTTGAAGCGATGCAAGAACACCATCACTTAACAGTGATAACAATAGAGAATATGTTTTTTTTTTCTTTTGCTTTCACAATATCCACAGCATTATATTCCGCTAGTTCGAGTTCCAAAAAGTTCTCCAATTCCTTAGCTACAAAAATTGAAATTACACGCGTCTTCCGGACAGAAAAATGTTTATTATCACCCGCAAAGTTAAATTTCATGAAGTTCTTTTTAAGATTCAATTCTGATCGGTAAAACATAATAAACAGAAAAAGAATTCTCATTCAAAAGCGCCGCAGTAATGAAAACAAAAATAAAAGCTTCCCACTGTCTGTCAACAATATTCATTCGAACAACTACGAAACCACGCTCTGCTGATAATTAAAAAAAATAATAATAATAAAGCAACGCTGGATCGAATATGACTGTATTGCGTTACACTGATACATAAATATCAACTGACCAACAATATAACTTTACATGCATTTATAAACTTAGGTAGCGGACCTGACAGAAAGTTAGCTGACAGAACCAGTCATAGCAAAACTAACAAAATTGTATAAAACTAAAAACTGAAATAATGACAATTTAGTGCAATGCGGTGAAACAGTATTAAAAATCAAACATTTAAACTAGATCAAAGTAGTTGGTAAAATCCATTTCAGGCACCAGTTGGCAGTTAAATGGAATTTTTTTAATCAATGTTTTCTCCCAATCAATTTGCCCACCATTGTATTTTTTTTTTAACTTTTTAGCGACTTAAAAAAAAAGCTTCTGTTTATGGTTATACTATGTTTTTTTGCTAATTCGCACTAAATTTATTTAACCTAGTAAGCTCCTTTTCCTTCTTTGCTCGATCTGCAATAAAATTGCAATTCTCGTTTAGGAAATAAAATGCAATGCAAAACTTAGATTAAGTGACAAAATGCAATCGATTTGTATTTTTCTTAAAAAATGAAGAAATTTTATTTCATTAAATTGGTTTTCTGCTACAAATTGACAGATGTCGTTATCGCTAAAAAAATCAACCAATACAAAACATTATGTATCATTATTTCTCAAACTATTGCATTAAAAGTCAATTTTGCAAATATTTTTTATCTCTTTCGTACGTACTTCAATATCCTCTGAGAAACGACCATATCGTTTAACATTTACGAAAATTTCCATTTAGAATAGTTCGAAAATATTTTCTTCAAATAATTTGAACTCTAAAAGGAAATTAAGTGCCTGAAGACATCTAAATAAAAGCTATTAAAGATTTTTAGGGTTGCATGTAAGAATGATCTGGAAAATTTTATAGAATTTAAATTTTACGAAACAATTTAATTGAATTTAATGGAGTGAAAGAAAGAAATCATGAAAATAAATAAATATTTGTATATAAAGATTTACAGATGCATACGCACATACACATATAATGTGTATAAAAACATTAAAACGAAACTTGTGTATAACAGAATCAGGTCTTAAATGGGGCATACTACTATTCTTATATTTTTAAAATATTTGATTTTTCGAAGGACTTGTATATAAAAGAGATAGTTTTCCTCCA
Organism: Maratus michaelseni; assembly: GCA_963931845.1. Taxonomy (NCBI): domain Eukaryota; kingdom Metazoa; phylum Arthropoda; class Arachnida; order Araneae; family Salticidae; genus Maratus; species Maratus michaelseni. The sequence continues at coordinate 72,838,372 of OZ007590.1, read as the reverse complement.
CGTTTTAAAACAAACTGCATGAAAAAATTCCTATAATTACGCTAATTATGACTAAAAATATATGAGATATCCAATGGTTGGAGTATCATAGTCGAGATTTTTTCCAACAGAGAGAAAATATGCCGGGACCAAGACTCGAACCTGGGTAGTTTGGCTCCTGGGTTTGAGTCCTGGCCCCGGCATATTTTCGCTCTGTTGGAAAAAATCTCAACTATGATACTCCAACCATTGGATATAATTTACCTAGTTGAATGTACTTTCCTCTGTTCATTATAATACATGATGTATTCTCAGTAAACAATAATTAAAAGGTCATTGTCACAGTCCTCTGATGCCCTCCAATATCAAATACTAAACTGAATTTTTTAGTATGAACCCTATTGTTACATTTTGATATCGAAGAGGTAGATTGGTTTCTACAACGACATTTTTTTATCCTATTATAAGAAAACACAGTCGACAAACACGTGTTCTGAATCCTTAATTTCGACTATGTAATTTTCTTGCATAAAACGTTTCTACGCTTTTGGCAAAAAATGTATGTATTTATATCATATATTTGATGATATTTTATTTGATGTCTTCCATATTTTATATTAAATCGATATAGGGACATTTTTATTGATGCGTAAACCTGTAAAATCTATCTAAGATCAGAATGTTCAAAGCAAAGAGCGGGGCTTCTATTGTTTTCTTAGAGAATCGCCAGTCAGCAGTATTTCATGTGAGATATGTGTAGAATTTCTTAATATTTTTTAAAGAAAATGTTTTATAAAGTATATATTTATATTGTTGACTCAAACAGTGTCCAATACCAGTATACTAGAACACTTGGATATTTCAAGTCTTTTAATAAAATGTACTTTTAAGTGATTTATCTCAAAATTTAGTTTTTCAGAATTACGCAGAAAATATATTTGGAACGACTTGATATTTTGCATTATACTTTTTGACGTTATAGCTTAAGACCGAACCAAAATATGTTCATTGCTTCATCAACAAAAAAAATACTATATATAGATAAACTTCGATAAAACAGTGTTGAAAATTTCAACTTTATTTGAAAATTACGATTTTTTCTAAAATAGACACATGTTTCGATTCAGTCTTAAGATAGAGATGTAAACTCTAAATACGTGAAGATTTCATGTAAAAATATTAAATGGCTCAAAAGAAATCTTGCACGCAACTTAAAAGCAGCCTTTTTCCATATTTTGCAATAAACGACTTTAAAGTATCCTTTTAAACATTGTTTACATTTCATGGTCTGGCAAAACTACCGTGAAGTTATATCACCAATCGCGGATCCCATGCCGTTTAGGGCGGTAAACATTCTCTATTCTGACATATCTAAGCCAGTTTTAATGCTTTTTAGCATCTTAAGGGCTTAAAAGAGCACTCAAAAGGGAAATATCCGTCTTTCTTATGCTTCATTGCATTAAAAAATCTAAAATACGATTAAAACAAGAAAAGTTATTTAAAAAATTATAAAAATAACAAAATAAAAACTTTTATAAAAAAGTCTAAACATTTATTCTTATTATATCCATTTTTTTACATTTATTTTAATTATTTTTCTCTCTTAATTATTTAATTTTAAAGTTTTTTTTACTCAATTTCATATTTTTTCGGACGTTTTGAATATTGTCGAGGCCTTGCCTTCCTAAACTATCCTATAATTTGATTGATCGTTCATTTCTACCAGTCGCTTATACAGGGTGTTTCAAAACTATATGTCAGAAATGTAAAGGCAAATAGAGGGGACCTAAATAAGCAGATTTCGTATAGGAATGTGGGTGCGGAAGTGCAGCATTGAAGTAGTAGAGGGCGTTGTTGAGTTCGGCTGAGTTCGCTTCGTTGGTTAGAATCGTTACTCCCCGCACAGATTTCGAGCAAAATGCATCGTTACACCAATGCGGAGCTTCATGTAAAATTCTCTAAACACTTACATGGGTCACACCCAACGCACGTAAAATAGCTATCGAGCTTGTCGAAAGACTCTACTGTGCGTAATACTGCTTCTTCCACTGCAGGAATTTTGCGATATCTTCCAGTGCCCGTATCACGCCTAGTAGCATAAAACAATCCACTCGTGCACACCTCCTGATCAAAACACTTAAATGTTAGGCAATCCGGCAGATTCCTACCCGTGAATCGTTTTATGTACATCCTTGGATCAACCGCTCCATTTTCTTTCGCAGTCCCATACATGAAATGCATGTCAGCAGGCAACAATGCATGGTCCTCGAAAGACGTGCGGGGAATGACGATTCACGTCAGCGAAGCGCTTTCATCCGCCGAACTCAACAGCGTCCTCTACTGTCTCAACGCTGCATTTCCGCACCCACATTCCTCTACAAAATCTGCTTAATTAGGTCCCCTCTACATGTCTTTACATTTCTAACATATAGTTTTGAAACACTCTTTACAAACATTTTTTTCCTCGCTTCTCTTACTTATTTCGTCTTCTGTCTCTGTCAGACCTTTCCTCTCCGTTTAATCACTATCTTTTTTTTTATGTAACACATATAGGGCTACGGATATACTTTGTTTTTCATGGCTCCTCTAAAATGTGTTTCACAAATGCTCATACACAGGGTGCGGAGTTGCTGCGCAACTGGGAATCCCCTTGAAGCAATAAACTGTTTACTGGTTATACTGTTTAATAAATTGCAATTCCCTGTTTCTGGGTATATAATGAAAGAAAATTAGCAATTGTGAATTAATCTGTCGGCCAAAAATTAGCTCTTAAAAATGTAGAAAACTGTACACTGAATAAATACTTATTTAATAAGTTTCACAGTTTTTTTAATTGAATTATTTTAGAAATAAATAAACAAGCAATTTCATATGCAGTAACTGTTTTTCAAATACATGTTGCAATAACTATGAATACAGAAGTTACATTCTCCTCTCAGTAGACATAGACAACAATAATAAGTCTTTATAATATTTTGGCACCCTTTAAAGAAGAAACAAACACTAAATTAAAGGGAAAATGGAGTTTTTTTCTCTTTTTGAAAGATTTGAAACATCCTCAAGTCTTTCTGATGCATAATCTCACACAACACTGGTAGAAAACTTAAAAAGGCTTATTTTATTGGAATATTTGGCCTAATTGCTTCTAATATTGAATATAAAAGTAATTCTACAGGAATGTTTACGTAGAGCAGATATTTTTCGATTGGCAATTAAAATGATAAAATCGCTATAATACATTGTCGTGATATAGAACGCCTACTATACAGGGTTGCCAGTTTGTTTTTTGTTTCTTTTTTTTTTCAATTCAGAAATTCCGAACTCATACCTGAAATTCGAAGAGTATTTTTTGTTTTATTTAATGACAGACATTTTGTGATTTTTAAAGTAAAAAGCCTTCTTTCAGTTTTTCCGATTTGAATTTAAAAAAAAAAAAAAAAGCCAAACTAGCAACCTTGATACTGTACATGTACTGATGAGTTTTTCTTTGTTCAGGGGTATTATAAATCCATCCTTGCATTGAAATCCCAAATTTGTAATACCGGCCCTCCCTTGAAGACTCTGTATATACGCCCTTGTGTATTACTAAGGCTTAAAACTGTTGAAAATGCGTGTTCCCCGGTACCTTGAGAGTAGCGAATTTTACATATATATATATATATATATAAATATATAAAAACTTATTGCAAAAATTAACCATTGAAACAGAAATAACTGACCAAATGCAATGAAATTATTATCCCAAATAGCTATGTCAAATTACACATTATAAAACATAGTCCTAACAAATGAAGTATTTATTCAAAAAGTGAAACATAAGTAAAAAAAAAAAAAACACAAATGCAAGCTTATAATGTAATTTACTTTTTCAAGGGCTGGGAAACCACATTATAAGCAAAGAATGATTGTTTTCTGTAACTGTCACAAGCTTAAAGCCAAAATTTTGTGACAATTCCAAGCCCTAACAATCATTGGAAAAAAATTGGAAAAAAAAAAAAAAAAAAAAAAGGATACCTTTGAAAATAGAACACTACAAATCAAACGGAAGAAAATAAATCCATTTATAAACAAATAAATACAAAGGAAGACAAAGAAAATCTATACATTACAACATAAATTTGTCCAGAATCTGAAGCCAAAAATGTTTTGTGCTAAGCACATGGTAAAGTGAATAAGTGAATTCAAACGTACAAGTTAAAATTACAGTTAATTTTCTAAAAGTAGCAGGTTATTAATTTAACCATTGTGATTTTAACTATTTCTAATTTAAAATGTAAAAATACAAATAAATAATATAAAAACTATAAATTCATTTACTAAAAATATTTTTTAACTTAAATAATTTTAATATATATATTATATTATTGGAATATTTAAAAATTTCACTTGTATTCCAAGTTTTCAGTTAAAAAAGAAAAAAAAAATTGTGAAAATTTATATGGTGCTGCCATCTGGTTTTATAATAAACAATAACTAAAAAATAATACTAAAGAATAATAGTAATAGTTTTTTTAAAATCATTATATGGTGCTGCCATCTAGTTAAAGATTAAAACAATATCTAAATAACTATTAATTATTTTGATTAAGAAAATTTTCAGTATAAAATTATTTTATCTATTTATTTTTACATATGTCAACATTTAAATAATTTCAAAACATAAATAAACCCATAAAATCTAAAATATTATTGTAGAAGTCAAATTAAATTTTCATTTTATAAATAATTATATGCAAGCTTAAAAGATTTACCAATATGACTACATGCACTTATTGGAACTAACATCTTGCAAAATTTTATTAACCCTGAAAAATAAAATTAGATTTTCATTTTATAAATAACAATGCAAGTTTAAAAGAAATACCAAAATGGCTACACACACTTAATGGAACTAACATCTTGCTAAATATTATTTATTCTGAAAAATAAAATTAGATTTCACACACTGATAGCTAAAAATAACCAAACATTTCCAATATGTTAACCTCACGTATTGAATCTAATATCTTGCAAAAAATAAAAAATAAAAAAGCATTTAACTAAATTGTTAAATGTTCTCTACCTGGCAAGGGAAAAAAAAAAAAAAAACATTAAATCTCCAATATGGCAACGCACTTATTGGAACAATATTATATTTAAAGTTCTCTCCCTAGAAAAGAAAAAAAAATTAGAATTTACTATTTAAATTTTTTAATTAATAAAAGATATTTAACCAAAATATTCCCACTCAGCTGTCACATAAAGGAATTCATTCTTTAGCCAAATATATCAGTAATCAAAATGTAAGTGTTTTAACAGATAGAACGTGCAAACATATAAACCCCAATGAAAGCAAAATTTATATTCGTAAAATTGACTTAAGTAAATAAAAGGGATAGCCATATTCTACTGCATGTTGAAGAATAAGTTTTAAATTTTGAGTTTTAAAATTATTAGAACAAAGATTGTTTATTCTATGTGCAAAATTTAGTATAATATTTACAAATACTGATTTATGTATACAAGACTTATAATTAGTAAATAAGTTAACTTTAAATGTAAAATCATTTCTTTTGTCATAAATGTCAAACAAAATTTTATTATCTTTAAGAATTATCTTAAGATCAAGAAAATTAATTTCATTATTTACCATAAGGTTGAAACTATAATTTAAATTTTTATGATATTTTATTGGTAGTAAATAATTTGAATTATTATTAAAATAGAAGACAATTATATCATCTATATAACGGTACATTTTACAATTAGCAATATGTGAATTACGTTCATAATAATATAAATATAATTCTGCAAGAATTGAAGAAACAATACCACCCTGTGGTAATCCACAGCATTGAATATATATATTCTCATTAAAAACAATATAATTATGATGTAGAATAAATCTAGTTAAAGTTTTAAAGTAATTTAAAGAAATGTTATTTTTTAATTTTATGGAATCCTTGTATTCTTTGTATAATAAATTGACAATCCTGAACATATCCTTGATATCAATATTATTAAATAAGTCATTAAAGTCAAACGTCTTCATGTAAGTTATGTTATTTAAATTTTTTATATTATTGACAAGTTGAAAACTATTTTTTATGCTAAACAAATTATCTTTTAGTTTTGTAAGTTCAAACAATTTAGTGAGAATAGTTAATAGAAATTTACTTGCATTATTATTATACGTATTACAGCCTATAGTTACAGTTCTAAATTTTATAGGAGTTTTATGAAATTTAGGTATAACAACAATGTATGGATAATTAAAGTTGTAATTTTTAATTTTTAGCAATTTATAATATTGAAATATATGTCGATTATTAATAATTGTATTAAGATTAGTTTTTTTAAAATTTAAACTTGTATTTATTGCATTAGATATTAGCTGTGAATAATATTTTTTGCAGATGAAAGCATAGTTGTTTGGTGATTTATCAACATAAGTAATAATAAATTTGTTTTGTAAATTCTTTATTTCACTATTTAGTTGTTTAACATTAAAATTAAAATTTTCCATATTTCTGAAAAGTTCAACATTTAAATTACTTAATACATTTAATTTCCATTCTTTAAAAAATTCAATGGGTTTATTATAATCTATTGAAATTTTATATATAAAAAGGTCAAGATCCAGATTAAATTGTTTTAATATAGAAAAAATATTATAACATGATGGTGTTCGAAATTTAGTCCCATTAGTCATAAAACTGCGCAGATAATCATTCTCGACAATATTAATATCCCCTGTAATAATGTGACCATGTACCTTATCTACATAATTACTAAAACTAGGATTATTACATAAGCACGGAGGTTTATCATTTGATGTAAGAAATTTTGCAAAATTATTGTAATTGAAAATTCTACGTCCAAGTGTAACATTGTATTTGTATGATTTATGTATTGTAAAATTTTTTATGGGGAATTTGTTATTGTTATTAATTACATTGTGTATATTAATTTTATTAAGTACTATATTGGAAAAAGTGATTATAAGTTGAGTATTGTTAGTTTTTTTATAAGTATTTTTTGAAATTTTTACATTAAGTTGATTAATTCTATATAATAGAAGATCAAAATATACATCACTAAAATGTGGTGATAAATTTAATGTTAAAAATACTTTATAATAATTATTAAGATTTTACTTTTTGATCGAAAAAATATGTTTCCTTATATCAAACCAATTGAAAGTATTAGTGAATTCATTTTCCATATTAGATAATTGCTGTATAATATCATTACTAGAAATATACTGTGTATTAGTACCATATTTACCCCTTTTTGTACGTGTAGTTTTTGTATTTACTTTATGATTTAAATTAGCATAAGTGCTAGTATAATGTTCATGTTTATTAGTATTTGTATAAACAATGTTTGTGCGATTAAATAACTTAGAATTTAGACCATAAGGATATAAAGAGTTACGGGATTTGATATAAATGGATTCATAAAGTAGTCTATCACTGAAATTTTTGTGCATACTCAGGATTTTAATAGTAATATCTTTAAAGTCATGTTGTCTAAAGTGCATATGCTCAACATTTATAGAATTATTTTTTATAATATCCTGTCTATGTTGATTGATTCTGAAGTGCAGTGGATTACATGATTGACCAATATATTCCATCTTACACATATTGCAATTAATCGAATAAATAATATTGTATGCTTTACAAAAGAATACATTAATTTTCGAGTTAGAACTATTAACAATTTGTAGTAGATCTGCATGTGGGCAAGTTAAGCAGCGTGGTGATGAACATTTTTTAAATTTGAGATTTACTGTGGGACAATAAGACAGGTAACTGTTTGACGATCCAAAGAAATCCCTGTCAATTTCCATGTACCGAGCATTAGGCCTAATATTATTATTAAAGCCTAAATTGCCAGTCGCTAAAACTTTTTTAGTACTTGCCATAATGAGAATTGTATATTATAAAATATAAGACAATTTTTAAATATAAATGAACATAAAGTTGTAAATAATATAAAATAATATATTATAAAATTAGTACTACAATTTATTTGATTTCTAGGTTAATAAGTATCAATAATCAAAACAAATTTGTCATTTGATTTCTAGACTAATTTGATTTCTAGTTTAATTTATACCTAAAATCACTAAATTAGTTATATAAAGAAAAATAATAATATAAATAATAATAATAATAATAAACCTTGATTACATAAATTTTGATAAATTACAATATTTACATAGAAAAAAGATAATCTCATCATAACTGGTATAAAAATACCATAGTTCATACATTTAAAATATTTTAACTATATAAGCCCATACAGAATAACCTATACAAATTATTCAAAATGCAAGATGACCATATCAGTAGGACACAAACAAAAACAATGCAAACGGCCATATTAATATGTTATATCAATAGCAACATTACAAAAAGTTATAATGCAGCAAGGTAAAATTAATTTGAACTACAAGAAATACATCAAATTTTGCGCATAAGCAGCATTAAAATAATGTATTTAATAATTATGAAAATATATATATTTTGCCAAAATTTGGGCTGTAATTAGATGAATATCTAATTGGGCTGCAAGTGATCGATATTCTTACGAATATAAAAATTAATAGTAAAAAAAAAAAAAAGTAAATAAGTAAATAAGTAAAACTATCCACAAATGATTGCGCAAATGCAGCAGGTCATTATGGAAGTTCAATATATAAAAACTTATTGCAAAAATTAACCATTGAAACAGAAATAACTGACCAAATGCAATGAAATTATTATCCCAAATAGCTATGTCAAATTACACATTATAAAACATAGTCCTAACAAATGAAGTATTTATTCAAAAAGTGAAACATAAGTAAAAGAAAAAAAAAAACACAAATGCAAGCTTATAATGTAATTTACTTTTTCAAGGGCTGGGAAACCACATTATAAGCAAAGAATGATTGTTTTCTGTAACTGTCACAAGCTTAAAGCCAAAATTTTGTGACAATTCCAAGCCCTAACAATCATTGGAAAGAAATTGGAAAAAAAAAAAAAAAAAAAAAGGATACCTTTGAAAATAGAACACTACAAATCAAACGGAAGAAAATAAATCCATTTATAAACAAATAAATACAAAGGAAGACAAAGAAAATCTATACATTACAACATAAATTTGTCCAGAATCCGAAGCCAAAAATGTTTTGTGCTAAGCACATGGTAAAGTGAATAAGTGAATTCAAACGTACAAGTTAAAATTACAGTTAATTTTCTAAAAGTAGCAGGTTATTAATTTAACCATTGTGATTTTAACTATTTCTAATTTAAAATGTAAAAATACAAATAAATAATATAAAAACTATAAATTCATTTACTAAAAATATTTTTTAACTTAAATAATTTTAATATATATATTATATTATTGGAATATTTAAAAATTTCACTTGTATTCCAAGTTTTCAGTTAAAAGAGAAAAAAAAAAATTGTGAAAATTTATATGGTGCTGCCATCTGGTTTTATAATAAACAATAACTAAAAAATAATACTAAAGAATAATAGTAATAGTTTTTTTAAAATCATTATATGGTGCTGCCATCTAGTTAAAGATTAAAACAATATCTAAATAACTATTAATTATTTTGATTAAGTAAATTTTCAGTATAAAATTATTTTATCTATTTATTTTTACATATGTCAACATTTAAATAATTTCAAAACATAAATAAACCCATAAAATCTAAAATATTATTGTAGAAGTCAAATTAAATTTTCATTTTATAAATAATTATATGCAAGCTTAAAAGATTTACCAATATGACTACATGCACTTATTGGAACTAACATCTTGCAAAATTTTATTAACCCTGAAAAATAAAATTAGATTTTCATTTTATAAATAACAATGCAAGTTTAAAAGAAATACCAAAATGGCTACACACACTTAATGGAACTAACATCTTGCTAAATATTATTTATTCTGAAAAATAAAATTAGATTTCACACACTGATAGCTAAAAATAACCAAACATTTCCAATATGTTAACCTCACGTATTGAATCTAATATCTTGCAAAAAATAAAAAATAAAAAAGCATTTAACTAAATTGTTAAATGTTCTCTACCTGGCAAGGGGAAAAAAAAAAAACATTAAATCTCCAATATGGCAACGCACTTATTGGAACAATATTATATTTAAAGTTCTCTCCCTAGAAAAGAAAAAAAAATTAGAATTTACTATTAAAATTTTTTAATTAATAAAAGATATTTAACCAAAATATTCCCACTCAGCTGTCACATAAAGGAATTCATTCTTTAGCCAAATATATCAGTAATCAAAATGTAAGTGTTTTAACAGATAGAACGTGCAAACATATAAACCCCAATGAAAGCAAAATTTATATTCGTAAAATTGACTTAACTAAATAAAAGGGATAGCCATATTCTACTGCATGTTGAAGAATAAGTTTTAAATTTTGAGTTTTAAAATTATTAGAACAAAGATTGTTTATTCTATGTGCAAAATTTAGTAAAATATTTACAAATACTGATTTATGTATACAAGACTTATAATTAGTAAATAAGTTAACTTTAAATGTAAAATCATTTCTTTTGTCATAAATGTCAAACAAAATTTTATTATTACAGTGGTGGCCAGAAGTTTGTACATTTTTTGAAAGTTTCTTGTTTTTCAAATTTATGTGCTTGTAGAATATATTCATTTTCACTTAAATACAAACGTTTATATATCAAATTGAAGGTAATTTAAGGTAGAATTTAATAATAAAAACAGTATTACAATATCTGTATTACAAAGAAAAGTTATGCTCATTTTACTAGAACAAACAAACACAAATCGTTTTCAATAAGGACGTGATTTGTAATAAAAGCGTTCTAGCCAATCACAAACACTGTTCTCAGGACCAATCAAATGCCTGTAACTATAGTTTAGGTTATTTGGATGGTAAAAGAGTTATTGTTGTGGAAATATTTTGCGGAATGATGCATACTAGTACAATTAAATAGAGTATTGTGGTTTTTGAATATTTAAAGTCTTTTTTTTAATTAAACTAATTTTAAACAATGTCATCAACAAGAAGAACTAATTGGACATCTACAAAAAGAAGCCGAATTGTCATATTGCGAGAAAATGGCCTCTCTTATGCTGAAATTGCAAGACAAGTTAGTGGTTCAGTGACTTGTTCTGGTGTACGAAAGTTCTGTTTACGTTATGAAAAAACGAAATCAGTGGAAAATAAGGCCAAATCAGGCCGAAAAAAATGCACAAGTGCTACTGCCGATAGAAAAATTAAACGGCTATGCCTTCAAAATAGAAAAATTTCATCAGATGCCATTAGATGTGAAATGAATGCAGCGGGTATTGCAGTAAGTTCAAGAACAATAAAAAGTAGGTTATCAAGATTTGTACTACAAGCAAGAATTAAACAAGCAAGAAAATAAGGGTTATCCTACTAAGTATTGATTGTGTAAGTATCACTTTAAAAAAATGCAAATCTAAGATAGATCTTACTATTAGTTGCATAACTTTTTTTGTAATACAGATATTGTAATACTGTTTTTATTATTAAATTTTACATTAAATGCCCTTCAATTTGATATATAAACGTTTGTATTTAAGTGAAAATTAATATATTCTACAAGCACACAAATTTGAAAAACAGGAAACTTTCAAAAAATGACCACACTTTTGGCCACCACTGTATATATATATATATATATATATATATATATATATATATATACAAGGTGCCCCCTTTTATCCTTCTACAATAGCTAATTCCTAAACCATTAGTTTTAGAAGTACAGCTGCAATTGGGAAAAAGCTTGAAATATTTGTTCTTCATCATATCCAAAACAATTTATGCAAAACAATTTTGTTTTTTACAAAGTTCCAAAATTTAAATTATTATACTGGTTCCTGAGTCCTATAAATTATATTTAGAAAAAGCAATAGCCATACTTCATAAAGTAAAACAATGAACAATTCAATGTTGTACTACCGAAATCCCTCGAATTACAAGAATTTAGTTCCATTTTGAGTGCGACAAAATAGGATATCAATATCAATATATATTGATTACACTGGCAAAATATCTGTGTTAAAATTCAATATAAAGTTAAAATTTCAGTGCAAAATTCACCTTGATTAATAATTAAAATTCATAAAGATACAAATAAATGTAAATACATTGCTTAGTGGTGCGTAAAACGTAATAAAATCATTTAAAAACACATTAAAAGTCATTTTAAAAAAACAGAACGTTTTTAACCGAAACTTACTCGGCCTTCATCAGTGAAAAAACTAATAGTTATTGTCTTCTTGTGTCTTCTAGTTTAGTCCGGAACAAACCATTCTACTTCAAGGGTAGTATGGAATATAAGGTGGAATGGAAAAGGTTATTCAAAATTTCAAAAAACAAGTACAGGTTTATCAATTATGTATTAATTCTTTCCAGACTGCATGGATATCATATGATAATATATCGTTACAATTTCTTTATTAGATATTATTTCTAGAGATTCTCTTATGATAGCTTCTTGGTGATTACTTGTACGGAAGATAATTTTGGATCTATTGAAATCTACTTTTATAGGTTGAGTTTGCGCTAATCTTGCTAACGCAGTATGGGGTCAATTTAATCTCAGATCTGTTTCATGTTCTTTTATTCTGTCTCGAAATTCATCCACGCACATTGTACATTTATTTGTATCTTTATGAATTTTAATCAGTATTAAAAGTTAAAGAACAATCGTTTAATATCGTTTTTTTTCCTTAAAAATTACTTTTTTACTCAAATAATATTTTCAAAATATTAGTCACATGGCATTGTATTATTGTCACTACAAATACCTTTCTTTAAACCTATAGCAACGAGCAGCGCATATGCTTTCCTTAATTTCGAATAAAACATTTTGCCTATAAAAATTTCTATACGGAAAAAATGAGGCCGAAGAATTAAAAGAAATATACTTGACACTCGTTGCGAAAGTTTTAAACTGAAATTAGATAGGTTTTGATAATATGATATTTATTATTTAACAGCTGCAAATTTGTTTCTTTGTTTTTCAAAGAATCTTTCAAGAAATAGTACACTTTGAGGAATCACTTAATTAATCTTCCTTTAGACAGTTTGTCGTGTAATTTTAACACCTAACTGACAGGAAATTTTATTTTAAAGCATGTTGCTACTGGACGTTAATGCAAAATAGCTACTGTTAAGCAAGTTAACTTAGTACAAACACGACAGTGATGTAAGTTTAGACTCTTAAAGGATAATCATATGGGAAGTTTATTTTTTTAAGGGGGAATCAAATATAATGGGCAAATAGAAAATTTTGACAAATTTCCTAATAAAATGCTTTTTTGTAACATAAAAAGAAAGTCAATATAATTATGAAAACGTAAAATAAATGAGCCTGACATTAAATCCCATCTAACGATATCGATAACTCAAGATTTTCAATCTATACATTTTATTTCAGGCAAAAACACAGGTAATGAAGATTGAGTGAAATTACTTTTAAAAAAATGATTTTTTGTCGTCTTCTACATATCAGAAAATAAAAATTCATAGTAATGATAAAGTCATTTGTGCGGGCGGATAATTATCATTTACACACTCTATCATATTTCAAATAAAAATTAACATTTTACCTAATTATGATAATAGATATTTCAGGAAAGTCGAGATAAATTAGAAAAATTCTTGTTTTATTATTCGAAGAATTCACGAGTAAAATAGCAATTTGTATTACAAATCGATGTGCAGAACATGTAGAATTAAAATTAGTGAGAAACAAAAATTATAAATATTTTCCTTTATGCACGTTCAGTTTTTATTTAAACAGTCAGTAATGCTCTGTGGATCTAAAGCATATGCAATGGATATATATCATGAAGATTATTGTTTCTAAATAGTGGTAGAAATGATAAAATTTCTCCTATACGCTTTGAGTACTAGCGATATTATATTCTGAATGCTTAGACTTTATCTAAAGTTTTGTCACTTCATCGTAGTAAAAAGTAAAAAATTACTTTCCGAATATAGCACAAACATTCACCAACTCAAATATAAATCCGTAAGTATGCAGGTTTCATCAAACCTCTTCATTATCGTCATAAGAATTTTGGAGGAAAACTAGTCAAAATCCTCAGAAACCAATAGTTTTTCAAAATTAACAGTATTGCTTCACTAAGCGCCAACCTTCCAACAATCGAAATTATTAAATGTTAATTATTCACCATTGTTAATTATGAAATTATTAAATGTTACTACCGGAGATTAACCTGCAGTAACGCAAAACAATTTACACACAAAGTATTCGTTGTAATTAAAGAGCTCCAACTATGTATCTAAATAATAAAGTTTTGAAAATTATTAGAAACTACATTTTAAATAAAATAAGCAGTCTGTGTCCTACTCTAATTTATAATCCATTTATATATAATATTTAAAGAAAAAATTATTTAAACCCTTTTTCATCTTTTTTTAAGAAAGAAACAACTTTTTTTTTATCGTTATGTGAAGAAGATTGAAGTTCACAAACCATGAACAATCGTTAATTTCGTTATCTTAGAAATAATAAATCATCATTAAAATGTATTTTAAACAATTGATATATCCATACACATTAATTTATTTTATCTTTTAAGTGGACCTTTAAAAGATTATAAATGCTATACGCTATATTTTCTATGAACAAAATTATGTTGTAGACATCAGTATCAGACATTAATTTGATGGCTCTTCCGGCATATTTAAGAAAATCTTAATCCTAATCTTACGGAAATACTAGATTGACGACAATCAGACAGACCCAGTGGCGTAGCGTCACGGGGGGGGGGGGGGGGGACACGATCATTTTACTACCAGTATAATTATACTACATTTGTCCTTATTTAATCTTTGAATGGTATGAACTAAATAAGGCCAAATATAGTATATAAAAATACTGGTAGTACGGTGATCCTGCCACCCTTGACGCTACGCCTTTGGACAGACCGACAAACCGAAATCATAAACAATTTTCAGTTATACTGTAAAATGTTTTAAGACGCTTATATATATATATATATATATATATAAACTTATAATACCCGTTTAGCAAAACTTAAAGAGTAATAAGATGATGTTTAAGCAAAACTACTTGTTATATATCACTGAACATAATGTTTTTTTTTTGTTTTTTGTTAAAAAACAACAAAGTGAAACTCTTTGTTCTGAGAATTTGCCAAACAATTATTATGGAAAAGTTCTCGACCTGTTGTCTGTGTCAATATCTGCAACTGATTAAGTTTCTTTCTTTTCAGTTAATGTACTGAACCAGAAAGAAAACTTGTTTTTGGATAACAAATGCTGTACGAAAGAGCCTATGCTGCATTACTTAAAAATAAAAGTTATTTCTATAACACTGAATAATTTTTACAAAAAAAGAAAAATGTATATTGGGCTTGTATTTCCCATTTAATACCGATGGCAGCGTTGAATCTGAAAACTGTGTATACATTTGAAATATGTTTAGCAATGTTTAGTAATATAAAAGATTGTTGTTCTCAACATATTAATTAAATAAATAAATGAGTTTAGTATTATAGGAATATTTGTTTAGTTTTAAATTTCGGATATTTTTGAAGCACGGCTAGCCCAAAGCAAGCGAAGCGTCCTATGTATCCACTAGAATCTGACAATAAAATGGACACGATTGCTCGGTGATGACTGGATCATTTACAATATAATTTAGCACATATATAGATTTTAGTAAGACAGGGGTCGTAGCATGGCCCAATTTTTGAAAATCGATCTGGAACCTGAGCAATTAAAAGTTAAAATTCTAATACAAGCTCTGTGGCGATTTTGATTCAAACAAAAAATTCAATCATTTAATTGAAATATTTATCTTTCCTCTCGCCACAACTTTAAAAGAAACTACATAAAATTTAGAAATGAATTTATGTATTTAATTTGCATGTTTAATTACTGTAAACTTTTTTAAACACGGATATATTTTATATAAGACAATAAAAAATTGTATATTCGCTGTGGCGCGACGAGAATATTGCCCATTAATACAAAATTTAATTGAAGCGCAGCTAGCCGAAAGCAAGCGATATTTTCTATTTATCCACTCCAATCTGACAATGAAATGAACACAATTTCTCGACAATTGCTTGACCAATTAGAATGTAATTTTCCGCAAACATCTATCTTAGTAAAACAGAGATAATAATGTGGCCCGATTTTTTAAATCACATCCATGGCCTGAATAATTAAAGGTCAAAGTTCTAATAAAAACCCTATGGGCGATCCTGCGTCTCTGGTATATGCCGTAAGTATTCATCGATCCCAGAGACTTAAACTTGATAAAGCAATTCTGGAAAATTAGTAGAAACGAATTATAACTTGGAGTAACATAAGTTAGCAGATTGCGCGTAAAAAAACTAACTGATCTTTTATTTGACCCGTGACTTTCAATATTAATTGTTTGCTGTAAATTAACAGGTAAAAGTTCCGTAATCGAATTTACAGACAAGATTGGAGACAAACATGAGCAGTGTTAGCAATAATATGGTTTTAGATGCATGAAAGCAGTTATATAAAGATGGATGCAAAAATATATATTCAAATGTAAATTACATAAACATGGTTTATCCAATTATAAAAATGGCTGTTACATAAACAGGGAGGTAAATGTATAAATTCAAATGTAAATGTTTGCCACGCACAAACATGCACACAAACAAACAAAAAATTAAAATAATAAAAACATGTTATAACAATAAAATTGCGACAAACTATGCTCGTTAAAATTTATCAATTGGCTGTAAACCCGATTATGCAACTTTTCCTAATTAACTCCAAAAAGTCATAGATTACAAATATTCAGCCTCTTTAAAAAATTTTCAATAAACTCTTTATGACTTAAAAAAAAACCCTCAAATTTCAATCGCACACAATCTATCGAAAACTTGTGTTGTATTTTATTTTTCTCCTTTTTTTAAACGGTGTTTTGTTTTGAATTCGACGTTGAACTACTTTCAGCTGTGGTACAGTAAGCTCTCTGCATTTCATACACACACAAACTGGCCTGCTGCGCTTCAGTTACGAATCCTTAATTCAGCCTAATTACAATTACAATTTTCCCAAGTTTGGTTTATTTGTGTTATTAATGGAATAAAGTAATTGTATATTTTAAACAATGTATCACCATCTTCAAAAATCTCATTATAACTCACAAAAGATTAAAGACACTTTTAAATATATTCTTATAAGGAAAGTTGAATGATAAAATATATAACTCTTCGAAATATATTAAACATTGATGTCTAAACTTTTTAATTATCGGTTAAATTTTGAATTTTTTATGTTTCACAAACAGGCTATTCTCACTATAATTCATTTAGAACAAACATTTTTTTTTCTGTATTTCCATGTGTTATGTACATTTTAAGTGTTATACAATGCATTCCGTAAAAGCGAAAGTAAATAAACGTTAAGTCATATAACAGTACATTAGTATGACATTAGAGCACATTTCCCGATATACTTCGAAAAATATATAGCGCAAAAAGAAAATCGATGTAGTAGCAGCCAAAGACATATTCGATTACGGAATAAAGGGTGTAATTTGGTGAACTATGTGAGGTTTCAAACGGAATAGTCAATTGATTCTTTAAAGTTTTTTCAATATCTCAGTATCTTTATAAGCTTCAAAAAGTACGTACTCGAAACATAGAAAAATACCAATGCGTTGACTTTTCTTCTGTCAATACGTTTTATAAATAATTCATTACACAGCATCAAAACTATATTTAAAAAATAATTACAGTAAAGTTCGAAATAAACATATTTTTTGAAGTTAGATATAAATAAAGTTATAACAAACAGAACAAATAGCATTGTATTAATAAGTTAGATTATAAAACACATACCTTCAAAAAATATTTTAATGCATACATTTTGTATGGTTAGACATTTTGCACATTTTGTATGATTAGATAAATACCATATAAGTTGATAAAAATTAAATCAATTATTATTTATTTTAATATGATTTTTAATTATATTTAGTTTTTTAAATATACGCTGTTGGATGAAGTAGTGATGTTTTCATCTTTTTTATAATTTATAAAAAGCTCTTATCTTGCATATAAATAAGTTTTAATAATGCGAAGGAGTCAAATGCGGTGGAAAAAATAAATGATTAAAATTAAGCTGAAATAGAATACTATATCTAAATAATAAAATGCTGCATATCTATACTTATAAAAGAGTAGCTTGATTTTCTCATAATCAACGCCGAGCCTCAACCGTTTGTCTTAGAACAATGACATTTGGAAGACATGTTCTTTACAAAATGTAGGCGCGTACTAATGAAGTGTCTAAATGAAGTGTCGAAAATTTTCGGTGATTTCACATTTTCACCATATTTTATCAGCAGTTTTAGAAAAAAGCGTTTAATTCAGGATAACAAATCTCCTTAAAAAAATAGTTTAAAAAGTATTTCAGTGATTTTAGAAATTCGGCCACTAAGGGGGGTTAAATAGTGGGTCGAATGTTTTATGTCATTTTGCCACTTCTCAATAGAAGTTATAGGTAGGAGCGTGAATTTCGCTATAACAAATCTACTGAAGAATAGTTAAACATGTATTTTAGGCGATTTTAGCAATTCAACTACTAAGGAGGTTAAATGGGGGGATCGATAATTTTCGATAATTTCACCTTTTCACCATATTTCATTAGTAGTTTTAGTTAAAAGCGTGAAATTCAGAATAACAAATCTACTAGAAGATAGTTAAACATATATTTCTCAGATTTTAAAAATTCACACCCCAAGGGGGTTAAATGGGGGGGCGACAGTTTTAGGTCATTTCGTCTTTTCGCCGTATATCAGCAGCAATTTTAGGTAGGAGCATGAAATTCGCGATAACACATCTACTAAAGAATAGTTAAACATGTATTTCAAGCGATTTTAGAAATCCGACCTCTGAAGGGGTTAAATGGGGGTCGAATGTTTTAGAACATTTGACTTTTTCACCATATCTCAACAGCAGTTTTAGTTAAAAGCGTGAAATTCAGGATAACAAACATACTAGAAGATAGTTAAATACGTATTTCAGGCGATTTTAGAAATTCACCCTCTAAAGAGGTTAATTGGGGGGGAGGTGGTCAAAAGGTTTAGGTCATTTAGCCTTTTGGTCCTATCTCAGCAGCAGTTTTATGTATTATCGTAAAATTCAAGATAACAACTTTACCAAAAAATAACACATATTTCAGCGATTTTAGAAATTCACCCTCTAAAGAGGTTAATTGGGGGGAGGTGGTCGAAAGGTTTAGGTCATTTCGCCTTTTGGTCCTATCTCAGCAGCAGTTTTATGTATTATCGTAAAATTCAAGATAACAACTTTACCAAAAAATAACACATATTTCAGCGATTTTAGAAATTCACCCTCTAAAGAGGTTAATTGGGGGGAGGTTGTCGAAAGGTTTAGGTCATTTCGCCTTTTGGTCCTATCTCAGCAGCAGTTTTATGTATTATCGTAAAATTCAAGATAACAACTTTACCAAAAAATAACACATATTTCAGCGATTTTAGAAATTCAACCACTAAAGGAGGTAAATGTGGGGTCGTAATTTTTAGGTCTTTTCGCGGTATCTCAGCAGAATTTTTAGGTTGGAGCGTAAAATTTGGGATAGCAAATCTACTAAAGAATAGTTAAACATGTATTTCAGGCGATTTTAGACATTCAAACTCTAAAGGGGTTAAATGGGGGTTGAAAGTTTTATGGCATATCGCAGCAGCAGTTTCAGGTAGGAGCTTGAAATTCAGGATAACAAAACTATTAAAAAACAGTTAAACACATATTTCAGCAATTTTAGAGCAATTTTAGCGATTTTGTCGCCACCATCGGCTATGATCCCGATTATGGAAGACTAGCTGGTCTTCGCCCGTCTAGCCGGTCGCTTCCGAGTGGCGCCCAGATACAAAGTACTACTTGGGCCCCACCCCTACATAATCACGGGTAGGGTGAAAAAAATATTTATGTCTCGAAGTCTTTATTTAAGTGCTTTTTTATATTCTTATTAGTTCTTTTCATATACTTTTAATTTAAAGTATTTTATTTATATTTTTCTGGTTGCATGTAAAGTGCACTTTCTGAGCCCCAAGCGAAGTCAGGTCGGTACGCTGACTATGTACCTGGGGCCCCACTTGGAAGCGACCGGCTAGTTATTTATTTTTTTTATACAATAATTACTATTGTATCTTGGTATCATTTGCTCATCCTTTGTATTTTCAAAATTCACTTTTATAACATCTAATTTTAAGTTATTTTTGTGTGCGTGTGTTTTATTTTTTTTTTTTTTTTTTTTTACCAAGATTAATTTTTGATTGACTTATCATGCTTAGGGTTATTTGGAAATATGTCTTATTTAGATTATTATGTTGATGTATTCTGTTTAGACTTTATGATTACCTATCTTTAAATAGGAGATTAGGTTAGATTTGTGAAACAAGAACTTGTAATGTATTTTGAAATTCAAAAGTACTACAATTATTTAACATTCTATAAAATTCTGCTGCATTGCGCAAATTGGTATGGAATGTATATTATATTCTTTTCAATATTTATCTCTGATAATGTCATTGAATTTTACATGATACCATAATTTAGCCCAATTTTGGCTCTTAAATTTCTATTTTGATAAGCTTCTTTTGGAAATACATAGTTAATATAGTAGCATTGTGAATTTAATTGTGTATTTATTATTTATATTTTTATACAATAATTACTATTGTATCTTGGTATCATTTGCTCATCCTTTGTATTTTCAAAATTCACTTTATAACATCTAATTTCAAGTTCTTCTTGTGTGTGTGTGTTGTTTTTTTTTTTTTTTTTTTTTTTTTTTTTTACTAAGATTAATTTTGAATTGACTTATTATCCTCAGGGTTATTTGGAAATATATCTTATTTAGATTATTATGTTGATGTATTCTGTATACCCTTTATGATTTACTATCTTTAAATAGGAGATTAGGTTAGATTTGTTTCAAGAACTTGTTTAATGTATTTTGAAATTCAAAGGTATTACAATTATTTAACATTCTATAAAATTCTGCTGCATTGTGCAAATTGGTATGGAATGTATATTATATTCTTTTCAATATTTATCTCTGATAATGTCATTGAATTTTACATGATACCATAATTTAGCCCAATTTTGGCTCTTAAATTTCTATTTTGATAAGTTTCTTTTGAAAATACATAGTTAATATAGCAGCATTGTGCATTTAATTGTGTATTTATTATTTATATTTTTATACAATAATTACTATTGTATCTTGGTATCATATGCTCATCCTTTGTATTTTCAAAATTCACTTTTATAACATCTAATTTCAAGCTCTTTTTGTGTTTTTTTTTACTAAGATTAATTTTGGATTGACTTATTATGCTTAGGGTTATTTGGAAATATATCTTATTTAGATTATTATGTTGATGTATTCTGTATACCCTTTATGATTTACTATCTTTAAATAGTAGATTAGGTTAGATTTGTCTCAAGAACTTGTTTAATGTATTTTGAAATTCAAAGGTATTACAATTATTTAACATTCTATAAAATTCTACTGCATTGCGCAAATTGGTATGGAATGCATATTATATTCTTTTTAATATTTATCTCTGATAATGTCATTGAATTTTACATGATACCATAATTTAGCTAAATTTTGGCTCTTAAATTTCTATTTTGATAAGCTTCTGTTGGAAATACATAGTTAATATTTGCGCATTTAATTGTGTATTTATTATTTATATATATATATATTTTTTTTACCAACATTATTTTTGGATTGACTTATTATGCTTAGGGTTATTTGGAAATATGTCTTATTACTTACCCATCATACGTAGTATAGGGTAAGTCTTGTAATCGTTTTGAAAATCGAAAAATTTTTTTTGACGGATTTACACGTTTCAGACACTGGAGATTCCGAAAAACATATTTTTAGAAAAACAAATTTGCCGTCCGTCTGTGTGTCTGTGTGTTTGTCTGTGTGTGTGTCTGTGTGTGTGTCTGTGTGTCTGTAAACGCTCTATCTCCCGAAAAAATTGAGATAGAGACTTGCAATTTGGTATGTACTTAGTATGTAATAATGGAAAGAAGCCTATTTCATTTCAATAACCTCGATTAACCGGAACTAGTTTTTTCGGACTCTCGAAATATTCGTTCTGATAAAAGGTATATAAAAAATTTCGAAATTGGTTATTTTAAGAAATGAATATAAAAGACAATAAAAAAACATAAATTTTGCATAAAGCATGAAGTCGATCGGATAATGAGTTGCCGAGATATTTGGAATCCTATTATCCATTTTCTTCGATTTTTCATGACCCTGTATTTTATCCAAATTTCACTTGAAAGATATATTTTAATTCGAAATTTGACGCTTAATCAGATGCAATAAACCGCTAGTTAAAAATATTGTTATTTTTGGAGTTATAAGGAAAAACCTCTTTCAAGCAATTCAGTAATCGAGCCTTTAAAGTTTGTGACGTCATCAAGCCACGATTTTATTTGAATTACAATGCATTTTATAAGTAGTTTACACATTTTTAATTTAATATTTCACACTATGCATATCCATGATGGGTAAGTATTACGGTGGCCCCCAACGACTAGTTTAGATTAGTAAGTTGATGGATTCTGTATACACTTTATGATTACCTATCTCTAAATAGAAGATTAGGTTAGATTTGTTTCAAGAACTTGTTTAATGTATTTTGAAATTCAAAGGTATTACAATTATATATATATAATGCTTAAGAAATTTTACCCACATAGTTACCCACGTTTCTGGAAGATTTTTATTAGCTTTAGAAATCTATAGGAAAAGGATCAAGTAGTGACCTAGGAGATCAATAGCTTTCTGAAATTAACAGAAATGTCTTTCTCGAAATTTACTTTTTGTGTCAGAAACATTTATATAATTTCCGAGATCTGTTGCTTTCAGAAGATTCTGATTGATCATTTTCCAAATGGTTTCGTAAGATAAGGAAAGGGTTTCAAGAATCGTTTGTAACTATGAGATTACGCTAAATTTCCATAAGCTTTTTTGCCATGTATGATAAAGTATTTGCATTTTTTTTACGTTGTATAGTCGAAAGAGGTTTGCCAATTTGATCTGTCGACTATTGTTCTGCCTGACAGTCAGTCTGTCAGTCCATCTGAATAACTCCATAAACAATCATGTTACTGATGTAAATTATCCCATACAGTAACATTCCATTTATAAGATTTATACAACTTTTACAAAGTCACACAAACAAAGTGTATAATCTACTAAATCGTTTAAAATATGCGAGGTTTCATTTTGGCAACTCAACGATATTTTATTACATCTATACTAACAAAAGAAAGATGTTTGTGTGCGTGTCTGTCTGATGCGATAGCTAGGAAGATCTACCGTACCCGAGGTCTTAAAATTTGGGTGAGGATAGTCCAAGGTAGGTCCTGATGCACCTGAGAATCAGATTTTTCATTTTTTTATAATTAGACGAGATATTAATTAAACCTCACAACTAAACAAATCCGGCAAAAGCATTGCAATGGTGCGTCCTAAAACCCCTTTGAAAATCCCCTAAGGTAGAGAAGAAACGAAGGCTCTTTTTGCGGTCGTTTTTTAAGCGCGCATTTTCGAAACCGTTCAAAATACGGATAGATGGAAAATAGATTCTTAAATTTCATATTGTTTTACATTTAAACGCCGCAATTCGTTAAAAAATATATAAATAAATAATGAAAAAAATACAAATTTTAATTCTTTAAAGAAAAAAAAAATCGATTCGCGTCCCGCCTTCCCTTGCTTTTTTCGAAGCCGGCTTCCGAACGAAATACTAGAGATCTTTACTACTTTACTACTAGAGATCTACTAGATCTTAGAGAACTAGCTGATCCGCCCACTTCCGCCGGGCGGATCAGCAAGTTATTCATAAAAATGCAAACAGCAATTTTTTAGAGAAACTTTGCTAAATATTTTTGTAAGCCTTATTATCCTTAAAATTGTTATCACTGATTAAATTAAGAAATAATACTTAAATGGATTAATGCGTTGTTCCAAAAATAGACATTTCAGGTGTAAAATATTAATATTTGTATAAATGTACAAATGTATAAATAATAACATATGAGTCTTCCCTTTCTAAATTTTCTTTGAGATATCCTAACTGAAACAACATTTCTTTGAACAAGGAAAATGCCCAAATGAGCCTCGTACACAGTTTCCTTAATATCTTGAAGGGCGGCGCAAAATATTTTATCCTACTAAATTGTAATCAAGATTGTTCAAGATTTATTCAAGATAACCAGACTGTTTGAACACAATTTTTCTGTTATAGCTTTGGTGAGAAAAAAGCGAATATCCTTTTTTTTTTCAAATACAATTTTTGAAAATTCTTGTGTGAATTCAATACACAATTATTTGTGACCCCTGAAATAGTTAAAGGAATATGTTAAATATTTAAAACAATTCTTAAATTATCGGTATAGAATAATGTTAAAATTTGTTAAAATCAAACACTAAACTATTTAACTTTGATGTCAATCATATGTCAACGAACCATTTCTGTATAAGGTTCTAAGACAAAATACTGCATAACATCTAAGTAAATACATATTATCCAAGACAACTAAAGAATTTAGAACTGACCACTTAACCCCTTAAAGGGCACCGGTATATTATATATACCACTTAATTTTAATACCTAAATGCCACAATGACACCAGAATTTTATTATCAAATTTTGAATTTAAAAGGATACATGAGGAAAAGCTTTTACATATTTTTAAATAAATTCATTCCTGAATCCTGGTGTCAATCAATCATTTCAATATTTTATCTACAAAAGTACTTTGTTCCTGAAGGGGTTAAACCATAACTGAGCAGCCTCCATACTGAGTTGTACCTGTCATATGTTGCACCGTAAACATAAATCGTCAATTGAAACATATTTTTCCGTTATGAATGATTGAATTTTTCCCGTTTTTATTTATTCATTTCCTTCAAGTTTGAAACATAAGCTAAAATTTAATTAAAATTCTCCGATCTGAGCTACATTTCCATGAAATCACACAGGACTGCGACGAAAACTTTGTCGCCAGTAGTTTTTCCGTTTCTTGGCGGAACTTTTAATTTGTCCATTTTTTCTCAATTCATTGAAGATTCTTCAATCGAAGCTAAAAACAACCGGAAAATTTCCATTTCAAGCTAAAATAATCAGAAATTCCCCCATCTGATCATAGAATTTCCTTGAAACCACGCCATATCTCAGGCAACTCTGCAACCGGACTTTATCCGGCCTTCTTGACATGTTTTCTTAACGAAAAGTTTTATTACAATGAATTTTATTTACCATCAGCTATTCTGCGACCATATAACGAATTCTGATGCCATCGATTTGGGGTAAAAATAAATAGAAAAGGAAACTAGTTTTTGTAAAAACATACTTTTATAAGCATTCAGTATTTATTTTTTAAATCTCTCCTAATTTCATGACTGCAATTCTTGTTGTTCCAAAACATTTTTCTTACAATCCATGAATTTAAAGAAAAAATCAATGCTTTTATTTATGCTTGGTAGTAAGCGCGAACTATATATAGGAAATTTATTTTATTTTTTCAATTTCCTTTAAAGATTTCACAACACGAAAGAAAATAAAGCATTTTCAAATATTGTAAATGGTACAGTTTTTGTAACAAAATACTATTTATTGTTGAGTGACGTGATAATATATTAAAAAATATATTTTTGCTCGGATTCTTTTGGCAAGACGAACGAAAAAAAGCATTACTTAAACTATTTATTTAGGATTTCCAAATTGTTTCTTAACGTCCAATCATAACTTAATTAATATTAATTCAGAAACTATTAAGTGATAATTAAGTTCTGAAAATATGAAAATAGTATATAGCTACCAGGACTACAAAACAATGCACACGTTCTAGAACTCTAACACATCAGAAAGTGTAAATTCTGTAGTCTAATGATGAGACTATACATTTCATTGTCCAGAAGTCAAATGGCGATGCTCATTTTTTAAACAGATATAATATGATCTGCCAATAGTGTTTTTCTTTGACCGAGTACTTAAGTGCGTGTTTTGCATGATCAAAATAGAAAAAAATACATGTCTTTAAAATTTGTAATAAAAAATAGCAATTCCCCATTTAGTCGGTGTGCTGTAGCAGAATATTCGATCCGAACGTCATTCAACGCTATAAAAAATTACAAAATCAGAAATATGAATTAAATGAATGAAATGCTGCTATACTAGTCATACCTGCCAGTATTTTGGATGATAACAATTTAGCTGTTAGAAATGATTTGTGCACTGACCTACTTCCTGCCAATAAATAAAATTTTATTGCGGATTTTCATGTTAATGAATCGAGTACTAAGGATGATTTGCCTGCTAAAGATGGCAATATATTTCCTGATTTTGAAATTATACATGATTCGATAAATATGGTTAATGAAAACTTAACAACTAATGCTAACACTTCTGCAAGCACAAGTTTTAAAACTTAGCACTAAGAAAGTAATAATACAGCTTCTAAAATAGTGTGTGATGTGTTTGTTCAAAAAAAAATTAAGATTGCAAAGAAATATAAGTGATGAAGATTTTGAATTTTTGCAAACAATAAATGCATATTTTAGAAATTTAGTGTGCAGATCAGAGTTTATTCAAGAACAGACTGGATTTCAACCAGAATTACACTCACAAATATCTCTTCCTAAAGCTAATTCATCTCATGCTTTTGAAAGTTGTTTGTTAAAAACAGTTTCACCAACAAATGAAAATCCAGCCAAAAAGCGAAAAATAGTAGGACCAAACTTTGCTGAATGCATAGCAACTGAAGAATATATGAAAACATTAAAAGAGGATAATGAAGTGAAAGAGCAAAAAGCTTTTAAGCTTTTAAAAAGACAAAAACAGCACTTCAAAAACAGAATTTGGCAAAAACTCGAAGTCACTCGCTAAAACAATCTGGCAGTAAAGGTGCAGCAGAAACAAAAGTTACGAAGAAGCCTAAACCTCAAACTCATTTAGATCCCTGCCATTCAGAAACCAAACAGAAAATATTGAGGCCTACGCAGAAGATGAAAATCAAAATTGAGTTAAAAGTGAGCTGAGAAGCAAGATATTTGGTAAAATTTATGTTGTATCAGTCACAC
Source organism: Maratus michaelseni (assembly GCA_963931845.1). Taxonomy (NCBI): domain Eukaryota; kingdom Metazoa; phylum Arthropoda; class Arachnida; order Araneae; family Salticidae; genus Maratus; species Maratus michaelseni. The sequence goes on along the minus strand of OZ007590.1, from coordinate 72,811,183 downwards.
AAAAGTTACGAAGAAGCCTAAACTTCAAACTCATTCAGAAATCAAAAAGAAAATATTGAGGCCTACGCAGAAGATGAAAACCAAAATTAAGTTAAAAGTGAGCTGAGAAGCAAGATATTTGGTAAAATTTATGTTGTATCAGTCACACAAAAGTTACGAAGAAGCCTAAACTTCAAACTCATTCAGAAATCAAAAAGAAAATATTGAGGCCTACGCAGAAGATGAAAACCAAAATTAAGTTAAAAGTGAGCTGAGAAGCAAGATATTTGGTAAAATTTATGTTGTATCAGTCACACAAAAGTTACGAAGAAGCCTGAACCTCAAACTCATTTAGATACCTGCCATTCAGAAACCAAATAGAAAATATTGAGGCCTACGCAGAAGATGAAAACCAAAATTGAGTTAAAAGTAAGCTGAGAAGTAAGATATTTGGTAAAATTTATGTTGTATCAGTCATTCATTATTTTCTTCTTTTTTTTCCATGGTAAAAGTTAAAGTGCGTAAAGAATTCATTATTTGACTATAATATATTCAAGATAATTTATCTCAGTTATTTTTTTGTATTATTTAGGGGATTATTCTATAAAGTTATTATTATATTAAGTAGTTTCAATAATCAGCTATTCAACTTTCAATTTTATGTCTTTCAAATCTTTATTAATTAAAAGTGCTTAGCAATTAAATGAATATTTTTAAATGAACTGTCATGTATAAAATGCATTGCCGGATTTAGGACTTTGGACGTCTCATTTTGTTTAACTACTGTAAATTCGACAAAAATAACCTAAATGCTTCTGTCGTATATTGCTTGCACATATTACAGATATTTATTCAATTTGTACAAAACAAGTTAATTTTGAATTCAAAGGACAGTATTCATTCATTTTCTTTTAAAAAATATTTATTTTTTTAATAAAATGCTAAATATCCCTAAATGCGACAAAACTATGTGGAATTGCGTCGCATTTAAGCACAATGACCTTGCAACATTTATAATATAATTGTATATAATGTTTATAGAGGTAATTTTATATAATGTTTATATAAAATTTATAATATAATGTTATATAATGTTTATAATGGGAATTTTATATAATATTTATATCTGTGTTAACAAAAAATATATTATTTTTATAATTCAAAAACTATAACTTGAACATTCCTTCAAACGTTTTGTATCATATTGTACAAAAACAAATCACAGTTATTTCTTTGCATTATTCGTCTTGTCATTAAACTTACATTCATAGATTTTACTGCTAATGCCAGTGATGGTACTGAATAAATTAGTTTTTTCGTAATCATAAAATATTCATTTTATAGGTTTTCTTTAAGGAAAATACACACAGCTTTTATTGAACCATTTACTAGTGAAGTAAATTTAAAAAGAATCTTTCTCGATATTAAACAAGAATGCAAGCTGCTGAAAACACGGGATAACTTAGTAAATTCATTAATTATTGAAAAGATAATTAAAAAGTAATTTATCACCTTCTTCATATATGTTCTTAGTCAAGAGCGAAAATCTTATATTAGATTTTTAATATCGTAAGACATTTTTAATTCATAATGAAGTACTTAATATGTATTAGGTAAATAATAGAGTTCTGCTAGGTCTTAAAATGCAAAAACCTCGGAACTCAGCAACTTTGAATAATTTTTTATAAAAACTTCTGGAGTGTGTTATTTATAAAGTTTACTTTTTAAAAATTGTGCTTTTTATTGAATAAAGTAAATTTTAAACATTTTAAAAATACTACATTTTCAATAGACGTTTTGACGGATCTCTATAGAGAAATATTTGACGAATTGTTCTTGTACTTCGAGAATAAAAAACACATGTTTCAACTCTTATTTTCCAGTGAGGATTTAGTCACGAAGACAGTTAGGGAACTAACAATAAATTGAATAAAAAAATTAATATTTGCAGTCACCTTGTATCCGTAGCTGTAATAAATAGTCATATGTAGCAATAAAAAGTCATATGTAGCATATGTAGTAAATACCTGCTCCTCAGCTGAGCTGTTACCCTTTACAGGACTTTTCTCTCTCACTGAATCTCGTCGATGCCTTAATTCACTTCTTGTGATTAAATATAGGAGGTACTCAACCCGTCCTGTCCGAAGATAAGAAAATGATATCATCCTCAAACTCTCATCATGGTTGAAGAAGGGGAGAAAAATTAGACTCCGTCAGTTTGAGAGAGTTCTGCCTTCTAAAGTGTCGACACCATGCTTCTAGAAGAATCTACCCTGCACGTAGAGATCGGCAACATTAATCTGTCCAAAACCTTTTAAACGAAAGATTAGTTATGATAGATTTTGATCTTCAAAGGTTACCCGCCATGGGAAAACATCAGATGACAACTGATCAGATGACAGCTGACGGAGAAACAACTGATGTAGGCTCTTATCAGTCATGCGAAAAAACGCTCAAGCTAATGTTAAGTCTATGGGAAGGTTCTAGCGCAATTTCTCGCTCGCATTTTAATATTTTTAAATGCTTTTTTTGCATAGAATAGCTGAGGTCAATCTCCAACGTTCTTAGTTTTTACTTTTCCGATTTTGCTTCCAGTTATTTTATATAATGGTACTTTCACTTTCAGAACCGGTTCCAACCGGTTCCAAAATTGAAAATGGCCGCTTATAAAAAAAACTGCAACAAAAATCGAAAAAATGAAAACTAACAATGTTGGAGATTGACCTCAGCTGTCCTATGCAAAAAAAAGCATTTAAAAATATTAAAATGCGAGCGAGAAATCGCGCTAGAACCTTCAAATAGACTTATCATTAGCTTGAGCGTGTGTTTCCGTGACTAGTGTAGGCTCTTAATTACTGTGATTCTGAAATGAATTATCATTGGTAGCCGAAGCTAACGAAAAAGACAGGCTACCGCGGTGCATTCCACTTATCTTTTTTTACAGACCGCTAGAGTGACGTGATGCACTTTTCGTACACCTGCATTGGTGCATTCGATCATCACGTGACTCCGGCGGTCTGTAAAAGAAGATACGCGTAAAGCACCGCGGTAGCCTTGCTTTTTCGTTAGCTTCGTTGGTAACCCAGTAGCACTCTATACGTATATGTTTATTTAAATAGAATATCCTTTAGTGAAATAAATAGTGTGTTTAGTACATATCTAAAATTAATCACGTTTTTTAAATATATTTCATACTCTTACAGATAAAATATAAAAACTAAAACCACCTAAATACTTTATTAAATATTATAATGACGATAGACAGTTTATAAAAAGCATAAGACAAAGCACTTACTGAAGTTTAAGAAAAATCCTTCCTGATTTATGACTCTAATACAGATTAATTTTTGCGTTCTAATAATCACGCACGTGCTGTCACAGATAATGATCTCGCAGTTTCCTCTGTTACCTCTAAGTACTTCTATTTTGACTTATGAACAGAGAAAAGACAGGAAACAAATCATTTTAATGGGTACCTTTTGTTATTAGGATGTAGAAAAAATGCAATATTCGACATTTTCAGGGGTGTTTTTTTCCTTGTACAAAAGTTTAGTCATGTATAACAAAACTTCTCATCGCCGCATTTTTCAAATTATTAAAAATTACATGAACTAAAAACGTCTGTTGGATTTGATAGAAATTTATTTTTAGTTTACCTTTAAATGACAATAAAAACAGTTTTTGTTTTCAGAATATCGTGGATTAGAAAGTCTTTAATATACAGTTTGAAAAACATAATACAGTCTTTTTTCAATAACGTGAAATTTCGAGTGAACATTTTTCATTATTTTTTTCATGAAAACTTTACGATTTCATAACTTGAAACTCTCCTATATGTCTTATTAAGCATGTAAGTGTAACAACGGTCACGCGACCACATACCTTTGTTTTTTTTTTGTTTGTTTGTTTGTTTGTTTTTTCAAATGGTAACAGAGGATTGAGAAATCTGAGACGAAAATGAGAAAATGAATGATTTTGTGCTTATATTGCATGAAAAATATGTTTTAAGTAAAATTATCCTATATAATATTATGTAGACTACGGAAATTAGTCAACAACTACAGAATACACATTACAGAATACACATACAGAATATACATTATACAAGAAATTCTAAAAAAAATAATTGTTGAAGAAAACCTTTTTCAGATTAACACATTGCAAACCAATCGAGTTATTGCTGGATTCGATCAAAAAATCACTTTTTGGTACCAGAAATTTAAAAATTCAAGCAAATATCAGTTAAACGTTTCTAAATCAAATTTATGATTAGAATTAAACTTATATGGGGTTTATAAATCTCACTGCCGTTGCACAATAATAATGGGGGAGATATATTTGTACTTATATCCGAATAAAGTCTATTTAGTTGCTCTGTCAATAACAGGATTTTGACGGCTACGATAACCAATCTAAATGCTTCGAGTTGCGCTTAAGTCAATAAAATATCACTTACAGATAATGCGTTGACATAGATATTTACAGGGGAGTGAGAACTAAAGAAACAGACTCCATTTTAAACACAAACTTTTATACATAGCAGCTGGAGACTGTAAATTAGAGGGAATGGACTGTGTAGGATATATTGTTGGAAACAAGCAATATCTGCACACGCCTTTGGGTATGCTGAAATATGAACTCTTCCTGCTTTGCAGTAAGTTTACCTTTTAGCGTAAGATTGAGAAGAAAGGTGTAGGGAACGCATATTAAAAGATTTATCTTGAGATAAACTGATCTTTCTAAAATTATATTATGCTAGTAAGTAGCCTTAGAATAAGTGTAAAACAGATAACGTCAAAATTAACGCATAAAAATAAGGAGTAAGATAGAATAATATGCAAAAATAATTTATTCAGGCATTGGAGCAGCAACAAGAGAAATATTTTGGTTCTTTGAGAGTATTTGTGTTCACGAAATCGGTGGATTCTTTCGTATTTAGCTTGGGACATAGTAAAGTCTAAAGTAGCTATTCTTAAACTGTGGTTCGTGGTTTCAGGAGTCCTTGAAGGGTCGTATTTAAAATTTTAGATCAGCCTTGCGAAAGAAATAAAAGGAAAAGCTAAAAATGCTGTTTAAATGTACTGTTTAATTATTTTATATTTTTCTATTAGTTCAGATATCTTGTATTTAATATCAGAAACGGCTCGTCCATAAGTGCTGCAGAGCTGCAGCACCCCGTATAATTTTTAAAAGCCCTGTATATTTTTAATGTTACCTTTGAACACGAATTAAAACCGTGACGTATGTAGGAAAATATATCTCTTTTCTCTTGTCTACATTGACATATCTGCATCTCGAATGCATGTGGGTGGAAAAGGCCCTTTTCGTTCTCATTTTCGGCTGCAAGGAGATGTAGCTCTTATCATTCTCATAGATGGTTCACTGCGCATTTCCCCACTATGAGAGATATGTGGAAAGAGGCAAGTACAGTTACATTAGCGTCCCAGCTGCAAGCCGTGCAGATCGCCATTGAGAAATAGAAAATTTTGATTTCGTCGTGTGTCTTCCAGCTGTGTTTCGGAATTTTGTATTCAACCACGCAATCAATTTAAATTCGCGCAATCAATTTTATAAAAATTACGAAATGTAACTTTTTATACGGTCCCCCAATCCCTATAGTTATATTTAGTGAAAATTTGTACATATCATGACGGATATAACACAAAAAGTTTGACTTCTGTACTACAAAAATTGACACAGTTATTAAATTTCAAAGTTTGAGATTTTTGCACATAATTTTGTCTTTCAGTGAGGGATCAGTTAAAAAATAAATTAAAGTAATTCAAGATCGAAATCAGGGTGCAATGTCCTTTTTACAGTCAAATCACCTTCAGCCAGTATCGCCAAATCGGGTTATCACCAAAGAGGGGAATTTCATCTAAAAACTTCAGCTGACTTTTAGGGGTCGTATACAAAAGGAATAATAAAATATTAAAATTAAACAGAAAATATCAATTTATTATCATATCAGAAAACGGTCTACTATAAAAAATGAATACATCAAATACCGGAATCTACTAGAGATACTGCTCAAAGTGTTCTCCATTGGTGGCAATGCTCAATTGAATGCGTGACAGTACTGAGTCCTGGACACGTTGGAGCATAGCAGGTGTAACCGTGCGACAAGCAAGGCCGATGCACTGCTTCAGATAAACCAGAGATGTAGGCTCAGTCACATAGACCTGTGCCTTGATATAACCCCAGAGGTGGTCCATGGGAGTCTAGTCCGGCGAATGCTGTGGCCACTCTTCCGGACCACCATATCTAAGTATCTTTTTACTGAATTCTGAAGCCAGATACGCACGGACGTTTGATTCTTTATGCGGAGAGGCTACATCACGTTGAAACCGGACCCGGCATGCATGCCGGGGAAGCAGCTCTTCATTCCAATCATGTATCGTGTTTTGTAGCAGGTGCAGGATCACCCGTTAAGGTCCCATCATAGAAGATGGGTCCAACAATCTGAGTTCCCTATGTACCGCACCACACGTTCGTTGACCAGCGCACCTGGTGTCGTACTGTGCGAGCAATGTAGGTGTTTTCTAGAGACCAGTAACGCGCATTGTGTACGTTCGCAATGCCACCCCGTCTAAACGTTGACTCATCTGTTCACAGAATGTCACAAAGGAACGACGGATTTTCTTCTAAGGTGTTGAGCATGAAATTAAAATAATCAAATCGTCGTGCGTGGTCACCCAGCATCAATGCTTGCACCGGTTTCGGATGGTATGGATGCGCAGCATGTGCATGTAACAAATGCCAGACATGCTGACGCGTGTATCCACATGCCTCACTTATTTCCGCCGTACTCCGTTGTGGATTTAAAAGAGCGAATGCCAGCACGTCCTTCGGTGTTACTCGAACATTACACCTTGCCCCTCTACTTGTTCTGGGTCGTTGTGCAACAGAGCCGGTCTCTCTAAGACAGTGTAATGTATCAGTTATAGTTTCATACGTTGGATGTCGATCCCTAAGAAAACGTTCTGGATAAACCCTCGCAGCCGCTCTCGCATTTCTTTGACATTCACCATAAATAAGTTACATTTCGGCATATTGTCTGTATGTGTAGCCTGCCATTACGATCTCAGGACTGACTAGCATATACACTGCGAGATGGCTCGTGTTTTATCCCAAACGTGGGGCGCTGTGGTACTATTGTAATTTTCATAATTCCGATTTTCATGTTCGTTATATCTCAGTTGGTCGTTTGCATTCCGCTGCCATTTATCTAGTTCTTAGTGAGTTTGTTTTATTTTCCAGATGTCGATTCCATCTACTTTGACTTTTGGATGTTGTTCAACCCCTAAAAGTCAGCTCAAATTTTTAGATGAAATAACCCTCTTTGGTGATACCCGATTGGAGATACCGGCTAAAGCTGGTTTCGTCGAAAAAAGAACATTGCACCGCGATTTCGATCTCGAATTACTTTAATTCATTATTTAACTGATCCTTCAGTGAAAGAGAAAATCATGTGCAAAAGTCTCAAACTTTGAAATTTAATATCTGTATCAATTTTTGTTGTACAGAAGCCAAACTTTTTGTGTTATATCTTTTATGATATGTGTAAACTTTTACTAAATATAAGAACTGGGGGACCGTATAAAAAGTTTAATTTCGTTTTTTTTTTATTTTAAACAATGCCACAACACAAATATTTACCTCATTTGAAACGTTTTTGTAACTGGAATTATATGTCTACGACCAACGGTTGAGAAATTAAAGGTCGGCGATAGATAACATATTGCAACCTGTATATATTTTTGTATATATTTAATTTTAAAGTAATGAATATTTAATTGTTAATTTCACGCAAAATTAATTAAATCGCCAAATATGGTGCGGCAAATCCAAACCACTACTGACACACAGCAAATGACTATGACATTCAGTCAGGGTTGCAAGGAAAAATTCTACGGGAACGAGAAAAGCCAATTTTGCGCCGCCAAAAATGCAATTATAATGTTGTATTTTTTCAAAATGAAATTTGTGTGTTCTTGAAGGATTTTTTAAACTTTTTCAATATTTTATTTTTATTATTAATTAATTTTTATTTTAAAGTACTTTTTTCAAGAAAACTTCTGTGTTAATATTCCGATAAATGGTCTTAAAATTGCATTTTCAGAGAGAGTTAAACTCTAGTTAGCTACTTCTGTAAAATCAATAAATACGATTTTTGCACACAAACTTAACTAATTTAACTTTGACATAAAATAATATTTAACTTTGACATTGGGCTATAAAATGCACTAGGTCTCAATGTTAGAAGTGAGCTTCACCAAAAGTTGTTCCCTTGGATGTGTAACACGATGGGTGATAGAAACAAAGCCATTAAAAGCGTGAAGTGACTTTGAGAAGGGAATTTTTTAAAGGGTTAATATTAATATTTTTTAACCGGATTACACCGTCCTAAAGGAAAATGAATGCTAATTAAGAGAGTATGTTTTATTTTGATCAGAACCGTGGATGTAAATTTTTAAACAATGTAGATAAAAAGCGAAACTTGCAAACTTAGTGACTTTCGTAACCAATTTTTTTGAAACGGTTCACATTAATATTATTTAAAACGGATTGCACTATTCTAAAGGAAAATGCATGAAGATGTGGTCTAGTGCTTTCATTTCTTTTCTTGTATTTTGATTTCCGAAGCCCATGCTGATTTTTTTAACTTTGCAGAAAAAAACGAAAATCCCGATACGAATTTGTTTTAAAGGGTTAATATTAATATTTTTTAAACAGATTACACCTTTAGAAAGGAAAAGGTACATAAATATAGTCTAGTATTTTTTCCGTATTTCAATTACTTAAACCGTTCCGAACTTCGAAAAACGGGTGAAAAAAAACGCGAGTTCGAAGTTTCAAAACACATATATTTGAAAGGGTTAATATTAACATTTTTTAAACGAACTACGCCGTTAGAAAGTAAAATGTACAAAATCTGAGCATTTTTTTTTTTTTTTTTTTTTTTTTTTTTTTTTTTTTTTTGTATTTCCAACAGTCCAACCGATGCACGCTTCAAAAGACGTGAAAACAAAATGCCGATTTCGCTCGTTGGATCTTCCCTGCTTGCGATCTCCAGAATACTTCGTAATGGCCACCACGCCTGATAAAAAAATGCCTTTATCAAGAGCTAAAATAAGCATAAAAAATAAATTTCAAAAAATCTAATCCAAAAACTGACTTTGAGGTGCATAACTACATACATAGAGGTATCTTCCTGCCAAATCTTGTAGCTCTAAACACAACGATCTCTTCAAAACACAGCACACAAGTACACGGACACACAGACAGACAAAATTCTATCTTCATTATTATAGATAGAAAGTGGGGGTTGATAAAAAGTAAGAAATTCTAGAAGACGTAGGCCGCCATAAACGTTTGACTGCCCCTGCCTTTTCTTCTTTTGTGTGTTCCTGTAAATGAAGTATAAATGCTATACATTCCAGTTTAAATTGGGCATATTCTATAGAAATGTTCAATAACCTATATTAATTTCGGGATAATCCACGTACATGTATACACGCACGAGTGCGAAAAAATAACATGTCAGTAACAAAAGTTATAGCATGCACATATACAGACAGACGAACCGAAATCATAAACACTTTTTAAGTTCGCTGGAAACAGTTAAAAATGACTTTTTTAGGTATTAATTTCACTTAACAAAATATGTTTAAACAACAAACAGAATTCACATTATCATAATACAAAAGTTTCTTACGAAAATATTTTTTTCGAACTGAGGGAAGAAACTGCCTAGGCCAAGAATAGAGCCCAAGACGTTTGACTTAAATTGCCAACACTCTACCTATTAAGCTGGCTGGACCGACAACTGGCGGACACATTTCACCCAGATAACCTTACTGGCAATAGCATCTGGTTTGCCGTGTTGATAGCTCAACAGAATACATTACAGGTAATGGAACTCCACTAAACGATGGAAACGCAGATATGTTTACCAATCAGTATGATTGAATTAAAAATAATAATGTGTATCTACAAACATTTCTTCTTTTTTTCTCTATGTTTATAGAATAAATAATAAGCATTTTACATTTTGAATAATCCTTTTCTAAAGCTTTTAAAGTAAAACTTATTCCCGAAAAAGAAGTGCAATTTTATCTGTTGTTTGACACCTGTTAACAATGTTATATAACATAATTAATTGCGTAATTAATAGATTTAACTCGATAAATAACGATCACTTATAGCAATAAATTATTTACACCGCACAGTAATTAGAGGCTGTCACAGTGCTTCATAGTGCGACATCTATTAATTATTAACGATTTGTTTTAAAATATGTGACACGAAATGATAGGTTCCTTGGGGATTTTTCAAAAGTTTGATATTGACAATATGTTGAGTAATATTTTATAATTTAAATTTTCTTTTCTTTTCGTTTCATGTAGCGTATTTTACTGTAGCATATGTATGGATTTCGATTAATATTTAAATTAAAGACGTATTTTTACAGTGATTTTAAGGGTTATTTTCAAATGTTTTTAATAAATGTCGTAGTAACATGTTTTAGTTATCACTGTCAAAAAAGTCAAATTTGTCTTAATCTACGAAAATATAATGTAAACACGAAAAAAAAATCACATAGTTCACCTCTTCCGAATTACCCGTGATTCAGAAAAGCGTTGTTTATCTTTGGAAATGTCGGAAACCAATATATCTTAGAGATTTAAAAAAGTATTTATAAAAAAAAGGTTTCATTTGCTGCCACTGATTTTTAGAAACGATTCCGAATTCTTTTTTATATATTAATCAGTTTCCTCAAACCAGAATATCGGTTTTAAATTTTCAGATAAACATTTTCAGTTGCATAACTGAATTCATACATGCAAGTGTAACAAAACAATATTAATTTTAAAATTAATGTTACTGCTGTTAATTTAGCATGTTTGTCAGTAAATCATGTTTGTTGAACATAAAAATGTTTACTTGGGAATTGATAGCATCCGAAAACCTATATTACGGGTTCAGAAAACTGATTAATATACAATAAAAAATATTTGGAAGCGTTTCCGAAAATCGGTGGCAGCAAAAGATTTTTTTTTATATAAACACTTCTTTAAACCACGAAAATACAATGGTTTCTGAGGTTTCTAAACATAAAGAAAGTTTTTCGAAATCACGGTAACGCGGAAAAGATTATTGTATATTTTCGTTCGTGGTTATATTACATTTTCCAGGTTAAGAAACATCTATCTCTTTTGACAGTGAGGGAAAAAAAGTGACTTATACAAAGTGAATACATTATCGAATAAATAATGGGTGAATACATAAATATATGTGAAGAAAACTCAGTAATGACTTTCCTATCTTTCGTCTGCTAAAAAAGACATTGAAAAGTTGCTGTTTTCACTCGGACAGCCATGGGCAATGTTCGAAAGTCATGGTTAAGTCATAGTTAAGTCATGGGCAATGTTCGAAACTGGTCCCTATTTCAGCCAACGGACTTCTACGAGCAAGTTATTCATTACTTGGTGAAACAGTAAAGTACTTGTGTATCTGTGGAGATTTCGTTTAAAAGGAACTATATATATAATTTCATTCTGTGGCTCTTGTTCAGTTTTCATTTGATCCATCCTAATACTTTTTTATAATTATGTAATAATCTCCGCACACATAATAGCATTTCTCACGGGGCACGATCCCTTTCGAACATACCTACAAATTTAACTACAAATCTTAACAAATTTAAATGTGAAGACACATTCCTTTGCAAGTGTGGCGCAGAGGCGTCGACTCCCATTATTATTTCACCTGCCCGGAAACAGCACAGTGGCATATTAAGAAGTGTGCAATCCCTCCCAAGGAATGGCTTCCTAATATTCTAAAGAGACACACCCTTAACAGAAAGCTACAAAAATTCTATAATTTTTCTGACGGAACTCTCTAACCTTACCTAGTTGTCATCAGCTGCCACTCTCAATGCACAACTGCTACTCAGTCTCGGCTAACTGTCGCGTAGAGGGTTCTTTCCCAGCAGGACCAACTTATATTACATTTTCCAGGTTAAGAAACATCTGTCTCTTTTGACAGTGAGGGAAAAAATGTGACTTATACAAAGTGAATACATTATCGAATAAATAATGGGTGAATACATAAATATATGTGAAGAAGACTCAGTAATGACTTTCCTATCTTTCGTCTGCTAAAAAAGACATTGAAAAGTTGCTGTTTTCACTCGGACAGCCATGGGCAATGTTCGAAAGTCATGGTTAAGTCATAGTTAAGTCATGGGCAATGTTCGAAACTCGTCCCTATTTCAGCCAACGGACTTCTACGAGCAAGTTATTCATTACTTGGTGAAACAGTAAAGTACTTGTGTATCTGTGGAGATTTCGTTTAAAAGGAACTATATATATAATTTCATTCTGTGGCTCCTGTTCAGTTTTCATTTGATCCATCCTAATACTTTTTTATAATTATGTAATAATCTCCGCACACATAATAGCATTTCTCACGGGGCACGATCCCTTTCGAAAATACCTACAAATTTAACTACAAATCTTAACAAATTTAAATGTGAAGACACATTCCTTTGCAAGTGTGGCGCAGAGGCGTCGACTCCCCATTATTATTTCACCCGCCCGGTAACAGCACAGTGGCATATTAAGAAGTGTGCAATCCCTCCCAAGGAATGGCTTCCTAATATTCTAAAGAGCCACACCCTTAACAGAAAGCTACAAAAAATCTATAATTTTTCTGACGGAACTCTCTAACCTTACCTAGTTGTCATCAGCTGCCACTCCCAATGCACAACTGCTACTCAGTCTCGGCTAACTGTCGCGTAGAGGGTCCTTCCCTAGCAGGACCAACTTATATGTGATCTGGTCTTTGACCATAGTTTGTTTTTACTGTTATTTTTTTCTAAACTTTCAATCACGACCCTCGTCGCGTTAATGGCGGGTCCAGCTTCGGCTGAATATTGTGTTTTTAAAGACCTTTATAAAGCGGACCGAGAGGTACACTATGCTGTACAGACTTGTGGTAGTCTTAACAGTCCTTCTTTGGCTGTCAAATCAAATTATGTAATAATAAAGTAGTTTGTGTCCATAAAATGTTGAGAAAATCTAGAAGAGGTTGGACGTCAAAAATGTTTGGCGACCCTGCCATATTTGTGTTTAAACAAATATATAAATACTGCACATTCCATTTTAGATAGAGTCTTATAGTAATGTATAGAAAAATAGGATCTCAGTTTGAAGCTTTATGACAATCTGCCATGCCATGATGATATAACTTTAGATGTTTAGACTACCGTCAGAGGTATTTTCATTCCAAATCCTATCAGAAATGTGTCATCAAGATGTCCGTTCGGCAACAGATGGAATATGGATGGAAACGTCGATTTCAACTCATCCATGGCTGACTCGCGTCGTTTAAAATTAGCTTTCTCATATCTTCATCAAAAAATGTTATCTTTTAATATGATTTTATAGTTTAATTTTTTTTCCTCAGACAGCACATAACAAAAAACTGCTCTAAAGTGTATATATATATAGACACTTGGTGAGTTTTGTATGAGATCAATGACTAGCCAATCAAATACGATATTGATACAATATTGATGAAGTTAGAGAAGTAAAGAAGATTTAAAGTAATATTTTTCTGTTGCTTGAAACTTTAGAAATTGTATAAAGTGGTGCGGTTTGATTGTCTTGTGCCTTAATTTTTCAACATGATGATTATGATCAGCGATAGATACATGATGTGATTAGAATTCTTCAAACAAGAAATATTATATACAGTGTTTCCCATAAATAAAACCTAACAGAAAAATAATCCCTAGCATATTTTTTAGGATGCTCATAATATGAGTCCTACCTCCCAAAATAGATCCTACTACAAAAAAAAAGCTTTTATCATAAGATAGCGATTAACTAAGATACCTTGGATTTAAAAACGCACACAATTATGAATAGCATTGCAGACTAATCGGTTTATTCTCAAAACATTCCAAGTTTTTTTTTTTTTTTTTTTTTTTTTTCAATTTCTACAATTTTAGAAATTGAGTAAAGAATTCATGGGATAAAATCACTGACAGCTGTATTCCTACTGAACTATGAGAGGTTTCCATAACAAACAGTCCTCATTTAAGAAATTGCTCGACATACGATATTAAGGCCAAAGTTGGAGTCATGTGAAAATTAGGCCAGAGCTTTATTTGGAACTTTATGGCGATCTTCCATATGACGGTTATTTAATAGAATTTGAACAAAAGTATTTTTTTTTTTGCATGAATGTATTAATTAATGTAATTTCTTCTTCATATACAAACGTAATTTGTTGTAAAGGAATAAATGTAAATTATTGTATATGAAAAAGTGGACATGCACTAATGACATATTTTGGTGCAGAAACTAATGTAAGACTTGATCTTATTTTCGGGGTAACTTGGTATCACTCGAAAAATTGCTTTGAATTTCAAACAAAATATCGCCATTGTTCAACATTGGGTCGGCTGATTGTTGTGCGAACGATATCATGCTCGTATAACAGCAATTTTTCAGTTAAAGAAAGCATAACATGATAAAAGCAGCCAGATATGAATTAAATAATTATATGAGTAATTCACGATTGTGACGGGGTAAAATATCAGGATTTTTTTTCTTTTTTTACCATTTTTATAGTATTATTAGATGCATTCATTTACTTTCTTGTTTATTCTCGTATGAGACACACGCGCCCTTTTTTTCATAGGTAATAGAACAAATTTTAGAAGACGATAGAATTGACAGAAGCGTTTTTTTTACACCCGCGCCTTTAGGGAGGAGTTTTCAAATAAAAATTATCCCAAATTCTTCGCTTTTTATAAAGTTTTCTAAAGAGTTAGTTGAAATTACAAGCTTCTTGCAACGATTTATGTAATTACCCTTAAATGAAACTTATTTTGTTGTTTCTTGTTTATCATTTTCCGTTTTAAGATTTTCATCGTAAAAGCATTATCCACAAATAAAACCAGGTATAATTTGTAGGTTGTAAACACATCACAAATAGAAATCCTTAAAATGAAGAAGCTCTCTGCATATATATATATATATATATACCGTATGTGTATGCTTCTGACTTATTTCATCTTTATATTTCTTATGGCTAATAAATTATTGAATTATAAAAGTCGGGAGTTTCTGGGGGACCACTGTATAAATTTTTATGCGTGTGGTTGAGCATGTACTATGATATGCATGAATGTATGTTATTTACTTTAGAATTCCCAATATATGGATAAATTTTCAGAGAATAAAATAATATATAGTAAGAAGTTTTTAAGATGTTCATTTTTTATTTTCCTAAAAGTATATGCAACGAATAAAATGTCAGTCTTGCCTCCAGATAATTTTATAGTGCGAGACATATAAATTATCTATTTCCTACATTTGTTTTGCGAAAAACATCTTCTCTCAAAAACGTCAAAGAAATTTCTGCATAATATTTGATGCTCTGATTTAATTTACCAAAATATCGATTTTACTGAGTTACATGTGTTCTTCTCAATTTCTTGTTTTCACTACGTTAGCATGTGTGCAGAATAAATGTGATATTTTATACATTGCTTTCAAAAATATTGCAATGTTCTTAGACGTTTTGGATATATCATTTCTTTTGTCCATGTATTATCGGATGACATTTTATTTATTTATTTTTATTTATTTATTTTATTTATTAATTTTTATTTATTTATTTATTTATTTTTGCATATCCTCAGTTATTTTCGCAATTCTATTAAAAATATAATCTCTTCAAATTTTATTTTACATTTACATTGTTTATTGTACTGTAAAGAATTGAGCTTCGACATCCAGCTGCACTATGTGTCATTCTAGCATTTCCTGTGAGTACACTTAACTGCATACCTTCCCTCGCTAGTTTTGCCTTGAAGACTAGCAGACGCCGAATTCTATTGTACTGTGAGCGGAAAGTTCGGACAGTGATGAAGTGGTAAGGCGTTACCCAAAAAGGGGTCTTATGCTTTGATCCTTGCCGAGTTCGTGGGAAAGAGTTCATCTGCGAGAGAAGCGATCTCTGCACACGATTTTTAGGTTTGCGCCCGAAACTTTGCCCTTTGTCTTAGAACGTCCAATGACGGACTTAGTGAAAACGAAACAGAGGGATCTCAAGGCTGCTAAGAGGCTGGAGAGTTTCGAGGGGCCCGCCTCGACAAAGCCCCCGCCCCCAGAAGAAGTTCTCCTGCGAGAATGAAAAAGTGAGAGAGGACAGTTTTTGGAGAGATCGAAAAGGAGAGTGTTGACTCTCTGGAGAAGGGAAAAGGAAACGTCAGTTTCTAACTCAGCGTGGTGTAAGCGCTAGTGAGGTCCGACCTCTAGAATTGATACAGCAGGTATCCGCTGAAGATCCCAGCGAAGTGAAAAAGCACACCAAGTGCGAGAGTGAGAGTTCTTAGACTCAGAATTAACGAGCATTAGTAGATCTTCCGAAGAAAAGGAACGGACGAGCCTTGGTCCGAATGAACTTTGTTTTGTAGTCACGACTGTCTGTAATGTTTAGAGACTTTTGTTTGTTTCAGTTACACTTGGAGTCAAGAGGTCATTAATTTATAAGCGATTGACTCACGAAAAATAATTAAATGCTGTAATTAACTTTCTTGTACATATTTTCATTAGAATTAATATTGGTATGCAATAAATTCTATTTTCTAATTTATACGAGAAATTCTCTGTGCCAGCGATCCGATCTCGCTACCACTCACCATCTTTTATCGGGTCGGTATAGAGGAGTTACCTCAACTGGTGGCAGCGGTGGGATTAATTAGCAAAAATTAATGACAATCTTCAAAGACAAAGAGTGGACTCTGAAATTTAAATCATCAAAGTGCTCCAAGAGAGAGTCTCCTTGTGACTTGTGACCTGAGTCTCCTTAGACACCCCTGTGGATCAACACAGCATCAGAAAGAGTAATCTACCAAGAATTCTGGAGAGTGTTCCCCCATCCGGAAGAGTCCCCATCCGAAAAGTGTGATAGAGAACCCCGTCTGTGCTCCTGAGAATCTCTGAAGTCTGTGCTTCTGACGCCCTGAAAGACTCTTAGTAATGGAGGTAAGCTCTTTTTATACTCAGAGTGGCTTTAATTGTTATTAGTGTTTGTATAGGTGTTGTAGGCTTCAAAAAAAAAAGTTGTATGTTTATTTTTGTGAGAGTAAATTTTTGAGAAATTTTTCCGGTAGAAAAAAAAAAGCATTATGAGATACTTCCGAGATTACTGTAACTTATTTAATAGACAAATTTTGTAGTTAAAATTAAATTATTGTTGAATTAATTTAATGCAAACTGAGAGTTGTGCAGTGTTACAAAATTTTAGCTGAATCTATAAATGAGAGTTCATTGAAAAAAAAAAGTATCGAACGCATTTCATATTTTAAGATAACAGAGTTGATTTTATATGTTTTTTGTGAATTATTCTAAATTTTTTTAAGAGTGGATGCAGAGATTAAGACCACCATTGATTTAAAAAAAAAAAAAGGAATTGAATGAGACTTTTGCAATTTAAAATATTTTTACTGTACCTTTTGAATTTGAAATTTTTGTTTTGTGTAGAATTTATCCCATATATATTTTATAACCAAATACCAAGGTGAATGTAGACGTTAGGATAGAGTTGCTTATCTTTATATGTTGCATATTTCCTATATTATTGCTAAGCGTACTTTTTTATGAGCGTATATTTTGGTAATATTTTGACGCACTTGGTAGGATTTGATTTAATCTTATTGTATTGTTTTATATTTGTGGGAAAGATAATTTCTAATTTTATACTTTAAAAATGTCGGAGCTTAAATATTTTAGGAAAGCTGATTTGCAAACGTTAGCTTACGAATTTGAGGTCATTTTAGAGGAAAATGATACTGTACCGAAAATTATAAAAAAAATAGAGTCGTCAGAGGGTTTTGAGAAAGAGCTAGCTTTAGCACAAATTAAACTTATAGAAAAAGATAGGGAAAATAAAGTGGAGCGGGAACATGAGTTAGCTAGGTTAAAAGCGACGCAAGAGTCAGATGACCGGAGTACCGCATCTAGTAGCATCTCAGTTAGAACGAATCATTTACCCCTAAAAACAATTATGCATCGCTTTGATGAAAAGAATTCGGATATTTCGTTGTTTTTGAATTTATTCGAGAGACAGGCAAAAAAATGTAATCTAAATTCGGATGAGTTGGTGACGAATTTACTATCATTATTACCTGTGGGAATGGCCGAGTTAATTTTAAGAGAACCCGAAGACAAAATTGATGATTTTCAATATGTGAAAGAAAAACTGTTAGAACGCTATCGTTTGAATGCAGAGACATACCGACAAAAATTTAGTCAACATCCACGAAATCCTAATTCAGTTTGGAAGGATCTGATTTTCGAACTTAATAGTTTTTTAGAAGGTTGGCTGTCATGCTTACAAGTTTCGGATTTTGAGGGTTTGAAAAATTTGCTTGTCACGGACCAAATCAAACGGAGAGCGTCTCCAGAAATGCGCGAACATTTTATAGATAACTGGGCAGAGATTAAAAACCCGGAAGAATTAGTAAAGCTTTTAGATGCGTACGAGGCAATCAAGCGCCTCTCTAAAAAGACGTGGAATCCGAAATTCCCTTTAGAGAAGAATTTTGAAAGACCCAGGACTTTTGAAAATGGGCGAAACGGTAACAGAAATTCGGAGACTAACTTTAACTGGAGGGATCGCGATGATCATAAAGAAAGGGAAAGAGTTTACGAAAAAAGGCGAGAAGTCAAGTGTCACGCGTGTTTTCAAAGCGGGCACTACAAAGTAGATTGTCCGGAAATTAAAAAGAAAGATGTTGCGCGGGTTGGTCACTTAATAAGTAAGCCGACACTTGAAGAAACCTTCTCCCCTTATTTGAGCAAAATATTAGTGAATGGAATTCAGGCAACTGCCTTAACGGACAGTGGGAGCCAGATAGATTTGGTCCCGCACCATTTAGTCAGTCAAGATAATTTGAATGGAGATCATGTTTGGATTAAAACCCCGGTGGACAGGAAATTGTACTGCTTACCTATAGCAGAAGTCACTTTAGAAATTGAAGGTATAGGAATCATTGAAACCAAGGCAGGAGTAAATAATAGAGGTTCAGATATGAATTATTATTTGTTGGGTAATCAATCTCAAAAGTTATTAGAGCGGGCGAACATGAAACCGGAGTTAGTAAATGCAGTTCTGACGCGCGCTCAAAAGAAAAAAATTGACCATACTCCAAAGTTGGAAGATAAGCGGATTATGCTTTCCGATAAGGAAGGGGAGAATGTTCACCGACGCGATGAAGCGGAAACTTTGAATTCGGTGAAAGAGAAAGAAGAAGCAGAAGCAAACTTTCGCGAATACGGTAAAACGGAAGCGTTGAATTCAAAACTAGAGGGTGAAAACCTAGAAAACCCTATTGAACTGGTCAGTGTGGATAAGGGATTATCGCCTTTGCCGATATGTGAGGAATCTTCGATCTTAGCAAACATTGAAAGAGGGGTTAGTAAAATGGAAAATGACAGGTATCCATCTCTCGAAGAGATTAGAGGGAAAGGGGAAATTGAAGAAACGCATTGTAATGCAGGAGATTCTTTAATAGTGGCAAAAGCCAGAGACAATCCCATGAGTGGGGGAATGCGGGTGCTTGTCCCATTGCATTATAGAGTGGATATATTTGGCGCGTGCCTAGAAAAAGTGTCATTACACTTAGGGAAAGGGAAAGTTAAAGGAAATGTGTCAAAATACCTGGACCTTGGGAAAAGATTGATAAGCGATTTAACTACCGCATTTCTAAAAAGGTTCGGTGTTAAGTTGAAAAATCCGAGAGTGTGTCGCACAATAAGCGATAGTATTGCATGTTGGCATCGAAAAGTTAGAAAGCTTCTGAAAGCGTTAGTATTTGGAGAATGGATAAGAGAAACGGAGGAAAATAAATTCGTGAAGGGATGTGTGTTTAATCTCACGAACAGGTTAAAAAGAGGTCGAGTTTTAGCCGTTGAAAATGTGTCAGAAAAACGAGAAAAGAGGAAATTTTGGTTTGACAGAAAGGCGGTGAAACGGAAGCTTAATGTGAAAGATGAGGTTTTAGTTTTAACCACCAGAAAGCCAGATAAAATGTCAGATAGTTGGATATGGCCGGGAAGAAAGGAGTCAATAATTACGGAAACAAATTATATTGTGAATGTTCCTGGGAGGCGACAAAAATCTCAGACTTCTCACGTGAGTTTAGTAAAGCCTTACAGAAAACGGGTGGAGTTAGCAGATATCTTAACGCGGGAAATAAACGCACTTAAGAATTTCTGTTTACCGTATCTAGATGATATGGCGATTTTTTCAGATAGTTGGGAGGACAATATGCGTCATCTAGAAATAGTATTAAAAAGTGTTAATGACGCGAAACTAAAAATCAAATTGGCGAAATGCAAGTTCGCTCAGAAAACCGTAAAATATCTTGGGCATATTGTAGGTGAGGGTAGACGGAGGCCAGCTGAGGCGAAAGTAAGGGCAATTAAGGAATTACCGGTTCCGAAATCGAAAACTGAAATTCGTAAATGTTTGGGAATGGCTGGATATTATTCCCGGTACATAAAAGATTATGCAGTGATTGTAGAACCATTAACGAGGGCGCTTAAAGGCAAAAATAAAAAAAAGAAATTTTGGAAATAATCCCAGGTTATTAAGGTGGTCCTTAGCTCTGCAACCTTATAATTATGCCATTTCTCATCGCGCAGGCAAAGACATTCCGCATGTTGATTGTCTGAGTCGAGTTTAAGGAGATTTCTTGATAAACTTTTGTATATAATTATTTTAAGATTTTTTATTTTTTATTTCACTGTGTTTTATTTCATTATATGTTCATGATTTCTTATCAGAGCGCGGAAAAAAAAAGGAAGGTAGTATTATCTTATTCATGTATGTTTTATTTCTTGCCACTCTGATGTAATTTGAGCTTGCAATTCTTTATCCGACTCTTAGAGATTCTTAGTGTTTCACCCTTAAGAATCGTTTGAGGAGGAGGTGCTGTAAAGAATTGAGCTTCGACATCCAGCTGCACTATGTGTCATTCTAGCATTTCCTGTGAGTACACTTAACTGCATACCTTCCCTCGCTATTTTTGCCTTGAAGACTAGCAGACGCCGAATTCTATTGTACTGTGAGCGGAAAGTTCGGACAGTGATGAAGTGGTAAGGCGTTACCCAAAAAGGGGTCTTATGCTTTGATCCTTGCCGAGTTCGTGGGAAAGAGTTCATCTGCGAGAGAAGCGATCTCTGCACACGATTTTTAGGTTTGCGCCCGAAACTTTGCCCTTTGTCTTAGAACGTCCAATGACGGACTTAGTGAAAACGAAACAGAGGGATCTCAAGGCTGCTAAGAGGCTGGAGAGTTTCGAGGGGCCCGCCTCGACAAAGCCCCCGCCCCCAGAAGAAGTTCTCCTGCGAGAATGAAAAAGTGAGAGAGGACAGTTTTTGGAGAGATCGAAAAGGAGAGTGTTGACTCTCTGGAGAAGGGAAAAGGAAACGTCAGTTTCTAACTCAGCGTGGTGTAAGCGCTAGTGAGGTCCGACCTCTAGAATTGATACAGCAGGTATCCGCTGAAGATCCCAGCGAAGTGAAAAAGCACACCAAGTGCGAGAGTGAGAGTTCTTAGACTCAGAATTAACGAGCATTAGTAGATCTTCCGAAGAAAAGGAACGGACGAGCCTTGGTCCGAATGAACTTTGTTTTGTAGTCACGACTGTCTGTAATGTTTAGAGACTTTTGTTTGTTTCAGTTACACTTGGAGTCAAGAGGTCATTAATTTATAAGCGATTGACTCACGAAAAATAATTAAATGCTGTAATTAACTTTCTTGTACATATTTTCATTAGAATTAATATTGGTATGCAATAAATTCTATTTTCTAATTTATACGAGAAATTCTCTGTGCCAGCGATCCGATCTCGCTACCACTCACCATCTTTTATCGGGTCGGTATAGAGGAGTTACCTCAACTGGTGGCAGCGGTGGGATTAATTAGCAAAAATTAATGACAATCTTCAAAGACAAAGAGTGGACTCTGAAATTTAAATCATCAAAGTGCTCCAAGCGAGAGTCTCCTTGTGACTTGTGACCTGAGTCTCCTTAGACACCCCTGTGGATCAACACAGCATCAGAAAGAGTAATCTACCAAGAATTCTGGAGAGTGTTCCCCCATCCGGAAGAGTCCCCATCCGAAAAGTGTGATAGAGAACCCCGTCTGTGCTCCTGAGAATCTCTGAAGTCTGTGCTTCTGACGCCCTGAAAGACTCTTAGTAATGGAGGTAAGCTCTTTTTATACTCAGAGTGGCTTTAATTGTTATTAGTGTTTGTATAGGTGTTGTAGGCTTCAAAAAAAAAAGTTGTATGTTTATTTTTGTGAGAGTAAATTTTTGAGAAATTTTTCCGGTAGAAAAAAAAAAGCATTATGAGATACTTCCGAGATTACTGTAACTTATTTAATAGACAAATTTTGTAGTTAAAATTAAATTATTGTTGAATTAATTTAATGCAAACTGAGAGTTGTGCAGTGTTACAAAATTTTAGCTGAATCTATAAATGAGAGTTCATTGAAAAAAAAAAGTATCGAACGCATTTCATATTTTAAGATAACAGAGTTGATTTTATATGTTTTTTGTGAATTATTCTAAATTTTTTTAAGAGTGGATGCAGAGATTAAGACCACCATTGATTTAAAAAAAAAAAAAAGGAATTGAATGAGACTTTTGCAATTTAAAATATTTTTACTGTACCTTTTGAATTTGAAATTTTTGTTTTGTGTAGAATTTATCCCATATATATTTTATAACCAAATACCAAGGTGAATGTAGACGTTAGGATAGAGTTGCTTATCTTTATATGTTGCATATTTCCTATATTATTGCTAAGCGTACTTTTTTATGAGCGTATATTTTGGTAATATTTTGACGCACTTGGTAGGATTTGATTTAATCTTATTGTATTGTTTTATATTTGTGGGAAAGATAATTTCTAATTTTATACTTTAAAAATGTCGGAGCTTAAATATTTTAGGAAAGCTGATTTGCAAACGTTAGCTTACGAATTTGAGGTCATTTTAGAGGAAAATGATACTGTACCGAAAATTATAAAAAAAATAGAGTCGTCAGAGGGTTTTGAGAAAGAGCTAGCTTTAGCACAAATTAAACTTATAGAAAAAGATAGGGAAAATAAAGTGGAGCGGGAACATGAGTTAGCTAGGTTAAAAGCGACGCAAGAGTCAGATGACCGGAGTACCGCATCTAGTAGCATCTCAGTTAGAACGAATCATTTACCCCTAAAAACAATTATGCATCGCTTTGATGAAAAGAATTCGGATATTTCGTTGTTTTTGAATTTATTCGAGAGACAGGCAAAAAAATGTAATCTAAATTCGGATGAGTTGGTGACGAATTTACTATCATTATTACCTGTGGGAATGGCCGAGTTAATTTTAAGAGAACCCGAAGACAAAATTGATGATTTTCAATATGTGAAAGAAAAACTGTTAGAACGCTATCGTTTGAATGCAGAGACATACCGACAAAAATTTAGTCAACATCCACGAAATCCTAATTCAGTTTGGAAGGATCTGATTTTCGAACTTAATAGTTTTTTAGAAGGTTGGCTGTCATGCTTACAAGTTTCGGATTTTGAGGGTTTGAAAAATTTGCTTGTCACGGACCAAATCAAACGGAGAGCGTCTCCAGAAATGCGCGAACATTTTATAGATAACTGGGCAGAGATTAAAAACCCGGAAGAATTAGTAAAGCTTTTAGATGCGTACGAGGCAATCAAGCGCCTCTCTAAAAAGACGTGGAATCCGAAATTCCCTTTAGAGAAGAATTTTGAAAGACCCAGGACTTTTGAAAATGGGCGAAACGGTAACAGAAATTCGGAGACTAACTTTAACTGGAGGGATCGCGATGATCATAAAGAAAGGGAAAGAGTTTACGAAAAAAGGCGAGAAGTCAAGTGTCACGCGTGTTTTCAAAGCGGGCACTACAAAGTAGATTGTCCGGAAATTAAAAAGAAAGATGTTGCGCGGGTTGGTCACTTAATAAGTAAGCCGACACTTGAAGAAACCTTCTCCCCTTATTTGAGCAAAATATTAGTGAATGGAATTCAGGCAACTGCCTTAACGGACAGTGGGAGCCAGATAGATTTGGTCCCGCACCATTTAGTCAGTCAAGATAATTTGAATGGAGATCATGTTTGGATTAAAACCCCGGTGGACAGGAAATTGTACTGCTTACCTATAGCAGAAGTCACTTTAGAAATTGAAGGTATAGGAATCATTGAAACCAAGGCAGGAGTAAATAATAGAGGTTCAGATATGAATTATTATTTGTTGGGTAATCAATCTCAAAAGTTATTAGAGCGGGCGAACATGAAACCGGAGTTAGTAAATGCAGTTCTGACGCGCGCTCAAAAGAAAAAAATTGACCATACTCCAAAGTTGGAAGATAAGCGGATTATGCTTTCCGATAAGGAAGGGGAGAATGTTCACCGACGCGATGAAGCGGAAACTTTGAATTCGGTGAAAGAGAAAGAAGAAGCAGAAGCAAACTTTCGCGAATACGGTAAAACGGAAGCGTTGAATTCAAAACTAGAGGGTGAAAACCTAGAAAACCCTATTGAACTGGTCAGTGTGGATAAGGGATTATCGCCTTTGCCGATATGTGAGGAATCTTCGATCTTAGCAAACATTGAAAGAGGGGTTAGTAAAATGGAAAATGACAGGTATCCATCTCTCGAAGAGATTAGAGGGAAAGGGGAAATTGAAGAAACGCATTGTAATGCAGGAGATTCTTTAATAGTGGCAAAAGCCAGAGACAATCCCATGAGTGGGGGAATGCGGGTGCTTGTCCCATTGCATTATAGAGTGGATATATTTGGCGCGTGCCTAGAAAAAGTGTCATTACACTTAGGGAAAGGGAAAGTTAAAGGAAATGTGTCAAAATACCTGGACCTTGGGAAAAGATTGATAAGCGATTTAACTACCGCATTTCTAAAAAGGTTCGGTGTTAAGTTGAAAAATCCGAGAGTGTGTCGCACAATAAGCGATAGTATTGCATGTTGGCATCGAAAAGTTAGAAAGCTTCTGAAAGCGTTAGTATTTGGAGAATGGATAAGAGAAACGGAGGAAAATAAATTCGTGAAGGGATGTGTGTTTAATCTCACGAACAGGTTAAAAAGAGGTCGAGTTTTAGCCGTTGAAAATGTGTCAGAAAAACGAGAAAAGAGGAAATTTTGGTTTGACAGAAAGGCGGTGAAACGGAAGCTTAATGTGAAAGATGAGGTTTTAGTTTTAACCACCAGAAAGCCAGATAAAATGTCAGATAGTTGGATATGGCCGGGAAGAAAGGAGTCAATAATTACGGAAACAAATTATATTGTGAATGTTCCTGGGAGGCGACAAAAATCTCAGACTTCTCACGTGAGTTTAGTAAAGCCTTACAGAAAACGGGTGGAGTTAGCAGATATCTTAACGCGGGAAATAAACGCACTTAAGAATTTCTGTTTACCGTATCTAGATGATATGGCGATTTTTTCAGATAGTTGGGAGGACAATATGCGTCATCTAGAAATAGTATTAAAAAGTGTTAATGACGCGAAACTAAAAATCAAATTGGCGAAATGCAAGTTCGCTCAGAAAACCGTAAAATATCTTGGGCATATTGTAGGTGAGGGTAGACGGAGGCCAGCTGAGGCGAAAGTAAGGGCAATTAAGGAATTACCGGTTCCGAAATCGAAAACTGAAATTCGTAAATGTTTGGGAATGGCTGGATATTATTCCCGGTACATAAAAGATTATGCAGTGATTGTAGAACCATTAAAGAGGGCGCTTAAAGGCAAAAATAAAAAAAAGAAATTCTGGAAATAATCCCAGGTTATTAAGGTGGTCCTTAGCTCTGCAACCTTATAATTATGCCATTTCTCATCGCGCAGGCAAAGACATTCCGCATGTTGATTGTCTGAGTCGAGTTTAAGGAGATTTCTTGATAAACTTTTGTATATAATTATTTTAAGATTTTTTATTTTTTATTTCACTGTGTTTTATTTCATTATATGTTCATGATTTCTTATCAGAGCGCGGAAAAAAAAAGGAAGGTAGTATTATCTTATTCATGTATGTTTTATTTCTTGCCACTCTGATGTAATTTGAGCTTGCAATTCTTTATCCGACTCTTAGAGATTCTTAGTGTTTCACCCTTAAGAATCGTTTGAGGAGGAGGTGCTGTAAAGAATTGAGCTTCGACATCCAGCTGCACTATGTGTCATTCTAGCATTTCCTGTGAGTACACTTAACTGCATACCTTCCCTCGCTATTTTTGCCTTGAAGACTAGCAGACGCCGAATTCTATTGTACTGTGAGCGGAAAGTTCGGACAGTGATGAAGTGGTAAGGCGTTACCCAAAAAGGGGTCTTATGCTTTGATCCTTGCCGAGTTCGTGGGAAAGAGTTCATCTGCGAGAGAAGCGATCTCTGCACACGATTTTTAGGTTTGCGCCCGAAACTTTGCCCTTTGTCTTAGAACGTCCAATGACGGACTTAGTGAAAACGAAACAGAGGGATCTCAAGGCTGCTAAGAGGCTGGAGAGTTTCGAGGGGCCCGCCTCGACAAAGCCCCCGCCCCCAGAAGAAGTTCTCCTGCGAGAATGAAAAAGTGAGAGAGGACAGTTTTTGGAGAGATCGAAAAGGAGAGTGTTGACTCTCTGGAGAAGGGAAAAGGAAACGTCAGTTTCTAACTCAGCGTGGTGTAAGCGCTAGTGAGGTCCGACCTCTAGAATTGATACAGCAGGTATCCGCTGAAGATCCCAGCGAAGTGAAAAAGCACACCAAGTGCGAGAGTGAGAGTTCTTAGACTCAGAATTAACGAGCATTAGTAGATCTTCCGAAGAAAAGG
This sequence comes from Maratus michaelseni, assembly GCA_963931845.1. Taxonomy (NCBI): domain Eukaryota; kingdom Metazoa; phylum Arthropoda; class Arachnida; order Araneae; family Salticidae; genus Maratus; species Maratus michaelseni. Next base: position 72,784,282 of record OZ007590.1, on the reverse strand, counting down.
AACGGACGAGCCTTGGTCCGAATGAACTTTGTTTTGTAGTCACGACTGTCTGTAATGTTTAGAGACTTTTGTTTGTTTCAGTTACACTTGGAGTCAAGAGGTCATTAATTTATAAGCGATTGACTCACGAAAAATAATTAAATGCTGTAATTAACTTTCTTGTACATATTTTCATTAGAATTAATATTGGTATGCAATAAATTCTATTTTCTAATTTATACGAGAAATTCTCTGTGCCAGCGATCCGATCTCGCTACCACTCACCATCTTTTATCGGGTCGGTATAGAGGAGTTACTACAGTACATTTACATTGTGTTGGACATTTTTATTTTCCATAACATTACACTTTAACCCATTTTCGGCCAAAGGTGCGTAAACGCACCATTTCAATAAATATATTGTTATTAACACTGTGATGTATATTTTTCACTCATTTTATTTTTTCTGCTGTTTTTAAGGGTTCTGGAGACATCTATAAAATATTAGTAATTCAATTGAAGTAATCACTTTCTGTTGAGAAATTTTCAAAGTACGCTGGTTTTTTACTTGAAACGGTTATTGACAAATTCGACTTTTTGAAAATGTCCATTATTCCACTTGAGATTAACCATATGTTTTTATAATGGAGTAAAGTTGCAAGTTCTGTAAATAAAATAAAAATAAAACAAATGCCATAAGAAAACTTAAATTTTTTTTATTTAAATTTAATGGTAAATTAATAATGGTAACGTCAAATTAAATAAAATAATATTTTTCATGCACGAAACTTTTTTGGTGTCTTAATGAATGTAATTTAAGCAAATTTCAATGCAAATAATACCACATTTTATAAAATTTCTATGCTTGGCCTAAAATGGGTTAAGCTATGAATAAAGCTATGAATAACTCTAAAAACTTTAAACTCATTAAACTACGTTACCTTAAAAACAATGTTATGAAATGTATGCAGGATATCAAAATAATTAGTACAAACCTTTAATGGTGAATAAATCACGTTAAGAGAAAAAAAATGTTTAAGAAATCAGGGCATAATTCACTGATCCAGTTAAAAATACAGTGTCTCCAAACCAGCTTAGGAATTTCATTCATATCTTTAACTAAATTTAGAACATATTTAATTTCTCTCAAATGAGATAGTATCACTAAAAGTGCTGGAAATGACCGCTATTTCCGTCTAAACAACACTGAACTAGATGCTGAATATTTCGATTGTAGTTGGCAGTGCATGCTGTATCACTGATCAAATTTCAATGCACTTCCAGTCCTTTAGATGATTTCATCACATTTTACAGGTATTATGCTGAAAATTTCGCTGAAATATCTTCGTTATTATTAAAATCGTGAGCAAAAATCCTGGTTGAGCTTGAAGTTAGACACTTTGTGTTTTAGAAAGAATAAGTGTATTATTGAAGCGCAGTGAGCCGAAAGCGATGGATGTTTCTTATGTATCCACTTCAATTTCACAATGAAATTAATGCAATTTCTCTGCAATGGCTCGATCGATTACATGTAATTTATCGCAGACCTTACTAAGTCAGAGATAATAACGTGACTCTATTATTGAAATTCAATCTGTGACCTGTGTAATTAAAAGTCAAAGTTCTAATTCAAACCCCATATACGATCATATGTTTCTGGCATATGCCATCTATCATACGGATTGTAGGCAATAAAATGAACAAGATTTCTCTGCAATGTCGAGATCGATTATAATGTTATTTATCGCAAACTTCTACAATCTATCTATCACTTTTAAAGCATCACTTTATATTTCTCACTCTTCAGTCACTTTATAAAGCAGTTGTGGACATTGATAGAAATGAATTCTCACCCGGACTAACATATATCGACTGCTCACGTCTATGAAATCTGAATGATCTTTTATTTGACCCGTCCTTAAACGTTGATCGCTTGCTGGAAATTAACTCGAAGACGTCATTGATTTCAAACTGCTTAGAGTTACAGCATCTTTTTAATTTACAATAGACTCTGCATGACTATTTTTGAGAAAAAACTTTGCAAATTGCTATCGCGCACACAGTCTGTCGAAAACTTGAACGGCATTTTATTATTCTACTTCTTTTATGCAGTATTTTCTTCTGAACACGGTATTTTTTAAGGACTACTTTCAGCTATAGTACGATAAGTTCTCCAAATTTCAAGCACACAAGCTAACCTTCTGCGTTTCGCTTCCAAATTCTTAATTAAATCTAATAACTCTGGTTTCCAGTGGAAAATTTGCTGCCTTGGAGTGTATTATCACTCCTAAGTTTTTATACAAACAAATCAGGGGGTCGGTGTAAGAGAGTCCCAAGCCACATTTTTGAACTCCTCAGATATTTCAATTTGAAAATTTGATCAAGTACTCAAATCAAGATATATAACCTAAAGTTTTTCCGCCAATGTCTTAATAACATTTTAGATATTCTGAATAACAATATGGCATTACTTTAATGATATTACTATTACGTTTTTTGTAAATTAGCTATCTTCATTGGGGGCATAAACATCTGGTGCAAAAATGAAACCGGTCATATATGCTGACACCAAGTGACATTAAAAACAAATTATATGTTGGATATTATAATTTACAATATTCAGCAACATATTACAGTGTTAGATTTATTTCACCAAAAATGTGGCTTGGCACTTTCTTGCTCCGACCCCCTCAAATGTTAGGCACCTGTCTGTTTAAAATTTCAAACAGCAATTTTTCTGCTGATTACGGTATTTTCTAAAGAGCTACTTTCAGCTGTGGTACGATAAGTTCTCCGAATATCAAACCCACGATCTAACCTTCTGAGCTTCTGTTACGAATTCTTAATTAGATCTAGTAACTCTGGCTTCCAGTACAAAATGTGTTGCTTTGGCGTCGATTATCACTCCTAAACTTTTGTACAAATAAATGTTAGGTACCTTACATATCTCTGTTTATAAATTTTTTATGGGTCTGTTTAACTTCAAACAGCAATTTTTCTGCTGATTGCTGTACTCTCTAAAGAGCTACTTTCAGCTGTGGTACGATAAGTTCTCCGAATATGAAGCCCACAGTCTAACCTTCTGCGCTTCAGTTACGAATTCTTAATTAGGTCTAGTAACTCTGGTTTTCAGTACAAAATGGGTTACGTTGGCGTGTATTATCACTCCTAAACTTTTTGTACAAATAAATATTAGGCACCTTACATACCTCTGTTTATAATTTTTTTTTATATATTTGTTTAACAATTCAAACAGAATTTTTTCTGCAAATGCTTAAAATGATTTAATTTTCAGTTATATATTTTTTCTAAACTAAATGTCAAATCTTGTTAGATATAAATATGAGTAAATTTAGAACTATTCCTAATATGCATTTGTTTTTAACACTTGAACACTTGAAACATAGTTGAAAAACGTTTATTAATTCTGTTTGTCTGTCCGTCTTTCAGTGCTCTAACTCACGTAAATATATTCGGATTGTCATGTAGTTGATATATATTGATGGTATTGAAGATTACCATTATGAAAATTGAAATTGAATATTATTGAAAATGAAATGTATATCATTTATGGTTAGTTTACAGGGACATTCAAAAGTATTTCTTTATATTACGGTCAACTCCGAAAAATCGTTTTCAGTGCATTTTAAGAACGTTACACTGTTTGAAGCATAATGAAATTGTTGACGCGGATGGCAACATGCTTTCTACAGAGTATAGATTAAATAACAACTATAATTCGTTTACAAGGATTCACGAAATAATTATATTGCATTATGATCTATGGGGAAAAATCGTTTGCAGTGTGTTTTAATGATGTTACTCTATCTCAATGAAACTGATATATATTACTAAGGTTTACTGCAGCCTCTTTGCTGTAGATTATTGAGTGCGTAGAATTTATCGTGTATTTACAGAGACACTCAAAAGAATTCGATTACAGGACTGACTATGAGCCATAGCTGCTGGATGTGTGTTTACAGCTGTAATATGCATTTTAAAACTTAACTATTTTTTATAACCTTAGTATTACGACGTGTGTAAATTATATGCAGAACTGCAGGAAAGAATTCATACACATCAGCAATTGCTGAAAATGAATTTTTACTGCATTATACTTTCGCATAACATTTAATTTTTAATAATTATTTAGATATATCATTTCATTGTATGAATAAAGAGAAATTTCTTAGCACTATTCCGATAGCGTTTAAAAGTGTTCCATAATCTATGTCGTGATGCATAATTTTTCCTTCTTGTTTTTTATATATATATACGTTTATCAAAAAACTTATTTAATTATTCCCTTTACATTTTACGTGGCTAATGTTTTACATCTCAAATAAAATTCTATTTTTAAAAAAACCCGGATTTTTTTAATGCTATTTTTCTCTTTTTTTTTTTTTCTTTTTACTTTCATTTTTATTCTTTAAATCGAATTAAAAAATATTTCGACATTTGCTTGAAAGAGGATTTAAGAATATTACATACAATGTTTAAAGTTTAATTAAACTAACTTTAATCAAGGAGCTTTATGTTGGTCTGGAAAAGCTTCCTCGCTGCAACGGAAATGGAATTAAAGAATTAGTTCGAGAAAAAATATCGTTGAAGTTTTAAGTATTGCATCAAGGTAAACTTATAAAAATCTCATTCAAATCTTTCATCCAAATTAAATTAATCTTTAAAATGAAAGAAAGCTTCTGCACTTGATAGTAAAATTTAATTTTCCAAACACGAATCTCCTTAAAAGATTTGACGTGTTAAGGCTATTACTTAATTATATGATGTCAGAAAAATTACAGTTAAAAAGATTTCTGATAACATAGATATTTTTATCCAGCTCTTCTTTGTTGAGAGTTAAAATTGACAATACATTTAAATATTATTTTGCATTGGCTTTAAATGGCAGCAAATAATTTGTTTTAGGAAATTTTCAAACATGTTGAAAAAATTTTACTTGTGTGTGATAACTGTGATATATGTATTGATATAGATACAGTAGTGTAAAAATTTTCTATCATGGGCAAATTTTTATCAAAATATAAATTTGACCGAGGCAGAAGCTTATCCTGAAGAATTATTTTTTAAAAACCCATAAAAAAAATTATTTAAATTTAGATAACCTAGTTCCCGTCAGGGGACGCTATAAACACAACAGAAAATTGTGTTGAATCTGTGCCAATTATTTTTAACTTCAGTATAGCTGTCCCTCAAAAAATCCATTTTATTTGGTAACACTACTCCCCCATATGGCGCTATAAACTCAAAAGGAAATTGTGTTGAATCAGTATTTGAGTACGACCGCCATAGATTGAAACATAAAAAAACTTTTTTAAGTCGGTTAATATATTTCTCGCTAGGGCGTGTTATCTGCGTAAAAATCATTTCAGTTTAAATTAACCTTTCTAGTTTTAATTTGGTGTATGATTGCTATATGAGAAAACATAAAATAAATTAGCTATGCAATTTCCTACCAGGTGCGCTATCGGCATAAAAAAAATCATCAATACATAAATTTCACCATGGCGGAAACATTTTCTGAAGATTTGAGCGAAATCCGTTCGTAAAAAGCGAGCTAAAATGCGTTCGAAAAGTTAGTTGAAGATACGAACAGACTTATTATATACATGAAGCATCATAAGATAAATGAAGGTCATAAAAAACAGCTCCTACAATAGTAATTAACGATAAAGTATAATGCATTCAATTTGTTTGTGTTGGCCTGTAAAATAACTAAAAATCTTGCACCCGATATTTTCAGTGGAGAATATACCACAGTAAGCCTCACTAACGTATATAAATTTCGTAGAGCTTCAAATAATATAGTGGCACTAAATTGCGTTTTAAGTAATTACTGCCCATAGACGGCAGTGCAATGGAACTATTTTGTGCGGCCCTATAAAATAGCCATAAATGCTATTACACCCTCTTCAAGAAAAGACTTGCTGTAGCTGTATGACTGTAACAAACTAAAATTTCGTTACAATCAGCGTTCTTCAAATCTCGCATTTAAGCCTTTCACAAAAACTTTTCATAAAATCGTTACAGAAATTTATTTCGTAAAATCTTTACATTAGGATATTATACACTATATAGTATGTGTGTATATATATATTATGATAACATTCTTTGTGCATCCATACTTTAGCTTTTGTACAATTTACTTCTTATTATTTATAAAATTTTCAAACTGACTCTTAGCTATTTTTGGCATTAAGTTCTTAAATGAAATAAGCATACCTTGTTAGTCTAAAAATTAAATAATTTTAAATAAATCCAATTAAATATGATTTACATCTTTCAGAATAGAAATGAATAAAATTTAATAATGTGTATTCAAGTTTATTGGAAGCATGAGATAATATTTATCGCATACATTGTCATAATATGATGTTATACATCATGACTAATCCCAAAAGAAAATAGCACTCACACTTAACATAACTTATTATGTTACCAAAACTACGATTCAGCAAATAGTTCATTGTCTGTAGAACTGAATTATTGAAGGTAAATGAAATGTTTATGCAGTATTTGTTCAGAGTATTAGTCTAATACCATGCAGAAATTTTGATTATTCTCACCATTTCAATATCCTAACTTTTAGTGATAGGATTTGTGACATATATTTGGTTTAATGCCAAATTCAGCTTCATATTTCTGTACATAAAGGAAATTCATGATACCAAGCCACTTCATGATACGAATCGGTAAAATAAACAGAGAATAGAGACAAATATATCTGCGTTTTAATTTCTCTTGCACAAATGTATATATCTAGAAAAATGTATAGGTAAATACAGACGAAGTGTCTATGATAAGTCTTATAAACTTTTTTTTAATGGTGCATAATAGCGAAAAATAAATTGTATTTTTAAAAAAATAACAATTTCTGATTAAAATCAAATTATTGATAAAGTTAAACTTTTTAAACACATTCCAACATATTTCAAAAGTTTTCATGAATTCAGTTTGTCTGTCTGTCTGTCTGCCGTCTGTCTGTCCGTGCTCTAACTCGCGTAAATACACTCGGACTGCCATACAATTGATATATGTCAAAAAGGTTTACAATGTAAAAACACATACATAATTACGTCTGAATAAAACTAACATTCATTAAAATAATATTCAACAACAGACTTTATTGTTAAAAATACATAAAAACAATTAAAATTATCAAATAGACGTTTCGTGCACTTGTACAGCAGTCGTATCTTCCTGGAGGGTTGGATGACGGTTTTAGCTGAATCTCCAATTAACGAGGCTGCACATATTCCAGCAGAATACAATGTTTTAACTAAACTGTGACTTTAACTATTTTTCTTGTTTTGGTTCTGGTGGCTTTGCAATTGTGTTCGAAGTACTGATGAGGGGTACGAAAGTGCACGAAACGTCTATTTGATAATTTTAATTGTTTTTTTTTTTTGTATTTTTAACAATAAAGTCTGTAGTTGAATATTATTTTAATGAAGGTTTACAATGGTATGTAATTTATTGAAAATGAAATGTGTTGCGTTTATAATTCCTTTACAGGGACACTCAAAAGAATCCCTTTATATTACGGTCTTTTGTAAATTCATTTGTGGTGTCTTTTAATGATGTTATACTACTTCCAATATATTGAAATGGATATACCTGACTGCGGTGCGCTACAAAATGCTTATTATACAATGTAGTATACATATCATTCATCGTTCATTTACAGGGACACACAAAATAATTCACTTTCAATATTGTCTGTGACCAATAATTGCTGGAAGTGCGTTTTCATTTGTGGTATGCGTTTTTAAGTTTAACTAATGTTTTGTACGTTATTTGGTGTTTATAAATTCTGTAGATCATAGACATGGCTACACAAAAGAATCCGAATACATTTCTGCTTATTGACGGAAATTTCTGAAGATGTATTTTCAAATGCGTTTCCTTTCTAAACTAAATTTTGGCATACTATGTAATACATACAACATAAATCTATAGATCATATACAGGGCTGCACAAACAAATTGGATATTTTGCCGACTATTAATGGTAATTGCTGAAAATAGGTTTTCAAATGTGTTAAATGTTTTACAAATTCCTTATTTAAACATAATCTTTTACCTTATTAATTTGTGAAGTTTTGTTACAGTATTCTGAATGTGTTGCAAAGTGTTTCATTATCTATACTTGACGCATGATTTTTCGTTCTTGTTTTATGCTGTAATGGCGCAATGCAGTTTAAGGAAAGAGTAAATGAAACAAATAAAAAATTTCTTCTACAGCAATTTTATAAAACTTAGATTTTTTAACCAGAAGTAAATTAAAACATGAAATAATGCTTCGATTAATAAAAAATAATTATAAATATTTTTCAACTTTATTCAAAAAGTATCTAAAATTATTCTTTTTCGTCATATGTATGTATGTTTGTACTTTCGAAGGATAATGTTTTGTCATTATTCGCTAACAATTTATAATTAATTCTAATCAGATGTATAATTAGATTTTAAATTAGGTTTTTTTCGAAACATTAAAGTTTTGATAATAAAAGGCTTCATTTACATATTAATTTTGATATTAACTTCAAAATTTAGAATAATAAGGACCAAATTTTAAAGCAAAACGATTTGCCGCATTGCATTTATCAAAATATAATCATAATTAGACAAGATATAAAAGAAGATATTAGAAGACTTTATATTTTGGTCATAATCACGTAGCTGCCAACTTTTACGCTTTTTTGTTACCACTGAAATTTAATAGAAATTTTGTGTAATTTAATCTGAGATTTTGGCGAATAAATAATGCAAAATTTGCTATTAGTATTAAGAAAAACGGTTCAAATTTCCAGCTATGTTACCAGAAAGATAATATGACGCCACAGAGATAGTGATCATTACGATACCAGCTTTGCTAAGTACTCAAATGTTCACTACGCTATTATGATCGTAACTTTCCCACTTGCGAGAGGTAATATTTTCATTTAATATTCTGCACAAATGTTGAAAGGAAGACAAATTATAAAAAATATGTGCAACAAAAATGGTATCAATTTCTGAATGTGTATTACTACGATTTGTCTCATGTACTACTCAAAGAGGTGGGGGTCCTTGCACCTGCCGTTTTATTCGTAAATTATTTGTAACATACTACATATTAGACTGAATTGAATGATACTGTTGATTTTTTATATACTTTTACTATTATAAAATCCTTACCTGCTTTTAATATTCTCCATGGAATTCATAATGTGATCTTTACGTTCATGAATTTTTAGAAGTTAAAGTCTCATTTATCAATTATTCTTTAGTAGCTGCAGTGCATTAATTTTTGGAATTGAATCTTTTTTTATATATATGGTGCTTTTGTGCGAATGTTTATCATATATTCAAGCTCTTTCATTGTGCATTTCTCTGCCACACTTAATAAAGTAATAATACACATTGTATTAATTTCTGCTAATATGTATTAAGTGCTACTATACATGCAGCATTTAGAAGAATAGATGACGATAAATAATTTTACAATTTATAATATTTTATATATGTGTAAAATATTATAAATTGCTCTGTATATGTGTAAAATGTAAGAAGATTTCACGTTTAGTATAATCATTATTGTTAAAATAAAGACACAATTATTCAAAACAATACCGTTCCGTATAAGGCTTAATATCTTCTATCCGGCACAATAACAATGTGAATAAATGATTTTCTTCTGTATTATTAGCAATTATAGCAACTGAAGCTATAAATTAAAAATGTTCTATTGCTAACATATTTTTAACTGCTCGTCGATTTTTGACCATCAATTTTAATACCTAAAAAATTGCCTTATTGTCTTAATTTATATTATGCGCGGCAGTGTATTAAGCTTATTTTACTGTTTATTGCTGTTAATTTCATTGTATAATACTGACAGCTGTGGTGCTAGTATTATACCGTATGTGCTAGTATATTTTTATGTGCTAGTATTACGCTAGTATATATATATATATATATATATATATATATATAATTTTTTTTTCAGATTAGGAGGATGCAGTCTAAGCAAGCATCGTGACTTTCAATGAAATGAATGAAATGGTTGGCCTTCAGTGTTGCGATACAATAACTAACTAGGTCACAATAACCACATATTCCTCCGCATGTCTTCTTTATGAGAACAAAAATTATGTTACAAGTATTAATTTAGTCACGAAATTGAAACATAAATGAAATATAAATGGAATTTCACCTGCATTACTTGAAATTGAACAGAAGACTTGACGGAGAAATCTACCATCATTTCGAAATTGTCAGTGCAAGCGTAGAATCATATCTAGGAAGTCTACTCATTTTTTTCTATTTAACATGTTAATTTTTACCACTTTCCAACATAATTGAAAAGTGCACTGCCAAAAAAATGTGTTGATTTTACAGTATAATACGCGCGGCAGCGTATTACTGCTTATTTTACTGTTTATTATTGTGAATTTTACGGTATAATACTGGCAGCTGGGATGCCAGTATTATACTGTAAAATCAACACTTTTTTTTTCAGTGTGTTTCTGAATTCGGTTTGTCTGTCTGCCGTCTTCCCGTGCTCTAACTCAGGTAAAAGCAGTCGGATTTCGGTGCAAATGATATATGTTAATGGGATTTTTATAGCATGTTCTATATTGAAAATGAAGTATGTAGCGTTTATATTTCATTTACAGGGACACTCAAAAGAATTCCGTTAGATTACGGTCTGTGGAGAAAAATCGTTTGCGACATCATATTTCACCTTATTAAACGTTGAAGCATCTTATTAAACGTTAAATCAAACCTTATTAAACGTTGATGAATTCGGCCATGTTTACAACATGGCCGAATAAGCGGCCATGTATGCAGTTCTTTGAGTGGTCGTGTATATGATTTTATTTATTTTCAACAAACGTCTCTTTGTGTACTAAATATACTATTTCATGTTCAAAATACATAACTCGCTAAAAAAAAAAAGCCTTAAGCAATTTACGGCGATACACAGTAATGCTTACGAATTTTTTTGTGTAGTCCTGTATATGGTTTATAGCATTTATACATACCATATAGTATGCAAAATTTAGTTAAACGCATACCTAACTGAAAGCGCACTTCCAGCACTTATCGCTGATAGACAATACTTCGGATACAGTACTTCATCCAAAATCTTTTGTGTGTCCTTGTAAATGAGCGATAAATTCTGTGCACATCATATTTACAACAGGTATCTTGTAGTAAACTTCAGTAATGTATATTTTGAAGTTTTGTATATTTTGTAACAATTTCGTATTAAGTAACAATTTCATTACATTTGAAATAGTGTAACGTAATTAAAATAGTCAGCAAACAGTTTTTCTTTATAAACCATTATGTAACCGATTACTTTTGTGTGGTTACCCTGTAAATGAAGTAATGTATATTTTGAAGTAATTCATTACATTTGAAATAGTGTAACGTAATTAAAATAGTCAGCAAACAGTTTTTCTCCGTAAACCATTATGTAACCGAATACTTTTGAGTGGCCCTGTAAATGAAAGAGAATGCTTTACCCTTCATATTCTACAGGAAACATGCTTTAGTGCACCTCACAAGTTGATATCAATTTCATTATGTTTGCAATAGATTAAAACACACATGATTAAACTGCACCGCAAACGACTTGTCCCCATAGACCATAACATAAGGGAATTTATTTGAGTTTCCCTGTAGACTAAGTATAAGTGCTACATGTGCCATATTCGATAGTAAGCATCTTGTAGTGCACTTCAACGATGTATATCAATTTCAATATATTTGAAATAGACTAACATCACTAAAATGCACTGCAAAATATTTTTCCCCGTAGACCATAATGTAACAGCATTCTTTGAGTGCCCCTGTACACGGAGTATAAGTGCTACACACTTCATTTTCAATACCGAACATGCCATAATAAACCTCAATAACATATATCAATTAAAACAACAAATAAAATAAATTAAGACAGACTTGAGCACAGTTAAAAAATAAAATTTATATAAAATATACTTAAAAACAATTAAAAATACAATGTAAACGTTTTGCCAAGCGACAAGCGAGGATATTTGTAATTGTTTTTAAGTATATTTTTTATAAATTTTATTTTTTAACTTTATTTAAGTCTGTCTTAATTTATTTTATTTGGTGTTTTAATGGTTTTTAAATTCAGACGTTAAATGTATATATACTGCAAACATACATCAATTGCATCTCAATCCGAGTATATTTACGCGAGTTAGAGAACGGACAAGCAAACAGACAGACAAACCGAATTCATAAACACTTTTCAACATTTGTTGGAAAGTGTTAAAAAGAAAGAAGGAAAGTGACTTATGTTAAGTACATTATAAAATTCGCGTCTCTTACATTTTTTTTATTGATTCTATTTATAGATATGATTATATATATTTTAGTTTAAATTTAAATTTGAACTAAAACTATTATTACTTACATAATAGCGCAAAATTATGTTTGAGAAATTTACACATTAAATCTGAATATATTGATTCTTTTGATCTACATACTTTTTTAAAACATTTGTGTCGTTTTCTAGCTAAGAAAAGACAAAACACCATTTTTCAAATAAATCACTTAAGCGTGCATTTTAAATAAAATTAATGCTCTTGTGGAGTAAAAAATATCTATACATTTTGCTTGTCAAATTTCTTAAAATTATTTTTAAAACGGTCAGCACTACTTTCCAGAAAATCCTTTTATTCTTGAAAGTTTATTAAGTTATTCATGGTGACATGAAAAATAAATTTAATTGAATAATGGTTTCTGTTAGGGTGCTTTTTAATTATAACGTTTTCTTTAGTGGGTTTTTTTATCTCTTGTCAAAGTAATTCATTAACATGATGAATCATGTGAAAATGAGAAACAGCAATATTCTCTTGCTGTAATTTTCTTATTTAAGTTTTCCTTTTTATGAATGATTTATTATTTTAGTATTCAGTGATTTATTATTTTTTTAGTAAGTTTCATAATACATGGTTCTGATTTTAGAATTGAAATTTTAGTTCAGCTTTAAACAAAAGAAAAAAGGAAATTCGTGAAGGCAGAGAACAGTTTCTGAGTTTCAACCAAAGGAGTGTTCGAAAATTTTCAATAATATATATCTGATCGTATCATAATTTCCATCTTAGCTTTTAAAATTATATTGTCAGAAATATTTTGGTTCGTTTAAAATGCAAAACGAACTCGAGTAACGAATACATCTGCTAATGAATTTTGCCGCTAACGAAGTTTTTTCTTTTGCTGTTTTTCGGACTCGGCTAATGAACAGAAATTCCGACGTCATACCAGAAAATTTTAAATAGAATTTAATTGTTTTTTTATTCACGGAATGTCTATCATTTTGTAAACGAAACAAAACTTTTCAAACTTTCTAGTAAGACTTTGGAATTTCGGAAAAAAAAACCCGCCGGATTTGGCAACACTGCTAACGAATTATTTATTGGATGCATGCGCTAACATAACGCACCAATGTACTACTTTAGTTGTATGGAAAATCAAGTTTCGATTAACGAAGATTTTGACTATTCCAGAACAAATTACTTCCTTAGCCGAGGTATCGCTGCATATCTTTTCAGCAAAAAATACTCCGAAGATAATGCAATATCTGTAAGTCTGCTAATATCTTCTATCGTAAAAAAAATGCAGACGATTTTTTATTAACACTTTCCAACCTAGTTGAAAAATGTTTATGACTTCGGTTCGGCTGGCCGTCTGTCCGTGCTTTAAATCCCGTAAATATGCTCATATTGCGCTGAAATTTTTATATGTTATTGTCATTATCTATAGCATGTTCCCTATTTCAACTGAAGTGTGTAGCACTTATAGGTTTTTACAGGAACTGTCAAAAGTATTCCGTTACATTACAGTCAATGGGGAATAAGCGTTTCAAGTGCATTTTGATGATGTTACATCATTTAAAACATAATTGAATTGATATATAATTATGAAGCGATTAAAACATGCTTCTAGTAGAATATGGGGTGCAAAGCATTTATTATTCATTTAAAGGGTCAAAGAAAATAATTATGTCACACATCGTTCTATGGGAAAAAAATCGTTTGCAGTGTAATTTACTGATATTTCACTATTTCAAACATAATGAAAATTATATGCATTACTGAGGTGCACTATAAATTGCTCTTTTGTGTGCATTGCTTTTATTTACAGGGGCACACAAAATATATTGTTTACAGTACATGTGCGATATTTACAGTCTATTTGTGATAAGTGCGTTTTCAACTTAAGTTTATGTTTTTAAGTTTAACTATTTTCTTTCATAGTACGTGTATGTTTATAAACTCGGTTGATCATATAGAGCGCTACACAAGGGAATTCGTAAGTGAATTGCTGAAGGGAGTTTTTAATTGTGTTTACGCATTTTCCTGCTGAACTATATTTAGTAGACTAATATAAGTTTGTGGAATATAAATAAATTCATATACAGGGCTACGCAACAAAAGATGCATTGTCTTTTACGTTTGGTAATTGCTGTGCAAGTGTGTTTTAAATTGCCTTTTAGCTTAATAGGCGGTATGTACAAATGTCTTCAGATAATATACAGTGCTGTACAAAAGATTTCGAGTGCATTTCCATCGATTGGCGAAAATTTCTAAATGTGAATATTCTAACTGAACTAAATTTATCATACTATACATCCACCTCTATGGATCATATACTGGGCTCCACAAAATAATTCAGCTACTTTTTGACAATGGAAGGTAATTTCCAAAACTGTGTTTTTCAATGTGTTATATGTTTTCTAAACTGTTTACTTACATATCTTCTTTCACCTTATTTAACGGTGAAGTTTCGTTACAGTTTTCTGACTGTGTTGGAAAGTATTTCATAATCTATGCTTGACGCATAATTTTTCGTTCTTGTTTTTTTTTTTTTTTTTTTTTTTTTTTTTTGTTAAGAAAAGAGCGTTTACTAAAATTCAATATAACCTGGTGGTTACTGATGATTCTGGGAACATTTCCCTCGTCGTTACTTTTTAATAAAAATCAAAACAATAATATATTAGAATAGGGTTTGAACAAGAAATAGAATTACTAAAGTTTAAATTTTATTATTCTAGTATTAATTAATTTGGTAATAATAAAATTACAAATTTAGTAACCCTTCTTCTTCTTCAAACCTTACGTATACGTATCATATGCATCACGCAGATGTACAGTCGTAGAGAAAAAAAAAAGTTAACATACCCCCCCCCCCCCACGTCCCTCCCTCCTAACTTTGCAACAAATTATCGTAGAAGAAAGTTACTGGTACCAAACGATTGTAAATAACGTCTACTTTTAAATGACGTATATAAAATTTGCTTACAGAGCCATCTACAGATCAGAACCAGACCAAACTTTGTTTTATTCAATGGCAATACCCAATTTTGACACGATATTTTAAATCTTCGTTTCAAACTATGCCTAGATACCAACATTCAAGTCGTCTGGATGATAGGTTTTTGAATTATAAACATTCAAAATTTATAGCTTCCCCTGTTAAATTACAATTTGATATTTTTATTAATATCTCCTGAAATTATAATCCTAATGTGCTAATTTTTTATTTGGTTATACAACGCAAACCTAAACAACCTAAACATAAATGCGTAGATTTTTCTAATTTTTCTAATTTTCTAATATGAATTATGAATTATGAAATTAATATTCGAAAAAATTATGAATTATATCCGACAATTTTTTTGATGGATTTATACTTATTATATTTGAGTGAATAAAATGCTTTATGCGAGTTCAAAATTTCAAATTTTTCTTCCAAATAGTTTTCAAATTATTCTTAAAAAGCGGCAAGATGTTGATGCAGAAGTTCCAATACATAGGAATATTCTGAACTTAATCTTAAACAAGAACTAAAAATCATGCGTCAAGCATAGATTATGTAACACTTTCCAACGCTTCCAAAATAATTTTACAAATAATAAGTATAATAAGTTTAATAAGCTGAAAGATAGCATCTAAGTAAACAATTTGGAAAACGCATAACATATTTAAAAACATAATTTCAGGAATTTCCAACGTATACAATATTCGGAAAAATATCCGAATACTTTTATTCAGCCCTGTATATGATCACACAAGTGATCATTCACAAGTTAAGGAGAAAGTGAACATAAAAATGTATTGCCATATATGGAGGCTTTTCAGGTAAGCTTTACGATTTTATTTGCTTTATTATTTTCGTGCATATATTTCTCACTTTTGTAAATCTGACGTTTCAACAAGTAAAAATTATAAACTTTTATTTATTTATTTTATTTACTTACCGATAAGTGTTCTCGATTTGTATATATACTACATAGGATGCTAAATTTTAGTTCAGTTAAGAAACGCGTAGCACAGTTAAACATTCTCCTTCTGGAGTTTCTGTCAATAAACGGAAATGTGTTCGCGAACTTTTGTGCTTCCCTGTATAGGATCTACAGAATTTATACACACCACGTAATAAACAAAAAGTGAGTTAAATTTAAAATCGCGTTCAGTAACTTAAAACGCACTTCCAGGAATTACTGTTAACAGACAGTAGAGAATTCTTTTGTGTGTCCCTGTAAATGAACGATGACTGCTATAACTGCTATACACACAATATTCTGTAGTAAGCTTCTTGTAATGCACCTTAGTGATATATATAAATTTCAATGCGTTTAAAATACTAAAACATTATTTAAATAAACCGCAGACGATTTTTTTCCATAGACGTAATGTAACGGAATTATTTTGACTGTCCCTGTAAATTAACTATAAGTGCTATGCACACCCTATTCCATATTAAGCTTCTTGTAATACACCTTAGTAATATATATCAATAACAATGTGTTTGCAATTGTGTAACATCATTAAAATAAATCGCAAATGATTTTTCCCCATTGACCGTAATGTAACGGAATTCTTTTGAGTGTCCCTGTAAAAAAACTATAAGTGCTACACACTTCAGTTGAAATAGGGAACGTGCTATAGATAACGACAATAACATATATAAATTGCAAGGCAATCCGAGCATATTTACGGGAGTTAGAGCACGGCCAGACGGCCAGACAAATCGAAGTCATAAACGCTTTTCAACTAGGTTGAAAAGTGTTAAAAAGCTTGAATTACTGCGCTTCTTCTTCTGAAAGACGCTATTAATGTTTATAAACATATCTCGATACATAAAATTGCATTAATTTATAAAAAATTAGATTTATTTTTCTTTGGTCACCTTTATTTGTCTTTTTATTACATTGAGAGGAGCAATCAAGAGCGATAATATCGAAATTGTGTGTCTCATTACAAATTAAATAAATTATGCACAATAAAATATGCTAGGGATCCCACTTCTCTCCCTTTAGTGCACCAATAATCCCAAACAATAATCTCTGTGATATATTTCTATTGGAAAGGTTGCAGAAAACTACCATTGTTTAGAAAAACTAGTGTTTAACCCCTTGAAGGGCTCCGGTATATTATATATACCACTTAAGTTTAATCCCAAAACGCCACAATAACACCAGAATTTTATAATCAAGTTTTGAATTTATAAGGTACATGAGAAAAAGCTTTTACTTATTTTAAAATAAATTCGTTCGTGAATCCTGGTTTCAATCAATCATTTCAATATTTCAGCTATAAGAGTACTTTGCTCCTGAAGGGGTTTAAAAAAAAGTCCTCTAAAGTGTTTATGAAAAAAAAGCAAAATATTTGAAAATTTACTTTTAACAATTGCATTTCAACTCTGTTATGCCATTCTTAAAAAGTATAGTTTAGTTCCCAAAATGCCACAATAACACCAGAATTTTATAATCAAGTTTTGAATTTATAAGGTACATGAGAAAAAGCTTTTACTTATTTTAAAATAAATTCGTTCGTGAATCCTGGTGTCAATCAATCATTTCAATATTTCAGCTATAAGAGTTCTTTGCTCCTGAAGGGGTTTAAAAAAAAAGTCCTCCAAAGTGTTTATGAAAAAAAAAAGCAAAATATTTGAAAATTTACTTTTTAACAATTGCATTTCAACTCTGTTATGCCATTCTTAAAAAGTATAGTTTATTACTTGTGATGGAGATTACGATATGGAGATTGCGATTTTATGAGATCATGACACATTAGATACTTATTTTAGCTATTTTAACTGATATTTAGAATAATCAAATCAGATGACTTATACTTATAAATTACAATTGAAATTATGCTAGCCATCATTAATTTATTAGAACGAATTTACGAGATTTATTTTTGTTTGTATTCTGTAGCAGAAATTAATTTAAAATTGCAGCTAAATTAAAAAAAGAAAATAATAATTTAAAAAGGATAATTTAAAAAGTTTTATGTCGTTTTTACGAGCAGTTCAAACGTTTGTCGAGCGTACGTACTTTCTTTTGCCAATAAGATGTTTATGAGAAAGGAACACATATATTTTACGATAAATACTTTAATCTAGAAGTATAAAGTTTTATTGTCTCATAGTGTTTTTTTTTCAGCAGCATTAAAATGAATGTGTCCTAGAGAATAATTTAAATATGCGAACAAACATATAAACTGTATTATTAAGTTTTGCTTTTTAAATTTTACGTTAAAGTAGAAAAATTAAACTATAAAACAGTATATATTGGAAATTTAATTGCATTAATATTTAGGAAATCCAATTACTTTTAATACATTTTCATGTAAATGTCGCAACATATCCTAACATAAATACATTGATGCTACAGGGATAGTGGATTAAGACATAATTGAGCCTTTCATATTCATCTTTAATAAGGATGAAAATAATTATTAAAAATCAATAATTATAACTATGTTAAACAAATAATAAGTTTTTTTTTCTACATGGATCCAGTTTCATTATCATTTTTATTATTTTTATTCATAATATTTGAATTTTTAAACTTTGAATATTAACAACTATGCAATTACAGGGTTGCCATTGGCTACTATTTTTTAATTCTATCTTGCTCTACTTTAAAAAAAAAAAACATCGTTTACAAATAACATGTGGCAAGAGAAATATACTACAAAATTTATTTTTTATAAATAGTGGTGTGAATAGAATTTAAAATTGTCGTCAGTGGCAGTTCTGCCATTACAGATAATCTGAAAAACGGATAATGGATTTATTGTTGTTATTATTATTATTATTTAATTATTCCACGCAGGTTGGCGAATTTAAACGAGGCACAAGAGTTTGTTTTTGTTTTTGTTTTTGTTTTGTCAATCCCTTTGTTGTTATCCATGTTCATTTCGCATTACACTGTTGCAAAATCATTCAGGTTTGATGCACATTAGACGATCATCTGTAAAAAATAAAAATAAAATCTTTATACGATACACTGTCGAAAAATACATGCTTCTTAAACTGGGAAAATATAATATAACCCCGAAAAAACCTATAAAATAACCTATTCCAAGTTAACCACGATTTCAAAAAGCGTTTTTTATCGAGATTTAAAGAATCATTTACAAAAACAAGGTTTCTTTTGCTGTCACTAATTTTCAGCAATGTTTTCGAGTAGTTTTATTATTTTAATCATTTTTCTCGATCCGGAATATAGGTTTTTCGGTTATCATATCTCAAATAAACATTTTCATGTTCTACTAACATGTTTTACATACAAACATGATAAATTAACATTATTAACAACAACGTTAAAATTAATATCACTTTTTTTACTCTTGCGTGTTCAAATTAAATTACGACGCTGAAAATATTTACTTGGAAGTAGATAGCATTCTACAAACCGATATTCCGGTTTAAGAAAACTCATTAATAAACTATAGAAACTTCTTGGAAACGTTTCCGAAAATCACTGGCAACAAAAGAAATCTTGCTTTTGTAAATGCCCCTTTAAATCTCTAAAGTATATTGGTTTATGAAGTTTCTAAAGATAAATAAAGGTTTTAAAATCTTGTATAACTCGAAAAATGTTATTGTATATTTTCATTCGTGATTATATTATTATTTTCTTATTATCTTTACAGTGTACGATGATTATTTTCAAACCGTAAAGTGTTGTGCACCTTAAAAGTATGTTCATATTTTGTAACGATATTTTTTTTTTTTTTGGAAAACTATAGTCTAAGCAGATAAAACTTACTATCTTAATTTATTAAGAAACATCTGCCTTATTTTTTACAGTGTACGGTGACTATTTTCGAAACGTAAAATTTTGTGTGCATTAAAAGTATGTTCAAATCTCGTGACGAAATTAATTTTTTTAAGAAAGGGACAGACAAATGAAAAAAAAGAAAAAAAAAGGAAAAAATAGATAGACACACAAAATATTTAATTTCGGAACCTGATGAAATTTATATGTGACCATCATTAAACCGAGATCTTTAAAATAATCAAATTCAGCTCAACTATATCTACACATATTGATATAATGTAATCTATTTACACATTAATTTTGGGAACTGAATTAAGATAATTTTTACAATGTTCACTGGAAAGCCTATATATTTTCTAAACTTCACTATAAAATACATATACATACGTATGTAAAATTATGAAAATGGTTTTATTGGTTTCACTATTATATCAAAGTCCGCCGTTCCTTATTTAGAGATTTATAAATTTTGAAAGTAATTTTCTTTTTAATTTGTATTGCTTAATAAAAAAATAAAAAAATACTTTCTTTCAATATCAAATCTTTTAAAAGATATTATCTGAAACAACAATACCCCTATCATATATATTTTGCCGTTTTACTAAAAGTAAGCTTACACAGAAGAAATTTCATTTTATTTTGTTCAAAAAGCAGAATAAATCTTGATAGTTTTATTACCATGACATTCATTGTTAAAAGTGATGAAAGATCTCGTTATCACGAAGCTTTTGATCTTTTTTTTTTCTATAAAGTTGACAGAACAAAAGATTAAACCTACACTGAGAAGATTTATGTATTTTCAATATAGTGTTCTAAAAATACAGCAAACATTGTGAAAAAATATATATAAAGAAGACAAAGTCGGAACTGTACTGTATATCACAGAGTCTTTAGAAAGAATTTAATGACCATACATACAAAGACAGGGGAAATTAATAGTTTATATCAGATAATCTTTTTATATTGGGCGGCTTACGGAACATAATAACTGACAAGATAAAAAATATAATTTTCTTAACTTGAAAATTGTGTCATAATTCAGCATATTATTATATTGTTGTTTATAACTTTTATGTAGCAATGCATTATATTTTTTTAATTTAAATGTATTTTTAAGCCTATTCAACTTTTTTTTTCTGCTTAAGGAAATGTTTTTTTAACATAAATTTATATATATTTTTAGTCTGATATCTAATTTTCAAATTTTCTTTTCTAAAAATATGTTTATTGTATAAGTTCAATATTTTTATCTGTATTTTAAAATAATGTATGTAAAATAAATTTTGGTATTCCTTATTTAGAAAATTATAACTTTTGAAGGCATTTTTTTAAAATTTGTATTGCTTAAGAAATTTTTCTTTCTTTCAGTATCAAATCTTTCAAAAAATATTATCTGAAACAACAATACCCCTTTCATATAAATTTTGGTGTTTTACTAAAAATACGCCTACACGGAAGAAATTTCATTTTATTTTGTTCAAAAAGCAAAATAAATCTTTATACTTTTATCACCATGACATTCATTGTTAAAAGTGATAAAAGATCTCGTTATCACCAAGCTTTTGATTTTTTTTGTTTTTGTTTTTGTTTTTTTAGACCGCTGACCAGGCCCCTACCTGCCAGGCTTTTGCCTAGCTTAACGAGTTGATGCCTGGCAACGGGGCGAGAATTCACCTGATCTTCGCTTGGCGAAGATGTGTTTGTAAAATGAATAGGCGGACGTGGCTTCAGTGTGTCTTGTTGCTTTAATTGCTTTTTCTTAGTTGACCGTTTGCTAATTGATTTTTTGATAAGGCGGCTCAGCACTGCGCCGTGTAGCGAAGTCATGCCGGACGGATGTCAGATGCTGGGATATTTACTATTTCCTCGCTGCATCGCTCATCCATACGTCATGCCACCTCTACTCGAGTTGGTCTCGTAATTTAGAACCTTGATCTGGTGACGAGACCTTCACCAGACTAGGCACCCCCAGAGGTGTAATTCACAGGTAACTTTGAGGAATTTACACCCACGACGGACTTTACATGCACCGGGCGCCATTAGCGTACATGATCGTCGCATCTGAAAAGGAATGGGGTTAGACATTTTATAACACTTTTAATACTACAAACTAAGTGCTACTTTTAGACTTTAAGTACTATTACTTTACTTGGTTGTTTGTCTTAATTTATCTATAGTTCTACTCTACGATAATTTTAACTGAAACTAAATTTTCTAGAGTTGCTTATTCCTACAGGGGACATTATCTGCATAATTTACTAAATTAAGAGGGGGTTTGGACCATTGGCTATATATTATCTATATATAATTTAATATTTATAATTTATATAACTTATATAAATATGGGAGGGTAGGGATAAATGGTTTTATATTAACTAAATATAATTAATGGTATCTAACTTAGCTTTGGAGGTGCTTAGAAGCTTAATTTAAGTTAAAAATTGCTACTAAAAACTGCTTAACTAATACGTACTAAAATTTAGAGGGGATACTAAAGTTACTTGACAGTTTACAAGGGGATGAACTTGGATATTATTTCTTAACTACAAACTTTAAATTATTTCTAATTCTAAAAAAATTATTATTAACTACCTTTAATATTTATTTATACCTTCAGTTATCCTATACCATACCTACTGACGTTGTTATTTATGATATTGCTGGTGTTTTCATCTCCTTTCGTGCGACATTGCCTGTATCTTGTTTACAGTATTTGATTTTTGCCGTTTATATTGGCCTGTCTCTATTATAGTGGTTCTCGTTGTCTTGGTTGTTGCCGCCTTTGTGGGCTAGTCTCTGTTTTGCATTTTGTTTACTTTACGTTAGGGTCTTTCAAAAAATATTATCTGAAACAACATTATCCCTTTCATATAAATTTTGCCGCTTTACTAAAAATAAGCCTACACGGAAGAAATTTAATTTTATTTTGTTCAAAAAGCAAAATAAATCTTGATACTTTTATCACCATGACATTCATTGTTAAAAGTGATGAAAGATCTCGTTATCACCAAGCTTTTGATCTTTTTTTTCTATAAAGTTGACAGAACAAAAGATTAAGCCTACACTGAGAAGATTTACGTATTTTCAATGCAGTTCTCTAAATATACAGCAAACATTGTAAAAAAAAATAGATAAAAAGACGGCATAAAGTCGGAAATATTCTGTATATCACAGATTCTTTAGAAAGAATTTAATAACATTTTTCGTTCAAAGACAGAGGAAATTAATAGTTTATATGAGATAATCTTTTTATATTGGAAGGCTTACAGTACATAACAAATGACAGGATAAAAAATATAATTTTCACATCCTGGATAGCAGAAACGAGTATAATGCTTAAGGTTTACTAAAAACTTACGAATAAGTCGAAAGTTATTTTGTATATCTGCTATTTAAACGACAATAAGCTTTGGCCGATTCTATTTTCTTCAAGAGATACGAAAAATATATTTTTCTTAATACAACAGATTTTATCCTATTATTATTAATACAAAAGGCAAAATTTCACGTTCGCTTAATTTTTTTATACTAATATATCAGGAAAGTAATCTCCGTAAATTGATTTCTATGACAGATTATTTACTTCATTTAAAAACTCATCACGATAAAAAGTGTTTAACCCAAATTTCAAAGAGGAAATGAAATCTATGATGCAATATATAGAGGTATTACAAACTCGTGAATGTGAACTGAACAAGGAAGTAGGAAATAAAATACGTATGAATGACGTACGTTTACTTTACGTCATTTCTGACGAATCACCGAACTGAAAAATGACATCACCTGAAAGGGACTAAAAGTCTGTTTCTTTCTACTATATAGAACTTTAATAGACTTGCTACTATCACGCGATGGAGACGGAACATGTATATTTCGTTCTCCCTTAAACTCAATTAAATTTAGCTAATGTTTAAAATTAAAAGATATGTAACAGTAAATGTAATTAAAAGATAATTAAATAATTTAAACTAAATTATGAATGATATATTATTATTAATTATATTTCTCTATTCCACATAAAAACTATACTTCAGTGTGTACAGCAAACAATGGATACAATATTTACTGGATACTTCATTATCATGGTTATAATAATGTGCATCGAACCCATTATGGATATATAATAGGATAACCTTAAGTACCTGGCTTGCGGCACAATGAGGATGATTGCTGAAAAAAGGAGGTAAGCAAATTATCTTACCTATGTTTTGCTAAATGTACAATTGTTTATTTATATTCCCTAATTACTTTAGAGCGCGCAAAACTACTAGCTACCTTCAAAATTAACTAACAAGATTATGAGACTGAATATTCTAAAGTATGTAAAAGGGTAAAAATAATAATAAAAAAATAGTGTCCTAGAATCCTCGAATACTTAAAAGAAAATAAATTAATTTTAGATATATTCTGAAATAGAAAAATGGCAACCTTCAAAGAAGGTAGTATAATTGAAAAATTAAATTCCAGTAACTATGCAAACTGTAAATTCAAGGTGCAGATGCTCTTGATCAGAGAAGAGCTCTTTGAAGTTGTCACAGACAACCCACCTAATCGAATGACGCCCGATTGGTTGAAAAAGGATAAAAAAGCAAGAGCTCTTATTAATTTAAGTATTGAGGATAACCAAATTATCCATATTAAGCATTTACAAAATGCACGGGACACATGGAACACGCTAAAAAACATCCATGAGAGATCAGATCTCTCCAGCAAACTATTTCTCCTTAGGAGACTTTACGGAACAAAATTATCAGAAGGAGGCAACATGATCACGCATATAACCAAAATATTAGAAATTATTGATAAGTTATCAGCCATAGGCGAAGAAATTAAAACAAATCATATTTCAGCGTTATGCTCTGCTCTTTGCCACCTTCTTACGATACCTCATAACCGCATTAGAAGCTAGGCAGGAAGACGAATTAACTCCTGAATTCATCAAGAGTAAATTAACCGATGAATTCAATAAAAGAAATGAGCATTCCAATACCAGTGACAATTCAAATAAAGCCTTTAGAGCTGAAAGAAAAATTAAAACCACAGGTTTTAAAAAGGAAGAAAAATACTGCACGATCTGTCGTATGAAAAATCACAACACTATAAATTGCTGGCACAATAAAATTAAAACAACTAATTTTAAACAAAATAACAAGAAAAATTTTTCTTCTTCATTAGTCTTTCAAAAGGACGAAAACAAATTAAGAAGCGCGGACTCAAATAAACCGAAAAATAAAAGCACAGCTTATTTCGGAAACGAAAAAAAGAAAAATTGCGCATTTTTAACTAACAAATCGAAAAATAAAGCATGGATCATAGATTCTGACTCGTCCTCACATATATCAAACGACGAAAACTTATTTTCTGAATTAATAAATAAAGAACAATCTAACGTCGTAATTGCCAACGGCAATAAATTAAAATCCTGCGGATCAGGTAACATAAACATTACCACGATAACCTCAGACGGTAAAACTCACAACGTAACACTAAAGGATGTTCTACTAGTACCTGAAATTGAAACGAATTTATTTTCGGTAGCTAAAGCTACGAAAAACGGATGCAAATTAACGTTTGAAGATAATAAATATTTTCTAGAATATGAAGGATTAATTCGCTTAGAAGGAATTAGAAAAAATAATTTATACGAAATTCAACAAACTAGCGAGACCACAGATGAAAATTACGTAAATATGTTAACCAATTGCAAAAATAAAAATTGCATAGAACTATGGCATAGAATATTAGGGCATAAAAAATGTCGCGTCTATCAAAGAAATAATGACAAAGGAATTAGCATGCGGAATTAACATAAATAATTGTTCCCATAGTACCGAATGTGAACCTTGCATTAAAGCAAAAATAACTGACGCTCCTTACCCAAAGAAAACGGAATTTAGAGCAAATAAAATTCTGAAATTATTGCATTCCGACGTGTGTGATCCTATTCAAACTCCAACCATAGGTGTGAAAAATTATTTTTTAATTTTCATAGATGATTACTCTAGATTTACGATAATTTATCTCCTACAAAATAAAAGTGAGGTATTTGAGAAATTAAAAGAATACGTTGCTCTGGTCAACAATAAATTTGGCAAAAAGCCTACAGAACTCAGAACTGATAATGGGAAAGAATTTAAAAATTCAAATATTGATAATTTTCTAAAATAAAATGGAATTAAACGACAGCTGACAGTACCATATGACCCCAGCCAGAATGGTATTGCTGAACGAAAGAATAGATCATTAATTGAAATGACAAGAACATTGTTAAATGACTCTAATTTACCATTACATTTCTGGGGAGAGGCGATCTGCACCGCAAATCACCTACAAAATCGACTGCCGACGAAAGCCAACGAAAAAACTCCATATGAGTTATGGTCAAACAGAAGACCAAATCTAAAATACCTAAGAGTTTTTGGCTCCAAAGCTTATGCATACATTAATAAGCAAAAAAGGCAGAAATTAGATAATAAAGCAGTAGAAGGGATCTTTCTGGTATACGATAATTATTCCAAAGGATATCGTATATACACAAGCGGCAAAAATATCACTATAGCTAGAACGGTGAAGTTTTTAGAAAACTATCCGAGAAATTCAAATAAAGAAAAAAGGCTAGAACTAAATATAGATGAAAACACTAGTGCCGAAAACGAAAAGTCAGAAAACCCAAATCTGATAAAAATCGAAATTTCTAATGAAAACAATACTCAGAATGAATCTGAACTAAATCAAACCGAACCGAGAAGATCAGATAGAGTAAATAAAGGGGTTCCCCCAGATAGACTAATTTATATGGTTAAAGACGAACAAATAAATGAACCTAAAAATTGGCAGGAAATAATAAACATGGAAAACCCAGTAGAAAAGAAAACTGGATCAAAGCGACACAGGAGGAGATAGAATCTCACAACCAAAATAAAACTTGAACATTAGTTGACCCCCCGCCAAATACAAAAATAATAGGTTCGAAATGGATCTTCAAAACAAAATTAGACGATAAAGGAAAAATACAAAAATACAAAGCAAGATTAGTAGCCAAAGGCTATTCGCAAAATTTTGGTATTGATTATTATGAAACATTTGCTCCAGTGGTTTCACATACTACCATTAGAACATTTTTAGCAGCCGCCGCCTATCATAAACTAAACATAAACCATGTTGACATTAAAACAGCATTTTTGTATGGAAATTTAGATGAGGATATATATATGTATCTCAGCCGGAAGGCTATGTCAAACCAAATCATGAAAACAAAGTGTACAAATTATATAAGGCTATATACGGCTTAAAACAAGCTGCTAGAGCCTGGCACACAAAAATTTCAGAATCATTAGAAAAGTTAAATTTCAAACAATCAACTTCAGATACGTGTTTATTTATACGTAATACAAAAGACAGTAAAGCATATATTATCGTGTATGTAGATGATATTTTGATATCTGCAAAAGAAAATGAAATCAAAGAACTTATACAAAAACTTAAGATTGAATATGAACTAAAATATTTAGGTCAGTTAAACTACTACCTAGGGATTAAAACTGAAAAAACAAACGAAGGATATAAACTAAATCAAAAAATTAAAATTGAAGAATTAGTTCAAAAATTTAAATTAGAAGAAGCAAAGCCTTACAAAACGCCCATGGAAACAGGCTACTTAAATTATGATAACGATGAAATACCATTGCCAAACAACATAGATTACAGAAAGGCAATTGGGGCTCTTTTGTATATCTCAACTGTCACAAGACCAGATATCTCAGCTGCGGTTAACTTCCTAAGTAGAAAAAATGAAAAACCTTCACAGAAGGATTGGAAGGCAACTAAAAGAGTGATTTCCTATTTAAATCACACTAAAAACTTTAAACTAGAAATAAATATTTCACACCAACCAATATTAGAAGTATATTGTGATTCGGACTGGGCTGGAGACATACAAACTAGAAAGTCAACCAGCGGAAACCTATTTTTGTTAGGGAAAAATTCAATTTTATGGATTAGCAAAAAACAACAATGTATAGTCATGTCAAGTGCTGAAGCTGAATATATTTCTGCAGCAAATGCGTCGCAAGAACTTATGTGGTTAATTAGACTATTACAAAAATTTAACTTAGAACAGACATTACCCATAACAGTGCATGAGGACAATCAGTCCTGCATAAAAATGATTGAATCAGAAAAGTATACTCGTCGCACGAAACACATAGATATTTGATATCATTCCATTAAGCACTTAAAGGACAATGGAACAATTAATCTAAAGTACTGTGAATCAAAGAACATGATAGCGGACATCTTAACTAAGCCCACTCCCAAACCTATTTTTGAAGTTCACAGAAGACATTTAAATTTAAGAAATCAAATTCCAGAGATTAAGGAGGAGATTGTTGGTAATATATCAGGAAAGTAATCTCCGTAAATTGATTTCTATGACAGATTATTTACTTCATTTAAAAACTCATCACGATAAAAAGTGTTTAACCCAAATTTCAAAGAGGAAATGAAATCTATGATGCAATATACAGTGTGATTCATAAATATCGAAACAATAGGCTATCTCTTTAAATATTTCTCCTAGACACATACTTCCAATTGCAAAGTTTCATAAAAAAAGGTGCAAAATTTGATGAGATAAGTTGCAACTCCATGGGGGGGGGTCTATTTGAGAAAATACAAAAATTAAATTTTTATACGTCCCCCGTAGGATAAAATTTCCAATTAGGAAATTTTTCCTTATCCAGTCCTGAATTAAACAAAAAAAAATCACATCTTGATATCTGCAAAACTCAGAGAGATATGTCCGTTTTAATAAATCGTGAGGTTTCAAGGGATCAGACACAAATTGAAATGCGTGTAATTCAAGAAACAATGTTACTTTAAGGTTTCCGGGAAACATTTTATTTATTTATTTATAGAGTTAGAATTTTGAATTTATTGTGAGATTAGCCATATAATTTGTAAACAGAATCACATCATAAGACTTGTTACAAAAAAAAAAATCAAAAAATGCAGAGTAATTTAAAATTGTTATAACTCGAAATATTATTTGTCGAATTGAATTTTTCTCCTTTAATTAAACAGAAATATATAAGTTTTTATTTTCATTCAACATTTTGAAAAATATTAATTTAAAAAAATATTTAAAATAACAATTTAAAAAAAAAAAAAAAAAAAAAGATGCAACTTAGTTTAAACAAATCATATTTTCAAAAATGAATAACTTTTTTTCAAATTTGCCAAATTAAAATTTAAGTAAAATATTTGAACAAAAATATATTACAAGTTTGAACCATTTATAGAAGTTATTGACTTATATAAATTTAAAAATGAGAAATGCTGAAATAAACTTATGATGCCGAAAAATGCATTTAAAGTTTTAAACAAAGATTGGGTCATAATAGAACGTTTAAATACTTTTTAAAAGCTTCCAGGTGAATAAGTAACTCCTTCCTGTAGCTTCAATTTCTGATTACGATAGTTTGGCTCTCGGGTACAGATATTAAATTTGTTTAACGCATACCCTAGTCTCTCATACAAATCTGGTATACAGCGAAATTTACAAAATTTAAGTTTATGAGAGTTGTAAATTTCTTTTATGCACTTTATGTTTCAGGTCGGGTTTATTGATATGATGCGAAAGAAAACCATTTTGATGGGCATTGCACTTAATTTTATTTAATTCATTATCTAGACAGGTCTGTGCATATTTTACATTTCTGCACAAGCCGAAATTTGTACAAAAAATTCCCATTTATCTTAAGATACAATTAAGATTATTTTAAAGAATACTACATACATATTTATAAGAAAATTTTACAGTTTAATTTAGATTACTATCTTTTCGCATGACAAAAACATAGCTGACAAACCTCCCACTAATCCTCCGTAATATGTAGATTAATTTGAACCAGTTAACCCCTTTAAAACTAGAAATTGTTTAATGAATCTTTGACTTATTTAATTTAAATGTTTTAAGTCGAATCATTACTACATTTAATTGAATTTCTTAAAAGAGTTTCTGGTTCGAACGTATTGAACCTGGGTCAAATAAACACACTTATAACGGAAGATTAGTGAGAGCTTGGCATCTATTAAAAAAATACGCAATAGCAACGTTAATGATTATTTATAACTATTAGACTGTTATATTCGAATAAAGATTTATTTTAAAAAAACACTGTCGTTTGGAATAAATGAAAAATAGGTTTAAAAACATCATAACTTTTGAAACTGTATAACAAAAAAAAAAGATTTTTGAAAATATTTCTGTATCATTTATAAAATATTATTTCCAATGATTCCGTTAACAGATGTTTCATTATCGCTATTACTATTTTTATAAAACTCATTGCCTTCCCGACACATCCTAAGAGCAATAAAGACACGGTCCGGCCAGCGGGCCGTGCCGATTACGACCCTGGGACCAATCTCGGCCTCATGCAGACCTCTAGCATACTTCTCAAGCAAGTTTAACATAAAAATCTATACGCTAATATTTTATATCTAAAAGTTAAGGCATTGTCTTAGATCGACTTTTAATAATGTGTAAATGTATGGTCGATCCCTAACTTGCATTGCAAATGAACTGATATCGCGTCTCTCAGAGGTATGCTTAAGTGGTGTAAGTCACGAATTTTGGATTTTAATATCTCTGTGAGTTTTGCAGATGTAAAGATGGCATTCTTTTTGTTTAATTCAGGACTGGATAAGGAATAATTTCCTAATTGGAAATTTTATCCTACGGGGGCCGTATAAAAATTTAATTTTTGTATTTTCTCAAATAGACCCCCCATGGAGTTGCAACTTATCTCATCAAATTTTGCACCTTTTTTTTGTGAAAATTTGCATTTGGAAGTATGGGCCTAGGAGCAATATTTAAGGAGATATCCTATTGTTTCGATATTTATGAATCACACTGTATCGAGGTATTACAAACTCGTGAATGTGAACTGAACAAGGGAGTAGGAAATAAAATACGTATGAATGACGTACGTTTACTTTACGTCATTTCTGACGAATCACCGAACTGAAAAATGACATCACCTGAAAGGGACTAAAAGACTGTTTCTTTCAACTATGTAGAACTTTAATAGACTTGCTACTATCACGCGATGGAGACGGAACATGTATATTTCGTTCTCCCTTAAACCCAATTAAATTTAGCTAATGTTTAAAATTAAAAGATATGTAACAGTAAATGTAATTAAAAGATAATTAAATAATTTAAACTAAATTATGAATAATGTATTATTATTAATTATATTTCTCTATTCCACATAAGAACTATACTTCAGTGTGTACAGCAAACAATGGATACAATATTTACTGGATACTTCATTATCATGGTTATAATAATGTGCATCGAACCCATTATGGATATATAATAGGATAACCTTAAGGACCTGGCTTGCGGCACAATAAGGATGATTGCTGAAAAAAGTAGGTAAGCAAATTATCTTACCTATGTTTTGCTAAATGTACAATTGTTTATTTATATTCCCTAATTACTTTAGAGCGGGCAAAACTACTAGCTACCTTCAAAATTAACTAACATCATTAAATCCGTGTTTCTGAAAATTAGCGTCTAACCATATTTAAAAAATAAAAATCTCAATAATCGATTTTAATATAAAGGATCTAACTAATGAAATATAATAATTTAGGAGGGCTTTTCTTATTTTACTTTATTTATTCATTTTTTTTTATTTCTCCATTATAAATGCATTAATAACAGCATACAAAAAAATTTATTATTTTCATTAATGAAAAATATATCAGTAATGAAAAATATATATAGACATGAAATTTTAAAAGATCGCGAAAGAAGAAATAGTTTTTTTTTAATGTTGCTTTTGCTTTTTTTATATTTCTTGCATTTTATTTTTAAAAAAACTCTTTAGTACAATGCATTTATTTAGTCCTTTAGTGGGATATAACATGACGTTATAAGTAACGCATTAAAATGCTATGAATTTTTGAAATAAAATATTTTTCTGGAAATAACTGATTTTGGAGATTATTCGAGTTACATTTTAATCCGAGAAAAGATTTGTATTTTCTTGTTGCACTTTTTTTGGCATGAAAATAATTCAAAGTAAACATTCCTTCAATGCTATATTTTTCACAATAATATTTTAACAGAATTTTATCAGCAAAATTTTCCGCCCCACCAGTGGCTGAGAGGTTCTGCTCTCGTAGCTGGTAGACGGGAGGTGCTGGGTTCAAACCCCTGTCGCGCTCGTCGCGTTCGGAGTTTTCCGTGGTTTTCTTCGAACATTACCGTAAATACGGGTTAGGATCCCTTAAAAAGACCCCCACGGAGGGCACTCCTCCCTAGGACCTATATCCCTCGTGTTGATAATTGGCCGTCATAAATCAACCCAACCCAGCAAAATTTTCCATATGAAAACACATTATTTGATCATTGTAAAAAATATTCTAATAATATAAGCTTTCTTTCTGAAATATTGAATACTACTTAAACATAATATTTACCACTTCATACAAATTTATTTTAGATAAACATGAGGTATATTAGAATGGAGTTGTCACGTGGGTCATAAATGTTAAGCAGGTGGCATTAATTTTTTCCCAGTGACGTTTATATTTCTTTTTTTTTCATTCATTTTTTTTTCAAGCAGAGGATTTTCTGTAAATGTATCTCACTATGTTATAATCTCTGATATTTCTCTAAAAATTCCTATCCCAACAAAAAAATTTCTGTAAAGAAAGAAAAAGCACCAAGTTCTCCTTAATGTTTCGGCTACAAAAAGTATTGATATCTGAAGTTCGCCCAAGTTAAAAGTCAAACATCCCAATCTTTCATTGAAAATGGCTTCTTGCGAGTTGGCCGTTAATGCATTCCAGTGTGTTTCTTTTTTCATTTATCTGGCATTCTAATATACATGAGAAATTTACATAAATTCTAAAGAACCTTATAAAAACTTATTTCTGAGAAAAATAAATTGGAATGCTTAGTACTTTCTTAATATTGTTAGATATATCGAACCTTTGCTTTGAAATAAACGATTAAGTCAATAAATCATTTCCAAATTAATGATTTGAATTTATGCATTTATGAATTATTTCAATGTTAAAAGTAATATTAAAATGCAAAGAGATAAATTCAAATGAAGTCATTATAACCAATAGGCTTGTGATAAATACCATTGAGTTTCAACAAACATTAGCTTTCAGAATCCTTTATTCCATTTATGGTTTAATGATCCTTTTCTACGGTCTATGGTTATTAAAGCGAATTCCAAAGAATTTTTTTTCATCTAATTTTACATTGTGTTATATTATATGAGGCGTTGAGATTCACAATGGACCATCCTCTCCAGCTGAGATTTCAAAATTATGTTTGTTTTTAAATATGTTTTATATTTCAGTACTTTGTGTAACAAAATATGCAAATGCTCACAAAAAGTAGTAGACATGTAGGTCATTATAATTTTTTTATAATTTGCAAAACACCCTAGAATGCATAAACGGCCAAGTTGCAGGGAGTCATTTTCAATGAAACATTTGGGATGTTTTACTTTTAAAAACTTCAGATATCAGTGCTTATTGTGGCCAAAACATTAAAGAAAACTTGGCGCTTTTTTTTTATAGAAAATTTTTTGTTAGGATATCACTACTTTTTGTAGTTTATTTAAATGTATTTTTTAAGGATATTAATATTTAAAAAAAAATAATTCCTTTATTCTATTTTACAAATTTATATTTTATTTCCAGTTCATATTTAAATACAAACCGCCTCTGGCAACCAGTTTGGTATCCCTTAAATGTATGCTACCAATGCATCATATTACTTTTATTCATAATTTACTTGCTCTTACTTACTCCTTCGTCAAATTGGATGTCTCTGATAGAGAAATCAAGAGCTGTTTGCGATCATGGCAGCATATCGTATATTTTGTGTTGGTATGAATTTCATCTTTATTGACAATTACCGCTTAACTCAATTAGACATTTATGATTCATGTACGTTTGCTTATCAGTTGAAATACGTTCACTAATGCGGAGATACTTAATCATGTTAAGTCATCTTCGGTAATTGGGTCCACTGCCAATTGGCGTATTTTAGCTAATAAGATTTGGTACGAGTGAAGTGGTTCTTGTAAAAAACCTTAAATGATATCCACATTTACATTAACCCATTCACTGCCAAAACTATGTGATAGGAGTCTTCGATATGTTTACTGAAATTCGTTTCCCACCAAATATTCTGAAATAAAATATTTGGTAACTTTAATAGCAAAGTTTTTGTCATTACATAAAGTATTTTTTAACATATTAAAATAGTGGTGGCTAGGCAGGGTTTTTTCTATCATACACTTTTATTTTGAATCTTGACAACCACGAGTATATTCGTGGTTGGCTGCGAATGGATTAAACCATATTGATGCTAATATATTTTTTGTTTCACGCTAACCTTCGCAGTAGACTCGATTACCGAAGATTATGAAATCTATGGACGCACTACCATGCTCTCATTAGAAAATCTATCATTATTCTCATCTAATCGTCTTGGATTATGTGTCAATGTGTATTGGTTTTAATATTTTAGCTATCTTTACTCGAAAACATGAAGCTGAAATGCGAGGAACCCGATTATAGACGACTCATTCTAATGTACATATCGATAAACAGGATAAATGTTATAAAATTATAATAATCATAAAGAGTACTTGCAGTTTCGGTGCTTTAATAGTTTCTGTTGATTTCTCTTTCTATAATACAGAAAGTTTAACAGAGCAAAGACTAACAACACTCTAACAGCAAGAATAACAGTACAATATAATAACAATAGCAGGGGATTTGTGCACAGACGGAATTATTGACAATTTATCAACATTCGTACGTTATACCATTTAATTAAGCAGATGATATGTTGAAAAATATTAATAGATGGGTACTTGCACTAAAAATTTACTCATTGTAAAATAGCCGCTAGCGTCAAATTCTCCCAAGTTTGGCGACACTTAAAGTAGTTGATCAAGAGCAGAGCATCTGCGCTCTAGTGTCTACTCTTTTAAATATTTAGAATACACCGATTTCAGCATTATATGTATAAATACTATGCATAAAACCTTCTCCACTTAGAATTGAGTACTTTAAAATAATATACACACATAATAAGGTATGGACTCCATTTAGAAATATGGAAACAGAGGTATTTTTTCAGCATCATGCATATAAAAACCTTTACATGCACACAATAGTTACTAGATACTCTTTAAAATTAAAAAAGTATATACACATTGTAGTGAAAGTATCTACACAATTCACAATTATCAAAATATATATTTTTTAATTTCCAGAATCGAACACTTATTTACAGACACAATTACAAATTTCAGAGGTCGGAGATATTACAGTAACTGAAACAAAACATCTAACTCTTGACAGACCCACACCACATTCAACTGTTCATAGCTTAAAAACTGGTTTTGACAAATCTAAGCAAGCTGTTTCAAAAGTTTGACCCTGGGCTTTATTTATAGTCACTGAAAAAGCTAATCGAATAGGAAACTCTATACGCTTAAATGTAAAAGGCATATTATTGTCTAGCATAACTGGTATTCGAGGGAGGAGAAAAGTTTCATTAATATTGTAATACTTCTTTTTCTTCAATAACATTATTCTGCAAGTTGCTAACTATAAGTCTGTACTACTGCACAGACCTTTAGAAGGTACTAAATTTCTTAGTAACATTATGATAGCTCCTGGCTTTAATTTCAGTTTATGAGATGGGATCCCAGTTGGTGTTAAACTATTTAAATATTCTTCGGTATATTCAATTTGATCTTGTGGATCATCGCTTATGATGGTGTCAATGCTTTCGTAAACCCTTTCAATTCCTGGAATACATTGTAAAACACGATTATTAATTTTAATTGACAAATTCTTTGTCGCTATTAGTATGACTCGTCCTTTAATCTTTTGAGGTATCACTGTCTCGAAATCTATATCACTGAAAAGTTGCTGCACTGGATATTGTATATCTGGATAGCAAATTGTGGGCAACTTAAGAGTTTCCCCTCATTGACTTTCGCCAACCTGTACCAGCCAACTTGCTAACTCTCTCTCTGGTGGAAGGGCACGCTGCCAAATCTTTAAAAAAGGGAAATAAAAAGCTTAGCTTTCAACGCAATGTTCATATTACGCCTCCCTCCCTTTACCTTTCCTCGTGAAAAAAGGTTCGTGCAGCCCGCTTCCAAAGCACGTGGAACAATGAAGATCAAGGCTTGTGCTCGTTCGCTTTGTCACTTCCTTTTCGCTCTTGGATTTACCTTCAAGTTCATAGTAATCCGGGAGGGTATTTTCCTAGTGCTCTTCAGAGCTAAACAGGTTTCTCGTTTCGTCGTATTTCTATGGAAAGGGAGCACTCTTCAAAAAAAGTTGACGCATGCGCAATAAGGTCAATTTTGTGTGGAAAAGCTTGTGCGGATCTTAGAGAAAGCCCTTTCCGCTTTAATATATAAGATTCTATTATTTTCATATGTATCTTATGAAGGTTTCTGTGAAACGTTTTATACACCGTATGTACCTAAACATCTGTGCGTTAGCTGTGCGTTATGATAAGCTACTCCTGCCGAAGGCAGGTGTACTTCACCGCCGATTCCAAATTCTCGTGAACTTATATAAGGACACCACCAGGAAGGGCAGGTTTACCTGGCCACCTCCACAGATGGGCTCTTCGGCCATGGGGAGAGTACGGCTGCTAACCCAAATGAATTGACGGCGGAGGTCGTTGCAACATGCGGAGGAGCCCAAACTTCGAGGACACAACCACAAAAGACTTGGAGAGACGCTGGAGTCCCCCGACAGCTTCGGAGCCGGAACCCAAAAGAGGTAACCGGGCTCTAGTCCGTACGCCGGGTTTCCCCAACGACTCTTGCTTTACCGCAGCTTCCGATTATCGAGTCCTAGTTAGGGAGGAAACGACTTCTTCATCGGCTGCGGCGAGGAGGGGGGCCTCCTGCCAGCCCGGGACCTCCAGGAAAAGGATCCCTGAACGCATAGACACGTCCTGGCTTAGATTGTCTCCACGTGGCCTCCAGAAGCTTCCCCTACCATGAACACCTACAGCAGAATGCACGTAGTGGCCGGTCGACTCAACTGGAGGTCATTTGGAAACACATGACGTATAAAACAAACACAATCAAACTAACACACAACAAATGTTAGATAAAAAGCGGAAAGTTATGATTAGAAACCACTGTCGTACTCTGAAGGGCATGGAAAGATCTTTCAAAAGAGCCAAAGAGGCGGTCCCGATCGAGATTAGTAGCGTGAAAGTTATTACTAGACTCCTGCTAATCACAACCGTCAGGCACAGAAAACTCTGGCTACGCAGAGACGTACTGGACTTGTTTCGACCAAAGATTCGACTTAGGTCTGGACACCGTCACTTGAGTGATGAGCCTACGGCCCGGTTCTTCGTAATCGGTCAGTCAAAGAAGAGGCTCAGGTCCCCTCCCAGAGAAGGTGTAACGAGCCGCAGACCTCGGACGTGAATGGCCTTCTGCAACTCGAACCACTCTTGGTCAAACGGGCAACTTCTCTTTCCGACCGAAATTTGAGGGTGGCACACAACTACTCCAGCTACAGACGGAGACGCGGGGGATGAAAGAGAAGAAGGTCTACTTGGGGTGCGTCTACTCACCCACACCTTCCGTACTTGTCTACGTTCGGCCGCCTGCCAGTACCGACAGTTGCTACACGCTGCCTCACGCACTGATCAGACATCACTACGGAACCACCTGCGCCCGTAACCCTTGTGTCAACATCTTTAGCGGGTGAAAAGCGCATAGGCGCGAGGGATTGTCCAACGTGATGTCCTTTTACCACTCGGCTGTCCTGAAGTCCCGCAACAGACATCAACCTGAATCCCACGTTGGCTGGCGTTACCGACCACGAACCATAGGTGAGACTCTGCATTGGGTTCTCAAGGGCACAACCTGAGGCCGCAAACCTCCTGCAGCCGAGAACCGCTCAAAGGAGAGAAGTCGCGTGGGCGGCGAGACCACCCAGCCTCCGGCACTATCGACTAATCAGACACCACTTTAACACCGGGGCACCACGTTGAGGTGGTGGTTCGTAAGCTTACCTACAACGTCGTGTCGGTAAACATCTCGCAATGCCGGGCTTCCGATCATCTTACCCACTTAAGGGGCCTAGTCGGTATCACCCGGAGGGGCCCGCCGTGTGCGTTATATACCGGAATTTGTGGTAGTTTTAATTTAACAATAACTTTAATCGATTATTTGCAAATTACCTTAAATAAAACTCATTTGTTCTACCCCTTAAAACAGCAAATGAAGAATTTGAATTTATCGGAAGATTACTTTTAAAATTCAATTATAAACATGAATCAATACAACTGTTCTTATAAGACAAAATTATGTCATTATCCAACCTACTATTATATTTATTAAATGTTGTTTATAACTTTTATGTAGCAGTATATTATAGTTTAAAATTTTAAATGTATTTTTAAGAATATTCAACTTTTTGTTCTATTTAAGGAAATGTTTTTTTTAAACAAATTTAAATACTTTTTTAACCTGATATGTAATTTTAAAATTTTCTTTTCTAAAGTTTTGTTTATTGTATAAATTTAATATTTTTATCTGTATTTTAAAGAGGATTAAAACAAATTTTATAAATTACTTTACTGAAGGCATGTGAATTTTTTTAGAGTTTAAATTCAGTAAATTGTTAATTTTTTTTCTAACTCTACAATAAACAAAACTTTTAATCCACAAAAAATTTATTATTCTGCTACGGTTTGCATTAAATAAACCTTTATATTCTGCTTTATTTTTAAAAGCACTGTTCTAACATTTATCCGTTTTAAGATAATGTCTATAGGTTTTAAAAAAATAGAAGATCTAAAAAACTTAGGTAAGTATAATGAATTTTACATTCAACTTCCGAATGTCGTATTTTTAATTACGTTTATTAAACTCTGAAACACATTTTTTTTTCTTTACAGACGTGGATCAACACAAACGCTCTTTAAAATTAAAATAAATAAAAGTTTCCACAAAACAGTTTCTAGCGCATTTTTTTTCTTCGTAATTTCATATGCATGATTTTGACGTTGTTTTTTAGAATTATTTAAGAAAGTTGGAATTTCAACGAGATAAAAGTATTAGCTGAAGTACCCAGCGTAGTCCGGAAATTTAAAAATGTTTGTGTAGGAAAATCATTTTCAAAATTAAACATGTTGTATAGAGAACTTCAAATTGTTAAAATATACCAATATTTCCATAATCAGGTTTTTATCATGATTCAATACGTTCCTCAAACTCGTATGACGTTATATTCACCTGCTGGCGTCATATCTACTTGCTTTCTCTATTACTCATATTGATACTCTCTTTGTATGATTCTCAAACATTTGAAAAAGTCGTTTAAACTTCCACTATGACGTCAAATTAATTTTCTTTTTAATTCTCTAATGGCGTCATATTAACCTGCTTTCTGTACGTACACATACTTATACTCGTTGTATTATTGAGAAATGTTTGAAAATTTCCGTTATATTACCAATATGACGTCATATTCATCTTTTTTTCAATTGTTGAAACTTTTTATTTCATTTTCAATTTTCACTTGGAAATCTTTCAATAGAAAATTAATTGTTGTAGAAAGAATTTTATTGTGGATTTTTAATTGTTGGCAATTGTTATAACGAAAAATGTTTAAATTTTATAGAAAAAGTCTGTTATATTTTTGGTTTTTTATTAATTAAAAATTATCTATAAATTATTTTGATTCCGGATTACTTTAGTTGCCTCAGCCGTGTTTTAATACACCTATACGTAAAATTTCACAACTCTTGCTTCTAAACTGTTGATTTGTATAGAAGTGCAGAGAAACAAATTTTCATTTATATATTTTAAATTTTTCTGTGAATACGTACAAGGTGATTTTAAGTCACTAAAACCTCTATAAAATGAAAATAATTGTACCACAAGTGTTCCGCTGTTTAAAATTAACCACATATAAATATTAATTAAAAATCAAGTCTATTTGTCTCCATCAAAATAGTGGAAAACTCTATAAGGAATATTAAATGGAACTGAATGTCTCTCTCATATACAATAATAATAATTGGAAATATGATAAGCTACAAATATATTCAGAAATGCAAAAAGGATTGTTGTACATATGTATAAGATATCAAAAAAATTGATATAAAAATGGTTTGTGCTATAGTATTGTGCGTTGTAATGTACTATATAGTTTTGCAAACTACTAAATTTTATTGCAGAATCAAAAAAAGAAATGCAAATAGAACCGTGTATTTTACACTATTCGTAAACTTATATATTCTATAAGATAGCAGGAAAAAATAGATATCTGGATACTACTTTCATATTTTATTTCTTCGCCTAAATAAGATGAAAAGCGCTATGCAGAAAGAGCGGTTCTCAAGAACAAACACGTCTACGCACTCTGATAGAAAGTCTGCTTTTTTCGGACGGTTTAAAACTTAATTAACATTTTCTTAAAAAATACTGTTGGTTATTATGCATTTGCAATATCCATCAGCATAACTATTTTCTAACAATTCTATTTTTCAATACTTTTCATTCAATTTGTTTTTCTTATAAACACTAGAGATAATATTTTCTTGTGTGTATCTATTGAGAACAATATCAAATAAGACGTTTCATTTTTTTCTTTTCAAGTTTCGTCTATTTTTAGTTTCGTTTAGATCTTATTAAGATGATAAAAAAAATTCATGAACCCATAAAAATGTCAAAAACCTTGGACCATCCGGAAATGTCAACAAAACAGAAAAAAAAATCTACGCAGACAATTTCAAGGAAGAATTGATACACAGCCCGAGAATTTGTCTGCTCATTTAGACTTTATTTTACTTTGATACCGTAGAAAATACCATGTCGTACATTTCAATGCAATTTGTAAAATTCAGTGGCGTAGCAATTCAAAGATCATGGCAGGTGCTCAAGTAGAAATTTTTAATTAAGTTGAACATTTATGATTATCACTAATTTAAAAAATATATTTGAGGTTAATTAGTCATTCAAAATATTTATAAATGCCATTTTAAAAAAAATCAATAATTTAATTATTTTAAATAGAAGATTTATAATGCTGAATTAGATTACGAGCTACAAAATTTGGAAAGGAGGTATGTCTGCTCGGAGTTATGCAGTAAAGGAAGTTATGCACCTCGGAGCAAGTTTTTAGATTTTTTTAATCTGTTCACTAAGGTTTTTTTATTATTATTATTTTTATTTTTTAGGCAATTTGTAGGATTTTTTCGCACTTTGCGGTGATTTTTTAAACATTTCTGAAAGGAATCCTGTTTCAATCTTTTAGCTCAATGTGGCAAATTTTGTTTTTGTGTTTTTATTTTTGTTTTCTCAATAACGTTTATTAGGAATTTGTATAGCAGTTTTTTAATTATTCATAATTTTGTGTGCGATTATAGAGGGGGTTTTCTGCGTTCCACGGCGATTTTTTTGACATTCGTAAAAAGAATCCGGTTTCATTCTTTTAGCTGAAAATAATAAATTTTATCCTTTGCAACTTTTTAATTTTTGGCGATTTTTTTGTAAAACTTTTAACATATTTTGCATTTTGCGGCGATTTTTTGACATTCGTAAACAGGAATCCAGTTTCAATCTTTTAGCCCAATGTAGTAAATATTTTTCTCTGCTATATCTGAATTTTTCCGAATATTTATGATCTTTTTAGAGTTTTTTCGCTTTTTGCAGCGATTTTACATGATTTTTTTCTGAAACTATAAATTTTACCACTGGCGTTACTAAATTAGCGTTGTAAGAATGTATAATCGGTTCGGTTCCAATAGCAACGTGAGCGACGATGCTGAAAATTTTAATTTAATCTGTGTCGAACCAAAAAAAAAGCACAATGAATCAAGGTTTGCTTGATTGGATACCTGCCCGCACGGGTATACGCTTCTGAAGGCATTGACGGCCCAACTTCAGTTTCATTAAATTCTAAAAGTGAGTTCAAAATAAAAATGTGACTTGCAGAGCATACGTTAAGGCATACATCTGCAGATTTATACGTTAGAAATGTAATTATGTTCTTCTTTATAAATAGGGGTTTGTTTCTTTCTTTGAGATGAAATATCAATAATTGGAGACACAAAATAATAGTCTTTGGAATATCTCATGTGACTTAAATGCCTTCATTTAAATGGGAAGAGCTGGCGTGCCACGAAGACAGAAAATAACAGTCTTTGGAACTGCTCATGTCACTTAAATACCTTCATTTGAATAGGAAGGGTTTTCGTACCATGAAAACGGAAAATATTAGTCTTTGGAACAGCTTGTGAGGCTTTAAATCATTCATTTGAATGGTAAGGGCTTGCGTGTTATAAAGACAGAAAAAAGTATTCTTTGGAACAGCTCATGTGACTTAATTTCATTCGTTTGAATGGGAAATGCTTACGTACCATGGAGACAGAAAAAATAGTCTTTAAAACAGCTCATGTGAGTTAAAATCCTTCACTTGAATGGGAAGGGCTTGCGTACCATAAAGACAGAAAATAATAGTCTTTAGAACAGTTGATGTCACTTAAATACCTTCATTTGAATGGGAAGAGCTTGCGTGCCACGAAGACAGGAAATAACAGTCTTTGGAACAGCTCATGTCACTTAAATACCTTCATTTGAATAGGAAGGGTTTGCGTACCGTGAAAACGGAAAATATTAGTTTTTGGAACAGTTTGTGAGGCTTAAAATCATTCATTTGAATGAGAAGAGTTTGCGTGCTTTAAAGACAGAAAATAATATTCTTTGGAACAGCTCATGTGACACAAAATCATTCGTTTGAATGGGAAGAGCTTGCGTGCCATGGAGACAGAAAATAATAGTCTTTGGAACTGCTGATGTGATTTAAATATTTTTATTTGAATAGTAAGGCCTTGTGTGCCATAAAGACAGAAAATAATCGTCTTTAGAACAAATCGTGTCACTTAAATACCTTCATTTGAATAGGAAGGGCTTGCGTACCATGAAGACGGAAAATATTAGTCTTTGGAGCAGCTTGTGAGGCTTAAAATCATTCATTTGAATGGGAAGAGCTTGCCCGCTATAAAGACAGAAAATAATATTCTTTGGAACAGCTCATGTGACTCAAAATCATTCGTTTGAATGGAAAGAGCTTGCGTGCCATGGACACAGAAAATAATAGTCTTTGAAACAGCTCATGTGACTTAAAATCTTTCACTTGAATGGGAAAGGTTTGTGTGCTATAAAGACAGAAAATAATAGTCTTTGGAACAGCTGATGCGACTTAAATATTTTCATTTCAATAGTAAGGGCTTGTGTACTATGAAGACGGAAAATATAGTCTTTGGAAAAGCTCATGTGACTTAAAAATCATTCATTTTGATGAGAATAGCTTGTGTGCCATAGAGACAAAAATTATAGTCTTTGGAATAACTCACCTGACTTAAATACCTTCATTTTAATGGGAAAAGCTTTCGTGCCATGAAATTCTCTCTTTTTTACGCTTTTTTTAAAACAATTCAGTATAAAGACACGAAAAGTTCTATTTTATTCATTTTACTTATTTTTTAAATATAGATACAAATTATTTTCATGTTTTCTTATAATGTTATAGGTTTCTACAATTTCTTTTATTTGTGTATTCTAGAATAATATCAAATAACAGAATATTTATTTTTACTTTTCAGATTTCATCCATTTTTATTTTCGTCGAGAACTTCAGTAAACAAGATAAAGAAATGTTGAACCGCTTAAAATGTCACAAATCTTAGAACATCCGTAACTGTCAGTAAAACAGACTAGTCAACCTAAGAAAAAATATTCACCCGACAATTTCTTGCGAGAGTAAATAGAAACCCTGACAGTTTTTCTGCTCTCTTTGAGATGTTATTTTACTCCATAGAAAATTTTACTCTATAGATTCTCGTGCATTTGAAATCGATTCCACAAGGAAAACTAATTCTGTATGAAGAATGAAAAATATTTTAAAAGCTCTATATCTTAGCAGAAAACTATTTTCACCAATATTTTAAGCATATATCGCACGGAAATATTTATTTAAACACTTTTTCAGTGAAATCGCACCACATAGTGTGAAAGGCTGTTGTAATAAATAGGCCTGATATCACCATGTTGTAAAACTAGGATTATCTTCAGGGAAAATATTTCGAAAGAAGTTTGAATTTGTGTAAAAAAGGGAACATAAGAGACTATTTACTAAAACCATTATGTAAA
Organism: Maratus michaelseni; assembly: GCA_963931845.1. Classification (NCBI taxonomy): domain Eukaryota; kingdom Metazoa; phylum Arthropoda; class Arachnida; order Araneae; family Salticidae; genus Maratus; species Maratus michaelseni. Next base: position 72,739,919 of record OZ007590.1, on the reverse strand, counting down.
ATAAAGCGTTTACTAAGACCCGAAAACTCCTAAAAATTATTTGTATCAATCTTCCAAAACAAAGACGTCGTCAAGTACATTCTAACTTTATCTGTAAACAACATCACTATGTGGAATCCTTTCAATATCTGGCGAATCGAAAATTCTTTTACAGTCTTAAATAATCTTAATTTGCAAATGTATAAATTTCTGATCAAGAAATGTAACTAATTCTAATTGATAAGTGAGACTGTTAAGCTTCAAGCAATTCTAAAACTGAAATGGAAATAGTTTTACTTATATGCAGTGCGATTTCTTCTGTGTGAATGCGCGCTTCTAAATATTTTGGAAATGTAACGAGAGGAAATAAACATTTCAATTTTTTTCTTAATTTTGCAGAACCTAGCTTCAAAAGTAATATGAATATTTTTGCAATTTTTTAAGTTTTATCTAGTTTTGAATTAAGAAAAAATAATATGTTTCCATTTAAACTCACTAGGAGCGTTATTTGTTTAAAGAAAATGTATTATTTTTAATCTGTGAATATACCACTGAGATTGCATTCATATTTTGTAATAGTTTAAGTGCAAACTAATAAATATTTTGTACTTTAATGCCCTAAAATTATTCAATGACATGATACACCTATATGTAGGCCGTTGGAATCTAGCTGTGTAATTTATTTCTCGGTTTGAAGTATAAAATTAACTTTTAAAGGTTTTCTAATTTAAACTATGCGTAACCCCAAAGATATCTTTAGAAAAACTCACTGTATATGTATTATTCTCTGGGTGGAACTTACTAATTTAAACTTATTCAGAGAAAGCCCTAAGCGACCTTATGGGTCGTCTTATAGATCATATCTTGGCTAAAATCATAAACTGTTGTCCAAAATGTATATCTCATTTCACCTGAAAGTCGACTGATACACCGAAATTTACGGTAATTATGAAACTGGAAGAATAATTGACATTTTAAAATAAAACTAATATTAAACATTATTAAAGACATTATTAAATAAAACTAATTTTAATATAAACAATTTCTCTACTGCAAAAATTTAAAGATTTGCTCTTCCTGTAGTAAATCATATTGCAAGAAATATAGCTATGTTCAGGGGTCGGAAAAACTACTTTTTATTTGTAGCGAACTAGAACTACAACTACTTTGTCGAAAATGTAGTTAACTACAACTGCAATTACTTGTTTTAAAAAGTAGCTACTACAAACTACTTTTCAAAAGTAGTCACTACTTCGCTACTTTCAGATTTTGTCAAAGTGTTCAATTTACACTAGAAATTGAAGACACGGATTAAATGATTAAGTGACCCCTCGCTATATCCGGGATACAATTAAATAAATGCGACACAACCGAGGACATTGAAAAATTAAGAAATATACCATACAAGGAAATGTTTTGTATCGTAGAAAAATTAAGAGAGATATTATAATCTAGAAAATTACAGAAAAACAACCCTAAATGCAAACAATAAATAAATCTGTAAATAGAGCAATTCCGAATAATAAGAAATCCGGCACTAAAACATGAAGACAAGCAAATAGACATGTGTTGCCAACAAGAGAATTAATTCCTTTGGTGAGTTAGTACTTGATTTCAGCAGCAATTGTCAATGGAAAAAATCTATGACTTCAATCGATGCGATGCTATACACTGCAGCTGAGATTTGCCATGGAACTACGAACTTAACTTACGAACTAATCCTTCCTAGTTCCATGAGATTTGCCACTGCGATTCGGAAATTTTCCAGCAGAACAAATTCTGCACAAAAGAAGCGAATTTCGACCAAGTGATTTGCAGAATGGCACTTTTTTTTTCTCCTGAAGTTGCGTTAAAAGTAGCGTCGGTTATCGCTACAAACTACTGATTTTTTGTATCGCGCTACTCGCTACACTACATAGTTCAAAATGTAGTGCGCTACACTACAAACTACTGTAAAAAGTAGCGACTACAGTAGTTTCGCTACTTGTAGCGCGCTACTTTCGCCCCTGGCTATGTTTAATAACCTATGTTTAATCTACTTGGTGTCAATGGTACATTTGGGTTGGAATAACCCACCTCGCTCAATAGACTCATCCATCTTCTTCCCTCCCTTTTTTCATATTTGGTTTCGCCTTCTGATATTTAACCAGCGTACATTCCGAATGTTACAGAATTTTTTCTCATTTTTGTCCTTTGATGATGGCCAGGTTCTGATCAAAAGCGCTCGGGACTCTGACGAAAGTTTTAACATCTATAGAAGGGTTTTAATGTTTTAAAACCTTTATTTCATTTTACACCTAGTTTAGTAATAAATAAACTGTGATTCATTTTAAATGTTTTCATGCTTTTAATTGGTATACTAAGGTGAATTTATGTTCCAGTATTAGGAAATTTTTCTATATATTTAATTGAGATTAAAATTTTTAAGCAACTTTATCAAGTATTGAAAACGCCTTTCAAAAATGAAGTACAACAATGAAATAAACAAAACTGTAGAAATTAAGATGGTGAAAACGCAATTGTTCAATAAGTTATTTAAAGCGTATGACAGGTATGCATTCCATATAAATCCATAATTTGACCCTTATTAATCAATGGAACTGTTATTGGTGTTACAAGCAGCTATTGAGCGAGGAGTTTAGACCTCGATCACGACATCATCGGATGATCAATATCTACTGGCTCATGCAGTACAGTGCATGTTCACATGGTGTTGCTGATGTGTTTTCCTCGCTAAAGAACAACCTTCAGGACGTCATCGTCGCTTTGAACACTGAAGGGTTCACTAAACTGGGCATTTAATGGCAGGGCCTGACTAATGAAGGGGCATCTAGGGAAGCTGCCTCGGGCCTTCCAGTTGAGGGGTCCCCCATGGGAATAAGTGGTATTTTCGTAAAAAGGTAGCTAAATGTTAAAAATTGGCTAAAAGTGACCAAAATTCTTTTGTAAAGATTTATGCAGGGGGTGGTCCTCCTCCCCAGATTCTATACCTGTTCCCTCCTCCAAAAGATAACCAACTACATCATGAGAAACCTGACAATTAAAATTTTACTGTAACAACTAAGTAATCCATTGTTTTCAAGAGAAATTCATTATTGACATTGTCCTCATAACAAGGAAAAATAAAACTTTTAATGATGACCAATTGGGGACATTTTTTCTTTTAGATATCTTACGACATACATATGATATTATGACAAATAACCAAGACTGACAGAAAGACCTATATTTCCATTTCAACGGCTCGTGTAAGCTCTTATATTCTTTTTTTAAAGTATATTCTATCATCTTTTATCATTTTTCTTATGATACCCTGTATACAAATATGAATAGTACCTACAGGGGGTGGACAAAATAATACGAACACTCATGAAAAATGGTGAAAAGAGCAATATCTAGAAAAATACATGAGGAATTAACCTGAAACTGCAGGTGTGTAAACAGTATAGTATAAGTTATATATTTCCGTAAAGATGTTTTCCCGAAAGCCCATAGGGGACTGTCAACAAATTGAAAAAAGACGAATATCTTTTGGATAACCCTGTAAAAACTAATGTAGCAAAAGCGTTCAAACCCGAGATTATTAATAAGTTGCTTATTTTAATATACTGTGTTCATTTCTATGAGGATAGCATGTATACTCGTAGAGAAATTAAGGTTTTTATAAAAACAGTCCCAAATTTCGATTAGTTTTTTGCTTATAATTTGCAAAGTTTTTAATATAAAAAAAAGTTCTTTTCAGAAATTTTTACAAACAACATTGTACTTAATACTCTGCAATCAGAATTAAAAAATAATAAAAATTGGATGAAAAATGAGCAGGTTTACTAAAAAATGTTTCACTGCACATGCGTGAATGCAATCAAAATATAATATGCATAATGTATTAGCTAAGTATATAGAGCAACTTTTGTGAAAGTCTCAAAATCATAGCTTGAAAATTCTGTAAATTATCGTCAATAGAATAAGCTCGAAATCCGTTGTTCCCAAAAGGAAGCAAAAATATGAGGGGTTGTATCCAAATATAGTAGTACGTGCAATATTGTGCACGCTATCTTGGCACCAATCAACAGATATTTGATACAACCCCTCATCTTTTTGTTTCTTTTTGGGAACAACGGATTTCGAGCTTATTCTATCACCATTTTTCATGAGTGTTCGTATTATTTTGTCCACCCCCTGTAGTACTAAGTTTATGTATGCAGTTTAGTCACTTTAGCATATTTCAAGAGAATTTCTTATGGATAGATAGAAAGGGGGGGGGTTGGAATAATTCTTGCCCCTGGGCCCTAGATACTTTAAGTTGCGCCCTGTTAAATGAACACCATCAATGGCAACGAAAGAGACGGGCTACGATAGTTCCACCCCTGCTGCCTGTCCCCTGATTAAGATAAACTGGTTTCCACCAATTGTAGAACTGCAATGCGATCAAAAAAAGATGAAAAGATGACAAAATTGGAGGTGCAACGATCCTGTCTCTTTCGTTGACTATTTTTGAACATATATGATTTTTTTTCTTGTGGAGTTATTTGTAGGACCGAGCTTTCCGTACACACCCAACACACTAAGGATATTAAAAACTCAAATACGGACCATGCAAAAAATCCTGTTCAAATAAAGATTTTAATCATATACTACAAACTTATGCTATAAGAACATTAGACCTATTCGTACTAGGAAGATAGCGCGATCAAAAATGCTCAGTAAATCTCTTAACACTTGAAAGCTGAAAGCTTCGTCACAAATTAATATAATTTTGAGTTCGAAGAGCTAAAATATCCAAAAAGGTCTAAAAATTAAAATTAACACATTCTTTCATATTAACTTCTTTTATAATTAACATTTCGTTTGGTTACTGCATCACAAACAGCGTTGGTTATACAAAATAAGACTCAAAGCATAAATGAAAACAACCGTCATGTTTCCTTTATCTGTATATGTGTGGTTAGCTAACTCATTGTTTGTAGACAAAAATTCCTAGTTCCAGGTTTGTAGGTAGGTTGAGTTATTCAACTTTAGTTTCAATTTTTACTCTCATTTCGGCAGGTTGGGTTAATGAGGAATTCGATTTCAGGTTCAACCCAGAGTTAAGTCTTTAACCTGCAGTTGAGGTTGACGGTGAATTGCTTGGTAAAAAATCATACAAAAGCAATTATGGACGATGTCCGGACCATTGAAAAAGGCGTTTTACCAAATGTTAAATCCAATTTGCAGCCAATAGCTTGAAATTTTGGTTTTTGCAAACGTTTGGTTCGTAAAAACTATTTCTAATAATTTCATTTATTGCTTGAGTTTCTCTGGAAATATCAATAAATTTTATCTAGTAATAACAACGTTGTGTTATTTTCTTTTTACCTACATTTCTTGGGCACCCTTCTGTACATATCATATTTGGATGCAAACAAATAAAAACATAAAATATATGTTTGAAAATAATATTAGTGTTCTGATTGAAATAAGAAAATAACTTATTTTGGAAATGTCACAGTTTCTAAGAAAATGCTATAATACTAAGAAATAATATAAGAAATAATATAAGAAATAATATAAAGAAAATAATTCATTTAATTAGTTCAGGATAACTACTTTTATTTTTAAAAAATTCCAAATGCACTATTTATCCTAATTTTCGAGATAAACAAAATAAACGTAAAAAACAGCAACTAAAAAGAAAAAAAATCTTTTATTTTGTGTTTAAAAACAAAGACTGGAATATCGTTAGCTTCAGAAAAACTTTACATTGTATTTTAACAAAATGATTTATTTATATTGGATTATTTGATCATTTTGTTTAAGAGAGAGTTTTAAATTAGATACACAAAACAACCTAGAATTAAACTTTGAAGAGTTTTTATTTATCTAATAAAAATTTTATTTTGTTACTTTTTTTTCAGTTAATCATACTGAAGTTATCTCATTAAGCGAGTGTCCAGTAAATTTTATTTTTAAGAGCAAAACTCTTTTGAGAATATTTAAGATATTTATTTCTTTTACAAGATTTTCATTGTCGTTGTAATTAAGTTCTCATTTGCTTTTATCAAAAAATTTTTCAACAATTTCATTTAGAATGTGTTTTATTTAAACTAATAATAAAACCGAGCTAAACCTAAATAAAGCCTGTTATTCTTAAAGCATTTCCAAGCTTTTCTACAGTAAATTTGTTTAATTCTGAACTGTAGCATACATGTACGATATAATATATATACATTTTTTTAAATTCTGACTTTTGTTCAAATAAAACGCATTAAAACGTAAAAAGAAATTTTTATTTTCAATCAGTGAGTAAAATAAAAAAGTTTCTCTACCATTAATAACTTACATATCATATATTCTAATATGAGCAAATCTTGTGTGTGTGTGTAGTTACGCAAATTTTATCTTAAAAACGGCTCTAACGATTATGACGAAATTTTGTATCCTACCGTTTTGGGGCACCAGAAAGGCATTGGGCTAGGGCACATGTTCGAGAAAATTCGATTAGTGGGTCATTTTGGGTCACCATGGGTCAGGGTCAAGCTAATTGTATCTAAAAATCTGTTCAAATGATGGTTGCATTTATGTTAGACCATCTTATTGCAGGGATTAACTGATGGGTTGAAACCCGAGTATCAGAATGCCATAAATGTTAATCCTCCAGAGAATATAACGGATTGGTATAGACTTGTGAAGCAATTAGTTGAAGTTCCAGCTTCACAAATAAACAAATAACCTTATTTTTCTGCTCCTAGGTTTCAGATGCCACCTTATAGACAAAATTTTCAGCCTTTTCGCCCTTTTAGGCAAGATCATACCCCTAGAAATTGGCTTCCAGCTCGACAATATAATCAAAGACCTCCCAATTACAGAAATCAGATACAGAATAATCATTTTCAGAGTCCTTACCCTAGTAGACCATGCAAAATTTGTACAAATCGGGGAATAACGAATGCATATCACTGGGAAAGAAAGTATACATTAAGAAATAATTCTATGCCCTCTGATACTCTTACAAACTCTTCTGCATGTAATTCTAATAGTGTTTGACAACTCACAGTGTATGGGTATATACCTGATTATAATTTACCATGCGTAGTGGACACTGGTTCCACTATCGCCATTTGGCCTTTTAAGTTTGTATCAAACCTTAATGCACAAATTGAAATTATACCTAGTATTACTATTGGTCAAGCAAAGGGGGTTTTGCAATTTAATCAAAAATGTAGAGTTCTTATTAGGGTAGGGAAATTTAGTAAATATGTTAACATTTTGGTTTGTAATACTGATTTAAACTATGCTATCTTGGGGTTAAAAGAATGTTCTAAATTTAATTTAACAATAGATTTGTAAACATTGTACAGTAAAACATGGGAGAAAAATTATAAACAGAGGTGTGTCTATGCACAATGAGAAAGCTCTTCATTTTGATATTGTTAAAATTACTGATAAATTATAGAGTAATAATGAAAATGTAAACTTTGGATATGAAAATGATAACTTCAGAAGTAATTGTGATTATGATGGTAAATTAAATTTTGAGAACTATATTGATGATATAATTTTGCCCTCTAATGATGAAAATGATGTGCATACTCAGAACTTTTTTAGTAGTGATTATGAAGTGCAGCCCGAATATAGAAGACTCATGGTTCATCAAAATTCTCGAATGTTAAGCAATTTGATGCTAAAAGTTATCTTTATCTGGTTGTTTAAGAACCGCACCTACTGCCACATGTGAGGCGTCTACAAACATATGGAGGGGTTTGTTTGGATCTTAAAGTTTTAGAATAGGTTTAACAATTAGAGCAATTTTTAATTTCTCAAAAGAATTTTGGCAGTCTGTATTCCACTCCCATATTGAATTTTTCGTTGGTAGTTTATTTAGAGGATACCTCAGTTCTGCATATTAAGGTATAAATTTATGATAAACGTTAATTGATCCTAAAAATCTTTGTAATTGCTTAACATTGGAGGGTGGTTTTAATTTTTTAATTGTTTCAATATTGGTATTAGCAGGAGTTAAAGTTCCGTTATAAATTTCATAACCTAAGAAGTTAATTTTATTCTGGGCCAATTTACATTTGGATAACCTAAGTTTAATGTTTTCTAATTTATAATTTCGAAGATTTTACTTAGATTGTTAAGATGTTCTTCTAGAGAGGAGGAGAAAATTATGATGTCCTCAAAATAATGACAAGCAAAGTCTATTTTATATTTATTCAAGGTTCTTCTTTAATAAATATTGGGGGACATATTTTTATACCGAATGGGAGGACCAGCAATTCGAATAAACCAAAATTGGTAGTAAAAGCTAATTTTTCGGTATCAGAGGGATGTATGGGTATATGCCAGTAGCCAGAGGCTAAGTCCAACATTGAAAAATACTGAGCATTACTCAATTTATCCAAGATCCCATCAATACTGGCCAAAAGCTCTGTATCATTTTTTATTATTCAATTTAGTTTTCTATAATCTACACAAAGCCTAGTCTTTTTACCTTCCTCTCTTTTAATAACTAAAGTGACAGGAGCTGTTATTTTTAATTATTCTTTCGTCTGAAACCGCCGTTTTATAAAACAGCTTGTTCAGTCTAGAATTTTTAGGGGGGGGGGGATAATATAACAAATTTTAAAATTTATCGCAATTTGCTAAATTATTTTCATCCCATCCTATTCTGAATTACTCTATAATATTTGTTTCCTCCGTTTATTAATGTATCCTAACTCTATTTATTCTAAAAACCTCATATCTAAATTCAATATTTTTATGACGACGAGTTAACTAAATAAATGGCGTCTTTATCTTTAAATTATTAAAAGCTTTCTAATATTCATTCCTCAAAAAACCCGTATTCTTTCCTTTTAACATTTCTAAATTCCTAAAAATTCTTTGTTTATTTTAATAATTTCCGATACTTAACTCATCAATGCCGGTTGGTACGAAAAGTTGCCATTTAAGTGATACGAAACTTTTAAATATGAACACCAGTATCTTAGTAAAAAATAAATTCATATTATCTGATGTGAAACTATCAGAGAATCAATCAATTAAAATAACAGTATAGGAAAACTGGTGTCAACTGGTATCGAAGTATTAAAAGAAGTGTAAAATAAGTCGTCGTTAATGGGTTAATGTACCTCTCAAAATCATAAAATATTTTTCCTTTTTTAAAATATAAGACATTTTTTTTCTAATTCCATTCTGGCTTTAATCCAAAATCAATAAACCATTTCTCTTATTTTTATTTCTTTCCTTTTCGTAAACGTAAAAATTATTCCATAGCCTCGATCCAGTAATTAACAATAATCACTTATCTTAAAACTCATCCGGTTCACAGCTAGTTTATAGAACATGATAGAAAGATCTCGAAGCTTCTTTGGCGCGCTTTCGAACCGGAGCCCGTTTCGCCCTAAAATTCCGACCCTTCCCGTTAAAGAATCTCGGTCCGCCATTGGCACATCGACCGTCACGTGATCTCTGTATTCATACTCTCCTCGAAACGATATATCGCTCTTCGTGCTTCCAAAAGTCAGTTGAAAAGAGAGGTACGAAGACGGTGTTTGACGTTTGAGCTCCTAATAAATTCGAATGCGTACCTGGTACTGGTGAATGGAGACCAAATCTTTTTCCTGATACTACTTCTTTATGGATTATAAAGCTGATTAATCCTAACAGCTTTTAAGGCTTGTTTTTTATCTTCGAGTTGATTTGAACTAATACATCTGCTGCTGCTATAATGCCAATTCTAATTGGAACTTGTCGTAAGATCTGAAACGACGGATAATGTGAAAGAGATCTCCACCTAGCCTATTAAGCCGCCAAAAAAAAAAGCTTTTTGGTGATTTGGTGGCTTGGTTGAGTTTTTATTCTGCCTACTCACAAAGACATCTTCTATGAATATGACGGCTGCAACTTAAACCCCTAGCATGGAACCGCCCTCGGCTGAGAATCACAAATTAATATCCAGCATTTAGAAAGACGTTTTAGATTTTAAAAAAAATAGAGCTGCCACTGCAATATATTAGCTTTAATCCTTAAATCGTGACATATATATTAGTGGGATTTCTGTGGACAATGTTTAATGTTTCTGATTAATAGAAGTAATTAAAAAATATATATTGAAAGATGCCATCCAACAATCTATTGCTTTCAATAACTGAGCATCGCTCGCGTCTTAAAACAAAAAATGTTAAGAATATGTTATTTTTAATGCTATTTCTAGTAAAATATTCCTGTCAAATTCAACTTTTCTACAAATCATATCGTTAAAAATGTGTTTATTTTATACAGGGTGCCACTTCTTACCGTTGACCAATAGCTATTTCCTAAATCGTTAGTTTTAGATGTCTAGTTCCAATTGCAAAAATGCCTCAAATGTTATTCTTCATCCTATGACTATCAATTCACGTCAAAACAGTTATTTTTAAATAGTTCTGAAATTAAATTTTATACGATCCCTGGGGTATAGTTATCATAGAAATTGTGAAAATACAGCATAGCTGCGCTACCTGTTAGGCGATATACACCATAATATAAACCGTACCAGTTTATGTGAAGGTCTAACTGAATATGAAGTTTGATGAAATACCGTGCATTAGTTCTTGAGTTAGAGCTGCTACAAAATTTATGTCACATACAAACAGACAGTCGTTTTCGAAAAAAAAATCCTAAAGGTCTATTACATCCATCAAAAATCGGGTGTCTAAAATTTTCATGAATCCATAACTTTCTTTTATATATATATCTATACTTATAAAAGAGTAGCTTGATTTTCTCATAATCAGCGCCGAGCCTCAACCGTTTGTCCTAGAACAATGAAATTTGGAAGAAAATTCATTCCAAATTTGGAAATTTGGAATGTTCTTTACACAATGTAGGCACCCACTAAGAAAGGATTTTAGAAAATTCACACCCTAAGGGGGTTAAATGGGGGGGGGGTCGAAAGTTTTGGGTAATTTCGTCTTTTCGGGATATCTCAGCAGGTGTTTTAAGTAGTAGCGTGAAATTCGGGGTAACAATTCTCCTAAAGAATAGATAAACATGTATTTCAGGCGATTTTAGAAATTCAACCACTAAGTGGGTTAAATGGAGGGTCGAAAATTTTCGATGATTTCACATTTTCACCATATTTCATCAGCAGTTTTAGGTAAGAGCGTGAAATTCAAGATAGACAATCTACTAAAAAAATAATTAAACACGTATTTCAGCGATTTTAGAAATTCAGCCACTAAGGGGGTTAAATGGGGGTCTAAAGTTTTAGGTCATTTTGCCTTTTTGCCATAACTCAACAACAGTTTTAGTTAAAAGCGCGAAATTCAGGATAACAAATGTACTAAAAGTTAGTTAAACATATATTTCAGCGATTTTAAAAATTCAATCACTAAGAGGGTTAAATGGGGGTCGAAAGTTTTTAGTCATTTCGCGTGTTCGCCATATTTCAGCAGTAGTTTTAGATAAGAACGTGAAATTCGGGATAACAAATCTACTAAAAAAATAAGTAAACACATATTTCAGCTTTTTTAGAAATTCATCTATTAAGGGGGTTAAATGGGGAGTCGAAAGTTTTAGATCATTTTGCCTGTTCGTCATATCTCAGCAGCATTTTTAGTTAGAAACTCAGAATTCGGGATAACAAATCTACAAAAAATATTACATAGTTGCCAACCTCCCGATTTTTTTCATACCAGTATTTTTATGAAAAAATATTTGTTTTATGTAATCGTGCAATTTCTGCTATTTGATAAAGCGAAAAATTTTGTATGATTTTACTGGTATTCAAAAAATCGGGAGGTTGGCAACTATGAATATAGATAAACATGTATTTCAGAAACTTTAGAAATTCAGCAACTAAAATAGGTTAAATAGGAAGTGAAATATTTTAGGTCATTTTGCTATATCTCAGTAGAAACTATAGGTAGAATCATGAAACTCAGGATAACAAATCTACTAAAAAAGTAGTTAAACACGTATTTCTGCGATTTTAGAAAGTCAGACATAATGGGGGGGGGTTAAATGGGGGTCGAATGTTTACGCCATTTTGCCATATCTCATTAGAAATTATAGTTAGGAGCGTGAAAATCGGGATAACAAATCTACTAAAGAATAGTTAAAATGCATTTCAGGCGATTTTACAAATTCAATTACAAAGGGGGTTAAATGAAGGGTCGGAAACTATCGGTGATTTCACCTTTTCACCATATTTCCTCAGCAGTTTTAGAAAAAAGCGTGAAATTCAGGATAACAAATCTCCTTATAAAAATAGTTAAACATGTATTTCAACGATTTTAGAAATTCAGCCACTAAAGGGGGTTTAATGGGGGTCGACTTTTTTATGTCATTTTGCCATATCTCAGTAATAGGTAGGAGCGTGAAATTTAGGATAACAAATGTACTAAAAAATAGTTAAATATCTATTTCAGAAATTTTAGATAATAATCCATCAAGGGGGTCGAAAGTTTTAGGTAATTGTGCCATATCTCAGCAGTAGTTTTAAGTAAGAATGTGAAACTCCGTTTTACAAATCTACAAAAAAAAAAGTAGTTAATCATGTAATTTCAACGATTTTAGAGCTAGCGAGTTTGTGGGCAACATTGGCTCTGAACCCGATTGCGGAAAATTAGACGAAAAAAAGAACTATTGCTGATTTTTTATTTTTTATTTTGTGTGACATTTTTTCCAAGGAATATATTTTTTAATTTCCCATTTTATAATTTTTTTTTGTCTTTTAGCGATCGGATTTAAAATTTTAAACAAAATATTACACTTCCACCTTTTTTCCAAGTACATTTTTTTTAAGCAAAAAATTGCGATTTAAATACTGATTGTCATATTTATGGGCTAGTGTATACACAAGGATGCCTTATGGTGATTACCGTATAGTCAGATTATAAGCGTGCAACAGAATAATCCTGTTAAAATTATTTCATTTTAATGATTTATGCACCCAAAATAACTGTACCATGCTATGTTGATCGCTGCATTAACGATGTATGGCTGAGAAATACAGAGGACCCCGTTATTTTGATCACCTCATTAATAATTTATGGGCGTGACAGTATCCATTTACAGTGATCGCCATTTATCTTAGGCAATCCCATTTTTATTTATTTCATCTGAAAGCTCTCCGCTCATCTTAGATAAATACGCACAGAGCCAGTAGTATTTTGTCAGAGGGATTATGGTAAAAAAAATATTATTAATGTCACGAAATATTTATTTAGCTGCTTATATATATATATATATATATATATATATATGTGTGTGTGTGTGTGTGTGTGTGTGTGTGTGTGTGTGTGTGTGTGTTTTAGTTATTTTCGTATAGTTTAAAATAAAGTATTTTATTTAAATTTCTCTGTTTGCATGTAAAAGGCAATTTCTGGACCCCAAGGGAAGTCAAGACACTACGCTGCAGAATGTATTTGGGCCCCACTCAGAAGTGACCGGCTAGACGGGCGAAGACTGGCTAGTATAGAATAAAGTAAGAAGCGTTTCTGACCAAAAAAAATAAAAGAAAATCAGTAGATAGAGAATTCAACATTTATTCAAGCTACAAATATATGCGTGAAAAAAACTGAGAGGATGCAACATCTGGAAAACTTTTACTGCTACGCGGAGTTTATACTGATGTTTCTATTCATATCTACATCCGACCCGAGTACTTATTAATCCTTAACTTTTATTACCATAGATGGGGTAGATGGGGAAGGCTGTCCCAGCCGTTACCCAGTATTCATTCCAGAAAAAAAATTACAATATAAAATAAATGAATATCCAAATATATTTTCAGTAATATTGATTTGGAATAAATTTTTCACTTTTGAATCAAATGAGCTTTTGACTTTTAAATACTTTTCCTTTTTTTTTCTTTTCTTGAATTTTTAAAATAAATTGAGTTAAATATTTCGCAATCTTCAGACCTTTTTTTTATTTATTTATTTAACAACTAGTGTTTACAGCGGAAAGCAAAATTGTAGAAAAGTTCGTTTTATTGACTAAATAATAAATACAATTCTATTAATCCACATATAAAGCACATATATTGAATTTATTATGCTAAATAGGCATGATAAACACAAAATATTGTAAAACAATTTATATTATTACAATACAATTAATTGTATATTCTCTGGATATACAATAGAAGCAAAATAATGAGAACGGAGCAGATTTTTCTAAATTATAGAAATATGATATATCAATTGTACTGCCTTTGTGTTCAATAGTTTCAATGCAAGTTTGTGGCATAGAGTTAACAAGGTTTCGAACTTGCCTCCTAACAAACGTGACCAATTATGACATGCCTCAGAAACGGAATATTTCAATTCTGCTTTGGAATTAAACTGGACTATTTGACTATTTTATCGTGTACACTGTAATACCCCAAACGATCTCCAAAGGCCTTAGGTCCATCCAATCTAATGTAGGAAAATGATTATTTTTTTCAAACCTCTTTTTTGTATCTATTGTAGAGTAATTTAATGCAGTGTATCGTTCAAAAGGATAAGTAAGATCGGCAATATTTTCACCCTGGTTCAACAAATGATGTTCTAACATGTGAATGTATGTATATCTATTATGTCGTCCTTCTGGAAAAGCATTTATCATACTTACCTTCTGAGGAAAAAGCGATCCAAACCATTCGAGGGCCTCCACCTTATTCACGTCTGGAAAATACATCCTTTTTCTTTCAAAGTTCATGTCAATATGAATGAATACCGCCGTTATCGAAATTAAATTTCTTTTTAACACTGAAAATAATGTTAGACAAATTCGTTTGCTGCCACAGATGTTTATCTAAAAGCTGAATGTGGGCTTTTCTATGGGTTTTATATATTTAAGGATTCCTGAACTTTTAATTGCTTTTCTTGGAAAATATTCTGATGCTGGTGCCTTTACCTGGCTTTCACTTCCCTTTACTGTCATTCATTTACTTTTGACAATATACAATCAAACGTTTGGATCGTCTCAAAAGAATTCCCGGTCTTCCTGTAGACAGTGGCGTAGCTACATGTTCAGTGCCCTGGAGAAAGTACAATCGGATCACCCCCTTCTCTACCAGAAAAGGTTGCCCAAAATTTGTTTTCAGGTTTAAAACATATATAGTGCAGTAAAACATCCTGCCATAAATGAAAAATTTTCATGATACTAATAGAAGGAATGCCATACTATTATATCTGCTAAGACAGAAACATGTCTAAAACGGAATTTTTCCCAGTGTCTTGCGATTCCGTCTTAATAGACTTCATTGTACTTATTTCAAATTAATACAATTTTTTTGCTATAAAACACAACTTGTAATGCACATGCAAATGCCCTCATTTGTGCTTTTAAACGTTCTTTACAAATTTCATGAATTCAGAGGCATAAAACAAGATTTATAATGTACATTATCTTAAATAAAAAATTTTATAAGTCAAGTTCAAGGAATACTATAGTTTCATTTATCTAATTTTTATCTAACAAAATCGGTAAGTATTGAAAAAATATTCCGTTTTAGGCAGGTTTTCGTATTAGTAAGTATAATCACGAAAAATTTCTGTAAAAATCAGGATTCCGCTTTCACAGGTTTTACTGTATAAATTTTATATATATAAAAAAATGCAAATGTGAAAAAAAAATATTTATACAAATAATTTCGTTCCTTTGTAATTTTGCGCCCTTATTATTCTCGCGCCTGGAGCAATGTGCTCCAACTGCTCCACGGTAGCTACGCCCCTGCCTGTAAATGTTTTAGTATCACGGGTACTAATAGATACCACAGGTTGGATTCTGTAGGAAACTAAAACTGGCAGTTTTTGAACATTCAATTTTTATCCGCGATTCTTAGTCCAAAGTTGTCATAAACTAGATTTTGGCCCACGCAGAAAAAGGAATTGATTAAAACTACAAAACATGTTTTGTTGAGTACATTTGGTTGTTTTAGCAAAATTCAAGTAAAATTGAACCATTTTACTCCAATTAACAAAACATTTTTTGCTGACGATACAATTTTTTTTTTTTTTTTTTTTGGAATTGCAAAAAAAAATTTTTTTTGTTGATTCAAACAAAATTTCCGTTGACCTATATTTAAACAAAACTTTTTGTTTAAATATAGGTCAATGGAAATTTTGTTTGAATCAACAAAAAAAAAAATTTCTGCAATTTCAAAAAAAAAAAAATTTGTATCGTCAGCAAAAAATGTTTTGTTAATTGGAGTAAAATAGTTCAATTTTACTTGAATTTTGCTAAAACAACCAAAATGTACTCAACAAAACATGTTTTATAGTAGATTAATTTTAACACAATTATTCAAATTGGTAAAGAAATCATACGAGTTGTAATTTTCCAACTGGACGAAAAATGTCCGGGCCAGGATTCGAACCTGGGATCTCTTGGCTGAAGCTGCCACGCTCTTCCAACTGAGCTGATTAAAATATCAGACCAGATGCTATGATCAACAAGGTTAACTGGATGAATTATGCCCTCCAGATTCGACCGGGATAGCTCAGTTGGAAGAGCGTGGCAGCTTCAGCCAAGAGATCCCAGGTTCGAATCCTGGCCCGGACATTTTTCGTCCAGTTGGAAAATTACAACTCGTATGTTTTATAGTTTTAATCAATTCTTTTTTCTGAGTGCCCCTTTTAAAGTCAGAAAGCCTTTTTCCTCTCCCCATTTTGAAACATTTTTGGCAACCAGAATGGGGTTTACATGCTTTGCTAAATTATATGAAAAAAATCTATCAATCAAGAGCCGTGGCTCCGAAATTATGACGTTATTATCATTTTTATCTATCGTAAATTTAACAAAATACATATTTTAAAATTGATTTAAATGTATATATATGCAATTTTTGTAATCCAATTCTTTAATATTAAATAGAATATCATATATTTAATTCTTCCAAAAAGAATTTGTGCATTTGCTTAGCAAACCCAAACTAATTTCAATAGATTTTGTGTCGTTTCTATCATTTTGCAGACCGCTTTAGCAATAATCTTACTTTATTTTAATTGGATGTCTATATGTGCTGCGTCAAAGCAAATTCAAAATTTAAGACATATCTTTATTATTTTTTTTAATAAATAAGAAGAAGTATTATATTATTTTACATAATATCTTATTGCTTCTAAATCCAGATTTCTCTTGAAAGAATTTTATTCTTGAGTAAACATTTATCATTTATTTATTATAAAATCTTTATTTCACATTCAGAGAATCGGGGAGATTTCTGCTATTAAATTATTTGTATATGTACTTTTGTTTGCTAAACAAACATCATCCTACTTGAAGATTATTCATTTATGGAAATACATATTGCATATCAAATTATATGATGCAAATATGGAAGAAATTTCGAAAACGTTAAAAGTTGGATTAATAATTTAATAATATCAGACGTCGAATTGCATAATCATAGTTTTATTTTTCATCGTGTATATTTAAATAAAATTTAAATACAAAATAAACACTTAAATTTTGAAAAAAAAATAAAGAATTTTTGTTTGCAAAATCTTGTTTTTTTTTCCTGTGCATTTTTTTCAATTCAAACTCTGTAAATAAATAAAAGAAAAGATTTAGATTTTCCATTTCTTAATCTTATTTATAGTATATTTTTATTGTAACTAAATGTTTACCGATAAGCTTTTTGAGAGCCTGTGTGTGAGCACCCGTGCATGCAATTTCAAATATATAATTTCGAAAACACGCTTTTTTTTCCATATGAATATGTAAAATAAATTATTTTGAATATCATCTTATTGTTTCTAAATCTAGATTTGTTTAAAAATGAATCATGTCCTTAAATATTTTTTTCTATGTTTATTACGTAATTTTTTTTTTATTCACATATATTCATGTTTCTAAATTACTTTATTTTGTTCTTTTTTTGTCAATAATCACCTTTTCTACTAGCAATATACAAGTAGGCTATTACAAGTATACTACTTGCAATATAAAAGTAGATTATTACAAGTATATACTACTTACAATATGCATGTCTCATCTATGTTGAAAATTTTGTACGGCGCGGCGCATAGATTTTGTAATATTACAGATAAACGTTCTGAAATCCTCTTTTCCCCTGGTCCAAAGTCTCTATCTTTCTTTTCTCCGTACGCTTTTTTATAAACAACTAGCAGAATCACTCGGTTTTGCACATGTTAATCATAGTCCCTTTCAGATAAAATAAATAAAATGCAATAATATGGCGATAACAATAACGAAAATCTGTTCATTCGCGGTCATAAATCGTTAAAAAGACAGTTAAAAAAGGACGTTACTTGAGCGCAATCATAGCAAAATCCCTAGCTTTATAAATGAAAATGTAGATTTTCTTTGGCGCGTGTAACAGAAAATGTACGATTTCCCTGCAAAACAGAAAAAAAATTCAAAACATTCAGCCAAATGGCATACCATTCAACGAAATTCTATTTCATATAGGGTTATTTTTAAAGGAAAGCTTACATTTCATTTATAAAAATATAAATCTTCATCGATTACATGAAATGACGTAATTTTCTAAACGCTTTCAGTCGTGACATCAGTCATCACGTTTTATTTGAACTGACTCAAGATAAAAAGTGGTTGGTATGTTTGATTTCCTATTTAATATAAATCGTAGAAAATGTTATACTGCATCTAAAGTATTAAAACACTTTTCCATCTTCACCGCCAGGGAGCGCATTGCTATCTAAGGTTCTATGGGCTCATTTACAACAGGGTTTTGCTGATTCAACTTGTTTTCGATTGTCTTACAGATTTTAGTTCTACCTTCCGCCCACCAAAATACACATTCTTATTTCGAGTTCTATGGGTACTATAACAACGGGTTTGGTCCATTCAACTTGGTTTCGATTGTCTCCGGTCACGCCCGGTATACGCTGGATACCCTATATATGCTGGATGGCCACAAGTTCGTCCGGAAAGAAATTTGTTTGAAACACACTAGACGCTGCCGGAGGTAATGGAGTTCCGGAAACTAGGTTTATTTGAAACACTATATGCTTTTGAAGGCAGTAGGACCTCCGAAACTAGGTTCATTTGAAAAAAATTCCAAAGATATAAATCATGCAAATTTGAGGTTTGTTTAAGGTTACATCACGTTCCCGGGCAACTCAACAACCGGACGCATCAACTAGTTTATATATATATATATATATATATATATATATATATATATATATATATATATATATATATATATACTACATAATATGCTAAAATTTAGGTCAGTTAGGAAACATAACACAGATATAACATAGTTGAAAATTCTACCTCAGCAATTTCCGTCACACAATTACATGATCAATAGAATTATACATGCCAAATATTTTGAAAAACATTAGTTAAATCTAAAAACGCATACCACAACTGAAAATGTACTTCCAGTACTTATTGCCCATAGACAGTACTGTACCCAACTTCTTTTGAGAGTCCTCTAAATGAACGATAAAACCTATGCCCAAAATATTCTACAGTAAGCATCTTGTAGAGTAACTCAGTGATGTATATCATTTCATTATCTTTGAAAAAATTTAATATCATCAAAATACATTGCAAACGATTTTCCCTCATATACCATAATGTAATGGAATTCTTTAGAGTGTGCCTGTAAATGAACTATAAATGCTAAAGGCTTCATTTTCAATAGCGAACAGGCCGTAGTAAACCTCAAGAACATATATCATTTACATGGTAATCCTAATATATTTATGTGAGTTATAGCACGGCCAAGCGGCTAAAAGTACACGTGTTATCCTTTTTCTTAATTCTTGCACCGTTTTTTAAGGTATGGAGCAGGAAAGAAAAAAATGCATTAGCAAAATAAGCAAGGAATAAAAATCATGCGTCAAGCATACATTATAAAACACCTTCCAACACATTCAGAATACTGTAACAAAACTTCACCTTTTAATAAGGTGAAATATTATATATCCAAGTAAACATTCTGAAAGCACGTAATACGTTTGAAAACTCAATTTCAGAAATTACCATCCGCGGTCGGAAAATTATCCGAATTCTTTTGTCAGCCCTGTGTATGATCTATAGATTCGAATACATTTCCGTTTATTGACGGAAATTGCTGAAGGGGAATTTTCAGCTGTGTTATATCGTTGCGTGTCTGAACTAAATTTTAGCATAATATGAAGTATTTGTATAAACATGTAGTATATATATAGACTACATAGTATGCTAAAAATTGTTTCATTTAGGAAAGGCATAACACAATTTAAAATTTCCTTTCAGCAATTTCCAGCAATAAACGAAATGTACTCATTTTTTTTTTTTTTTTTTTTTTTTTTTTTTTTGTATAGCACTGTATATTATCTATAAAATTTATACACATCAAGTCATTTTCAAACAATTAGTAAAATTTAAAAACTCATACCTCAACTGAAAACGCATTCCCTGCAATAATCTCCCATAGATAGGACAGTACTGTAACCAAATTATATTGCATGTGTCTGTAAATAAACGATAAACGCTATACACCCTATATTCTACAGTAAGCCTCTTGTAGTGCATGTCAGTGATGTATATAAATTTCAACATATTTTGGAAATAGTGAAACATCATTAAAATACATTGCAAACGATTGTTCCCCATTGACTATAATGTAACGGAATTCTTTTCAGTGTCCCTGTAAACGAAATATAAATAATACACACGTCATTTTTAATACTGAACATACCATTAGTAACCACAACATAGTAAACGCCAATAACATATATCAATTACATGGCAATGCGAATATATTTACGCGAGTTAGAGCACAGACGGACAGACAAACCGAATTTATAAACACTTCTCAAGTATGTTGGAAAGTGTTAAAAATGGTTCTTTTTTACTTTTTTCATTTTGGTTGGAGATTCTTTTTTATGAGGTTACTTTTACTTTGAAAACCGGTTCTGAAAGTGAAAGTATCCACATAAGAAACTGCAACGAAAAAGGAAAATCAAATAAGTACCTGGTTAAAGATATTCAGCTAAAGAAAATCATTTAAAAATATTAAAATGCAAACGGGAAATTTGAAAAGAACGCTCTCATTGGTTTAACATTAGCTTGCGAGTGTATTCACGTAGACTAGTACAGGCTCTTGAGAGCTCGCACAGCATAGACGTTGCTCTTCGAACCATGGAGAGCAAATTAAATTCTCATACGCAAATTCTCATAGGCATAAATTCTTATAAGCAGACTAAATCCCCATTGTTTACATGCAAATAAACAATGATATTTCAAAACTTGCTTTAAATAATTTAAATATTCTTATTACTGAAATATTAAAGATTAAATTTATTTCTAATCATAAATAGTTGAAATTGTTCAATTTCAATTAATTGAAATTATCTAAAATAATTAAATTATCATTGAAAATTTAAAGTACTATTAACGAATTTTCAAGATCTGGCGTTGCCCCTGATTGCCACGGGGGAAATCTGCTGGGACGTTTTGTTCGGGGCGAATTTTCTTAGAATCAACTAACAGTGCAAGTACCCTTTAAAATCCATTCCGTAGATGTTATAATCCTTTTCAGGATTAAAATTTTTCACATATCATGATACATACAATGCTTACTTTGAGTATCACTAATTTTTAATAGTAATCTTGGTCTTATTTAATTACAAAACTTGTTACAATTTTCTGAAATCAAATAAGGCAAAGTGTTACGGCTTCCCTTGGCCTTGCAGATCACTTTAGCGCATTCTATCATAATTTTGTTTTTGCCGCATGGCAACAGTTATTCTCTCCCGCATTTGTTGTGATCAAAACGTCGTTTTGGTTGTGATATTCTCACGAAAAATTCAACATGGAATAAACCGCATAATGGAGCTATTTATTAGCTAAATTGCCGATGGGGTCATTAAGTATAGTAATAAGAAGTCATTCCTTAATCATAGTAAAAATAATATAGTTATGCCGTTGCTTAATCATAGTAAGAAAAATATAGTTATTATGTTCTTCAAGTGGTATTGTCCACTCATTCATTATGATATTGTTCGAAACTGACTATGGTGTCAACACTTTGGATTGAACCTAATGTAATGTAAATATGTATATAAACATTTTAGACTCTTCGCATTGTTCTCATCAACGCATTGCATATTTTCTCCATACAGCCCACTCAATCAATAACTTTAGCGCAGCGTCAGTGCAAAGATTACGATCTATCTGCGTATATAATAGATACTATTGTACTCGCATCTGTACATGTAATAGATATAATAAACGATTTTCTAATAAACTAAAGTATTAGGGACTATTGAGAAAGCTTCCATGTACTCAACACAATTATGATAATGGATTTTTTTAAATAAAAGCTGTGTCTTTATCGTAGCTGACACTGCTTTTCCCCAGCGATTGAAAGTAGTACGCAGCTCTGTTGCTTAATAACTAAAAATTACATATATTTCCTTTCAGATCTTCCAAGTCCCATTTTTTACTGATTCCTTAAAATATTTATCCATTTTCTTCTATGAAATTTTTTTTAAAAATAGTTATTATTGCGTTTTTAAAAAGATTTACATGTAGCTCTGTAAAAAAATTCAGAATAATTTTTACAATAATACAAAGGCTTAAATATTTTTTTATAGATATCGGTATTTTCAATATAAACTTATATTTGATCATTTTTTTTAGTATTTAATTAAAATAATTATTTATGCTTTAAATTTAACAACTAGAATTTAAAAGCTTTAAATTTGCATTTTATTAATGACCGTTATAAAACCACAGTGATTTTATTTGACATATGTAATTCTTCCTTTAACCGCTATGTTTGAATATTGCTATGTACTCAAATTCAACGAAGAGTACACCCAGCTTCTTTCAGACAAAATTTCAAAGAATATCATGTTCTGCTAACATTTGTAGAAATTATTTCATTTAATTCAAAAATGCAAAGCAAGAATTTGCATGTACTTTCAAAAATGTGTTCATTTAAAGTATAACACTGCGGAGAATCATTAAAGTTGCAAATTCTTATAAAGCTGAGAAAGCATATTTAATTTCGCACTTCCATTTCCAAAATTATGCTTTTAATCATATTTTTCTTTCTCTCTCTCTCTATTTTTTCCCAAGGATTGCGGCAAGAATTCATTGTACACAAAAAACAAGTACTATACGAAGACTTTTTTAATGAGAAAATATAATAATAAACAAGCACGTACACTTAGGAATTGTTAATATTTTTGAAAATTTATCACGTTATTCAGAATTTTTTCACTATATTTTCGGTACAACAACCCTATTTGTTATTATGTTATTTCAGCGTTTTCTTTCCTTTCCTTTTCAATTCAAAGAAAACCCCTGAAATCAGCTCTTTTTACATTAAATTTTAAACAATAAGTGTTATTAAATAAATTGCTTCGGCAAATAAAGTGACTTTAATTTTGCTTTAATAAAATAAAATCCAATACATATTGAATAATGGCTATTACATATATTTAATTTCGTAATGATAAGATTATAACTGTAGTAATGAAACTTTAGCTAATAACAACTACACTCAAGAGCCAAAACATTATGACCACCTGTCATTAACGAGTTGGCCCACGTTTGGCCCGCAACACAGCTGCAACCCGCCTTGGCATGGACGCCACAAGTCCTTGGTAGATGGCCGGAGACAGATTGTACCAGATGTTTAAGCAACGGTCACGCAAATCCGAGATATTGCGACTTGGTGGTATTTTAACTCTGAGCTGCTGTTTCATGACATCCCAAATGTGTTATATCGGTTTGAGATCCGATGAGTTAGGCGGCCCGGATATTAACTGGAATTCAGCATTATATTCCTGGAACTACTCCAACACAATTCGAGCCTCGTGACACGGAGCGTTGTCCTGATGGAAGACTCCATTTCCAGTTGGAAAGACAGACGCCATGTAAGGGTGTAACTGGTCCGCATTGATGTTCAGATACTCCGTAGCGTTCATGGTCTGCTGTACCATAACCACGGGTCCCAGAGACGCCCATGAGAACGTCCCCCAAAGCATAATAATGCCACCACTGGCCTTGTATGACCTGCTGTACATTGAGGGAACAACGGCTGGCCTGGGAGACGGCGTACCCTGACTCGACCATCGGCGTGATGAATGACAAACCGTGATTCATCTAACCAGGCAACTCTCTTCCACTGATCCATGGTCCAGTCGCGATATTCCCAGACCAAGCGTAGGCGTAGTTGGCGATGACGCTTGGTCAACAGAGGCACACGAGTGGGACGTCTGCTGCGTAACCCCATATCCAACAGTGTCCGCTGAACAGTGTGCTCCGATACAATTCTACTTGGACCGGCATTGTATTGGGCTGTCAGCTGAGCCACTATCTGACGCCGGTTTTGCTTCACCGAGCGGGACAATCTCCGACGTCCTTTTTCTTTGATAACGTGTGGACGTCCAACACCATGGCGTCTACTGCTGGTTTCACCATCATTCATCCACTTTTCATAAGTACGAACAACTGTAGATCGCGAACAACCTACGAGTCGTGCAGTTTTGGAAATGCTTATTCCAAGCCTTCGAGCCATTACAATCTGCCCTCTATCAAAGTCGTTTAGATCTGCAGCCTTTCCCATCACATACAAAAGTAAGTGCAAGAATGATTCCTCAGACTCTCCAGCAACAGTTAGATACCACTCCCACCTGATCACGTACCTTCCACGTCATCCAGGCGAGTTCATTGCAAAATGTAGGGGTGGTCATAATGTTTTGGTTCTTGAGTGTATAATGCAAATCGAAAAAACGTCCGGATTTTTTTTTAGGTTAATTGAGGACTGCAATATTTTTTGCCAGTTTCGGAGTTTGTTCTGAGTAAATTAAAGTCGTGTTCAATTTCATATAGAAATTGAACCCATAGAAATTTTTCAAATTTTCAAGTAAAAGTAGCGTTATTCCTAATCGAATGGTACCCGTTTCATTTTTCTACTATTATTTGTGGAGGAATAACTTCTTTATTTCTTTAGGTTTTACTTCTTTATTTTGAATATTTTATATTGTATATTCCGCAGACACACACACACATACAGAAATACAAAACAAACATACATGCATGCATACATACATGCGCGTATATACATACACACACAGATATATATATATTGTATGATCATAAAAAGCTTGAAATCTTCGATGCAGGTATTTCAAGATGTGTGCTCCATAACGAGACGAAGAGCAACAATCTAGCTAGCTGCTACTGACAAAATTTCGAAAATTTCAAATGACAATATCACTTTTGTTTCATCGCAAAGTATTCTTTAGAGTAATAATCCAATAAATGATGTTGTAGCACACTAAATAAGAAGACTTAAAACAAGCGCAAAAAAGAAGAGTGATTAATGCGTGCAGAAATTTTATGAGTGGAAACAGCAAATGAATCTTGATAGGCGACAACAAATGTAATAGGATTTCAAAATTTGTCCATTATCCAAGAGCACCGTTTCAGAACTTTTTTGGGAGTGCAAAACTTTCTTAGGTGGGGAAGGGGGGGGGAGGTTCATCTTGTTGTGAACAGTTGAGAAGAAATTGATGCAGTTTTATTTTCACATATATATTTTCAAATTAACTTAAGTAGTACTCATTAATGATAAATGTGTCTCAGTTTAAGAATATTGCAATAGCAAATGTTATTGATAGTTATTAATTTCTCTGCACAAAGTGTTTATTTAATGCCAATGTATCTATTTTTATAAAAATTGACAAGTTATTTTAGTCTTTGTGGAATGTCTGCAAAAGTAGCTGGATCTGCCTGTGTTCTGAATGCTACACTGTAAAATTTCGAAATGCTTGGGAGGAATTGCCCTTATACCTCCCGAAATAGCGCCCTTGATTCTATCACATACGATGACACATCGCATTTGAAACATTGTGGGTAACAATAAATCATGGAAAATATACATAATCTCAGGTTTAAAAGCATTTTTCATGTTAGACGTACTTCGCGGATTCGGCATGTAAGCCATCTATTTTAAACACTCCAAGACACACAGAAACACGGGTATGTTCGAGTGATCACAAAATCGCGAAATGATGATAAATAACAATGTCATCAATATGCTTTTGACACACACGTGGAACCCCCACTCACTACTGCTCTTTAACTTTCGCTTATGTCGCCGTTTATAGTGTTGCATGTACATTGTCAACGCCACTTATAGATTTTCACTGTGGTGATAATTTTAAAACTTTAACTTTTTACCTGTAAATATGATACTGTAAATATGGTACTGTAAATATGACAAATGAATTGATTTTCTTCAGCTCATTTTCGAGCATACACTTTAAAATATCTGCATCCACTGCATCCAAGACTTGCTCCAGTTTTGTCAAACGATAAAGCCGCTGGGTGCTCATATATCGACATTTTTATTATTTCCTTTATATACATACATATGTATATGTGATTGTTATAAAAGTTTCATTACAACGAATAAAATTTCCCAAAATATATTTTTAAAAGCTGTTTATTTTTATTATACAAGTGTTCAGTGTAAAGAAAATATACTTGATTGTTTTTTAAATTAGGTTTAGCCACAAATTTCTCCAAACTCCTTTCTAATGTTTAAACTTTCAAACATTTAAAAACCCTCATCAAAAGAAACAGCTGTTAAACACATCATGAAATTTTTTGGTTAAATAAATTTTGATATGTTCGTTGTAAATCTTGTTACATAACTACGCTTGATAAACATTAAAGTGTTTAATCGAATGGAACTTTTTACAGTACTCTCATTTTAAGATGTGTTTAATTGGTGTAATTATACAATGGTGTGCGTTCATCCATATTTTAAAGAAAAATATTTATTTAATTAAGATGCATTTTATCGTTATCTTATGTAGTGTTGTTTCTGACATAAGCCTCTATGACTAGTATCTTGATAATTTTATATATTTCGCCTTATTTCTTATGCCATAGCATTATTTTTTACTTCACAATGTGATGAAAATAATTTTGTGGCCGAAATTAAATCTATGATAAACATTCCTTGCATACGAAAGCAATGTTTTGTGACTCTCTCAATTAACCTTTAGTTTAATGATATGCTGAAAGTTCAAATACTAGTTTCGTCGATAAAATACGGAAAACAAATTGCTAAGACATAAAGGTTATTCCTTAATTTCTAAAAACGAATATGTATTTTTAATAAATAGTTACAAATGAGCGATCGGTACCGTTGAGGTAAGTAATTCTAGTACAATGACATTTGTAAAGAGTTTCATAATTGTGGAAAGGTTTTTTTCCCCTTGTGTGTGTGTCTGTGTTAAACTGTGCGTGTGTGTATAATTCTGATAGTTAAAAGATTTAAGAAGAAGATAGCTTTGAAAATTAGCATAATATTAAAATATTCAACTAAGTAAAAAGCAAACAAAAATCAATGTGAGATGGGAATTTTCCTTTGATAAACTATCTCAGTTTACCTTAAATCAGTCCGAGTGTGATTTTAATTCAATCTTGTTTTTAATTATTTTTAATGAATTTTAAAATCTTACCTATAATTAATACTTGAAATATCCCATGCGAACTAACCTCTAATTCCTTTTGAATTCCTCAAGCGCGTTAATGGCTTTAATTTTCAAATAAATGTGCATCCATTTGTAAAACAAAGATTAATTTGCAAAGTTAAAGATTAATTAATTAATAATTAGTAATTATCTATTAAGTAAAATTAAATAATTTCGATTAAGTAAAGATTAATTAGCATAGTCATCAAATGCAATGAGCAAGCGTAAAAATCGAAAGCATTAAGAGTAAAAATCGAAAAAGCTAGCACAACATGCGTAAAAATATTTGCATAATGGTATTAATAGTTGATATATATAAAAACAAATGCACAGACTTGTATATGTTTAGAATCTGAGCCTATATTAAAGTCATCATTTAAAAAGCACATGGAGCATTTTAAAATTAGAATTTATGTCCGCAAAAAATGTTTGTTTCATGCCAGTCATAGTTTTATAGAGCTTTTGAATAAAAAAAAAGAAAATTCTTTCTTTGAACGTCCACCATCCCCTTAAACAAATTCGTGTGTTCCCATGCATAACATAAAAAATAAGAAACATTAACAAAATCAAATGCAGAATTTTAAAACAAACAAATTGTCTTAGTTTAAAACCTATTTTAATTATTAACAAGTAATATAAAAAAAAATTTAAGTCAATTCCTACTTTTTAATCATAAATATATAAAATAAACCCGTACATTATTAATGTCCCACGTTATCTTTATTGAACATTATTTTATAATTATCGTTGTGGTATTTTATTTTTTGTTGGCATCACTCATTTGAGATAAATCTTTCATTTCATTTATGAAAACAATGGGAGAAATTTTTTTCTCCCATATAAAAATTAAAATTAATTAATTAAATTTAATGAATGAATTAATATTTGAAAAAACTGTATTAACATCAATTGTCATCCAGTACAAGTTTAAAAAAATTTATTTGAACTTGAATGGATGAATAGAAAATATTTTATTAACGATTGAAAATTCCAACAAGATATATATAGAGAGAGTGTGAGCTAATAGTAGGAATTTAAAAAGAAAGGATTTCTAAGAATTTTAGCTGTCGCTTTCAAGTAACTTGAATTGTCCATTTATAATATTTACTTTATTATAAATTACTAGGGGGTCGGGCACCACACGCTCTCATTTTTTAATAACATAAATTATTTAAAAAAGGAAAATCATTGTAAAAATATATTAAATGCATATTTAATCATATAAAATCATGTATTTGATATTGTTTATAAATAAAAGAGGAATATCTTGCAATATGTAGTACTAGGTACTGTTTTCAAATATCGGAAGATGGTTTTAACATTACATATATAAAGACAAATGCAGTAAAAATGGAATCGCTAGAGAACGGAAAAAATCCCGTTTTAGCCAGATTTCCTTCTTTGTGTAGGTATAGTTGTACAGTATTCTCTTCGCCATTTTTTTAAAGCAGTATTCCATTACACACAGTTTCCGTTTTCGCAGGTTTTACTTGACCGTGAGTAGTTGAACCATGATTAATCTTAAAGAAATGGAAGCGTAGCTATGATTTGAAACATAAGAATTAGGAAATTAAAGATTTAAAAAAAAATAGATAATTATTTGAAAAATAAATTCTAATTTTATGATAACAATGTTTGTATGTAAAATGCGATATTTTTATGTGATATATGATGTAAATTTGTATATTCAGTATGGAATGTATATTTTATTGGGATGACTATTAAATATCGTTTATTCGTTCGTATATCGTATCGTATATTCGCATAACGCGTTCCGGTGCACAACGCGCACCTACGATTTGCGACTGTATTTTTCTATATTTAGGTAAATCCACCACATTACGAGCACCCCCTTTTTTTCAAAGTAACCTTTATGAGATAGGTAGCATGTAAATACAACAATGAGCATTAAAAAGTATAATAACTGATACAAACATACAACAATGAGCATTAAAAAGTATAATAACTGATACAAACATAAAGAAAATTAGCAAATGCAAAGGACATACGCTACTGCCAAGCCTATTTGCCTGAATCCTCACAAAGCGTTTGGAATTGTACTTTCTTTCATTTAAATCAGCATTTCCTAACCTGGGGTACGAGTAGTCCTTGGAGTATAGGGCGGGGCTGTTGGGATTGCGTGAAAATATTATTGGTAATGACGATAACCACGAAAATGGTTCAACTGAAAACACATATAAACAAAGTTGATAGTTTTAGATTTCAAAGTTAGTCTCATGTGTAACTTCAATGTGTAACTTCAATGTGTTACTCGGTGTTTCATGTGTTACTCTCGAAATGAGGGAAAACACCCACTAGATCTAGTAATTCATTGATAATTCAATGTCACTAGCTTCGCCCACCTCTAATCTTATTGCATGATTACTTATGTTTACGCCCATTTTCGCGAAAATTGAATACTAAACGATAACTTAGTGATAAAGTATTAAGATACTTTTGTTGCCTTTCACAAATATAGAGCTTATCAAAAGAAAATTTTCTTCTTATGTATACACTAACAACAAATATCCAATAAGCTTGACGCTGCTTCTGCCTTGATATTATATCTGACTTCGTTTAAACCTAATTTTAAAAAACTCAGCTGTAAGAAAAAAGCTCAAGTATTCCTAATGGGAGTAATAAATACCATGTTTGACTGCTCGAATATCACATGCAAATTGTTATAAACTTTTACAGTAAGTTATTTAAAAATTCTTTTAATGATATATTGATTTCTTTTGATGATAAGCTAATAATACAAAAAGCAAATTAATTGTTAAATGTAAGATGAAAAATAAAATGTTAGAAATGTCAATGTAATTTGAGCCCATTTATTGTATAACTTTGCTAAGAAGATTAATAATAATAATAAAAAAAAAACATGTTAGCATTATGTGAATGAATATATGCATGTTTTGTTTATCAGGAAAGGGGATACTCCTAAATGAGAAAGAGGCTACTCCTAAGCAAGGGTACGTGAAAGAAAAAAGGTTGAAAACCGCTGATTTAAATTATCACCTCTTAATCGCTTATTCATTGATATAGAAATTGCAATTGTTACACTTTATTTATAAGCTTTCATTTTTACAACCGGTGTATAGCACGCCCTTGTAAAATATGACCAGCTTTCTTATTTCAAAAGTGCGCGTTATACGCCGGAATAAACAGTAAATATTGGTATAACCTCAGAAACAGTAGTAGTTCTTTAATATGAGGGTAGAACAATGGCCTACAAAGAAATATAAATAATAAATCAAGCTGATAATATTTTTTTTATTATATAATTTTCGTAAATATTCCAGTATTTTTTATAATTGTGAATAAATAGATTCTTAAAAATACGTTTATAAAAAATACGATTGATTTCATCTATAAATTTAGAATTTGAACGCTTGCATTTTTTTCTTCACTAAAAGCTTCTAGCTATACTTCAAAAGCTCCCTGAATCATTCATAATTATGAAGTTACACTGAAGTTTCTTCTACATCGAGTAATGTTTCTGCAATTTTTTACAGTGTATATAGTTGTTACAATTCAAAATAACTTCTACTTAAACTTCAAAATTCACTTAATTTTAAAACAAAATCATGTTTAACTTAAGAAGTGATACTAAAGGATTCATACAATGCACTGTATAGAAATCTGGTTGTATTGAAATGTACATAAATGGAAAGTATAGAAATATGTAGAAATGGAAAGTATACAAATGTATAGAAATGTATAGAAGTAGCGTGTTTAGAAATATGACTTATAGAAATTTGACATGGACGAAGATTGAAGATTTCCTTTTTTAGAGTTTTCGCATGCACTGAGCATTTTGCGATAAAAAAATGGGCGTTGCCATTTGAAAATTTCGAGTTTCTGTAGCTATAACCGTAACCGTGAGTGCCAATTTGTTGCCGTTCACAGAATATCGAACTCATACCTGTGAATAACTATATCTGAAATCTGATCTCGATCGGTTGAACGGACCGGCCGCTAGAGTTCAATATATCGGCAAAGTTTTTTTATAACCACCCTGTATATATTTTTTAAGTTAATAAGACATAAGCAAAAATCCCTGTTTTGGTTCAAACATTAAAACAAGACAAATGTATTTTAACCTAGTAAAATAAAATATAACCACTAACGAAAATATGCAGTAACTTCTTCCAAGTTCCCCACGATTCGAAAAAGCGTTCTTTATCTTTAGAAACCTCAGAAACCAATATATTTTCCAGATTAAAAGAAGCATTTATAAAAACAAAGTTCCTTTTGCTTCCACTGATTTTCGGAAACGTTTCCGAGTAATTTTTATAGCACATTGATTAGTTTTCTCAAACCGGAAAATAGGTTTTAGGATGCTATCAATTCTCAACGAAACATTTTCATGTTCAACAAACATGTTTTACAGGCAAACATGATACATTAACAGCATTAACATTAATATTATTTTGTTACTCTTGCATTTATAAAGTCAATTACGCAGCTGAAAATGTGCAATTAAGAATTGATAGCTAAAAAAACGATATTCTGGTTTGAGAAAAGTAATAACGACTCGGAAACATTTCCGAAAATCAGTCACAATAAAAGAAACTTTGTTTTTTATAACTGCTTCTTTAAATATCGGAAATATAATGCTTTCTGATGTTTCTACAAATAAAGAACGCTTTTCGGAATCATTTGTAACTCGGAAGAGGTTATAATATATTTTCGTTCGTGGTTATACATTTGTAGATTAGAAAACATTTGTCTGTTTTCAGGTGCGTTCGTAATTATATAAATACGTAGCACATATCGTCGTCGTCTGGTCCGTTTGTCTGTCTGTCCGTCCGTTCGTCTGTCCGTTTGTCCGCATATAACAACGCAAAAACTACCCAAATGAATGGTTTGAAATTTAAGATATATTATCGTTGCAGAATTTTGTCGAGACATTTCAAATTTTATGAAAATTGAATCAAAACTTTAGAAGATATTAATAAAAATATTTATTAAGATTTTTTTTTTTTTAAATCGGTGCTTTCTTGTTATAGGAGTTTCCGAAGTTTAATCGTCAAGCGATCGAGATACTTATTTTATTAGAGGAATTAATCTACAGACGATATAATTCATTTCACAGAATTGAAAATCATCAAGATCTGAATATTTATATAACTAGCTATAGTACGAACGCACCTCATTTGTCACGTTTGACGTACAATTCAAACTTGTTTTAAATTATATTTTTAATATTCATTTTTATCTTTTATTTTATCTATCATTACATTTTTATCTTTTTAATATCCACTGTCCGCTTAAGTGAACAAGTTGAAAATTGTACGGAAAACTTGACAATTGAGGTGTATTCATACTATAACTAGTTTTATAAATGTTCAGATCTTGGTGACTATAAACTAGTTCCAGTGAAATGAATTATATCGTCTGTTATTATGATATGATTAATTTCCGTAACAAAATAAGAACATTTTAAGTTAACTAAAGTATTAACTCGCTTAGGCATTTATGCTTCATGTCCGTTTGCTTGTTAGTTGCAACACGTTCGCTAATGCAGAGATTTTAAAATGTATTATCACAAAGATCACTCTGATCCAATAAGAATTTTGGTTCAGGGTTTGTACTGAATCCGGCTACGCTTTTTTTTCGCGAATTCAGCATACTTTTCTTTTATTTCGTATGCCACGCTTACAGGCGCAATCTTTTACCGCAGTTTTCCGCGAATTGAGCATATTTTTCTCTTATTACCTAGGCCACGCTCACAGGCATGTTTTTTTTTTTTTTTTTTTACACCAGACAGCGCTTATCATGGAGTACTTCATTTGCCAATGATTTACCTTAATGGTTTAATGTGTTATGACTCACGATGAACGAATATCCTGTGTTTGTTTTCTTTAATGAAGTGAGATTTTGGCCTGTAAACCTAATTTCAACTGAAATTATCTCAGAATCTATACACGTTTGAATTGCTTATCTCTCAAATCTACAATTTTTTTGAACGATCTTTCTAAAAATGTAACTTTTATGAACTTTTATTCGAAAAAATAATTTTAAACAAAAATGGCCACTTAGCACATGAAAATCGAAGTGGTCAGTCAGTACCCGTATTTGTTTTCTTGAGTCACATGACTTGCCCATTTATTATATAGATTACGTATGATAGGATTTAATAGAATGAAGAAAACTTTTATTAATATCTTTTTAAGTTTTGATTCGATTTTCATAAAATTTTAAATGACTCGACAAAATTGTGCAACGATTATATATATTAAATTTCAAATCATTCGTGTGGATAGTTTTTTGCGCTATATGCGGACAGACGGACAGGCGGGCGGACCAGAAGACGACTATAAGTGCCACGTATTTATATAATTACGAACGCACCTAAAAATACGGCTAAGATAGCATAACATAACCGATGTCATTTGTGGAAGATAATCGATTTGGATGGTAGCTAAAATCCCACGTTTCTATGTATATAAACTGCATTTATTTCGCTGTGTTAAATGTATAAAAACCCAAACTTTTTCGTATCTTTTAAACAGACACCAAATTCTTAAAGATATGAAAATATCACCAAATTCTACTTACATATCATATGATAGAAGTAACGTTATTTGAAATACGGAAATGAAATATGGAATATCGGTTTTGAGTGCATCCGTCTGGAAGCCAGAATATGCATGAGCGAATTTTATATTCACTATTTATAGTAGTTTAGAAAAGTGAACTCTTCACATAACAAGAATTCATGCAGAAAATTCCTGCAGAAATGAAATCTACACTACGAGCAAAATGGATTTTGAAATTATTGATTGTTTATATAATTATGAAAGGAGAATTTTAGAAATGAGATTTTAATGAAATTTAAACATTTATGACAAAAAATAAGTTTAAACTTTTATGAATATAAACTTTTGCGTTAAATGGCAATGTTTTCTAATTATTTAATTACTGTCTAAATAAGCAAAAGTATCTTGGTATGTCAAGAAAAATAAATCGAACGATAGCTATAACTTCAGCTCTAATTTATGCAAGAGTAAGATAAATTACTATTTTTATTCCTTTAAAGTTATTTTATATTTGCAGAACTGCCAAGTCTCCGGATTTTTGGATACCAGTAATTTAATACAGAAAATGTTGTTTTATTTAATCGGAGCATTTTGCGATTTAAAAGAACAACGTTTTCTCTAAATAATTTCTGGTGTGCAAAAATCCGGAGACTTGGCAACTCTGTATTTGTATGTTTGTGTAATTTTCCATACACTGCAAAAAAAAAATTGTTGATTTTACGGCATAATACTGACACCCTAGCTACCAGTATTATACCGTAAAATTAACAGTAATAAACTGTAAAAGAAGCAGTTGCTAGGCGCGTGCGCGGTAGCGTATTACTGCTTGCGCGGCAGCGTATTACTGCTTATTTTGCTATTTAATACTGTTAATTTTACGGTATAATACTGGCAGCTGGGGCGCCAGTTTTATACTATAAAATCAACAGTTATTTTTTGCAGTGCTATTGCGATTTCGGATTCCGTAACTTCAACGGCGTATAACTTTGTTAGTAATAGCCATAATGAAATATAACACATGATTCCTATACAAACTTTCTTTACGAATCTATGATATTTATTTGTTCCAAAAATTTCAGTTAGTTAATTTAAAATGCAAATTAATGAAAGCATGTTTTCAAAAAATGACAACATTTGAAATTTTAGTCGGCACCGATTCTCACTAATGAGGAATCCACAGGCTAAATAGAAGCATCTATATTTTTAGACATAATTTATGTGTTTCATTATTATTTTATATACTAGGGGTCTCTGCCCCCTAAGAGCTACGCTCGCCAACCCCTTTTATTACAAGAATAATAAGAATAATAATAATTGATGCATTTGCGAACATAAGTTGTCTAAATTAAAAAATAAAAAACGAACTATGGAATTTCAAAATGACGCATGGAAATTTCCGTTATGAAATTTCTATACAGTAATAACATTAAAAACAGATATACTTACATACAGTAATACGGGATTGCTGGGGGCAAAGACGGGATTGCTAATTGCTAAGACAAGATTGCAGGGGATAGAAAGAAATCTGTTTTAGACACGTTTCCGTTTAAACAGATAAGCCATCCCAGGAAATGTCCTGTATTAAGATCCACAGTGAATTGGTGTGTTGTAGTTTGGTGCGAAAAAAATAAATAATAATAGTAAAAATAAATAAAGAAACCCACTGTTGAAACAATTTTGATTTTCGGATGACAAATTTCATTTTACTAGGGGGCTATGCCCCCTACGAGCTACGCCTGCTAGCCCGCATTCTGATACCGAAAACTGTAAAAACACTCTGATTTGATCAACTCTAAAACGATTACGGAAGATTGAATTATAATTAAACGACAAGTGCCTATCTGCTGTAATCGGGTTTCCATTCTTGACTGAGGGATTTTAAGGCCGAATCAACTGTTTTCGTGATTGATTAAATAGATCATTTAAACATTTCAAAATCAACTTGTGTAAAATAAGTAAACAATGTCGCTGCATCGGGGAATATTATAACAATGCTATAGAAAATTGGGTACATCTCCATTAACCCGTCAAGTACTTCCTATAAAAGAAAAGAACTGTCGCCAAAATATAGGTTTTAACGCCAAAAGTGCATGACCATGGCGTCGCCTTCAATTGACATCATATGCGTTACACGTGTTAATTATGTCATCGAGTGATTTTTAATTCAATGTTTATCTGTATTTTTAATGATATTTTACCAATTTATTAATTATTTTGTTAATTTAAACATAATTGTTAAACGTAAAAATATAGTTTTTAATTGAAGGGAAATATTATTATTTACGCCGTTTTAAAATTTGCAATAATATGTAAAAGATTTTGTCGAAATAAATTAATCTCTCGTGTAAATATAATTTTAAATTGAAACTGTTTGGAAATATTGTTATTTGAGCATTTTAAATATGATCTAAGTTTCCCAATTTAATGCTTTGAACGCGTAATAATTTAATTATTTTCTTTTTAATATTCACATGCAAAAATATTTTTATTACGTAATTTTCTATATTTAACACTCGGTCATTTAATTATTATTTTAAAGTTTATTTCTGTGTTTAACAATCACATGCAAATACACTTTTTTAATTGAAAGTGAATATTATTATGTGCTTTATTTTATAAACTGACAGTTATTCAAATAATGGGCTTTTTCAAATATGAACTAATACTCCATCAGAATAATGGAAATTTGAATAAAAAATTGAAATAAAGCCTCAAAAACTTAGTCAAACTAAAAAAATAATTGCACTCCGCGAGCTTGACAACTATATCCTTTTAAATTGTGGTTAAATTCCTATGCACAGTTTTATTGACTATAAAACTTTTCCCTCTGACTGCCGAACAAAAGGGCAAAACTGTAATGTTGTTTTCTCTATTTTTTTAATGCTAAAAAAACACGATATTTCAAGCATGCTATAAAAAACTTAATTACGAATATGAATATAATCCTTGAGACTATTAATCATTATAATGTTTTAAAACTACGTTATATTTGTGCAATTATATTAATTTAAATAATGCTAATATTGCAATGAAACCTACAGCTTAGTGAACGGATATATCACTTCACAGCGATGAGAAGGTTAAGAGAACTATTTTAATTCAATTTAATTTTAAATATCTCTTAAAATATTTCTTTGATTTAAAAACTGTCTGCTTCAGCGTGTTTATCGAACATTTCTCAATAAAGCTACCAATTTTCCTATTTTTATATTCAAGGCCTCAAGACACAGAAAATACATTGACAGCGGCGGTTGCGGCGGCGGTGGTTACTTTTTTTTAAATATAGAGAGATATACATGTACCATACTTTGTAAAAGTGCAGCGCGAAAGCATATCCTGGAATTTTATTGTAATATAGTTATTGATTAATAGTGCGATTATTATAAATTCGTGAAAAATCAGTCTTCCATACTTTATATTAAATTTTAAAATATTTTCCTCGCATTTCATGTGTGCTAAAAACAGCATGTCATTAATTCAGGGAACATCATCTTGCTTTTTTTTAAAAAAAATCACCAACATGCGCCCTTCCTTTTTTTACCCAGAGATATCTCATAAATAATTTCCCCCACAGTACTTCTAAAACCCACAATATTTCTAAATCCGTGACCTCAAGAGCTTGTAAAAATTAAAGAACTCTCTCATTTCTGTAGAAAATACACAGACAATTATTCAATCACGTTGTAATTTAATTCTATATATTTAATTTATAATTCAGAAAGTAATTTAAGGTATCTGACTACGTTTAAAAAGTGGTTTTCGACCTTAATTGTCAAAATGGTTTTATTACATTTCATTAAATCCCAACTTTTTACCTTTTCAAAACTGTATTTATTTTTATTGTATGGCAATTAGAACCGGAGTTGCAGCGGCTTTTAAACTACTCAACAGCTGTCGCTCAAACCGGAAATACTGTTTAAAGGACCGGAAGTACTATTTAAAGGTACTAACTGGGAGGGGCGAAGCAAAACTATAGCCTTCTAGAAATAAAGAAAGGCTCAAAACTTAAAAAAAGAGTATGGCTCATAAAAACAGTGAAGTTTAGATGTATATTACTGCGTGAATTCTTGTAGTAAAACACATATCTAAACTTAAATGCATTTTTTGGGAAATATAATTTTTGGTGAAAATTCCATACGTAAAACATGATTTCTCAAAAAGTTATTAGAATATAACTATGTAATTTAAAATGCATGTTGTTTATACTATTGTGAAGACAATGAAGTACAGATTTAATTTTAGAGTATATATTTTTTGTTTTATGGATGTTTTCGGGGAAAGAAATCGATGAATTTTACGAAAATCAGCGTGTAAAAATGGTGCGACGTGCTATAAATTTTGAAACATTTAAAATATCTCTTGGATTTTACTTCATTACCTTCACCAATGTCATAAGTATAAAGTGTAAAAAGGAAATTAAGATACATACAATATATTTTTCTATAGCGTGTTTTGCGTATTGGGCCAAATTTCACTAAATTTTACCACAAAATCCCCCATTTACCAAAATTTCATCAATGAAGGAAATATTTTTTACCCTTTTTCACAGTTTCTAGTCATAATTTTAATAAAAATAAGTTCAAAAAATAATTAAATAGCTTTTTTGGAAAAAATTGCTCCGTACGTAGTCAGTCACCTTAAAGTTAATGGTACTTTATTTATCTAACATATAAAAACGAAAATTTGTCTGTCTACACTTCTATACAAATCAGCAGTTTAGAAGCAAGAGCTGCGAAATTTTACGTATAGGTGAATTAAAACACGGCCGAGATAACTAAAGTAATTCGGAATCAAAATAATGTATAGTTCATTTTTAATTAATAAAAACCAAATACCTAACGTACTTTTCCTTTCAAAATTAAACATTTTTCGTTATAGCAATTGCCAACAATTAAAAATCCACAATAAAATTTTTACTACAATAATTAATTTTCTATTGAAAGTTTTCCACGTGAAAAATGAAAATGAAATAAAAAGTTTCAACAATTTAAAGTAAAGATTAATATGACGGTCATATTGGTAGTATAACGGAAATTTTCAAACATTTCTCAATAATACAAGGAGTATGAGTATGTGAAAGTACAGAAAGCAGGTTAAAATTACCTCTTTAGAGAGTTTTAAAAAAATAATATAACGTCATATTGGAAGTTTAACAGATGTTTTTTAGACGTTTGAGAATCATACAATGAGAGAATCAATATGAGTAATTGAGAAAGCAAGTAGATATGACGTCAGTATGTGAATATAACGTCATATGAGTTTGAGGAACGTATTGAATCATGATAAAAACCCAATTATGGAAATATTGGCATACTTTAACATTTTGAAGTTCTCTATACAACATGTTTAACTTTGAAATTGATTTTTTTACACATTCTTAAAATGCCGGACAACGCCAGGTACTTCAGCTAGTCATGTATAAAAGTTACCTATTTTTTCCCTTTTCATCGATATAAACTATGATAATACATTTTCTCTTGCAATAATTTCATTTTCTACCGGACTACTGCTTAGATAGTGCCCTTTTTAGAGACTAGAGCCCTGCACTGCAAAAAATAACTGTTGATTTTACAGTATAAAACTGGTGCCCCAAATGTTCATTTAAAAAGCTATTGATAATTAGCTAAATTAAATAAATTTTAACTTAATTAATTATTTTATTGCTTTCAGAAAATTAAAATATCATTCAATTAATTTTTATGTTTAAGAATTTATCAAAAAAAAAAAATGTGTCTCGAAAAATAGCCGAAAACAAAATTATAAAGGAAAATAATGTTTCCGTTGCCAGATTCCTTTCCACAAATCTGATTAGTTTGATGTACACCATACTTTAAAAAAAATATCCTTTTTTAGAACATTTATATCTGTTTTATAGCGCAAACTTTATTGAAAAATTGTAAAAAAGAAATAAAAGAGCATTTGAAAACAAAGTTATTTGATACCTTGAAAAAGTTTTAGGCGGAATTGTTAAAGCAAACAGAAATTGGATATGAAATAAAAGAATTTTAAAAAAATTAAAAATACCTTTCGATTCTCATAGCAGAAACACTGTTTGCTACATTTTAAAAACAAAGAAGGATGTAAATTGTATTTAATTTTTTTCTAGAAATGTATTTTTTTTTCAATCAAAGTCTTGTATTTACTTTTATTAGATACGCCGGGTGTCCCTTTTTATAGCTGACCAATGGCTAATTCCTAAACCGTTATTTTCACGGGT
Source organism: Maratus michaelseni (assembly GCA_963931845.1). NCBI lineage: Eukaryota > Metazoa > Arthropoda > Arachnida > Araneae > Salticidae > Maratus > Maratus michaelseni. The sequence goes on along the minus strand of OZ007590.1, from coordinate 72,699,729 downwards.
ATATTTCCAATTGCAAAAATGTTTCAAATGTTTTTCTTCGTCGTATGACATTTACGTCAAAAAAGTTATTGAAAGTTACAAAAATTAAATTTTTGTTCCCTTGTTCCTAAAGGTGATATTTAGTAAAACTTTCTCCATGATCGAACAAGTAAATCAGTAAAAATTCCATTCTTAAACGATCAACATTTATCAAGTTATGATACTTTGTATTTTAAATAATTTTTAAAACTAAAAACAGAAAAACGTATTTTTAGTGCAAGAAACCTTTGAAAATTCATAAAATTGAAAGCATCATAACTCAATAAGTTTTGGTCTCTTAAAAAGGGATTTTAAGTGTTACAATTGCTACCACAAGACAAACAAATTTCGTATGGGAAACCAGGATTACAATCTTCTTATTCAATCAAACATTCACCAAGCCGAGGCCTCAGTATTGTTCGTAACTGTAACAATAACGAAGATATTTTAGCGAAATCTTCAACAGGCTTACTTTGCATTCTGCGCAATGTGATATATCATTAGAAGTGCAATAAATAATCATCATTTACATCCAAATAACATTAAATTTGACTTTTCAAAATTCGTAGGGTAGCTGAAAGTGCACACATGGTCATTGACCGAATTATACTGAATTCCCAGCGCTTTCATTGATTGCAAGACATTTCACAAAAATCAAAGTTATTCTATTAAAAATTTCGCTAAAACATCATCATTATTGTTGAAGTGAAGAGCCAAATTCTGGCCATTATCCATTCGGCTTGATGCAAGACTTAAATATTATATAGTGGATTGCGAACTTAAATTTCCTTTACAACACCCCTGCAGTTCTAACCATCAGTTCAGACACCCTCTGTCTTTCTCTCTCTCTCTCTCTCTCTCTCTCTCTCTGTATATATATATATATATATATATATATATATATATATATACATACGTGGGCTGTTCAATAAGTAATAAGACTAAAATTATAAAAAATACAGAATACCATTAATCGTCAACATTTACATGGTATTTTTCAAAATAACTACCGCGGTACTTAATGCATTTATCACAACGTTCTGTTCACTTCTTAAAAACATGTAAAAGTCCGTTTTTGAGAGCTTTTTCAAAACCGCCTGCGCAGCCTTAACACATGCTTTGTTGCTTGCAAAATTTTTGCCTCGTAATGGTTTCTTAAGTTGAGGAAACAGCCAGAAATCACATGGAGCGAGATCAGGACTGTATGGAGGGTGTGGTAAAATCTCTACGTTGTTCTGCTGCAAAACATCCTGTACGCAATGAGCAGTATGTGGTCGGGCATTGTCATGGTGCAATAGGAAGCCATTTCGCCATTCTGCGGTCCTCCTTGATGATTACCGAAGCATTGTCTCTGTTATGGACGTTGAATGTCGTCCCTCACGTTCAATATCTTCCACATTTTGCCTTCCTTCCTTAAAAGCTTTATGCCAGCGAAAACTACTTGCCCTCGACATTGCTTCATCGTTGAAAGCTTCACGTATCATGTCAAAGGTCTCAGATGCTGATTTTTGCAGACGTACACAAAATTTAATCGCATAACGTTATTCCATCGACGCTTCCATTTCGACAGCTGGCCGCTCTCGTAGGCGCCGGCAAACACGCTTCAGTTCAATCACGTGATACTCAGGAACATGAGCCTGTACACGCCATCTATTGGTAGCTTTTGTTAATACAGACAACAAACTTTTTTTATGCCACAGAAATTAACATTCCGTTGAGTGCTTTCGCGGCAGTAAAATTAGTCTTATTACTTATTGAACAGTCTACGTATATATATAACAAAATTTTAAATTTATCGCGATACGCTAAAATATTTTTATTAATGTATTGTAACTCTATTTATTCCAAAAACTTCATATCTAAATTCAATATTTTAATTGCTGCCAGTTAGTTCAATAAATGGCGTCTTTATCTTTAAATTATAAAAACTTCCTTTTATCCCTTTAATAAAACCCGCATTATTCCCTTTTTATTTTTCTAAATTCCTAAAAAGGCTGTATTTATTTTTATAATGTCAGATATTAAAAGTAACTCTCAAAATCATAAAATCTTTTTCTTATATTAAAATGTAAAACATTTTATTTTAGTTCTGCTTTGATCAAAGTTCGATGAACCATTTTTCTTATTTTCCTTTTTCCTTTTCCTGAAAGCAAAAATCATTCCACATTCTCAAGCCAGTAACTAACGATAATCAGTTAGCTAAAAACACTCTGGGTCATAGCTATTTTATAGAACATTATAGAATATTCTCGTCGCTTCTTTTGCGCCATTTCTTAGCGGAAACCACTGTGCCTCCAAATTCTGGCGCGTTTCGCAATGAATCCCTATTCTCCATTGGCGCACAAGCCGTCACGTGACCCTGTATTCGTACTTTTTCTGAAAATGATATACTGCTGCTCTTTGCTTCGGGTGGCAGTCAAAAAGATAGACCAGAAGAGTGTGTTTGGGGGTCTGAGCTCCTAATAAATTCGAATATGTACCTGGTACTGGTGAAATGGAAATGAAATATTTTTCCTGGATACTGCTTCGTAATAGATTATTAAAGATGATTAGTGCTAACATCTTTTAAATCCTGTATTTTGTCGTCGAGTGGATTTAAGCTAATAACATCTGCTGCTAGAATGTCATTACAAATTGGAGCTTGTCTTAAGATCTGAAATGACGGATAATGGTGAAAGAGGGTCTCTGCCTAGCCTGATGCAAATAAAAGCCTTTTGGTGATTGCTCGAGTATTTATTTTGCCTATTCACACCGATCTCTGTAATGAATACGACGACGACTGCACCTTGAAACTCCTAGCATGGATTCGCTCTCGGCTGAGTATTGCAAAATAACATCGAACAGCTGAAAAACTATTTATATAAAATGGAACTGCCACTGCATTACCACCATCTCTCATCCTTAAATCGTGACATATATATATATATATATTATTTATTTTATACTCGTTTCACTCTTTCATAGATATTTTATAATGTAATTTCATTTGTCAATTTTTAACCAAATTACTTTCCTTTTAGCTTACATTTAAATAATGTGAGTTATTTATGCCCTTTCTAGATGGCAGCACATGTTCTTTTATCCACATCATTTTTACTATTTCTCCAGCATGACATATGATAACTTGCCCGTCCATGGTTCATATAGTCGATCTGATTCCGGTTGCATCTTTGACAATTATTTTCTACAATTGTTCAATATATCTTTAAGTTTATTATCTCCTTTTGTTGAGTTTTCAATTATTTCTTTGTTATTTTAATTTCTTTAAATCATTGGTTTTCCGATATGTTATAAGGAGCTTTATATTCTCATTTATAGGTTTAATGCTGACAATGCTCGACGCAATAACATATCTGTACTATTAATTATTCTTATGAAGGTCCTCTGAAGAATCCATAAAATACTCATAGTTTCTGATATTTGCATCTTCAATTTACTGTGTTTTATTTGTATATTACCTTTTCCTTTGAATTTTGCACATGTGATTTCATTTTAATTATATATATATATATATAATTAAAAGGAAGTCACATGCGTAAAAACAGATGAAAAGAATATTGAACAAGAGAGAGATAGGCAGTCAGTCCTCTTACGCTTTGCACGGGAAAATATTTATTATCGGGAATTTATTTATATTGGTTTCAATATGACAAACAGTATTTTCAATCAAACTTGATATGTTTCTGAAAGTAAATATTATTGAAATATCAAAAAGGTTTCAGAAATACAAGAAATTTATATTTTTTCTGCTACTATATATACGGATATTTAAAATGACATACATTTACATAAAATAGGTTTTTAATGTTAGAATATGTTTGTTTGTTTTTTACAGAAACGGAATTTTCTGAATTTGTATTTTGATTTTTATACCAAATTATAAATAGGCATATACAGATGCGGAGAAAAAAGTACATTTTTCATAAAAACAAGTAGAATACCAATACTTCAAGAGCATGTATGACTAAAAACAGGAGTTGGAAGTAGCGCTCTACAAGTAGCGAAACTACAGTAGCCGCTACTTTTTACAGTAGTTTGTAGTGGTTTTGAATAATGTAGTGTATTGAGTAGCGCGACACAAAAAATCAGTAGTTTGTAGCGAGAACCGACGCTACTTTTAACGCTACTTCAGGAGAAAAAAAACGGTACTAGACTGCAAATCATGTGGCAGAAACTTGCTTCTTTCGTGCAAAATTTGTTCTGCTCAACAATTTACAAATATCAGCGGTAAATATCAGTTGCAGTGCATGGCAACGTATCGCATGAAGTCATAAATTTTTCCCATTGACATTTGCTGCTACAATCAAGTACTAATCCACCAAATGAATTAATTTTCTTAGTGCCAACACTTGTCTATTTATACTCATTATTAAGTCTTTATGTTTTTAAGGCCGGGTTTCTTATTATTCGGAATTCCTTTTTTACGGATTTATTTATTGTTTGCATTTAGAATTGTTATTCTTTAATTTTCTAGGTTATGCATTTTTTCTGTTAATTTTGCTACGAAATTTTAATATATGTATAAACTTATATTTTGGAGACAAACACAAAACGTTTCTTGTATGTTATCTTTTTTAATTTTTTAATGCCCGTGGTTATGTCGCATGCATTTAAGTATATTCTGGCAGATGAGATATAACGAGGGGTCGCTTTATTATTTAATCCGTGTCTTCCATTTCTAGTGTAAATGGAACCCTTTGTCAAAATCTGAAAGTAGCGAAGTAATGACTATACTTTTCTGCAAAAGTAATTTGTAGTCGCTTCTTTTTAAAACAAGTAGTTGTAGTTAACTACATTTTCGATAAAGTAGTTGTAGTTGTAGTTCGCTATAATAACAAAGTAGTTTTTCCGACCCCTGGCTAAAAGTAATTTTACCCTTCCATCATTGTGGTAACATATATGTCAAATTATTTTTTTTTGTTTCCCCCATGGCTTAGTCTTATCCTAAAACACTGTAAAAAAATATATATAAACATCAGCAATTCAATGTTCAAATACTGGGCATCCAGTCTCACCTTTAAAATTCAATAATTTATTAACCTATAATGAATTATAGATGATAAATTTTGTGTACAGCAAATAAACAAGTAATATTTTTAAAAAAATTAAGTTAATTCCTACTTTTTAATCATAAATATATAAAATAAACCAGTGCAGCATTAATGTTCCACGTTATCTTTATTGAACATTATTTTATAATCATCGTTGCGGTATTTTATTTTTTTGTTGGCATCACTCATTTGAGATAAATCTTTCATTTCATTTATGAAAACAATGGGAGAAATTTTTTTCTCCCATATAAAAATTAAAATTAATTAATTAAATTTAATTAATGAATTAATATTTGAAAAAAACCGTATTAACATCAATTGTCATCCAGTACAAGTTAAAAAAATTTATTTGAACTTGAATGGATGAATAGAAAATATTTTATTAACGATTGTAAATTCCAGCAAGATAGAGAGTGTGAGCTAATAGTAGGAATTTTAAAAAAGATTTCATATTTTCCTCAATAGATGGTTCTGCGATGTTTCAAACAGCAATATTGCTTAAACTAAAATGTAAGACTGCATCATCAGTATCCCAAAATTTATGTAACCGGGTTATAACCATGGGTGTATAAATGATAGGTTTAAAAAATGAAACAATTGTATCAATACATCTTATAGCATGAAATGCGGGTGGCCAATTGGATATAATACACTGTTAAAATTCTGCAGCAAACTGTCCAGTCGTTCAACCGTTTTGATAAATAACGGTTACTTGACCTGATTATGAAACGGTCTCATTGGTCAGAAAAGAAATAAATTACTGTTATGTAACCGTTTTCTATAAAATCGGTTGAATTACTGGACAGTTTGCTGCAGATTTTTAACAGTGTACCGCCTCCATTGTCGAGAAAAATGTATCACAGACAACTGGTAATTCTTTAATATATTTTTAACTGTAATAAAGTTGAAGAGATCTTGGCATTCTCTGCCCTCGCAAAAATATTCCTCGGAACCATCTACAGATAACCGCATTTTCCATTACTACAGTTAAAGAGGTCCTGGCATTCTCTGCCCTCGCAAAAATATTCCTCTGAACCATCTACACACAATCAATCTCTCCATCGCACCCCTGACAGCGTTGAATGCATTCGTCATTCGATTGTAAGCAATGCACCTTTCCATCATCGCAAATCGGTGTCGCAGGTGTTTCAACCAGAAAACGATAAACGTTGCGCGATACATAATAATATTTAACAACGTACTGTCTGGAAGAATTGTTTAAACGAGTAGGTTGATAAAAGAAACAACTGAATGCTATTGAGTAACATGAAGTCGTGCAAATAAAGGGAAAGTGTTAACCAATATATGTTAACCAATATTTTTACTTAAAAATTTTCGGGTTCTTCGTACAATAACTTTAACTCTTGTTTAGATTGATGTTTGAGCTAAAGGTATTTTGAGGATATTAAAGTTGAAGACCACGTTTTTTTGCTTTATAAGACGAGGTCTCATCCGACGTCAATTTTTGGATTCGGCTTTTTTAACACTTTCCAACCTATTGGAAAAGTGTATATGGCTTCGGTTTGTCTGGCCATCTGCAAGTCTGCAAGTCTGTCCGTGCTCTAACTCACGTAAATATACTCGGATCACCCTGAAATTTTTGTATGTTATTGTCATTTACTATAGGGTAATTCCATCGTAACAGACTAATTGTCATAGAGGAAAAAAAGGCGTTACCTCATTTAAAAAATAATAATTATGTAATTCAAAGATGACTACAACCAGCATATATTAGAAGATAAATTAATATAGTTATTATGAATAAATTATTTAATGTAAAAAATTACGATTAAAAAAATGGTAATGTAACAGACAAACAGGAATTACCATGCTTTTTCGATACCTTGATGTTTATCGATATTACTTATAAAATAACTTACAATTTATTATAATAAAAATGTATTTTCATTCAGAGGGAGTTCTGAAACATACATCTTTCACAAAAGTTGACTGTTGCCATAAGATAGTTATGAAATATTTTACCTGTAATAGACCAACATTTAATATGTAACAGACAGACAAATAAACCCACAAAAATAAGCCATGCTGATTATAATGGATTTTATTGGTTTTTAATATTTAAATTTTTATAAAATGCATTCCGAATGTAAAAAATTTAGGTTTAATACTATCAGAAAAAATATATATTACCTATTTGATGTAAAAAATGAAATACTAGATATGGTAACATTGGCTTGGAATTGCCCTATAGCATGTTCCATATTTCAACTGAAGTGTGTAACACTTGTGTTTTTTTTTTGTTTTTTGTTTTTTACAGGGACAGTCAAAAGTATTCCATTATATTACAGTCAATGGGAAATAATCGTTTCAAGTGAATTTTGATGATGCTACGACATTTAAAACATGATGAAATTGATATATAACACTGATCTGCATATTGAAACTTTTTTTTTTATGATTAAAAATGAATAGGTGATTTTAGATCAATTTTTTAAGCTGATTTCAAAAGTAAAGTCGAAATTTGCGTATCACGTCAGGATTTTTTACAAATTAACAATTTGTAAATTTATAAAAACATATGATTTTTTAACTTTCACTTATATAAATTTATAAAAAAAAATTATTATTCAAAGGTAAATAATTAATACAGACTAGGATATGTATTAAAAAATTAATGTATGAAAAATTAAAGTATAGACATAATAATTATACTTACAATATATTTAAATATGGACAAATTTGATTAATATTAAAAAAATCAATTAGTTTGAGAAAAATTCCTTTTAGTTGCTTTTCGTCCACTAGCACAAAGATCTCTCTTTAACATCCAGCAGTAATCTGCCATCATATTTTTATTCCACTTGCCTTGGTACCGTTTTTCCATATCTTTGATGTCTTGGTGAAACCTTTCACCGTGTTCCTCACTCACTGCTCCGAGATTTTCGGGAAAGAATTCGATATGTGCATGTAAAAAGTGTATTTTTATAGTCATGTTGCAACCAAGTAATCTCAATTTTTCTAACATATCTGCAACTATAATTTTGTAATTTGGGTCTTTCTTATTTCCTAAAAAGTTCTCCACTACACATTTAAAGCTCAGCCATGCTTCCTTTTCACAATCATTCATTGTTTTTTCAAATTCACTATCTGTCAGTAATTTTCGTATCTGAGGCCCAACAAAAATACCTTCTTTAAGCTTAGCATCAGTAATAGAAGGGAATTTGCTGCAAATATATTTAAAACATTCATTTTCTTTATTTAGGGCTTTCACAAATTGTTTCATTATCCCTAATTTGATATGCAGAGGTGGAAGCAAAACATTTTTAGGATTGACTAAGGGATCTTTAATTACATTTTTTGTTCCAGGGGATAATGATATTCTTGATGGCCAATCTTTCTTTTCCCAATGATTTTTTTTATCCCGGCTGTCCCACTCACACAGAAAACATGGGAATTTTGTGTATCCTGATTGTTGTCCAAGTAGCATTCCAATCACTTTTAAATCACCACATAACAACCATTCATGATCTTTATATTTGACCTGGTCTAGCAAAAGTTCAAGATTTTCATATGTTTCCTTTAAATGAACTGAGTAGGCTATAGGTATTGATGCATATTGGTTTCCATTATGCAACAAAACCCCTTTTAAACTTGTCTTGGAGGAATCAATAAAAAATCTCCATTCTGATGCATTATAAAGGATACCGTAAAAATTCATTATTTCCTTTATGTTATTGCAATATACTAAATTATCCTTTTCAGAAAAGTATGGAACAAGTTCTTTTTCACGATGCCTGTACCAAGAGAATTGTGTCTCTGGTAATAATAAGTTCTTAGATTTAAGCCGAGAACCAAGAAGTTCAGCTTTTATTTTTGGCAAATTTAAATCGCGCACCAAATCATTGAGTTCATGCTGATTAAATAAAATTGGAGCTTTATCATTTACTTCTGGTTTATAGACATCTTGTTCTTGATTTTCATCATCTTCTGAATTATTTGGTTCATTTATGCTTTCCAAATTGGTTGGAGGAGAAGGAACAGGAAGACTTTCATTATGCAATATAGGTCTTATTGCAGAAGGCAAGTTAGGATATATAATTCCTTTTTTATTTTTCGAACTATACCCATGAACATTAGCTAAGCAAAAATAACAATCGTCATGATGATTTCTAGGTTTTCTCCATACCATGGGAATAGCAAAAGGCATACATTTCTTTTTGCCTTTCAACCAAAGTCGTAATCCTTCAACACATGTTCTACACACTTTATGAGGGGCCCATGTCTTATCTTGGTCACCCAGTCTCACACCAAAATAAGCATAATAAGCATTTTTAACAAAATCTGTAATATCCTGCCTTTGTTTTACTACAGTATAATTTCCACAAATGTAACAAAATATATCTGTATCATTTACACATTTACGTGAAGCCATTATTCAATTAAAGAAGATGTGAAATATATCACATATTTCAAATCGAAAGAAACAGACGTGAATAAACAAAGAAATTTATTGTTGTTAAAACCTATGCATTAGATCAAACATTGTTTGGTGCTGCCACCTAGCAAGTATTAATTTAGATATTTTTTACAAAATTAAATTTATGGATTTCGCTTTTTCTTTTTAATTTTACATAAATAATTTTTTTTATTATTATTAAATCATATTAATAAATAATTTCAGCTTCCTAAATACAGTTTCTCATTTATTTAAATTAATGTAATGTATATACATATGGAATCAATTCCTAAAAAATTTGGTGGCGCCATCTAGTATTACTATTATAAAGTAATTTATGATTTAAGAATAAAATTAATTAAAAATAATATTTGTAAAAAAAGTGTACGTGGTGTGCAAAAATGCTTTACATTTTTGAAATCAGCATAAAAAACACTTTCAGAAAAATATATATTTATATGATCATCAAAATGCATGCTGATCAGTGATTATGAAGAGCATTAAAACATGCTTTTTGTAGAATATGGGGTTCAAAGCATTTCTTATTCATTTACAGGGTCAAACAAAAGAATTCTGTTACACATTGTTTTATGGGGGAAAATCGTATGCAGCGTAATTTAGGGATCTATTTCAAACATAATGAAAATTATATGCATTACTGAGGTGCACAATAAATTGCTGTCTTGAAAGTGTGGTGTGCATTGCGTTTGTTTACAGGGACACACAAGTGATATCGGTTACAGTACATGTGCGATATTTAGAGTGGTTGTGTGATAAGTGCGTTTTCAACTTTGTTTTGCGTTTTTAAGTTTAACTAAATTTTTTCATAGTACGTCTGTATTTATAAACTCTGTTGATCATATACAGGGCTACACAAGAGAATCCGTGAGTATTACAGACTATGGGAGTGAATTGCTTAAGGGTAGTTTTTAATTGTGTTACGCATTTTCCTGCTGAACTATATTTAGTAGCCTAATAGAAGTTTGTGGAATATAAATAAATGCATATACAGGGCAAAGCAAAGAAAAACATACATTGTCGTTTACGGTTGGTAATTGCTGCGAGTGAGTTTTTAGTTGCCTTTTAGCTTAATATATGGTGTGTACAAAAGTCTTCAGATAATATACAGGGCTGTACAAAAGATTTCGAGTGCATTTCCATCGATTGGCGAAAATTGCTAAATGTTAATATTCCAAATGAACTAAATTTTATCATGCTATATATCCATATCTATTGATCATATACAGGGCTGCACAAAGTAATTCAACTACTTTTTTTACACTGGAAGGTAATTTCTAAAACTGTATTTTTCAATGTGTTATATGTTTGCTAAACTGTTTACTTACATATCTTGTTTCACCTTATTTAACGATGAAGTTTCGTTACAGTTTTCTGGCTGTGTTGGAAAGTGTTTCATAATCTATACTTGACGCAAGATTTTTCGTTCTTGTTTCACTTCATGGAAGGTTTTGCGATAGTGTTTTTATCAATTTAAGCATTAATTACACTTTTAGTTTGACAATAATTAATTTCAACACTTAATTATTCTCATAAATATTTTAACTATTATTGATATTCTAATTGTTAAATTTATTTGAAACTAACTGTTTTGAAATATAGATGTAAATGTTTAATGTTTATTGTGTAGATCGTGAGAATGGCGCCGTTTGTGCCTTCGAAACATGTCGATCATTATAATAAAAGGTTTGTATAAGCCTTTTTGTGTTCTGTTTTTATCAGTTTAAGAATTTACATCTATGTTTTAATGATAATTAGCGATTTTACACTGTTAAAAATTGGCAGCAAACTGTCCAGTCGTTTGACCGTTTTTTGTAGAAAACGGTTACATAACCGTAATTTAACTATATTCTGACCATATTATTGCTCATTTTATGTTCAGAATATAGTCAAATTACGGTTATGTAACCGTTTTCTAAAAAAACGGTCAAATGACTGGACAGTTTGCTGCAAATTTTTAACAGTGTATTATATGATGATATAACTATATTGTTTCATTAGTATGCTTACATTAAGTTCTTGAATGTAAATATAATCATAAAAGCAATTATCTATTATTTTTTGTAGAGTATGTATTTTACACTGTTAAAAATTTGCAGCAAACTGTCCAGTCGTTTGACCGTTTTTGTAGAAAACGGTTACATAACCGCAATTTAACTATATTCTGACCGTATTATTGCTCTGACCGTATAGTTACAGGAATAGTGTATGCCCATTACTGCAATAGTGAGTGTCTATTACTGGAATTTTGGGTGTTTTTATTTATTTCTGTTATTACAATTAAATGTTGATTCACAGTGACTATGAAATATGACTATGAAATTGGTTAAATACTGTTCATAGATTAATATAATATTAAAAAACAACAATATAATAACTATAGATTAAAAAAAAAAATTAAGAAATTCGTTAAGGGCATCTACTACTAGCCCATTTATCTTATGTATATAAATAATCACGTATCTAAGCGTGGAGATATGTTTTAAATATTGAGATACAAAAAAATACTAATGTATGGATACAATTTATAAATCAAAAAGTATTAAATTAATCTTAGCTCACTCTAACGCATAGATAGTCCACCGATATGCTATTTTTATCAGTATATCTTCATTTTATTCAATTTAGTTCACTATTTTACTAAGTGTTCATTAAAAACTTTCGAGGTCTTTTAATTTTATTATTTTTTATTATTATTCAGATTTTACAAAATGCAGTCACGGATTTAATTTTAATCAATGGTTTAAATTACTTTATGTCTGCATTCTACATCTATTTTTTATGCAAAATCTGTTCAGTAAAAAAGTTAATCATAATTATTACATCTAATTCATTTACGTTTCGTTTAACTTTCTGTAGTAGTTAAGAAATTCAACTTCCCATTTAGTGTTTATAATTGTATTCGCAATATCTAATGATGGTGCATTTTTATTTAATTATCTGCGACGTCATTACGATTGTACTTAGTCGAATTTTCTGTACTTTTAAAAAATTCTTTTACGTTTATTTAAAACAGCCTTTCTAATTATTTTTGAAGATCGGGCCTGCAATATTTTCATAACATCGCTACTGTAATTAGGAGGCTAAATATAACTTAAAGCGACATTGCGTGGTCTGAAAATTTTTAGTCATTCAAAAAATTATGAGATTATAACAACCTTGAAAATAATTTGTGAAACAAAATATAAAATTTGTTAGTTCTGGAAATACATTCTTAACTTTAAAAACTGGAATTACAGAAAAAGCAGGAATTTTGTTAAGCGTCAACCAGTTTTGGCCATATTACTAAAAGAAGGATGAATGTCTTCGGGAAGCTCTTTTGAAAATAATTGTGTAGCGGTCTGCACGGGCTAAAATTTCCAGGCCTGGGCCCACCACAGGCCGAACGAAATCTATCTTGGCCAGAACCGGTGTAAAAGCTAAAAGTTTGGCCCGGACCCGAACGGTTTATAATTTCACAGTTCATGTCCCAGGTCGATTTAATTTTTGCAAAAAAAAATCCATTTTTTTTAAATATACAATTAAGATTCTTTTAATAAATATTGCATACATATTTATGCGAAATATTTACAGTGTATTTCAAACTATACATCCGCAAGCCATAGAATACTCTTGGAGTATTACATTCAAATAAAGACACATTTAAAAAATATATAGTTTAGAATAAAAGAAAAAGATGGTTAAAAACATTGCAACTTTTAAAGCTGTATAATAAAAAAGGTAGATTTTTTAAAATATTTCTCTGTAATATATTAAAGTATATTTTCAAAGATTCCGTTAACAAAAGTTCACTATGCCTATTATTTTTACAAGAAAAATTGCCTGCCCCACACGTCCTGAAAACAATTAAGTCCATGACGGCTTCGCCCGAATATATAGAAAAAAATGCAAGCCTGAGCCAAGCCCGGGCAGGCCAGAATGTACTGATAAGAATTAGTTTCAAAAATGTGCGCTCATTTTGAAGGCCGCTTACAGGCCTCAGGCCAAGCCCGAGCCCTTACAGATCTCAATAAATGTGACCCTAATTATCGTTCTCGTACAAGGAAAACCCTGATAAACTTGCACAGTACCCTGGTCAGATTGCCCTGGTTTCTAACCAGCGCACATCGGCCCAAGCTTCTCATTTTCAACAAATAGATTAATAAATTCAGTAGTTAAAGGTATTATAACGTGAAAATATTGGGCGTTGGGTGTTTTCAGAAGTTTAGACAGATGTTTTTCATATGGTTTCATAACTGTTGTTGACCCCTTAAACTTTAAATTTTAGATAATCCGTAACAAAATTTTAGATAATCCTTAACAAAATTTTAGATAATCCGATTTAGAACTACTAAGCAACATTGCATTAGTTATATTTACACTTTTTATTTAACTTAACTTGGATTTTGTATATAAAAATGGAACTTTGGGACCGATTTTTCACTCGCTTCGATCGATTTTTCACTCGATATGCTAGAATTATTAAAAGTAGAGGAAGAATCACCCTTCTGCGCCAACAGGATCAAAGATCAGGGACAAGGGAGCAAAGAGGTAGGCGTAGCTAAAAGATGATGGACAGGTGAGTGAGTGACAGGTGAGTGATGGATAGGTGACAGATAGGAGGAGAGATGGAGAGTTTAATGAGAAGGATAATGAAGATGAAAACGGTGATAGCGTACAATCGAGGTGTACTTACGAGCAGTGTAGAGACGTGTCGGCAGGGTATATGACGTCATGAAGAGAGGGCGCTGCGATCGGTGTTCTGATCGGTCGAGAACTTTTCCCCGAGGGCATGTGGCACGACGACGCATGCGCTAGTTTAACGAAACGCCTGGAGTAAGACTCCTATAATAGGAGCTGACGCATATCCATTTTGTTTCGCATTATTGATACACAGCTCAGCATCAATCTACCGCAGCCGGAGTTGGGGTATTTTACTCTGTTCTGATTAGCTTGGTTTTTCGACTGGTACAATTCGGGTACCAAATCTGCGAGAATGCGTCAGCCTCTATAATAGGAATTCTATCCTGGAGCATGCAAGAGTACACGTCACTGATGGGATGATGTCATGTTTTTTTTTTTTTCTAGAAAAGTCTCCGTACGAGAGAGAGAGAGGTATGACGCAATCACAAACAAAGGGATGCAATCAAAGAATAAAGTTTAAAAGATAAAATTTAAAACAAATAATATTATAAAATTCAGAATGAAGTTTTAGGAAATATTAATTTAAAAAAAAAAAAAAATTTAAGTTAAAAACAATTTTTTTTTTGTTACCTATTTTGAAAATGATTTTCAAATATCGTGAGATTAAGAAATACCATTACTGTAATGATAATAATTTAAGTGAAATAAAGTAACAAAAAGTGTTTAACAAGTTTTAATGAATCAAAAGTTTTGAAAACAATTAGTTTTAAAATTAAGAAACGTTTCATGTTTAATGAAATTAATAAATGGCATTACTTTTTGTATATTTTTTAAGTTTTTTAAGTTTTTTAATGAATTAAGTGAAGTAAAGGAAGGTTCATTTTTTAAATGAAATGTTTTGCTGAAAATGAATAATTAGTTTAAAAATTTTTAATTATCAGATAATAATAAATTTACAAAATTATATAAACAGGTTTTGTGCCTATGTGGAAAATAATTATATTTTTATAGTTGAAGTACAACCATTGTTTTTTTTTTAACTGGCTAATAATATTTTTTGAAATATTATTAGCCAGTTAAATAACTTATTTTTTTATGAAAGTAATAGAAAATGTTTCACCATTCAAATAAGTTATATATGTGTTGATACATTTTGTCTAAATTTATGTGAACTTGTCGAGACATTTGTAACAAAACCATCACCAACTTCATATATAAGATAAAAGTTTGTATAATTGTAACCGTCACCTTACGCATTACCCCTTATTTCGCTTACATTCAACGCTATAGATAGAAAGATTAAACTATTGAATTTAGTCTCACTTTAAAAGAAAATAATATTATATGAACTTTGTAAGCGAATACTTTAACAAAAAAAACTTTGAGAAATAACTTCATGTTTTTTAAAGACACTTTCTTAAAATCATTACAGAATAACTTCAACTTGTTATTTTAAAAAGTTTAGAAACATTTGTGTAACTGATTCATAAAAAAGCTTTTAGAACAACTGCTTAAAACAAAAACTTTTTTGATAACTATTTTGAAAATGATTTTTAAATATCGTGAAATTAATAAATAGATTACTGAAATGACAATAATTTAAGTGAAATTAAGTAACAAAAGTGTTTAACAAGTTTTAATGAATCAAAAGTTTTGAGAACAATTAGTTTTAAAATAAAGAAAGGTTTAATTTTTAATGAAATTAATAAATGACATTGATTTTTGAATGTACAAGTTTTTAAAGAATTAATGAAATAAAGTAACGAAAGTGTTTAACAAGTGTTAATGAATCAAAAGTTTTAAAATAAAGAAAGGTTTAATAAAATTAATAAATGACATTGATTTTTGTATGCACAAGCTTTTTAATGACTTAAGTGAAATAAACGAAGGTTCATTTTTTAAATGAAATGTTTTGCTGAAAAGAAACAATTAGTTACAAAAATATTTTAATTATCAGATACTAATAAATTTACAAAATTAAATAAGAAGGTTTTGTGCCAATGAGGAAAATAATTATATTTTTATAGTTGAAGTATAACCATTGTTTTTTCTAACTGGCTAATAATATTTTTTGAAATAACTTAATTTTTTGTGAAAGTAACAGAAAATGTTTCACCATTCAAATAAGTTATAGATATGTTGATACAGTTTTTCTAAATTTATGTGAACTTGTCGTGACTTATGTAACAATGACATCATTCAACCCCATATATATGATGAAAGTTTGTTCTAATTATAACCGTTACCTTACGCATCACTCGTTATTCCGTTTGCATGTAACGCTATAGGTAGAAAGATTGAACTAGTGAATTTATTAAAAGAACAAATAAGTCTTTATATAAAGCCGAATAAGTTCAATGATAATGTTATTTTAGATTAACCATCACCAATTGAGCCTCTTAGTTAAAGCGTATGCATTCTTGCTTTTTACTTTCTTCTATCTTTACAAGAAGAAAGTTTTGGATGCATGAAAATTTTCGACTTCCAGTTTTCGACGGATTTATACGTTTTAGAAGATCCTGAACACGAATTGATCATTTTTAGAAAATGTCTGTCTGTGACTCTACCTGTCTGTCTGTCTGTCTGTCTGTATGTGACCAAAATTTTGTGGGCGCTCTATCTCAAGAATTAATGCTCGGAATTTAATAAAACTTTATATTCAGTTAGTCTCTGATATAAATTGGTGCTGATTAGTTTTTGGTAAAAATCGCCCAGCAAGTGGCGCTGCTATACAGCATTTTTCGCGATTTCCGAAATAGCTCTATCTCAAGAACTAATGCTCGGAATTTAATAAAACTTTATATTCAGTTAGTCTCTGATATAAATTGGTGCTGATTAGTTTTTGGTAAAAATCACCCAGCAGGTGGCGCTGCTATGCAGCATTTTGCAGGATTTACACGATTTTAGCGATAGTCATATCTCAAAGAAATAATTCACGGAATTTAATAAAATTAAGTTAGACCGTTAGGAGTTTCAGTTAGACCTTGATATAATTGGTGCTGATTCTTTTTAGTGTATGCGAAACCTGTGTGAAATAGAAGAAAGTTGTGGGATTGACACATCCGACTAGTTTTTTAAGTAATTGTTTTGAGAAGATTGTTGTTTCTTTAAAAAGTTAAAGATTTTTTCTTGATGTAGATGTCGTTCTATTTACTGCATCATCCACATTCCCTGCTACAACATTCATTTACTGACAAAACAACTTATTATTTTTAGCGTGGGTATGAGTATGTGATAATTAGCCCTGATGGAACATGTGTGAAGAAAGCTTTAGTATATTATGACAAAGACTGTGTTGAACACTTTCTAAACCAAATGATGGGAGAGAAGGAAATTTTAGGATGAAAGTTATTAATTAGTAAACTAACAACTGTAGGATTTTTTTTTCGAATAAATATAATGATTCAATAAACTATCGATTCATTTCAAACTGAAACAAAATCTTCATTATTAAATTTTTTAAACATGAATTCAACTCCTATAAAAAAGCAGTTACTTTCATAGCTTAGACAATCGTAATTTTTTTTTAATAACATTTCTTTTATGAAAGTTTTCTCTTATTTTTCAAGTCAAATATTTGTTTTTTCTTTTCACAGTTAGAAATAAAGTGAGATTCATTTTCAATTAACAAAAAAAATGTTTATTGAAATAACATATCAAAAATTTACACAACTTTTATAGTTGAACATATTGTTTTCAAAATATTTTTCATAGAGTTGACTATCAAAGCATTTAAAAAATGTCTTTCAATCCTCCAAGTTACCTGTGAATTACACCTCTGGGGGTGCCTAGTCTGGTGAAAGTCTCGTCACCAGATCAAGGTTCTAAATTATGAGACCAACTGGAGTAGCCCTGCCATAACGTATGGATGAGCGATGCAGCGAGGAAATACAGTAAATATCCCAGCATCTCACATCCGTCCAGCATGACTTCGCTACACTGCGCAGTGCTGAACCTCATCAAAAATCAATTAGCAACCAGCCAACTAAGAAAAAGCAATTCAAGCAACAAGACTCACTGAAGCCACGTCGGCCTATAGATTTAACACACACATCTTCACCAAGCGGAGAGCAGGCGAATCCTCGCCTCGTTTCCAGGTATCAACTCGTTAAGCTAGGCAAAAGCCTGGCAGGTAGAGGCCTTTCAGCGGTCTAATAATAATAAAAACACATGCAGGGGTGGGATAGTTGCGAATTGGATATATATTTATACCCAACGCGCATTTAAACATTTTACAAGCAGTAGATCCGAACTCTTGTTTCAAACAAAATAAGAAATGTGACTTGGCGCCACCTACAACATAACTACTTTTTCTGTCAGTACTGTTTAAAAAACTATTTTTACTTTTATTTCAATTCATATGAAGTTTTCTAACAAATATCTGACTACCTAACGTAAAGAAAATAAATGCCAACTTCAAAAAGTTTTATTCTTACGCTAAATAAATTGGAGCTTGAAAAAGCACTGCAAAGTTGTATTAGTAGTAGATTTTTCATGGTTCTTTTATTTTTTTGTTTTCTTGTTTCCTTCAAAGACGTTTAACAAAAATAGCAACAACATTAGGCATTGAAAAATGTCTTTTATAAAAGTTTAAGAACGAAAATTTCACAATGTGTTAGAGGTAGTTTGTTATTTTATCCAATTTCTCGTATTACAAAAAATGAATATCACTGTTCTTGGTATTTTTAAAGACATTTATTTTACGATACAAATAAATAGCAACTTTCAGAGTTTCACTACTTTCTCCTTTCTGGATTTAAATTTGAGAAATTATTCACGGTGAAAAATGATGGTTATGCTTTTAAAGCTGCACTAAGTCTTTCTTTTGTCTCATTCATAATCTTCAAAAACTAAAATAAGATTATTTAAAGTAAGTATGAAAAAGAAATATTTGTAATGTAAGACACATTAGTGCTGTCTTTGTGTGTAATCAACTAGTTATATTTTTTTTAAAGGTAATTAAAATATTGCTATAAAAATACATGTAATAATGTATATATTTATCTAGGTAAATATTAGAGTTTCATATCAACTTTAGCTTTAGTGCAAGGTTTCTTTATTTATGGTTACTTGTTAACGCGTAAACAGAATAAAGGATTTAATCAAATAATTAATTTATTGAGGATGTTTTATCTCTTTTAGAAGCATTTTTAACCCATTACCTATATTGTTAGATTCCCCTCCCGAAGATTAATAAGAATAATAAGAATTTAATCATTTGCGAACCTAAGTTGTCTGAATTCAAAAGAAAACCGAACTATGGAATTTCAAAATGACGGATGGAAATTTCCATTATGGAATGTAACATAAAAATGTAACATAAAAACAGTGCACAGTAAAATACATTAAAAACAGTTATACTTACATACAGTAATACCTGCTAAGACGGATTGCAGAGTACAGAAAAAAATATGTTTTATACACGTTTCCGTTTAAATAGGTAAGCCATCCCTGGAAACGTCCCGTAATAAGTTTGGCGAAAAAAAATACGTAAAATAAAATAAATAAATAAATAAATAAAAAATCACTGTTGAAACAAATTTTGGATTTTCGGATGACAAATTTTATTTTACTAAGGGGACCCCTGCGAGCTACGTTCGCCAACCCCCGTTCTGACACCGCAAACTTTAAAAGCACTCTGATTTGATCAACTCTAAAACGATTATGGAATATTGAATTATAATTAAACGACCAGTGGCGATCTGCTGTAATCTGGTTTCAATTCATTTTCCTTTGACTGAAGGATTTTAAGGCCGAATCAACTGCTGTCGAAACAGCTAAAAACTGTTTTCGGGATTGATTAAATAGGATAAATTAAGCATTTGAAAATCAACTTGTGTAAAATGGTTAATTTAACAATGTCGCTGCATCGGGAAATTTTATAACGATACTATAGAAAATTAGGTACTTCTCCATTATCCCGTAGACTACTTTCTATAAAAGAAAAGAACTGTTGCCAAAATAAAGGATTTAACGCTATAAATGCATGACCATGGCGTAGCATTCAATTGACATCAGATGTGTTACAGGTGTTAGTTATGTCATCGAGAGTGAATTTTTAATTCGACGTTTATCTGTATTTTTAATGATATTTTAATAATCTATTAGTTATTTCACTAATTTAAACGTAATTATTAAACTTAAAAATATAGTTTTTAATTAAAGGGAAACATTATTATTTACGCTGTTTTAAAATTTGCAAAAATTTGTAATTTGTAATATGAAATAATTGAAATTTGAGTAGCTAAATTTCATCTTTCGTTAAGAAATGTTATTTTTCACAAAAATATAAATTTCACAAAAATATAAATTTCACAAAAAATGATAAATTTTACAAAAATAACCTATTTTTCACAAAATGGACCCCAAGAAAAAAAATCTGCATCGACCCCTGAAGAGATAGATAAATAATGTAAATTGAAAATTTTTCATAAGAAGTTAGATAATTCGAATTGTGTATTTTCTTCTTTATGGAGACAGAAAATTTCAAAATTAAAATTTTTATACTGTATACAGAAATAAACCATGTTACCACCTTTCATGGACATCTGGTATTTTTACTTAAATTGAGTTTAAAAATATGATATTCCATCTATCATTAAAAAAGGGGTCCCAAACGTGGTCAAATGCCTTAAATTACAGTACTTGGTGATCCTGAAGTTTTTATCATTTTCCCTACTGAATTCGATGTGAAAATGAATCAACTCCTTGTATTTCATGATTCGAAACAATAAATACAATTCCTAGACAAGGGGGGGGGGGGGTGCCACTGTGAACCATGGATTGGGAATGCTTTTCCTTGTGGGGTGCAGTTTGGCACCTTGAAGTAATTGTGGCATCCGTTCCCCCTGGGGCACCTTGAAGTAGGAGTACCATTATTTTTCTCGAGGGTGTCACCCTTTCACACCTGAGGCACCCTGAATTAGGGGTGCCATCCTTTCACCCTAGTTAAAGGTGCCATTCTGGCTCCCCTAGAGGTGTCACCAGTGAGACAAGCATTTCACCCCTAGAGGGTGCCATGTGTCACCTGTAGTTTTAACAGTGTACTGATATCCAAAATCCCCGTCTGGCTATACCACTATGTCCAAAAGAAGTTTCAGTACCTGAAGAAGGAATTCACTGGCACCAAAAAAGCCAAAAAGACGTAGTTAAGTGTACAATATGTTCAAATATTCATAAAAATTTAACTGATTGCCGTAGTGGTATACAGTTTACACCATAAAACTTGTCAAATAGTCGGAACTTTTGCGACTAAAAATAGATCAAAGCAAATTCAAACAATTTTTAGTTAAAAAAATTTTGATACTTTGACAAGTCTTATCATACAAACCACGCTGCAATACTACAATTTGTTAATTTTCTAAAAAGTTTTGAAATGTGCACGAACGTGGAGACACACTGTATATTTACAGTGCATAGGTTTGATTATGTGACACACATTACAAAATTATATGATGAAATATAGTAAACAAAAATCATTAATAATATTTAACCACAATTAATTGTAAATATTGAACTCAACTTAATACCAGAGGTCAGAAAAAGTTTTATTTTTATTTTATGTTTCACGTATTTGTAAAAATGTTTATTAGATGAGGTAAAGATGAAAGTGGAAAAGAAACAAAAAATATTTTTCATATTTTTAATTCATTAACTAAATTAATCAACATTTTATATTAATAAAATTTCAATAAACGGAATATGCCTTTTCAAAGTTTCTCGCATATTTTTATTCTTCCGGTGAAATTTTTCATGCTTTGCCCGCAGCACCACATTTTATGTTTCCATTTCATTTAAAATGCATTAGTTTTAATTAATTCTTGGAAATATTTTTTTTCTTTCTTAAATTATTCAATGTTAAAACACTTGCGTTGTGTTTTATTTTGTAATTTCAATTTTATTTAAAATGTGAAAGTTTTAATTTAAAACTCTAATAATTTAGTTTTATTCTGGAACCAAAAGTAATAAAGTGTAAAAAGTAAAAATGTGTATGTATTCCATGAAACATGTACCAATGTTTTAGCATACGTTCGTTTTCGTTGTAGCATACTGCGTTCAAGCTCCGCTCCCGCATTATATAATTAAATTATTCAACATATTATCAATTAAAAATATAGAAAATTCCATACAGTAAACGTCAAATTCACCTTCTTTAACTTGAAATAAAACAACGCAAATACATTGATATAATTTATTTGTTACTGTAATAGGTGCAAATACTAAAAACACAGTTTTAAAACATTAAAGCTATTTATGATGTAAAATCAGATATCAAAATTCGTAAGCGCTTTCGGCTAAACATTAGCCATCATCACAGGATAAAACTAGTCGAAAATCACAGTTCTGAAAAAGTGCACTGTATAGGTGGAAAACGGGCAAAGCCAACAAACTATGAAATGGAGGGAGTAAAGGAAGATGAGACGATACCATTAAAAGCTGAGGGGGGGGGGGGGAGTTAGTCAAAACCAAAAACAACAGTGATACTAAGCAAACTATACCAAATATGCGGGATCTGATTACATCATTACATGTATTATCGCCTCTTTTCAAAATTTCCAGGGGCTCTCTGATTATGCAATTGTTATATTGTGAACCATGTGCAATTATTTTAGCATTATTGAAATATACATCAATGTCCTTAACTTGATTTAACCTGGATAGAGCAGTGAATAATTTACCTTTTTTGTGTGAGCTGCATGCTCTTTGATCCTTTCTTTTAATTTGCGAGTTGTCATGCCTACGTATGAATATGTTTTAGAACTGCCATTAACTTTAAAGGGGGTGATATAAACGCCAGATTTATCTCCGCTATCAATGGGAAGTACCAGATATTTTAACTTTATTGGGTGCTTTGCAATGAGAGTTACATTATATTTATTTACATTATATTACAGTGGTGGACATAATTATAAGACACCTACCTAATTTGACATACAGTGAAAGAAAATATTCAGAGCTTAAAAATGCTTTATCAAATACGACAAAAACATAAATTTATTCTGTTATCACACGTATGATATTTTTATAGAGTTTAATAAAAAAAATTAAAAATACCATGGACAAAATTATAAGACATCCTAACATTTTAATTAAAATACCTGATTTTTTCCGAAGTATGCAAATTTTCTGCACGCTGTTATGATATCAGCAGTTAACTAAAGCAGACCATAACCGACTTCACGCATTTACAAACATGCTACGAGGTACAGAATGTTCCAGCACATTTTATAGCATTCTTTATGTCTTCAACACATGTAAACTGCCTGCCATTTCGGTAAACCTCACGAGGTAAGATCCCCCACAAATTTTTGACGGGATTTAAGTCTGGGGAGCGAGAAGACCATGGAAGAACATTGATACTTTGCTCTGAAAGCCACTTTTTTGTTATGTGTGATGTATTAAGCGACGCGCTATCGTGCTAGAAAGTGTAGTTTTGCCCCAAAGAAGTTCACCGTATATGACTAGTTGATTTTTAAGAAGATTCTTATACCTTTCGGAATTCATTCTTGAATGCACAAAAACGATATCGGTTTTTCCTTCATCCAAAAAAACCAGCCCAAACCATTACTGAGCGTCCACCCATTTGGCAGCTCATTTGTACATCAGGAGACTTCCGTAAGTCATGCCAATAATAGTGAAACCGGTCAGGACCATCCAGGTTAAACTTTTTTTCATCAGAAAATAACACAGAGTACCATTTGGAGATCCAGGCCATAGTTTGTTTAGCGAAGTTTAAACGGTCCATTTTGTGCCGCCTTAGA
The DNA here is from genome assembly GCA_963931845.1 of Maratus michaelseni. NCBI lineage: Eukaryota > Metazoa > Arthropoda > Arachnida > Araneae > Salticidae > Maratus > Maratus michaelseni. The sequence goes on along the minus strand of OZ007590.1, from coordinate 72,675,841 downwards.
AGTGGTGGTTTTTTCTTCAAATATTTAAATTTCACATAGGAAGCATTATGCAACACCCTGCGAATAGTTCTCCTTGAACAATTCAGTTTCGAAGCATTTTTAATGCCTACATTGGTCATCTTATTCTGTGTAGCGAGCGAAAGTACATGGTGTCTGTCTCTCGAGGACAAGCAAGGAGTACGTTCAGATCTTTTAATCACCGATCCATTACTTCCACTTTTCAAAACATTTCAAATTGCACATCTAGAGTGTTTAATAACTTTTGAAATACTATTAACTGAAGCACCAGTTCCATTTAATCTCCAAATTTCGCGAATTTCACTTTCTTTTAATTATGTACCTCGTGGCATGTTTGTAAATGCGTGAAGTCGGTTATCGTCTGCTTTAGTTAACTGCTGACATCATAACAGCGTGCAGAAAATTTGCATATTTCGAAAAAAAGCAGGTGTTTTAATTAAAATGTTAGGGTGTCTTATAATTTTGTCCATGGTATTTTTAATTTTTTTTATTAAACTCTATAAAAATATCATTTCTCTAAAACAATTACGTGTGATAACAGAATAAATTTATGCTTTTGTCGTATTTAATAAAGCAATTTTAAGCTCTGAATCTTTTCTTTCACTTTATATCAAATTAGATAGGTGTCTTATAATTATGCCCACCACTGTATCCATGTTTTTTGCCAAATTGTAGAAATTCAGCACATTCTTTATAAATCGCATTCCAGGGGACTTACGCAGTCAAAAACCTTCTAAACATCAAAAGCTACCAAAAAGTTTAATGCTTTTTAATTTGAAAACCATTAGACTCACTTGTACAAAACTTTAAAGAATATAAAAAACAAATCCGTTCTTTTAAATATTGCTTTTTAACAGGATTGTAGTGGAAGGTATACACCGTATAGGATCTGGATTTTTTAAAGAAGCTCCGTACATCCTCTGTTCTTTAAATAAAGTTGGTGTACACTCCCTAGAGTACACTGTAAAAAAGGCAGATGCTTCTTTATCTAGGAAAATTTAATATAACCATGAATAAAAATATACTAGAACCTCTTCCGAGTTACTCCCGATTCCTAAAAGCATTCTTTATCATTAGAAACCTCAGAAACCAATATATTTTCGAGATTTAAAGAAGCATTTATAAAAGCAAAGTTTATTTTGCTGCCATTGATTTTCGAAAACGTTTCCGAGTAGTTTTTACAGTGCATTAATCAGTTTTCTCAACCTGGACAACCGGTTTTTAGGAGTCTAAAGTTTCTCAAGTAAACATTTTCAAGTTCAACAAACATGTTTTATAGGCAATTATGATAAATTAACAACATTAACATTAACATTATTTTGTTACTCTTGCATGTATAAATTCAATTACACAGCTAAAAATGCGTAGTTGAAAATTGATAACATCCTAAAGCCAATATCCCGGTTTGATAAAACTGATTACTATACTTTAAAACTATTCGGAACTACGTTTCCGAAAATCAATAGCAGCAAAAGAAACTTTGTTTTGTATAAATGCTTATTTGAATCTCAAAACACTATTAATTTCCGGCCTAACTAAATATTAAAAACGTTTTCAGAAATAGTGAGTAACTCGGAAAAGTATATTATTGTATATTTTCGCTGATTAAGAAACGTTTATCATTTTTTACAGCTGAGTTGTTTTTTTTTTCGACTACACCACTGTTTTTACTAAATTAAGCAAAGTTATTATTTATCACAGTTGTGTGGGATAATTTATTTTAATAGTTAAACAAATAATGTCTAATTAAAAGGAACTATCTAAAAAAAAACTTGTATTCTTTCAATAACAATTATGTAAATATATCATGAAAGTTGGAAATACAGAAATCTTTTAAAATCATAATTAAGCATGTTTTAATATATATATTTATCGAAAGATCAAAATAATAGATTATTTTATGTACATTCATTTGCTGCACAGGATGTTAAAATTTCAAGAATATCTGGTTAGTCATTCCGACGATATAACGCGTGAAAGCTGCAAAACAACCGTTTTGAATAAAATGGCTTTGCAAATGAACATTTTTGAAGATGTATACTATGGCAATACTTGAAATTCTTTTTGCAATAACTTTTATTCTAAAAACAATTTCCAATGAGATTCTGTTTAAAAAATTATATATTATACCTAAATTCTAATTTGTGTGATTAAAAAGAACTTCTGTGTTTAGGTCGTTTAAAATATATCTGAACCCTTAACGTCCCTTTACACGTAAGTTTACCATTTAACCCTTAACAGCTGTTAGTGGTTTCAGAGACCGCTGTTTTCTTTTTCTTCAATTTTCACAGTTTAAATTGTAATTTTAAGTTTAACTATAGACACTAGTGAAATTTTGTTTCATTTGTAGCTCTAGTACTATCGCTAGAGATTTCTGAACTAGTAAATTTTAATTATAATAGCCGATAGTACGTTTAGTACAGAAACAGTATCCTATGAGTTAATCGAGCCTTTTATTCATCTTTCGATCAAACGGCCTCAAGGACCTCTCACAGTATCCATGCGAAAATTTTTGTTCAGCTGTTAAGGGTTAACCAAAAAGTCAACCCATAACAACTGTGAAAAATATTGTCACATACTTACTGTGGGTGGTCTCTAAGACCGCTTGATTGAAGATTAACTTACAGGATACTATTTATATACTAAAATTTATGTACAGGACTATTTATTTTAAGCACTGCTTGTAGGTCATCACAGTCGTATGGGCTAATTTATGGGCTTTATTTGCTTTATAATTTCACCTTTTCAGAAGTCTCTAGCGATACTGTTGGAGCTCCAAACGAAACAAAATTGCTGTAGTTTCTATAGTTAAACTAAAAGTTAAAAATTTAACTGAGAAGATTGAAAAACCAGCGGTCTATGAGACCGCTAACAGCAGTTAAGGGTTAAATTTATTCACAAATGGGTCATTTTCTCTATAACTATATACATAAAAATGAATTCCACTTAAAGACAACTTTAAAAACTCAGTACAAATAAGGCTTAATCGTTGATTGTACTTTCATTACAACATTAATGCAAAAAGTATAAGTGAGAGAGATAATAATATAATAATTCAAGTGGGTCCTGCTGGCCATAGCCTAAAACCTATACAGAAAAATGGTTCAATTATCTGCATAACTTCATACACTTTTCGATGATACAATAGTGAAACTGGAACAAAAATTGCGATCACAGCGCCACCTTTCGTCGAAATATCCAAATTCAAGCGGACCTGCTGGCCATAACCAAAAACATAGAAAAAAATTTGGTTCAATTATCTGCATAACTCCATACACTTTTTGATGATACAATAGTGAAAATGGAATAAAAATCACGATTGCAGCGACCCCTTTCGTCAAAATATCCCCAAATTCAAGTAGGACCTGCTGACCATATCCAAAAACATAGAAAAAAAAATTGTTCAATTTGAAGCATAATTTCATACACTTTTCGATGATACAATGAGGACGGACAGACGGACAGACAAACATTTTGTAAAAACATGTTTCTCGGAATCTCTGACCCCTAAAACGTATAAATCTGTCGAAAACCGGAAATCGAAAAAAAATTCGATTACAATACTTTCTTCCTATTATAGACAGAAGAAAGTAAAAATATAAGAGACAGGGTAGCTTTTTGATGATTCCACTGTTCACAAGTGGAATATTGAGGTATTATGACTGTTGCCAGATGTTACAATTATTATTTTCATTTTTTGACAGATGAATGACAGCAAAACCAAAAGACATATTTTACTATTTTGTCGGAAAAATACATACCATGAAAAATCTTTACTTTTTCACTTTTTAGTGTTATATGATAGTTTTTAATAATTTAAGCAACAAATTTATCGCAACTATATTTGGATGGTCAACTTTTAAGAAACATTTTTGTGATAAGGTGGAGGCAGGGATACACAGGGGAATGATATTTATCACATTAGCAAATTTATTTAAGTGGCTAACATTTATAAATAATATGTTTTATCCCGTTATACAAACATAAAAACATGAGATTAACGTATTCTAGCATTCTGTTTCATTTTTATACAAGTTTATTCATTATTTTTGAATTGGAAACAGGAATTTCACTGTTTAGAGAAAATGATCCACATATGAGTAACATGGAACCAAAAATCATGGGTTTGCTCATGGGCATTTGGAACGACTGTGCATCAGTTTGGAGATTTCTGATTTTCAATTTTGTATTAAAAAGAAAACATGGATTACTTTCTTTCTTTTTCCATAGCAATGCAGCCGAAATTAACCGAATTTTAACAAAAGCCTCGTCTTCATAATTTTAAATGGAAATCGACCATCTTACGGTTTTGAAATAGTGTATAAGAATAAATAAAATGAGATATGCGTTCATGTAACAGACTATTACACATTCATAAGCCAAAATAACACAATTACACAACATGACCAAACGACCCATGTACATGACCAACAGAATTTTAAGCATTTTGTTTACATTTTTCCCGGCATATAGAAATAATTTATTGTTCCATTTTAAACTCTGAACGAATGTTCACAAAAAATATTCTCCGAAAGATTTGCAGAGAGCAACTAAGTTTGATTTCTTTCACATCTAAACTAAATATATCACAGAAAATATTTGAGACGTCGCCTTTTATTTTCGGAATGCATTTCCAAGCCTTTAAAACATGTAAACAGAAAAATAGGCAAGGCATTTTTAGGAAAAGAATTAAGTTCATTTCCGTCTAAATTAATTTATGCTAACGCAATTTTCGCAGAAGGCATATTTAGAAAATTGTTCAAATGTTTTGAAAGACTAATTTAAGATTTTTAAAGCATATAAAAATGTTACTGTCAGGGTATTTTCAAATCTAAGTATACGTTTTCTTTTTGTTTTTTTATGCAGGTAAAATCTAAATCTCCATGCTGTTTATTTATTTGTTGTCTAATTTATTAATTTATTCGACACACACACACATATATATATATGTAGCATTTTGACGAGGTTGAGATATTACGATGAATACTATTCGATGAAAAGAGGGCAGTCCTACAACGATATAGCAAGTTGCAGTCGAATTTAGCGACTATGGCGAAGTAGTAAGGCAATGAAATGAGATCACAGAATTTCTCCAGTAAATCCAGCCAATCTCCAGACAAATAATTTTATTAGAAGACGAACAACACAGAAACGATTCCCAAAGGTCTAAAACTTATAGCCCTCGGGCTAACGTTGCTTCACTTCATTGAATTAAGATGTTACTGGGCCAGTTGAATATTCTACGGTCATAACAATACCAGACACATATTTGTTTAGCTTCCGAAAACGTCAAAAAAATCTGTCGTTCCGACCGGTGCAGGCGAGTTTTGATCTCTCCGCGGAAACATACACAGAATTACGTCACGAGCGCTCAACCCAATGAGTGAGAAGCTAGCTCCAGCCCAACGAATGAGGCTAGAGGGCGAGGCTAAAACATTTAGAAGTTAAAATCCCAAGCGCGTGAAAGAATCAGAGCAATAATAATAATAATAATAAAAAGAAAATGGCTTTTAAAAACATTCGAAATGAGAACGCGTCTCAGAATTTTATAGATTGGGGAACGGATAAAAGTTACGAATGATCTTAAATTTTAGATTAAGATTTGGAATAAAATAATTATTAATATACGGATATTTACTTTTAAAAGGACTTTAAATAGGAATAGATATTATTAAGAATTAAGGAAATACTGACTATGACAGAAGTTAGATTAATTTTAAAATATTAATGCGAATAAAATGGAAGGATACGAAGGAAATAAATTTTTTATATAACATATATATATATATATATATACTTATCCACGTCTTAAAATACTTTTTCTTTAATTTCCCTACCACAATTCCACTGTTTTATGCCTGGTGTTTTAACGTTTCAAAATTCCATCCCATTTTAGAGTATTCTTTACTTCATAAGCCTCGTTTTTTTTTAAACAGGGAATGCGTTCCAGGTTTTTTCGGTCCAAATTCAACCTTATATTACATCATTTGTTCCTATACGCCATCATAAAATACAGTCACGAGAGGTGTTTGGCTTATGCCAGCTACAACAATGCCGTTTTTGCGTGTTTGTGCATTCTTACGCACTCACTGTTAAAGGCAGATGTATGCCCTCAAAGAAAGAAGATTTTTGCTGTTTTCCCCTGCTATTCACATCTATGTAGTCATCACTGAACTCTGAATTTTTTTTTATGTTAGTTATGCAGATACGTTTTAATCAGTTAATATTATGGAAACTCGTAACATGTATATTTAGTTTTAGATTTAACATTTCATTAAATTACTAATGTAGTGAAAGTATTTGCAGGACTTTAATATTCTGAAGTGAAACATTTTTTGACTGATAGCTTCCCGTCAAGTTTGTAAGATGCTACTGAATGGAACTAAATATGTGAACTGAACTACATTTTTATTATTGACTATGGGAAACTTACTTTGGATAAAATATTTGCTTTTTGACTCTTCTCACGACTTCAGTTTGTATATGCTGAGACTGCAAAATTCTTATTACTTAGTCAACTTTAATCAAAATGCGAATTTCTTTATACTGCGACTGTAACTTACAAACAACGATCAGAAATCTTCAACTACGGTGAAACTGCTTTCTTCAAGAAAACGCCACAGATCAAAAAATAGTACTATAATAGTGCTTATATGTATATAATATACATATAAGCACTGAAATGTCACATATATGTATATTATATACATTTGTAGTAGACTAGGAACTCTCTTATAAAATTATTGTAGTTTTGTAAAAAGGAACGTGTTGTCAACATTAACATGTGTGCGCAACAGTGACATCTGTACTTTATTTTACTCTAATTTTCCAACGTGTATTCGCAGTTGCCGAAATTTGAGGTTATTGTTTTTTGCTGTAAGTTTATGCAAATTTAGCTTCGCTGGTCGATCTGCCAGGTATAGAAGGTGAAGTGAAAGACTGTATCGTCGGATTTGGTCGAGTCCTGCCTCTCCATTAATCAAGGCCTGAGTCGAAGCAGTAACGTTGTGATTTCATTACGTGTTAGGTGGAATCAATTCTTGCTGAGTGACAGTTCGCCGATTGGATAAGATAACTTCAATTTATAGTTTGAAAAAAAGTTCTTCGGCAGCCACGAGTTGCTAAATTTAGAAGAATTTAGATTGTACTGAAACTTTCCAATTAACTTTTGCATTACAGCTAAAGCAGTACATGAGTTTAGAATTCGATAGTGACGAACTGCCAGTGATCGTAAATGAACGTTTATTTGAACCTTTTTGACATTTAGTAGTGTTCTAGTTATTTTCAGGGAAAGTTGAGTCAGTGACTGATCTTTGTTAATTGCTGCATGGCATACACTAAATTCGTCAAGTGACTCTTCACACTCCTTGCCCGCTAAGCTTAAATAAAGTTATTTTAACTTAAAATACTAAATAATGACTGAACTACAAGGTTGCGGTCTTGATGGGTACGCTACACATTTGCTATAACAATTAAATGTAAAATATTTTTATATGCTATCATTTATAGAGATTTGGTCTTTTTTGTTATATGATACTTGTAAGTTTATTTTTGAATTTAAAGTATATTTTACGTATTAAGATCGGATGTTCAGATTTTGCTTCTTGTTTTTATTTGAAAGGTTACAGTACAAAAAATAAAATAAAATAAAATAAAAAGAAAACTGCCCAGTTAAACTGAGGGCATTGAGCTCACAGGCTATTCACACTAATTGTATATTATACTCGTATTTCAAAGAATTGGAAATAAGCCCCTTGAAAAATAAAGAAATCGACAATATATTAAGGGGGTTATCCCCCCGTTACCCTCTCATAGTTAACTAATGAACCCCTTAAACTAATCAGGGAAGCCTCTTATTACAATGAATATATATATACAAAATTTGAAGAAAATCGGATAATGCTGCTTGAAAAACCCATTTATATAAATTAAGGGGGGATTGGCCCCCTGTCCCCCCCTTTATACTTAACCAATCAATCCCGAAAACTAATCAGGGAAGCGTCTTAACCCAATGAACTTATAAACAAATTTTGAAGCAAATGAGATAATTCTGCATGAAAAACCCATTTATATAAATTAAGGGGGGATTACCCCCCCCGTTCCCTCCCTTTATACTTAACCAATCAATCCCGAAAACTAATCAGGGAAGCTTCTTAACACAGTGAACCTATAAACAAAATTTGAAGGAAAACGGAATAATTCTGCAGGAAAAACCCATTTATATAAATTAAGGGGGGATTAGCCCCCCCGTCCCCCCCTTTATACTTAACCAATCAATCCCAACAAAAACTAATCAGGGAAGCCTCTTATTACAATGAATATATATATACAAAATTTGAAGAAAATCGGATAATGCTGCATGAAAAACCCATTTATCTAAATTAAGTGGGATTAGCCCCCCCCCCCCCTTCCCCCTTTATACTTAACCAATGAACCCCCAAAACTATTCAGAGAAGCGCATTATCACAATGAACCTATATACAAAATTTGAAGAAAATCGGATAATTCTGCTTGAAAAACCCATTTATATAAATTAAGGGGGGATTGGACCCCGTCCCCCCCCTTTATACTTAACCAATCAATCCCGAAAACGAATCAGGGAAGCGTCTTAACCCAATGAACCTATAAACAAATTTTGAAGCAAATGGGATAATTCTGTATGAAAAACCCATTTATATAAATTAAGGGGGGGGGTTTAGCACCCCCCGTCCCCCCCCCCCTTTATACTTAACCAATCAATCCCGAAAACTAATCAGGGATGCGTCTTAACCCAATGAACATATAAACAAATTTTGAAGTAAATGGGATAATTCTGCATGAAAAACCCATTTATATAAATTAAGGGGGGGGATTAGCCCCCCCGTTCCCCCATTTTATACTTAATCAGTCAATCCCGAAAACTAATCAGGGAAGCGTCTTAACCCAATGAACTTATAAACAAATTTTGAAGCAAATGAGATAATTCTGCATGAAAAACCCATTTATATAAATTAAGGGGGGGATTAGCCCCCCATTCCCCCCCCCCTTTATACTCAACCAATCAATCCCGAAAACTAATCAAGGAAGCGCCTTAACACAGTGAACCTATAAACAAAATTTGAAGGAAAAAGGAATAATTCTGCAGGGAAAACCCATTTATATAAATTAAGGGGGGGACTACCCCCCCCGTTCCACCCCCCTTTATACTTAACCAATCAATCCCAAAAACTAATCAGGGAAGCGCCTTAACGCAGTGAACCTATAAACAAAATTTGAAGGAAAACGGAATAATTCTGCATGAAAAACCCATTTATATAAATTAAAGGGGGGGATTAGCCCCCCATTCCCCCCTTTATACTTAACCAATCAATCCCGAAAACTAATCAGGGAAGCGCCTTAACACAGTGAACCTATAAACAAAATTTGAAGGAAAACGGAATAATTCTGTATTAGAACCCCATTTATATAAATTAGGGGGGGGGGGGATTAGCCCCCCCTGTTCCCCCCTTTATATTTAACCAATCAATCCCGAAAACTAATCAGGGAAGCGCCTTAACACAGTCAACCTACAAACAAAATTTGAAGGAAATCGGATATTTCTATGAAGAGTTATTGCGTTACGTACATACATACGTACATACATACATACATACATACATACATACATACATACATACAGAACCGGCGGGCACATAAGCTCTCAGGCTTTGATAGCCTGTGAGCTAATAAAAACTCATTTCTAAATGTAAATGTGCCAATAAACAACTGTCTGCCGGAAAACAACTTGTTAATAATTTTCTATACTCTTTTTAACACTTTCCAACCTAGTTGAAAAGTGTTTATGACTTCGGTTCGTCTGGCCGTCTGCCGTCTGGGTTGGGTTGGGTTGATTATTGACGGCCAATTATCTACACTTGGGATATAGGCCCGGGGGGAGTGCCCTTCGTGGGGGTCTTTCTAAGGGAACCTAACCCGTATTTACGCATGGATAAATCCACGGTTCGAAGAAAACCACGAAAACTCCGAACGATTAGGCCGACGGGCGCGATTGGGATCAAACCCAACACCTCCCGTCTACCAGCTTCGAGAGCAGAACCTCTCAGCCACTGGTGGGGCCGTCTGGCCGTCTGCCGTCTGTCCGTGCTATAACTCCCGTAAATATGCTCGGATTGTCTTGCAATTTTTATATGTTATTGTCGTTATCTATAGCATGTTCCTTATTTCAACTGAAGTGTGTAGCACTTATAGTTTTTTACAGGGACACTCAAAAGAATTCCGTTACATTACGGTCTATAGGGAAAAATCATTTGCGGTTTATTTTAATGATGTTACACAATTGCAAACACATTGTAATTGATATATATCACTAAGGTGTATTACAAGAAGCTTAATATGGAATAGGGTGTGGATAACACTTATAGTTAATTTACAGGGACAGTCAAAAGAATTCCGTTACATTACGTCTATGGACAAAAATCGTCTGCGGTTTATTTAAATAATGTTTCACTATTTTAAACGCATTGAAATTTATATATATCACCAAAGTGCATTACAAGAGGCTTACTACAGAATATTGTGTGTATAACAGTCATCGTTCATTTAAAGGGACACACAAAAGAATTCTCTACTGTCTGTTAACAATAATTCCTGGAAGTGCGTTTTCAGTTACTGAACGCGATTTTAAATTTAACTCACTTTTTGTTTATTACGTGGTGTGTATAAATTCTGTAGATCCTATACAGGGAAGCACAAAAGTTCGCGAACACATTTCCGTTTATTGACAGAAATTCCAGAAGGAGAATTTTAAGCTATACTACGCGTTTCTTAACTGAACTAAAATTTGGCATCCTATGTAGTATATATACAAATCTATAGATCCTATAAAGGGCTGAATAAAAGTATTCGGATATTTTTCCGAATATTGTATACGTTGGAAGTTCCTGAAATTATGTTTTTAAATGTGCTATGCGTTTTTCAAATTGTTTACTTAGATGTTATCTTTCAGCTTATTAAACGGTATGGTTTGTAAAATTATTTTGGAAGCGTTGGAAAGTGTTACATAATCTATGCTTGGCGCATGATTTTTCGTTCTTGTTAATTTTCTTGAGTGACTTTTTACATACTTCGTTTTGTTTGAACTTTCAAACTTAAAATACGAATAATTTTAACACTTTTCAACAAAGTTGAAAAGTGTTTATAATATCAGTTTGTCTGTCCGTGCGTAACTATACTCGCGTAAATATACTCGGATTGACATGCAATTGATATGTTATTGAGGTTATGCACGTTCGGTATTAAAAATGAAGTGTGTAGCACTAATAGTTCGTTTACTGGCACACACAAAAGAATACCGGTACATTACAGTCTATGGGGAAAAACCGTTTGCAGTGTATTTTTATTACGTTACATTACTTCAAACATATTTAAATTGACATGTCAATTAACCCTGAATTGTGGTTCAACCTTTCACCATTAAATTAGATTAGAAAAAACCATGAATTGTGGTTCAACCTTTAACCATAAAATTGGTTTAGAAAAAAACCTGAATCATGGTTCAACCTTTCACCATAGAATTAGTTCAACATTTCACCAGTATAGTGGTATTTTCAAAAGCACCATAAAAATGGTGAAACTTATCACCAAGATCTTGGTTGCAGCTAAATTTCAGCTACTTTTCACCAGTTTTTTGGTGAAACGTCGAACTTTATTTTTAACAGTGCATATATCACTGAGGTTTACTACAAAATGCTTACTGTAGAATGCGGTATGCATAGCATTCATCGTTCATTTACAGGGACACTCAAAATAATTCGCTTATACAGGTTCCGCTTATGTCTATGAACAATAATTGCTGGAAGTCCGTTTTTCAGATGTGGCACACGATTTTAAATTTAATTAAGTTTTTGCATATCACTATATGCCTACTTTAGAATATGTTGTGCATAGTATTCATCGTTCATTTGCAAGGACACTCAAAAGAATTCGATTACAGGACTACATATGAACAATAACTGCTGGAAGCGCGTTTTCTCTTGTGGTACGTGTTCGTAAATGTAACTTTTTTTTTCATATTATTTGGTGTGTATAAATTCTATAAATCATATACAGGGCTGCACAAAAGATCTCGAGTACACTTCCGTTTATAGACGGAAATTACTGAAGGGTAATTTCCAACAGTTCTATGCGTTTCCTAACTGAACTAAAGTTTAGCATACTTAACCGCCTATTCCAGATTCTCATGAATCCATACGAGGTCACTAACAGAGAGGGACTTCAGTTGAAACTGATCTATTTTATGTAACTGTTCATCGCAACATTTTTCAATGCCTTTTCTTTTTTAATATCATGGCACTGCCGTTTAAGGATGCAATTGTTATTTTAATTAATGAAGTAATTAATAAATCAGTAAAACATATTGAAAAATATATGTATATGTCGAATTAAAAACCACTTGATGCCATAACAAACACGTGTAATGCGACTGACGTCAAGTGAATGTGACGCCACGATCATACATTTTTGGAGTTAAGTTTGGCGATAGTTTTTTGTTATGAAAAGTGGTAGACGGGATAATGGAGAAGTACCCTAAATTTTTACACAGTATGTGATAAATTCTGTAAATCATGTACAGGGTTGCACAAATGAATTCGAGTACATTTCCGGTTATTAACGGAAATTGTTGAAAGGGAATTTTTCATTCTGGTATGCGTTTCTTAACTGCACAAAAAATTTGCCTACTCTGCAGTATATATACAAAGCTATAGATCATATTCAGGGCTGCACAAAATAATAAGGATATTGTTCCTACTTTAGATGGTAACTGCTGAAATTGGGTTTTCAAATGTGTTATATGTCTTTCAAACATCATCTTTCACTTTATTAAATGGTGAAGTTTTGTTACAGTATTCTGAATGTGTTGGAAAGTGTTTTATAATCTATGTTTGACTTATTGTTTTATGTATATTTTAAAACGGCATTAGAATTAAATTAATGTCATACTTTAAAGAAAATGGAATATTTTTATATAGAAATTTAAACATAATACCAAATAATATTTTTATATGATACTGCAATTTCATTTTTCACCAATACTGCAGGACATTATTTTAAAAATGTGTAAATTTTAAAAGTATAAGTTTTAGGCTCTATTATTTCTTTTAGGAGTATTTAAAAAATAAAAGCTTTGATTGCTACGTATTCTTTAAAAATAATAATTATGACCCATTTTAGAATATTTAACAAAAGTGTTTAAAGAAAAACAATAAAACTGTAAAGGTTTTTTTCTACAACTTGCAAAAAATATATAACAGCCAGCTCATTTTATTTTATCCCTTGTTCCTATTAATTCAATTAATATAAAACAAAATGTAAAAACAGATAACGCAAAGTTTTTACAACTCAGTCTGATAATTGAATTACAAATATTTCATCGTCGATTTAAATTTGAAATGCTTTTCATAAATCTTATTAAATATTTATTATATTTCAATGTTAGTCTCAGCAGATTTATATTAAAGACATATTTTGAAGTGAAAATATATATTAATAAAATTAAGTAATGGAGAAATTTTAATATAACTTGAAATAACAATATGGTATTAATTGAATCTTTTCAAATAGTACGAGTATTATAAAAGCTAAACATAACATACTTTTACTAATAAACATTGTAAAATATTACATAAATTTGTATTGATAGTATAAAAGATTCGTTTACTAAGAAAATTCAATGCTACCTCGCACTTCGGTACCAGAAAATTTTCCCATTTTTTCAGAAACGTTCCGGAGAAGAAGAAAAAAATAAAGAATTTATTAGCAAAAAAGTTCTCTCTTTTTCAGTACAAACTTTTTGGTCATTATCAGAAATGTGTAGGCCACTTTTGAACGCATTCCAAATTATAGTCTGCTATTTTTATCGCGCATACACCACTTCTAAATATCTTATAATTTAAATTTTTATAGCATCCAATAAATAAAAAAGCATTTTGAAATGAAATGTGTTTGAAAACTTCCTTTTATGGCTTTTTAAATAATTTTCAATCAGGATTTTTTTTATCTATCTCAACAACGTACATTGGTTTTCTATAATAATGTAAAGTAACTGACGGCAGGGTTACCGCAATCCACAATTGACAAAGCCTAGAAAAAATTTTAAAGGAAAAAAAAGCAGATTAACCAACCAACGCCCAGTGTCAACTAATGGTGACACGTTTTTGAAAGGATCTCTAGGCTTAGATTTTAAGTGAATGTGTACTGTGGCGCCTTTATTGGGATCTAGAAGAGTTTACCTATTCATAGAAAAAAGAACGATGTCTCTCGGATTTTCTGATATGAAACTATAACCTTCCAAAGTTTCGAATCTCTAGTTAATCTTCTTTTTGGAGAAAAAAATTTCAAAAAATCAGTGAATCTTTTTTTTTTTTTTTATGTAGAAGTTAACTAAATGTTGAACATAATTTGTAACATTGATATTTGTAACATTTCGAACGTTTGATTAATTTTTGTCGATGTGATAAGATCTTGAATTTGTGTGTCACTTATAGGTGACAGTTCAAATTATCAGCCCTATATATACTTTTTGATAAAATTTGTTTTTGATTACAGTTTTTTAATGAAAATAATAAAATATAACCTATTAATTTGAAATATATATCTATACTAATATTATAAAGGAGTAAAGATTGTTTGTTTGTTTGTTTGTTTGTTTGTAGGGGGTAATCTCTGGAACTACCGAACCGATTTCAAAAGTGATGGTGGCAAATTGATGATGACAAGCCCTGCTCCAACATAGGCTATATTTTATGTCGGTGCCACTAACCCCAGGGGGTGCAGGAGCAAAAAACGTTCTAAAATTGCGATTTTTTAGCTATCAAACTGGCTATCAAGCCCTGAGAGCTTGCCAGCCGGTTCTGTATGTATGTATGTACGTACGTAATGCGATAACTCTTCATAGAAATATCCGTTTTCCTTCAAATTTTGTTTATAGGTTCACTGTGTTAAGGCGCTTCCCTGATTAGTTTTCGGGATTGATTGGTTAAGTATAAAGGGGGGGGGAACAAGGGGCTAATTCCCCCCCTTAATTTATATAAATGGGTTTTTCATGCAGAATTATTCCGTTTTCCTTTAAATTTTGTTTATAGGTTCACTGTGTTAAGGCGTTTCCCTGATTAGTTTTCGGTATTGATTGGTTAAGTATAAAGGGGGGGGGGGAACGGGGGGATAATCCCCCCCCCTTAATTTATATAAATGGGTTTTTCATGCAGAATTATTCTATTTGCTTCAAAATTTGTTTATAGGTTCATTGGATTAAGACGCTTGCCTGATTAGTTTTCGGGATTGATTGATTAAGTATAAAGGGGGGGAACGGGGGGCTAATACCCCCCTTAATTTATATAAATGGGTTTTTCATGCAGAATTATCCCATTTCCTTCAAATTTTATTTATAGGTTCACTGTGTTAAGGCGCATCCCTGATTAGTTTTCGGGATTGATTGGTTAAGTATAAAGGTGGGAACGGAGGGCTAATACCCCCTTATTTTATATAAATGGATTTTTCATGCAGAATTATTCCGTTTTCCTTCAAATTTTGTTTATAGGTTCACTGTGTTAAGGCACTTCCCTGATTAGTTTTCGGGATTGATTGGTTAAGTATAAAGGGGGGGAACGGGGGGGCTAATCCCCCCCTTAATTTATATAAATGGGTTTTTCATGCAGAATTATCCCATTTGCTTCAAAATTTGTTTATAGGTTCATTGGGTTAAGACGCTTCCCTGATTAGTTTTCGGGATTGATTGGTTAAGTATAAAGGGGGGAACGGAGGGGGCTAATCCCGCCTTTATTTATATCATGCAGAATTATCCGATTTTCTTCAAATTTTGTATATATATTCCTTGTAATTAGAGATTTACCTGATTAGTTTAAGGGGTTCATTAGTTAACTATGGGTGGGGGGGTAACGGGGGATGACCCCCCCCCCTTAATATATTGTTTATTTCTTTATTTTTCGATGGGCTTATTTCAAATTCTTTGAAATAAGAGTATAATATACAATTAGTGTGAATAGCCTGTGAACTCAATGCCCTCAGTTTAACTGGGCAGTTTTATTTTTATTTTTTATACTGAAGGAGCTAGAAATTTGAAATTTGTCATTGTAGTTACTTATAAGATGTAAATGCTCTCTAAGAACAAAATAAAAAAAGAAATTGAAATTTAAAAGGTTGAAGTGAGCGAAAAGCGTTCTAAAAACAGTCTAAATTACAATTTCTATGAAATCTCTGGAACTACAGAACCGATTTCAAAAGTAATGGTGGCAAATTGATGGGGACAATCCCTACTCCAACATAGGCTATATTTTATGTCGGTGCCACTAACATCAATGGGGTGCAGGATCGAAAAATGTTCGAAAATTGCGACTTTTTATACTGAAGAGGCAAGAAATTTGAAATTTAGCATTGTAGTTACTTATAAGATGTAAATGCTCTCTAAGAATAAATTTTTAAAAAAATCGAAATTTAAATGGGTGAAATGAGCAAAAAGCGTTCTGAAGTCATTCTAAATTACAATTTCTATGGAATCTCTGGAACCACGGAACCGATTTCAAAAGTGATGGTGGCAAATTGGTGGTGACAATCCCTGCTCCAACAGCCTCTTTAATAAAAAACTATGCGTTGCTGACGACCGGGTTTTTCGCTAATTGTTGCACCAGATTAATCTCGGAAAATGAAACATTTGAAGTTACTGAAAAAAATGATAGCTCAAAAAGTATTTGTCAGAAAATTGTTAGACAAACTGCGTTTGAAAGGTAAAAAATTGTATTTTTCTTGATATAAATTTCAAATCTAATGATTATGCCGTTTTTCAAATATTGAATTTCAAAAATTACCAAATTTTCCAATGGAGTACCATAGCGAAACTTTCATGCGTAAAAAGATAATGATAAGGGCGACGTGTCCTGACGTGTATATTGGCTATAGCACAAGTCACAAATTATAGTAGCCTTATTATTCTGTTAAAATATAAAAGTTATTTATGAAATGTCAATATTTTGTTTGATTAAAGGTTCGTTAAAAGAAATTGACCAGCGTAGCGGGCGTAGCTTGCTAGTATATATATAATGGACGTTAGAGTGTTAAACAGAAGTTATTGCATTTTAGCGCTAAATTAAAATCTGTCGACGAAAAGACAGATTTTCATTTTACCTTGAACATAAAATTAATATCAAATTAGGTTAATTTGGTTAAAAGATGCGTTGCATCAGAATATACTCGGAATTTTTTTTTCGTATTAAGAAATAATTAGAAACGAAACAGGATACACACACGGAATAAATAAAAAAAATTAATTAATGTATCTATAAGAACATTCAAAATTTCATTACACTTCCGCAAAATTCGAAATTCAAAAATTAAGATATTCAAGCAGATGAATTCAAACCAAAAGTAAATTAAATTTAAATAAATTTAGCACTATTCTGAGTTACGCACGCTTAGTCCTTAATGAATATTTAATATAATAAGATTATTAAATAAGAAAGTTTCCGGTTGTGATTTCTTTTTTAAAAAAAAATAAGTTCACGAATGAGAAAAAAAAAACGAAAAAGGTAAATTAAATTAAGTCTTTGTTCTTTATAGAATTTCCATATAAATTAAACTCTTTCTTTCCAAATTAAGTAAGAGGAAATAAAATGAATTACAGAAAGGGTTTACTTTTTTTATATTTCTTAGCTTTGAAAGAAATGTTGAATTTCCAAAAAAAATAATTATTATTATATTAATCAAATGTTTTTTAATTTTTTTCACCTCAATCCTTTTAGTAGATTTTACGTTTCAAGATTGCATAACAAATGTGAGCATTTTAAAAATATAAAACTGTTTTAAAAATACCAGGCAATCCAAATCGAGCTTCCCCGGCTTAAGATGCCCGATACACTGCCCGATATACAGGGTGTAGGTGAAAATCGATTTTAATAGAAAACTATAGTAGATATTTTACATTTAGTATATTTTCATAGATTTCCCGCATCAACTACACCAAAAAATATACTTGATAGTTTCGTATGAGCTGCATTCCAGAGGTCAATCGCGAAACATTTCAATATTTATAGAACCTTTGTGATTCTGATTAAGTGATTAAGTGCGTTTACAATTAGTGTTTACAGAGAATAATGTAACAAAATTCTCTTGTGTATCCCTGTAAATGAACGATTAATTCTATGCACACCATTTTCTATACGATAAATGTTCCAAGATAATGTTTGAAGTAGTTTAACATTATCAAAATGGATAATCGTCGCGCACAATTCATTGCGGAACAATTCATCGCAGCGACAATTCGTCGCGGCGATAACTCATCTCAATTCGTCGTGGTGTCAATTCGTCGCGACGTCAATTCGTCGCAACAAAAATGTTTTTGAAGGCTATGATGATAAAATAAAGACAATTTAGTAAAAATGTTTAATGATAATTAGTTTTTTAGATATAGAGAATTATAACTAACAATTTACGTGCGATTATATCTAAAAAGCAAATTATCATTAAATAATTTTACTAAATTATGTTTATTTTATCATCATAGCCTTCAAAAACATTTTCGTTGCTACGAATTGACACCACGACGAATTGACGCTGCGATGAGTTGTCGCCGAGACGAACTATCGCTGCGACAAATGAAGCTGCGATTAATTGTGCGCGATGCACTGTGCGCGACGAATTGACGTGACACCATCAAAATGTACTTCAAACAATTATCATTCATAGGCAATAATGTATCCGAAATCTTATCCGTGTCGCTGTACATATTATAAATGCTACGTACTTTATTTTAAAGTATATATATTTCAACAACATTCATGATTTAACAAATTATGTGCTTCTCATTGTATACAAAAATACATTCTGTATATGTTTAATAATACACCATGGCATTGCGCATAGCTTTCCTTCATCACATATTATATTTAGTGAAATCAAATAAGTCTATAATGCCGAGTAAAACGAGAAACTTTTTAAAAGTCATATAAGTAATGGCTCGATATATCAGTAAAAAACTTGTCTTATTACATGGCACATTAATTAATACTAATAATTTCATGAAGGTACTTTATATGCTTCAATGCAACTTATATATTGTAAAATTAATTATATAAAAATCCATCGCATATCATTAATTAAGTACTTCGATTGGAGTTTTATTCCATCTTAATTTAAGAAACCCTGAAATAATTCACGCACTAGCTATTTAATAATTTGTATTATGATTAAATTTCTCTTTAATATTTATAAATTTAAATATAATAAAGACATTTATTAAAGTGTGTCTTGGGGTCCCTCTGGAAGAATCACGATTAAGAAATGGGGTCACCATGTAACTATTTTGAAATATAAATAAAAACTAGTCGTTGGGGGCCACCGTAATACTTACCCATCATGGATATGCATAATGTAAAATATTAAAATAAAAATGTGTAAACTACTTATAAAATGCATTGCAATTCAAATAAAATCGTGGCTTGATGACGTCACAAACTTTAAAGGCTCGATTACTGAATTGCTTGAAAGAGGTTTTTCCTTATAACTCCAAAAATAATAATCCTATTAACTAGCGGTTTATTGCATCTGATTAGACGTCAAATTTCTAATTAAAATATATCTTTGAAGTGAAATTTGGATGAAATACAGGGTCATGAAAAATCGAAGAGTGTGGAAAACAGGATTCCAAATATCTCGGCAACTAATTATCCGATCGACTTCATGCTTTATTCAAAATTTATGTTTTTTTATTGTCTTTTATATTCATTTCTTAAAATATACAATTTCGAAAATTTTTATATACCTTTCATCAGAACGAATATTTCGAGAGTCCGAAAAAAATTGTTCCGGTTAATCGAGGTTATTGAAATGAAATAGGCTTCTTCCCATTATTACATACTAAGTACATACCAAATTGCAAGTCTCTATCTCAATTTTTTCGGGAGATAGAGCGTTTACAGACACACACACACACAGACACACAGACACACAGACGGACGGCAAAAAAAAATTTCTAAAAATATGTTTTTCGGAATCTCCAGTGTCTGAAACGTGTAAATCCGTCAAAAAAAATTTTTCGATTTTCAAAACGATTACAAGACTTACCCTATACTACGTATGATGGGTAAGTAATATACTACGTATGATGGGTAAGTAATAATAAGAATACACTGCTTATGTATAATCATTATTAAACATAGATTTTTTTTGTCTAATGTTAATAACTGCATCCAAATAATACAATCACCTGAGCATAGCTATTGTAAATAAACAATAAAAGAGAATTATCTAACCATAATTTATTGATTGTTTTCCAACTGAAGCTAAAATACGCAAATGACTTTTTTTTTTTTCAGTTTTAATCGCATATAATCAATGATATTTTTCAGTATTTTGTTGAAATATTGTTTTCTGGTTAACATATTGACTGTTTTTAGGCAAAAAAAATTATAAATGAATTCATTTTTATTTATCCGTATTCCAAAAGGAACTGTATATTACATGCATTAAAAGTTTAAGCTTTAAAGAATTAAAAAAATCCTTAAAAAATTATTTTAATAAATAATAAATAATTTAAATAATAATAATAATAATCCTTTTTTAGCATAATTGTATTATATAAAGCCTTTATATGAACAAAAATGTATAAAATGAATAGATGAAATATAAATATTACAAAATCCCGTCTGTTCATTTAGAAAGATTATATGTTTTAAAAATAGATTATTTCATGAACATTTTATCATATTTTACATAAAACATCGTCATATATGAGAGTAGCTGAAACTAAAATTACAATATGGTTAAAAATATATGCAGATAAAATTTTATAGTCATGATATTGGTCTGAAATACTTAGCTGGATATTATTTTAACTTTAGAATACTGACAAGAAATTTTCTAAAATGGGAAAATCTTGATTTAAATTCACACTTAATACATAAATTTAGATTCCATTAAATCTTTTAAATTATTTAAATAAAATTGATACGCTGAAAAAGAAATATTTATTTCAAAGTGAAATAAATAAATAAAATGTACTTAAAAATTTACAAAATATTCTTAAGAAAACTGTAGCTCTTTTACTTTCGTGAAATATTTTGTGAAAATTGAAATACGGAAAAATGTATAGATAACGAAACTAACATTTGAAATTTCTGGATAAACTTCATTTCACATTTCAATTAAGTTTTAAAGTTTGGATTAGAGATAAAGTTCCAATTTAAAATTTTATATTTCTTGCTCATATATTTAAATGTTCAATATTAAGTTCTTAAAAAATTATGTATAAAAGAGAATTTGTATAACATTTTATTTTTATTGTAGAAAACTAAAATACTGGAAACTATAAGAATTCTTTATAATATTTAAAACATATAAGTGACAAATTTATATTTGTATTTAGAGTTCATTTTGAATCTTTTCCCAAATTTATGAAGAAGCTTCTTTCATTCTGCGTTTAAAATATATATTTTAAAAAAATAATTAATAAATAAAAACCCACTATTACACATCATCATCTTTGAGTTACACAGCTCTGAACAACAGACGAATTATAAGCATTCCAAAATGCTTAATATTTATTCCTGTCATGATTAATCCAATATATTTTTGTATATTTCATGAATAATAAACATTTCTGGCATGTTTAGATGACAACTTTGACGTTTTCTCTTTGTTTCAAGTCGAACTGTAAAACAGAATTTTGGATTATACATAAAGCAGAAAAATTGTTTTGTACATAAACTTGAATAGGAAAAATGAAAACTTTAAATTGTCAGAACATTTGAGAAAGAAACATAATACAGAAAGTGACTTTAGTTTTGAAAAACAGAAATGCTTGTGTTATATTTTTAAAAGAAAAGTATTCCATTTGTTTCTATGCATAAGTAAAATAATTTAACTTTGGTTAACATCAAATGAATCATTTACCATCTTTGTAAAATATATTTTAATGAAAACTATAGAAACTTTTTTTAATTTCTCGTTAGATTTTTATTTCTGGATATAACTACATCGTTTCATTTTTATATATTAATTAACTACGTAAATATTTCAAATCTCAATATAAGTGTTTAAATGTAGTTGTCTTTGTATAAGCATGAGTGCATTTATTTACGAAGGCATTTTGTATCTATAATTAACAGTGAAACTTAAAATACCGAAAAATACAGGGTGATTATAAAAAAACTATCCCGATATATGAGCCCTTAACTGTCATATCGTTTACAGAAACTGAATAAAATTTTGGTTTAAAGTATTTTGAGGTATGCGCTCAAGAATCATGTGAAAAACAACAGTTAAATTCCAGCAGTTACGGTTACAGTGACAAAAATTCGAAAAATTCAAATGGCAAAACCTATTTTTAACACTTTCCAACCTAGTTGAAAAGAGTTTATGACTTCGGTTTGTGTGCCGTCTGCCGTCTGCCGTATGGCCGTCTGGCTGTCTGTCCGTGCTCTAACTCCCGTAAATATGCTCGGATTGCTCTGCAATTTTTATATGTTATTTTCGTTATCTATAACATGTTCCCTATTTCAACGGAAGTGTGTAGCACTTATAGTTTTTTTACAGGGACACTCAAAAGAATTTCGTTACATTGCGGTCTATGGGGAAAAATCATTTGCGGTTTATTTAAATAATGTTTCACTATTTTAAACGCATTGAAATTTATATATATATCACTAAGGTGCATTAGAAGAAGCTTAATATGGAATAGGGTGTGCATAGCACTTATAGTTATTTTACAGGGACAGTCAAAAGAATTCCGTTACATTACGTCTATGGAGAAAAATCGTCTGCGGTTTATTTAAATAATGTTTCACTATTTTAAACGCATTGAAATTTATATATATATACCTAAGGTGCAGTACAAGAGGTTTACTACAAAATATTGTGTGTATAGCAGTCATCGTTCATTTACAGGGACACACAAAAGAATTCTCTACTGTCTGTTAACAATAATTCCTGGAAGTGCGTTTTAAGTTACTGAACGCGATTTTAATTTTAACTCGGTTTTTGTCTATTACGTGGTGTGTATAAATTCTGTAGATCCTATACAGGGAAGCACAAAAGTTCGCGAACACATTTCCGTTTATTGACAGAAACTCCAGACGGAGAATTGTAAACTCTGCTACGCGTTTCCTAACTGAACTAAAATTTAGCATCCTATGTAGTATATATACAAATCTATAGATCCTATAAAGGGCTAAATAAACGTATTCGGATATTTTTCCGAATATTGTATATGTTGGAAATTCCTGAAATTATGTTTTTAAATATGTTATGCGTTTTCCAAATTGTTTACTTAGATGTTATTTTTTAGCTTAGTAAACGGTATGATTTGTAAAATTATTTTGAAAGCGTTGGAAAGTGTTACATAATCTATGCTTGACGCATGATTTTTTGTTCTTGTTTTTATTGGAATGTGATCTTCATAGTGAAAAACCATAAAAAGCGTTGGAACGGTACCTGTATCACGAAAATTGCCAGCGCTAGACAGACTAAGAAAAACAGTGAAAACAACCAATAAGGACAGAGAAGCAACAGAAAACAAAACAGTTTATTGTGTTTCATACATTTCCATTTCACACACGACGACACTTTACATGCGGCAGATGGTGGATAGCACTGAACAATAAAATGTTTTGTTTTCTGTTGCTTCTCTGTCCTTTATTGGTTATTTTCACTATTCTTCTTAGTCTGTCTAGCGCCGGCAATTTTCGTGCTACAGGTACCGTTCCAACGCTTTTGATGGTTTTTCACTATGAAGATCACATTCCAATAAAAAAAATATAGGTGTTGCCATTTGAAATTTTCGAAATTTTGTCACTGTAACCGTAACTGTTAGAATTTAACTGTTGTTTTTCACATGATTCTTGAGCGCATACCTCAAAATACTTGAAACCAAAATTTTATTCAGTTTCTGTGAACGATATTACAGTTAGGGGCTCATATATCGGGATAGTTTTTTTATAACCACCCTGTATATAATTCTAAAACTAAAATTTATTTTTATATTTTAATTAACTACGTTAACATTTTATTAGTTCAATATAAACGTTCAAATGGAGTTCAATGTAAACCTTTAAATGTTTATGTACAAACATAAGTCCATTTATTTACTAATACATACATACGCACTGGCCTCCAAAAGTTAAGATACAACCAGTCTTTTGTGACTAATTTGAAAACAAATGAATATGAAATGTAGAATAATTGTGCTTTAAACAGTTATTTATTGAATTTTAGATAATTTTAACTTTAAGCATGATTACAAATAAATAATTACATTTTTTTCTTCAAAAATCCACTGCTTGATTATAAAAAAAAAAATCACAGATTTTTGTGCAAAAAAAAATTAATTAATGAGCTTTAATAAGGAATGTGTCCGCCTCTACTTGTAATGAAATGCCAGCATCGCCTATCAATTCTGTCAATTAAGAATACTGGAATGGGAAGCAACGCCCATAAGGGGAGAAACGGTTGTTCCAGCTCACTTTGCAAATTCTGAGGAGGACTTAAGGCAGCCACCTGCCTGCCAAGGTAGTCCCAAAGATTCTCTATCGCATTAAGATCCGAAGATTGAGCTGGCAATTCCATTCGCTCTAAACCTTGATCCTTAAGATATTCATCAACAAGCCTATCTCAGTGAGATCGACCATTATCATCCATTTGGATAAATTCATCACTAATACCACCAGTTCATGGTGTGACACACAGAGCAAGGATCTCGTCCCGATATCACACAGCAGTCGGAGTTCCTCCATGGCATACATGCAAGTCAATGTAATCATCCAGGGAGATTCTAGCCCAAACCATGATACCACCTTCTCTATAATTATATCCTTCAATATATTGTTATACTGGTAGTGTTTGATGATGTCTTGATCAATCCAGCTCAGCACAGGACCTGAATCACTTTCCAAACCGGGCCTCAGCTATGAAGAGTACAGAAGCCAATTGCTGTCTGATCCAGGTAACGAGATCGAACTCAACGTAAACGGACTTTCTGTGTCATCGATTTAAAGGAACACACACAATGGGTCATCTTGCATAGATTTCTTGATTGTATACTGTGAGCTGAGCCACAGTAGTGTTCCTCTTTCTTCGGGACGAAAGTGCTAAAAAGCAATATTGCGCAGAAGTTGGAGTCTGTGTACGGCCTGGAACAGGTCTTCTTGATACTGAATTTATGGGTTTAAACTGATCCGAGAGTCCTTGGACCACACTACGGAGCACATGAACACGTGTAGCAGCATTACCTTGTGATAACCCCATTTCCATCCATGTGATTGCCCGCCATCTTAACAAATAGGGTAAACGACAAGGATATCTCAATCTCAATACCAACAATTGAAGAACAACAAGCATAAAAAAGAATTCTACCCAAATTACAAAAGTGGGACATTCGCGATTTCCTGCGAGTGCCATATAAGTGTTTATTTTTTAAAAAAAATGGTGGGTATAATTTTTCCATACGGGTTTATTGAAATAACGTATGATAATTTATATAGACCACATTTTTTTACCTTTATTATCATTCATTTTAATGTTGCGTGTCAAAAACTAGTTGTACTTTAACTTCACACCAATGCTACCTTTTGACGTTTCTGAATTAACTTTATTTTGACATTTAAATTAAGTTTTAAAGTTTAAACTCTACATTATGTTTGAATTTAAAATTTTTATGTTTCTTACTGATATATTTAAATGCTCAACATTAAATTACTTTTAAAATATATGAAACTGTAATGACAGTATTTTCAAGGTATTTTATTGTCAAAATTTCTATATGGGAAAAATTCGAATTTAAAACTTATAAATATTAAAGTTATAACTAAATATATTTAGAGTTTAGTTTGCATTAGTTCCTAAATTCATGAAGAAGTTTCTTTCATTCTGCATTTCATTCTGTGTAATCAAAACATTTTAAAAAATGGGAAACTTCTGCATAGTCATAGATCATTATTTTTTAACTATATGCTTTTGAACATGTACAAATTATAATTTCAGATAATTTAATATTTATTCCTACCATGATTAATCCAACATATTTGTCAGTCTTTTATGAAATGAAAAAAAAAATCTGGGAAATTTGATGACTGCTTCAGAATTTTCTTCTTTTTAAATTGAGCTGAAAATTAAACTTTAGATGATATGTAAAATATAGAAAATGGCTTTGTATATACATTTGAATCTGAATAATATTAAGACTAAAAATTACGTAGATACGTTGTTGCCAAACCTTCCGATTTTAAAGTACAACTACTTAAGAATAGAAATACTCGCATTAGATAATAACATAATTTTGAGATTAAATAAAGTAAATATTTTTATTTGGAAATACTGGTGTTCTAAAAGTTGGGCGATTCGGAAAATATTTATATGCCAAACTAACATTTGACATTTTCATATTATCTTCACTTTGACATTTCAATTAAGTTATAAAGTTCGGATTCCTGAAAAGATTTCAGACGTTAACATTTTATATTTGTTACTAATATATTTAAATGTCCTGTTTAACTTGTTTAAAAAAAAAACATGAAATTGTTATGAGGGAATTTTCAAGATACCGTTTTGTATATAAAGGAAACAAATATGTAAAAAATTAGAAATCTCTATTCTATTTAAAACACAGAAAATATTAAAGTTAGAATTATATTTAAAGTTAAAATTGCGTCCTTTCTTAAATTTACGGAAACTTTTCTTCCATTCTGCATTTGAAATGCAATTAAAACTTGAAAAAGGGAAATTTTTCGCCCCGTCACACATCATGATCTTGGAATTATATGCTGCTGAACAACATACGAATTACAATTTCAAAAAACTTAATATTTATTCCAGCCATGAATAATCCAACATTTTTTTGTATCTTGTATGAATTTAAAAAAAATTCTAGCAAATTTAGATGACAACTTTGAAATTTTCCCAAAAAATAAGGATTTCTCATTTACAATTACATGGGTCTACACAACATACGAATCATATTTCAAAATTTTTAATATTTATTGCTGCTATGTTTAATCCAACATATTTTTGTATCTTTCATGAATAATAAACATTTCACGAAGATTATATGATAACTTTGAAGTCTTTTTTTTTCTTTGTTTCAAGTCAAGATGTAAAATAGAATTTTGGATTATGCATAAAGCAGAAAAATTGTTTTGTATATAAACTTGAATCTGAAATATGGAAACTTTAAATTGTCACAACATTTGAGAAAGAAACATAATATAGAAAATGATTTTAGTTTTGAAAAACAGAAATGCTTGTATTATATTTTTAAAAGAAAAATATTCCATTTGTTTACATGCATAAGTAAAATAATTTAACTTTGGTTAGCATCAGGTGAATGATTTGAATACATTTATCATATTTGTAAAACGTATTTTAATTTTAATGAAAATTACAGAAACTTATTTAAATTTCTCGTTAGATTTTTATTTCTGAATATGACTACATCGTTTCATTTTTAGATATTAATTAACTACGTAACCATTTCAAATCTCAATATAAGTATTTAAATGTAATTGTCTTTATATAAGCATGAGTGCATTTATTTATGAATGCATTTTGTATCTAATGACTAGACCGTTTCATTTTTATATATTAATTAACTACGTAAACATTTCAAATCCCAATATAAGTGTTCATGTAATTGTCTTTGTATAAGCATGAGTGCATTTATTTACGAATGCATTTTGTATCTAATGAATAATTAAAAGTGAAACTGAAAATACCGAAAAATATATAATACCAAAACTAACATTTGGCGTTTCTGGATTAACTTCATTTTGACATGTCAATTAAGGTTTAAAGTTGGGACCTTAGATAACATTTGACTTTAATTTTTTTTTTCTTGCTAAAATATTTAACTTCAAGTTGTTTAAAAAACATGAAATTTCTGTGAAAGAATTTTGAAGACATTGTATTGTAGAAAATTCAAGTCCTAGAAAATATTCGAATCCTTCATCATTGTTAAAACACATAAATATTAAATTTAGGACTATATTTAGAGTTTGTATCCTTTTTTAAATTTATGAAAAATCGCTTACCATTCTGTATTTGAAATGTAATTAAAACTTGCAAAGCAAAAACTTCCGCAACGTTCATCGCCATCTTTGAATTATATGGTTTTGAACGACATACGAATTATAAACATTTCAAAAAACTTAATATTTATTCTTGCCACAATTGATTCAGCATATTTTTGTATCTTTCATGAATAATAAATTTTCTAGCAAGACTAGAATGATGCCTTTGGAGTTTTCTTCCTTGTTTCATGTCAAATTGTAAAATACAATTTTGGGATGATAATACATAACACACAAAAATTGTTTTATACATAAATTTGAATCTTAAAAATGAAAATTTAAATTTGTTACAACATATGAGAAATGAACATGGTTTAGAAAGTGATTTTGAGTCTTTAGTTTCACATAAGAGAAATGTATGTGTTACAATTTTTAAAGGAAAATATTCATGCATAAGCAAAATAATTTAACGTTGGTTAACATCAAATGAATGCCTTTAACTCATTTAACATTTTTGCAATGTACACTTTAATGGACGTTGGGGAATCCCTTTTAAATAAATTCTCGTTAAATTTTTACTTCTGGAATGGATTACTTAGTTTTATTTTTATATTCCTATTTATAGCGTAAACATTTATAATCTGAATCAAAACATTCAAGAGACGCTATCTTTATACATGCATAAATGTATTTCTTTATTATTACTTATATAAATATAGTAAATCATGCGGAAAATGTTAAAAACTTAGTAGCAAAAGAAGAAAGTGAATCAATTTATGATATGAAAAAAATTAAGCTGTTACAAATAAATACCATTTATAGCCATAAAATCAAACAAATCATTTCTATGTAAATTACTTACACAGTTAAGTATCCTTTTTATGTCATTGAAAAGAAAAATAGAAAAAGATATACAAAATAAAAGACGTTCAAAAGATGTATTAATAAACCATATCAAACAAAATAGTAACTGTTAATGCATTTTGAATAGAACATGCATATCAAAATAGTTTTCGCGCCAAAGGATCAGGGTCCATAAGCCGTGTTTTTGGCCCATGAAATAAGACTAAAATTCAATTTTGTTATACTGACTTAATATCTTCACTTTTTAATATTAGAAGGTTTATTCTGTATGATTGCAACAATAGTTTTTGAATTTCACTTTGAATATGACTTGCACAAGCTCAAAGTTTGAATTATTCGTAGTTTTTGATGAAAAATACGCAATTTCGCCTAATTTTACTTCAATTATTTATATGAGCGCAGTCGTGCAACACTTTCTCCTTTGCATATATTATAAAATACATCAAAATGTGTAATATATGTAAAAATGAAAGTGTTGCAAAGCTGCGCTCATAGTAAATTATTAAAAATAGAGAGTTAAGTAACTGCACTCCTTCACGTCTTTAAGAGACTTTAGGATCAACAACGTGTTTAAACGTGCTAAAATGAACGTAACTTTTGCTAATAACTGCACTCCTTCACATTAGCATTCCTTTCACACCTGCATTCCTTCACATGGGTGTTCTATGTTGTTGTTGTTTTTTTGTTAGGGGGAGGGGGGGGGGGCTATGCAACAAATAACGACGTATAAAAGAGAGACATATTGAAGAAGCTTTACTGCAAAAAGAATCACTGAAATTCTAGGTAAAAATCCTTAAAAATATTATATTACAACTTAATCGTAAAGAAGATTGAGCTTTGCTGGACCTGAAAGGCAAACCTACATTTGCACTTCTTCGCGGTCCCTAAATCCCCAACAACACGCTGGCGGGCGCAGATGCGCCCACCGTCCACTTTCATTGCGCCCAAGAAGCATATTTATATTTATATGTATAAATACATATTTTGCCTTCATGAGTAGCAAGTCAATTTTGAATAAAGGACAGACAATATTTTGTATCTGTAAAGTTTTGTCTTATGATAGCTCCTGTGAAAAAGATATTGAATGACTCGTTTGCATTGTGGAAGATATTTTTGGAAATAAGGTTTTTTTTTTTTTTTTTTTTTTTTTTTTTTTTTTTTTTGTATCCTTAGTTAAGAAGCTTTTCGACCCTTTACACTTAAATTTTTCGCAAATATAACTCTGCGTCCAACTGCATGTGAGTTGAGCATGTTTATATAATGCGCACCTTATGCACTAACGGTAAATATGTGTGTGGTGTTTTGGGAGATGCACCTGTGAAGATGTTTAAAAAAATCAAATGTCCTGGTGGTAGTACAAAGAAAGTTTGGTAATCCCTGTCCTAGATGATGTGCTCCAAATGATGACCGGAAGATACAAATTAAATTATATTTCAAATACACATCAGAAAAAAAAATAACATAATTTTTTTTATGAAAACAAATAAAAATTTATATGGTGATTGTAACGTATCCGTGTCGATTTCTTCAGATCCCGACAATACCTTATGGGAAATAACTTAGAAGTTTTCTCTCACTTATACGGCACTAATTTAAAACCTTCTTCTCACTTTTTTCCTAATATAATTTTTATTTTTAATATTTATTCTTATTACTAATCTTAAATAACTTTTATTCATATCAGTTCCAATGTGGTTTTGTATTCTGACAATCCTGTTATTTAACAATTTAAAACGTAGTATACCAGTCTTTTAAGAATTTACTCCCTTTATTGTAGCAGCGCAGCTTTATAGTATAATTATTCTATGTTTCAGAAGAACAATAAACACCTTACAAAACTATCCTCCTCAGATTTCATGGAATGGAACTCGTCAATATGTCTAAAATTAAATTTGCCAAAAACGTAAATTCATATAAAATTTTTAATTAAATTTTTGCTTTAAGTAACCTTTCAACTTTTGGAGAACTACAATTTAATAAATTATATGTCATGTCTAACATTATATTTTTATTAAAACTTTCAAAAGAACTTATAACTGAGAAAAATAACTGTGCTTCATCATATTTTTTTAAGTACTTACTTCACTTCAGTTATATTTTAGCATTAATATAACAGTCTAAGTTTGGAGTTCTCACTTGACTAAACTTTTGAATTGCCGTATAAAAGTTCTACGCTTATTAAAGAACTTTAGTTCAGTAACATGAACATTTGTTTTATTCTTATTAACATTAAATTTATTCGCAAAAATGATGTTTTAGTACTACATTATTATGCGATAAATATTTTTTCCTCGGCTAAATTGTAGAGTTCAATCACTTTGTCAAAATATATTCTTTTAGAAATAATTATACATGAAATTTTAAAATAAAAATATGATACTGATATTATTTTCTAAAGATTCTTTAGAAGCATTAAATTATAAGAGCATTTCAAAAACGAATACTACATATGAAATCCATAATTAGAATAAACTGACTCCTTACATCAAGTTTAGGAGCTTAAAGTTAACACTAAATGACGTTCCTTTTTAAATTCATAAGTGGTTTGGAATAGCCTCTAAAATATTAATTTTTTAAAGACTGTTTTAGAATGTTATGTCATTTGTATTAATGCTAGTTTCTATTACTTTTCATAAATTTCTTTTTTTATTATTTGCACTGTTGTCTAATACTATCCATTTCAAAATTAATATAAAATTATGCGTTTAAAAAACATAAAAGAAGAAACATTTATAAGCGTTTAGAAGAATAAAAAATATAATTAGCTCGATTTATCAGGGGAAAAATAATTTTATTTATTTACATGTTATATTATCTTGGAGCTCACTTTATCAAAATAGAAAAGGCTTAATTGAGCTTCTCATCTGATTTCATATTTAGAATATTTTACTTGTGTGCTGTTAATGATTAAATCTCTAGAGAGGCTGAGATTTAAAATAACAAGTTAGAAATTATACGTTAAACGTGACAAATGAGGTGCGTTCGTTTCGTGCTATAACTAGTTTTACAATGTAAAAAATCATCGTTATTATTTCAGTGAAATTAATTATATCGTCTACTATGAACGAAATGAGGATGCCTGTTTTTATTTCTTATTACGTATGCCAAGTTTACAGATGCGAATTTTTTTTTCGACACCAAACAGAGCTGTAAATTCACCTTGAAGATCTTGCTTTGCGAATGATTACCTCCAGTTAATATTTCTATGACTCACGATGAATGAATATTTTGTTTATTTAATTTAATGTATTGAGATATTCGGCTGTTAAACTAATTTTCACTGAAGTTATCTCAGAATGTATCCATTTTTTATTGTAACTCATCTCTCAAGCAAACAATTTTTTTGAACGATCTTTCTCATAATGTAACTTTTACGCAATTTTATTCGAAAAATTAATTTTGAATAAAAATGGCCGCTTGGCATATGGAAAAAGATGTGGTTAGCCCGTATTTGTTTTCCTCAGTCACATGACTTGCGCTTTTATCATATAGATTACGTATGATAAGATTTAATAGAATTAAGAAAACGTTTATTAATATCTTTTTTAAGTTTTGATTCGATTTTCCAAAAAATTTGAAATGACTCAACAAAATTCTGCGACGATTATATATACAGGGTGATTCATAAAAGATGGGCAGAACTTTAAGGGGTTATAGTACACTTAAAGACAAATAATATTAAATAGGAGACTAAGGGTCCCAGACGTATTCCCAAGGAGATAGGGGGCATTAAAGTTTAGGGTCCGAAATTTCAAATGATTATAAAACATGGAAAAATTGGTCGATTCGTTTGCGGTTTTTGCAAAAAATTTTCTTTATGCCAGTATTTTCTTGAAATAAAATTTTAAAGTTCAATTTCAAAAAATGCCGATAGGGGGCGCTTTAGACTTTGGAGTAACAAACAACTATTTTTTAACGTTATTTTTTGTATTTCTTTAAATGATTTCGAAAGCTTAGACTTAAACTTAAATTTTGATCTAAAAATCTGAGTCCTAACGAGTAGTTAAGTAGCGTAAACTGAAATTTGAAATTTGAAACCCTTCTCCCCCCAGAACAAAAATCAGTTATTCCCGATCTTTGTGTCGTAGATTAGGCTCTAACTACTGCCGCGTTTTGCTAAAATTATTCTTTATGTCAGTATTTTCTTGAAAATAAATTTTAAAGAAAATTTTCAAAAAATTCCGATAGAGGGCGCTTTAGACTTTGGAGTAACGAACAACTATTTTATACCGTTATTTTTTGTGTCTCATTAAATGCTTTCTAAAGCTTAGACTTAAACTTAAATTTTCAGCTCAAAATCTGAATCGCTGAGCGTGGTTCAGTAGCGAGGGGAGGGGGTTCAAATTTTAACTTCTGAACATAGTTCAGTTTGCACTACTTAACCATGCCCAACGATTCTGTGCTGTGATACGAGGCAAAAATACAACTTTCGTCAAGGACTGCATAGTCGGAATTCACTCATAAAGGCACTGGCACAGTTGGAAACGTCGCTCATGCAAACGTTAAAGCTCCATTCCTGACGCTAGTCACCGGGTGAAGAAGGAAACAGAAAGTATGCAAATGTCAAATGGGGAAGAAGAAGAACACGTATGCAAAATTTCGACACGATTCAGGCACAAAAACTACTGAACGGTGAGTCAAGTGTAAGTCGCTGTAGTAATGAATCGGAAGATGGTGACCTTCACGAATAAGGAAAAGGCTGAGATGCATTTAATTTACGGAGCGGCAGATGGAAATGGTGCAGAGGCACAACGAATGTACGGAGAGCGATTTCCTAACAGGCGGTTGCCTAACCGCAAAACTTTCGAGCGCTTGCACAGACAGTTGTGTGAGACGGGATCATTTCTCGCTTCCCGGTCGAATGCAGGTCGTGCAAAAAAGGACGAATCAGTAGTTGTTGCAGAAGCCATTCTGGATGTAGTAGCGGCGCAGCCAAGTACAAGTACACGAACAGTGGCTAGCCAGGTGGATACCTCACAGTCCACGACTTGGAGGGTACTGAAGGATGAACATTTGCTCCCGTTTCATGTGCAACGAGTCCAGAAACTGTCTCCAGGGGATTATCCAAATCGTATTGAATTCGCCCGCTGGTTTCTGCAGCAGAACGCGCTAAATCCACATTTTGGACGAACTGTGCTTTTCACCGATGAATGTACCTTCACACGTGAAGGTACATTTAACACACACAATGCACATGTATGGGCGGATGTCAATCCACATGCTACGTATCCACATGCTCATCAGAGACGCTTTTCCATCAATGTTTGGGCAGGAATCCTCGGAGACCACCTAATCGGACCGTACCTTCTTCCTGAACGCCTCAACGGTAAAACATACCTCACATTTCTGCAACATGTGCTGCCAGACCTGTTAAACGTTGTTCCTCCACGCATCCGGCGGGTCATGTGGTTCCAGCACGATGGAGCGCCAGCCCATTACGTACGAGACGTCCGCAACTATCTGGACATCACATTTCCGAACAGATGGATTGGTCGAGGTGGTCCTGTTGCTTGGCCTGCTCGCTCGCCAGATCTTTCACCCCTCGATTTCTTTTTTTGGGGACGATTGAAGGCTCTTATGTATGAGACACCCATTGAATCCCCCGAGGAACTGGTCGCCAGACTTTCCGCCGCTGTAGGGGAAGTGCTCGAAAAGCCTGATGTTTTCGCGAATGTTCGCCGTTCCATTCGTCGCCGTTGTTCTGCGTGCATAACCTCTGGTGGTCACAATTTTGAACATTTATTGTGATTACATGTTAATAAATATGCTTTGGTAACATAATCCTAATTTGTGTCTTTTTACCTCGTATCACAGCACACAATGTGTGGACATGGTAAACTGAACTGTGCTCAGGAGTAGAAATTTCAAACCCCTCTCCCCAGAAACTTAACCACGTCTAACGATTCAGATTTTGGGCTGAAAATTTAAGTCTAAGCTTTAGAAAGCAATTAATGAGACACAAAAAATAACGGTATAAAATAGTTGTTCGTTACTCCAAAGTCTAAAGCGCCCTCTATCGGAATTTTTTGAAAATTTTCTTTAAAATTTATTTTCAAGAAAATACTGACATAAAGAATAATTTTAGCAAAACGCGGCAGTAGTTAGAGCCTAATCTACGACACAAAGATCGGGAATAACTGATTTTTGTTCTGGGGGGAGAAGGGTTTCAAATTTCAAATTTCAGTTTACGCTACTTAACTACTCGTTAGGACTCAGATTTTTAGATCAAAATTTAAGTTTAAGTCTAAGCTTTCGAAATCATTTAAAGAAATACAAAAAATAACGTTAAAAAATAGTTGTTTGTTACTCCAAAGTCTAAAGCGCCCCCTATCGGCATTTTTTGAAATTGAACTTTAAAATTTTATTTCAAGAAAATACTGGCATAAAGAAATTTTTTGCAAAAACCGCAAACGAATCGACCTATTTTTCCATGTTTTATAATCATTTGAAATTTCGGACCCTAAACTTTAATGCCCCCTATCTCCTTGGGAATACGTCTGGGACCCTTAGTCTCCTATTTAATATTATTTGTCTTTAAGTGTACTATAACCCCTTAAAGTTCTGCCCATCTTTTATGAATCACCCTGTATATATTAAATTTCAAACCATTCAGTTGAGTAGTTTTTACGCTGTTATATGCGGACAGACAGACAGACAGACGGACGTACTAGATGACGACTATAGGTGCTACGTATTTATATAATTACGAACGCACCTAATAATAATAAGAAGAAGAATGAAAATTTAATCCAGTATCACCTTTACCTGTGTATACAAAATTACTAAGCAAATTAAATTTTTAAGCAACCACATCTTTAAATTTATAAATAACTAGCTGTTACCCGTAACTTCGTTCACGTATCATTAAAAGAAGAATAAATGCATTATTTAAGCAAATTCATTCCCGATAATTAGAAACGTAAATAATTAACTAACTCTTTATCACATTCCATAGGAGACAATACAGTATTTCTATGTTATAGAGGCCTTGACATAACTAAGTTTTAAAAAAGTGAAATTTTGTGACAAATAATACGAAAAGGATTCTGCAACCAATGAAAAAAGGCGGGCCAAATAAAATCGTGGAAATCGGCGAATTATGTAAAAACATATGTCAAGTTTACTTAGTAAACTATTTTACTTTTAACGCCTTTGTGAAACGTTTTAATAGCAATCCTTCAAAGATAATGGAAATAGCATATTCTTTTTCATTAAAATCAATTCTTGTGAATAGGGAGCAATTATTGTAGACCTAAATGCAAGGAGCTTAAATTTGTATCCTTGATTTAATCTATAACTGAAAAAAAAAATCTTTATTTCTAAATGAAAATATGTTGACAGACGATTTTTGTTCTCCAGAATAAATTGATTCATGAAGTTTGAATATGTGAAAATACGTTTTTATTTTTCAAAAATTTTACTGTAATCAAATTTTTTTTTTCTTTCACCATCTATTCAAATTGAAAATAAATTCTTTTTTTTTTTTCAGTTTTAATGAGAAAAAATATATTAATCCATTTTATTTCTCCTTTTTTATCCACAAAAATGGAATAATTTAGTTGCCATTTTTAGAGAAACTTCGTTAAAATTTACAAAAAAAATTATAATAATAATAACAATAATAATAATATCTCGGAATATCTCGGTTTTTCATCTTAAATATTACGTCCATTATCTATCTACTTTCATTATACATTGATATTCATGCTCCTTGTATTATTACGACTATTTGAAAATACATGTTTTATTTATGACGTCATATTTGTCCAAGCCGAGGAGGATCCTTTTCATAGTTCCATGGTCCAAGCGAAATCTATTTTTAAAATATAATTATTGTTCATTTTTCCTTCTAATTATAACGCAGTTTTTTGACAGAAAAAGATCTTTTTAATGTAACCGATATTCATACTTCATGTATAATAACAAATACTCCATATTTTTGTTTCAAACATCACGGAAATTCATCTTCTTTTGAATTCTTTTTCATTTTCATTTTTCACGTGAAAATCGTTCAATTGAAAATTAATTGTTGAGAAAAAATTATTTTTCCGTGTTTTTATTTATTGGCAACGATCAAAGCCCTAGCAACGATAAAGTAAAATGGTTAAATTTTATGGGAAAATGTCCATTTATTCTCTATGAAAATAACGAAATTTTGAATTATTAAGAAAAATATTTGAATAAAATGAACAAAAACCGGCCTATGTTCATTTGAGGGTTATAATCAACGTATATGCAAAGATACAGGATCATTAAATGCTTCATTTTGACGCTGGTTTCAGCCTAACATTTGCACACAATCAGATTTATAATATTATTAGGATTACGTTATTTAACAACTTTATCAGTAGCAGAACTTTATCAGAAAGGAATGAATAATGTATTAAATATATACAGGTTCCCCTCTTATCGCTGTTCAAAAGCAGATTTCAAAACCGTTAGTTTTAGATGTATTCTTGCAGTTGTAAAATGGTTTGAAATGTTAAATCCATCTAAATAACAACAGATATTTTTAGAAAATTATGAAATTTTTATAATGAATAGGGCTGATGAATTTTTATCCAAGAATACTTTTCGATAAAAAAAAAAAAGAGAGAGTGAGAGAGAATTTTTTAGACATAGCAAAGACATCTCACTTATTCTAACTTAAAAATTTTCATTATTTTCTCTATCAAACATAAGGGTTGTTATCTTATAATGAGTTTCTCCTTTCTGGGATCTTTCGCGATTATGTCCTTTTTTCTGTCACGTCAACATTCCACCTTTCCGAAATCGAAATGATTTTCTCAGTCATTTTCTTTTCTGGTAAATTGCCTCTCGAAGGGAGATACACATTTTTGTTTCATTAACTTCCAGTCTGCTAAAAGTAAGTTTATGCCGCGTTTATGCCCTTCTCTAATAAAATATGTTCTAGAGGATTTATTCCGCATCGTATGAAAGATAATATTTAATCAGAGTGACAAAAATATAGCCTATATGACCAGTTTCTTTTTCTCAGTTGTTTTCTATTACTTAAAAGCGCCAATCATACAGAAAAAAATACCCATCTAGTGATAAAATTATATATGATTATTAATTTTAATTAGACGAATATTAGAATTATGTATAATAATAGCTTTTATTGTATGTATGTAACATATATATATATATATATATATGTGTGTGTGTGTGTGTGTGTGTGTGTGTGTAATGCTTTATCATACTTCCTGCCGCTTAAGTCACACAAAAAATCCATATGTCAATTCATTATGCAGTTTAGATAATAGCTCTAGTAAATAGCTCTCTATCTCGCTCCTTATCTATTTATCTGTCTATCTCTATCTATCTATAGACGGATTTAAATATAGATGGATAAATAGAGTAATATATATATCAGGGCTAGATACTTTCTTAAAATGTCCTACCGTTTTCGAAAAACTATTATATATGTGACATTTTGTCACAAATGGAAGACATGTCAGGCGACACTTAAATTAATTTTCATCTTAGAAGCCGAGTCGTGTAGATAACAGAAAAAGATGACAGTCGAATCCACTTTATTAAAACATAATCCTCTTTAGATTTGTGGGGGGTGCTCTTGTTAGTTCGATAAATTTCATTGTTCGCTACAGAAGAATACATGAGTTAATAAACTCTTCGATGACAGCATTCCACTGCCCTGCCGTCCCGTGTTTTTCAGCCAACACCAAACGTCCAAAATCCACCGAAATTCGAGTGCAAGACTACAACATACGTCACGTGTCACAGATTCTTCGAATCATGAGGGCTTTAAAGGGATTTACTTAGTATTCCCGGTGCATTCATTTTGAGGTAAATTGACTTCGCGAAGGAAAAATGTTCTACAGGCTTCTAAAATCTCGTTACCTGATGAATGACGTATCAACAAACCAAAGTATCTGCTTTGAGGCTGTAGTTAAAACTAGATTTGAATTTAATACGCAATAAAGAAAAAAAAAGAAAAGAAATCTTTTATGTTGGAAAAAAAATGAGAGCATCTTGGAAATATTGTAATGGACATTTAATATTTAATGATAGAATGTCTCTTTAAAAAGAAGAGCGGAATAATTTAAGAGATATGATATTTTAGCATTTAAATAAGGAATTTATAGCGGTTTGACTACACGAGAATAATAATAATGAATTTTAATATTGGATTAAAAATAAAGGTGTTCTATTTAAAGAATAAATTTAAGTAGTTATCGCCAGTTTTAGATGTAAATACTTTGGAATAAATATTATTAAGTGGATTAGGATAAAATGGCTTTACATATGGATAGTAACGGACTATTTTAAGAATAAGAATTATTTTAATAAGCCGGGGTCATATACGGAACATTACTAAATGGAAAAATTTTATAGAATAATTTAGAAGATTGCGGAAAAATTAAATTTTTTAATATATATATATATATATATATATATATATATATATATATATATTGGGAAATTTAATATTTGATTGAACATTATTTATACTTTGTATAGTTGTGATTGTGCGTTGCCGATCACCTCTGTTTAAGGTATTATTGATGTGTAGTTTTCATACATTTATAAATTAACTTATACAATAACAAATTAAATTATACAATGATAAAATTGGTGATTATAACTCATATATATATATCTATTTGCAATATATATAAAAATAAATATATATAGTTTTTATTTTTGTCTATGAATAATTAAAATTAACAAGTATTTTAATTACTGCATTGCATTAATTTGATTGAAAAACAGTAGTAATACTATTAATTATCAACATTATAAATTTTGAGATATTTTGAATTGTTTATGAATTATTTAATTAGATATTTAAATTAATCTATAAATATAAAATATATTTACAATGTAGTATAAATTAAACATTAATTATTTAAAAACAAGTCTAATATATATTTAAGTAGTAGTAAAAATAAAACATTAATTATTTAATAAATGTCTATAATATCAGTGGATTAACACAGCTGGCAGCAAAAATAATTTGAATTAAAATAATATCTCTTTTACATAATATATTCTTGTTAAGAATATCTGAAATGCTGTGCAAGTTGAATTAATTCTGTGTAGATTTATTCATATAGTAGTATTATATTTTATTTGAATTTTGGGTAACACTACAAGTTAGTATTGTTTTTTAAAGTTTATTTATATAAATAAATCTAATGAAGTGAGTATGTAACTAATAAAGTGGATATTTTACTAAATATTAATTATGAACTATTATAATACCAATAGATGGCGACACTTTACCTTTCAGGTAGTTGTAGTTAATATTGTTAATATTATATTTAATTTAACTATAGAGGGAGCTATTGATTGTATATTAATTTTACTTTCAGGAATTAAAATTGGATGGAGTAATATATATTCACGGATATAAATTTATCATAAGTGTATTAAAACCAGAATTATTTTGAGTGTTTTTGAATCATTTTGTGATTGGGTGTCATTTATGGGGTTGTGTTTTAAAAAAAGTGTGCTCTCAACTTGTCTTACAAATCATTTCTCTCAACTCGACTTAGTCAACATGTATGATGCATTGCCATGTGGATGTGAATATTATGCAGACGTTGTGAAATTTTAAGGATTCTGTATAATTATTGTGAGTAAAATATTTTATCTACACTTTACGCGTTCATATTTCCAATTTTATTATTTCAAAACTGTTATCTCGTGGTAATTTAGTGAGGTGTTAATTACAGTTTTTTGGATAATCGATGTGAGTGAAATATATTGTATTTTCTTAATGGTTTTTTATTTCCTATTTAAATATTTCCAAATTTTAATATTTCCAATTGTTGTCTGGTAATAATTCAGTGTACCTGGATGATTCTACTGATCTTAGCATTATGCCAGTAGAATTATGAAACACTGAATTATTATTTAAAACACATGTGGGTGCATCCAGGCTGATGAGTACATGTGCATGTGTTTTTCCATGTCCAATTCATATTTAATTCTCATGTGGTCCAATTTTCCATTGTGTATGGTTCATATTTAATTTGTTAATCCATTTGTGTTTACTTAATTGCAACTCCAATTTATAATTTTTTTTTTCCCCTTTCTCTCTATTTCTTTTTTCAATATTCTTTTGGTATGAGTAAAATTTGGCCAATTACCATTGAAGCATCAGCTATGGTAATATTATGTTTGCACATGTTAATTATTAGCTATGTGGTATTCTGTATACACAGTATCATTGATTATCTCTTTGGAGATTTAAGTAGAATAGAACTTGATATGTTTTTTGAAATTCATAGATATTATAATTATATATATATATATATATATATATATATATATATACATGTCAGAACTCGTAGCGCTCCTAATTTTTTCCACCTTTGTTGCCACTATTTCATAACAAAAATCTTATTGGTATATTCCTTTAATATATATATATATATATATATATATACATATTGAAGGAATATACCAATAAGACTTTTGCTATATTTTTGTATATAGAATGCTATATTTTTATATGTAAGGTAAAGCTAGGAGAGCCTGCGCACAATTCAAAGGAATAGCAATAAAAAATCTAAATGTTAATTTTTTGCTAAACTATCCATGAATAATTTTTACTTCATTTGTTTTTTATGTATTTCCATTCATAGGCGTAGCCACGGGGGGCACGAGGGGGCACGTGCCCCCTTCTGAACATCAATTTCTAAAATATGATACAGTCAATTAAGACCTGTCTTGTATTGACCCAAGATGGAAATGAAATAACTACTTTAATTTTCATTTTATGTTTCTTCATTTTTTTTTACTTAATCAGATGTCAGATCAGTATAGATAGCTCAGCTCTTTTTCTTTGAAGTAATGAATTTGGTAGCAAAAATTGTGTTGTGCAGTACAAACCCTGATTCGAACATTCATTAAACGAATGTTTGAACTATCATACTCTCTTACAGCTGCGGACAATTTCAATATGTCAGCTGTTTTTTCTGCTGTATGCGGTTAGTATCTACATGTACTATTTTTTTCTTCTCATTCCGTCTGTAGACTTTAGAAAATGTTGTTGTGTTTATCAGAGCGGAAGTTCTGTTTCCCTGCAATATATATTTCATTTAATTTGTTGTAACTTTAATTATAATTTAATCAAGTCATAAATATCCTGCTTTTCCATGCTGTATCGCTGGAGTTATTTACCAATGGAATGCAACCACACATCACTAAAATTATAAACAATAATTAATATTTTCTTCATTTAGTTATTAAATGTGTTCTTCTCTCTTACTTATTTTTTTCTTTATTGACAGCACTTAATCTTCTGCTATACCTTCGCAATTTTGAGATGCAATGGTTAGGATTTTTTTTTCAAAATGTGAGCCTTCTTCAAAGAGCTGTTTTAAAGTTAATATTCAGCTGCACCTTGGTAAACGATGGTAATCCGTTCCAGAAATACCGTTGTTAAGCAAAACCGGTGCTAACGAAGGTGCAATTTTCCATACAATTTTGCAGGTGCACATACATTAAATGATTGGTTACTTCTTAAAAGTACCGCTTAAACTTATTTAAAACGTCTTAAAAGTTTGATAAATGTATTTTATTTATTATCAGGGCCGTACCAAGGGTGGTGCGGGTGGAAAACGAATTCATTTTACAAGTGTTAAAAAATTGCCGCTAACCGCGAAAAACCACAGAAAATCGGGTACAATTTTTTATGTAAGCGATTTTAATACAATATATTTAAACCGGATTCCTTTTACGATCCCTCCCGGCTTCCATTCCCCGCAGAATGCAAATAAAAAAAGCTAATAATCTCTGTCTTTTTTATATTATTATTATTATTATTGCTGAGGACAAAATTTACTATATTGGGCTAAAAGATTGAAACCGATTCCTGTAACAAAGGTTAAAAAATTGCTGTAAAACGCAAAAAAAAAAAGTTTAAATTCGCATGATAAATTAAAATCATTGTACGAATGATGAATAAACTGTATTGAAAAGAAAAAAAAATTACTGTATTGGGCTAAAAGATTGAAAGTGGATTATTTTTATGAATGTGAAAATATCTTCACAAAACGTGAAAAAGAAATCCCATAAAAAAAATTTCCACGAAAAATTCAAAAACCATAGAAGACAAAATTTACTATATTGTGTTCAAAGGTTGAAACCAGAATTCCTTTACGAATGTAGAAAATTCGCCGCAAAACGCATAAAAACGTAAAATTTGCAAAAAAATAATCGCGAAAAACTTAAAAATCTCAGAGAACAAAATTTATTACATTAGGTTAAAAAATTGTAGCTGAATTCCTTTTACGAATGTCAAAAAATCGCCGCGGAACGCGAAAAAGCGTTAAAATCGTATGAAAAATTAAAATCATAGTACGGATTCCGAATAAACTTTATTGAAAAGAAAAAAAAAATACTCGATTGAGCTAAAAGTTTAAAACCGATTCTTTTTACAAATGTGAAAATATCTTCACGAAACGTGAAAAAAAAATCACATAAAAAAATTCACTAAAAATTAAAAAATCGGAGAGGACAAAATTAATGTATTTAAAAACTGAAACCGGATTTATTTTACGAATGTTAAAAAAATCGCTTCAAAATGCGTAAAAACTATAAAAAAAATTCTCGAAAAACTTAAAAATTGCAGGGAACCAAATTTATTATATTGGGTTAAAAGATTGTAGCTGGATTCCTTTTACGAATGTCAAAAAATTCGTCGCAAAGCGCGAAAAAATGCTAAACCCCGCATAACAAATTCTCGAACGAATTCAAATTCGCTATAATGAGTTATAATCCGAATAACCATTATAGAAAAGAAGCCAACATTTACTATATTGGGCTAAAATAATTTGGGCTAAAAGGTTGTAATTGGATTCCTGTTACAGATGTTAAGAACTTCCACGAAACGCGAAAAAAAAACACGCAAAAAGTCGCATGAAAAATTCGCGATTAAAATCAATGATTACAAAATTGAGTACTAAATGTAATCGCAGAGTTCAAAATTTAGTACAATGGGCTGAAAGATTAAAACTGGGCTCTTTTTACGAATGTTTAAAAATCGCAGCAGAACGCGAAAAAACAACAAAATATCTCATAAAAAATTCATGAAAATTTAAAATCGCAGAGGACAAATTTTACAATGGGTTAAAAGGTTGAAACCAGATTCGCATCACAAATGTCAAAATACTGCCACAAAATGCGGAAAACACTAAAAATCACATACAAAATTTAAGAAAAATTTCGAAATCACTCATGTCAAAATTTACTATATCGGGCTGAAAAATTGAAAGCAGGTGTATTTTACGAATGTTTAAGAAAATTGCCGCTGAACGCTTAAAATTGCATAAAAATTTCGTGAAAAA
Organism: Maratus michaelseni; assembly: GCA_963931845.1. Lineage (NCBI taxonomy): Eukaryota > Metazoa > Arthropoda > Arachnida > Araneae > Salticidae > Maratus > Maratus michaelseni. The sequence goes on along the minus strand of OZ007590.1, from coordinate 72,631,596 downwards.
TCTAAAAATCGCTATATTGGACTAAAAGATTGAAGTTGGATTCCGTTTACTGATGTAAAAAAAATCGCCGCGAAACGCGAAAAATCGCATAATAAATTTTCAAAAAATTAAAAAATTGCAGAGTAGAAAATGTACTATATCGGCCAAAAAAAAAAAAAAAAAAAAAAAAAAAAAAATAGATTTCTCGTACAAATGTTTAAAAAATTGCCTCGGAAAGATAAAAAACGCTAAAAATCACATAAAAATTTCGCGAAAAATTAAAAAAAAGGCAGAGAACAAATTTTACTATATTGTGTTAAAAGATTGAAACTTAATTCCTAACGAAAATGTTAAAAAATTGTCGTATGACGCGAAAAAAACGCTAAAAATCATATAAACATTTTGCAAAAAATTAAAAAATTGCTGTACGACGAATGTTTAAGAAAAATAAACTTTTAGGTCTAGGGAGCTAGAAGATCGAAACTGAATTCCTTTTACCCAATGTGAAAATTTTCTGCGAGGCCGTTTTTAACCAAGATACCACGGTATGGGAATGTGTGCGTGCGCATGTAATAAACATTTGTGCCCCCCCCCCCCCCCCAAAAAAAAAAAAAAATTCGGTCACGCTACGCCTATGTTTCCATTGCTATTTTGTTGTTGTGTTGCAATTTAAAATAACAGTTGTAATAAAACCAAGAAAGTTATTTTGCGAATCTGTCCTTACAGGGTTGGTGTGATTACGCACATGGGTAGGAGAGATTGTTACTAATAATAACTACAATTAAATTGTTAACAATAATAATTGTTGTGGGTTTTGGGGTTCTTTCAAACTATAACCTAAGTAAAAAAATCAATTACAACTCATTCTTCATTTGACAATTAACTGATTTAAAAAACAAGTATACCCTGATTAGCTCCACTGAAATCTGTTGCCATGGAAAAGGGAGCAAATTATATTAAACTAATCAAAATATCAAAACTTAAGAATCCGAATAAGTTAATACAACATGATAATTTTGAACTCATCATTTTAAGACAATATTAAATGTAGTAAGGGGCAACAGATTTCTAAATCAAGTAGTATACTGAATTGCATAAAGAACACCCAACTCCACTCCAACCCGATCAAGCTCAAATCTCCATACACATTAAATTAACAAAAGTGTAATCATCATATAATTTGGAAAAATGCAGACAACCTGAAATTCCTCCAATATGAGGACCAAAAGGAGAAAGAGTTAAATCCGTTAATAGAATAGGGATATGATGATATACTAAAATTTTAGAACAATTATGGAGATTCTGAACAAGATCAGATTGGTTAACCAAGAATCGTATAGTGGCTTATAAACAAGGAATACAATCCTTTTCCTTTTTTTTTTTTTTTTTACTTTTTAAAATAAAACATTTTAGGTGTTTATTTTAGAAAACAATATTTCTGAGAGAGGAGGGTTAAAGCTTAATTTAAACAATTATGAAATTAGACTTAATATTACCTTTTCATCACTTATTAATTTCTCCTTCATTAAAGACAGGATAGAAAGAACACCAAATGAATAACTTCAATTAAACCTCAAGTAATGCTCATCAACATACTGACTGCAAAATTTAAATTCCATAAATTTAAACATTTAATTTAGAAGAGTATTATTCACTATCTCTCTTCTTACTCATTGAGAGACCAATCTCTCATATTTACTCACTGTAGACACTGTAATACCTGTTATTTAAGGATTACTGTAAAAGGAACATACCAGCTTTAAGAACAAACAAATCTTTTATTCAAACACTTAAAGTTATAACAACGGAGTTACTTCAAATTATTATAAAAACACAATCTAAACGTTGATCAGTAATATGGGGATTAATTACTTAAATATATTTTAAACCAAACAACACATTTCTAAAATTATCATACTATCATGCTTTTAAGGTTGATCAACTTTGCTGAATTCACTTATTATTTTAATTGCAACTAGGCACAGAGAATCTTAAAAAATAACATTACATTAAAGTTTAACAGTCCATCAATTGTAAAAACATTATATAATAGTGTTTTAAAATACACACTTATCACTCTTAATCTCTCCAAATAGCCATAGATAATTTTAAAGTGGGAGAACATACATTTATGAGGAAATAAAAACTACTTACAAAGTTGAAAGGTTTAATCGAATCATCAGTGGGCAGACTCTATTTTCCTTCCCTTTTGAGAAGAAACAAAACTGTGGACGGACACCATCTGACGTAATTACACCTCAGGGGGATGGTTTCATAAATCACCAGAGCATCAGTCAAACTTCATTCCTTCTCAGCATTTCTTGTAACATCCGCGAGCATTTGAGTTGAGTCTTTTGCTTGCCAACTTTGCGATTCAACCGAACACCTCATATATCTTCCGACGACGGAGGTTTCTCGGACTATCCATATTTACACAAATCCAGCTCCAACACACACAGCGATCAGTCTTCCTTATTATAAACAAGACAATATTAACGTCTCATAGATAATTGAGAGCTCTCTGGACTGCACAAGAAAAAAAACTTAATCTCTACGCATCTGGAACCGTTGACGCTCTTTCACTGACTATCATTTTCATTTTTTCGACCACCAGCTTTTCGCTCATTAACACAAGTGTCGCTACGCAACATCCACTAATTTTTCGAACCAAACGACAGGTATCTCAGCCAAGCAGCAAGTGTCGTAAACAATCTCTCTCCCTACGCCGCTTGTAAAACGGGCCGAACCCAAAAGCTATTTTCCAAGGGGGTTCGGGGTAAAAACAATAAAAATGGATTGACCCTCAGAGACAGTCCGTCTCCCCTTCCCCTTACGCGCCGTTAACGTGGAAAAACGAAAACTTGCCTCCCTCTCTCTGCGGGCCGGTTCATGGGGGAAGACAACCGTGCTTCACCCCCATGGTGTGTGCTGAAGGGGGTCCCATGAGCTTATGTTTACATGGGCGCCAGCTAGCCGCCTGGGATAGCAGAGCCTATTGAAGCCTGTCGTAAACTTACAAAGCCTAATTGCGTGTATAGTACACACATAAGATAACGTAATTCTTATGGTGTGTCCTCGCTTTCTACTACAAAAGACCAGACTTGGTGTCTCTAAACACATCAAACCAGGGTATGGGAAAATACGTACACGACTGCCCAATACAATATGTGTGGTCTTTTTCTGACAGACATCCCTCCCTGCTGTCTACTTTTCGTATTTGAAAACAGGAAGCTACGCTAGACTATGAAAGTTGAAATTGCTTTGCTTAAAAGAAAAAGAAAGAAGAAAAAAAAAAGAAAAAAAAAACTGCTTTTTTATTATTAATATTACAATTACTTTTATTTATATATTTATTTAAAACAAAAACCAAAAGAAAACTTTTAAATAAATGTTGAGAGAGTGATTTAAGGTAATTAATGTAGATTTAAAAAAAAATGGTTGAAACCAACCGTAACAAGATTGCTCCCCCCGGCTAATTAAAAAAAAAATTTTTTTGAAAAAGCAAATCTTTTTTTTTTTTTTGAAAGGCAGCTGGGTACCACATGGTATGCTGGGGCCTCAACACTGAAAAAACTGACCCACATACACAAATCATACAACGATCCGGGACGGGATCCAGATAATTCACCGCTGAAACACCACCCTAGAAGTATATTCCGGACATATACAACCAGAGCTCGCACATCCTTAGCAACCATTACCTAAAATACTACTTCAAACATTACTATAAAAAGAGTATAACCATAGGAGGAACCACAAGCTGTTTTTACCACTAAAATGACCAAGATACATTCTGCACCTGTAAAAGAACACATGTTCCACCTGACTGTGAAACCTCACTTCCCTACTACTGTCATTCCTACGCATAACTGCATCTCACCTGAAATTTCTGGTAACAGAACTGTAAACAATACATAAATTGAATTTTGAAAAAAAAAATTAGCCGGAAAAGAAGAGAAGTGCCCACTGATTAAGTTTCATTACACTGCTTATATACATAACTTCAATAATTGGCATCACAGTATATTACAACACTATCTATTAATGTAAATAAGTACTAGTAATATCATAGTTACAACACTGTAAATGTCAATGAAATTTGTAAAACACATATTAATTCTATTATACAAAAATACACAAGAGCAACTGGTGACGCAAAATTAAAATATATACATACTGTAATAGAAGGTTATACATATAGTAAATTAAGAGCAAGACACACAATTTGGTAACTATAGACCATGTTATAGAATCACGTATACATTTGTTCGTGAAGTTATGTTTGTATTTGAAGAAAGTTCTTAGAACCGTGTAACTGTGTAGATTTTACAAATGCACTTACAAGTAAAGTGCATGGGAAAGAGTATCTCTGCCTCTGTGCTACTTATAGCAAAAGCAGTTTCGGGCTTTTGGGCACTACAGGGAAAACATTCCACAAAATAAAATAAAAAACAGGGGTGGTGACATATATCACCAGGAAGGAAAAACACACACTCCACCAAAGATAGGAAGTAAAATTAAGAAAATACTTAATTCTAGTAATTTAAGTCATACACAACCACATCCAGGTATGTACATGAGAACGTATGTACAAGATAAAGGAAAAAAAAATATAGGGTCCACACTCCTTAAAGTTTAAGTTCAAATAAAACCACAAACTGTATAGTAAATAATAAATCTATCTAGTTAAAATGCAGAAATTAAAGTAAACACATACTTAAAAAGTTATATACAAAACACTGATGCATTAAAAAAACTGAACCAAACAGATCTACCTCGGCAAAAGGGCATACAAAACATAACATCCTAAAAAATTTTAAAGTAACGAAAATTACATTCGTTTTTTGCAAAAATACACCCAAAATCTACGAAAACGGGGTGCGGACGGGTATATACCACATAATCTATCATAAAACAGAAGAAATAGCAGGTAAAAGCATAAAAAGGGGTCAAAATGCATATATGAAAGTATCAAAACACAACCCAAAACAAACCTTTAATATGCTAAAAAAAAACTAAGTTCCGTTTTAAAATGCCAAAAAAAATAATAAAGTATACATACACATTAACTAAACTACAAATAAATACAAATAAACAAGGTAAAATTGAATAAAAATGCACGACTAACGAAAAAAGGTATTTAGTATTTATAACTCGGACGATCTCTCCTATCCCGTAGCGAATAGTCGGTTCTAGAAATCGATATTGAACGACTACTTCTATTCGATTTAGCAGCTGGACGAATCGATGAACGAGACCTGCGCGAATCGCTGTGCTCAGCAGCTGAACTGCTTTCTGCAGTGGCTGAATTTTTACCTACGCGCATTTCGCTGCTTTCTGCCGTTGCTAAATTTTTATTTACACACATCTCGTTATTTTCTGGCGCTGCTAAAGTATAACTTTCGTTGCTTTCCGTCGTCGCTACCTCCGGAGAAATGGGAGGCGGGGGAGAGGGATTTATGATTTCAGTCCTGTCGCTGTCTGTTTCCTCCACTTCCGGCGCTACCGGAGTTTCGTTATTGTTGACGTTCACAACTGCTGGTGCGCGGTTACTATCATATGGTGCCCAGGGAATGAATCGGTTGCGTTTACACCTGCGTACAGGAGGAGAATCGTGCGGTTGGTGTGGTGAATCGATGGTCACGTTTTCAGTCGATCCCAGGCCAATTGTTTGTTTTGGTTCACTGGACCAGATGGGGAGTCTGTCTTTGAAAGAAGACAACCTGTCAACATGGACAACCTGACAATTTTTTGGATTAGCAACTAGCGCTATTTTAAAATTAACTTCATTTAGCTTCTCAATTATAGTAAAAGGACCATTATTTTGCTTGCTTAATTTTTTTGTATTACCAGGGGCGAATGTGGGTGTAAATAACCACGCAAGATCTCCTATTTTAAAATTTTTATCAACAGCTGTCTTTTCACGGTATTTTTCCTGCTGCTCAGAAACTTTAATTAAATTACTATGTACGTCAGTGTATACTTTTTGAAAAGCTGGGATTAAGAGTTCGCAAAAAGAGGGTGCATCATTATAATTAAAAGAAGGTGGTTGAGAAAAGAGATTATATGGTAGATTCATATTTCTGCCATACATAACTGCAGCTGGGCTAAGTTTAGTTGAAGAGTGGACAGCTGAACGCATAGCTAGTAGTGCAAATTTGAGTTTAGTGTCCCAGTCAGATTGATTTTGATTGACTATGTGACAAAGTGCATTTTTAAGAGTACGATTCTGTCTCTCCACTTGCGAGTTGCCAGCCGGGTGATAAGATGAGGTCTTAATATGTTTAATACCAAACATTTTATATACGTGCTCTATCGCATCTGAAATTAGATTCTTCGCGTTGTCCGTCGTAATAAAACAGGGCGCTCCGTAGCGTGAGATGAAGTCAGCTAAAGTGTCCGCAATGACATCTGAAGTGGTTGCACTAACCGCATATGCTTCTGGCCACTTAGTAAATGAATCTATATATGCGACAATATACTTATTTCCCGAAAAAGTTTGCGGTAAGGGTCCAATGAGATCCAAATGAACCTTGTTCATGGGAAACTGGGGGGTCGGCTTACGTTGCAGAGGGGCGAGCTGGTTCGCTCTATAAGCTCTCTTCTGCTGGCAACTAATACATGACTCCACTAGATGCTTGACATCTGACGACATTCCTGGCCAATAGAAGTGCTCACGAATGCGATCAATGGTCTTTTGAAAGGCTTGATGACAAGCCGCTAGGGACTCATGTGTTAGTGCAAAAACTTGAGTAACCAATTCTTTTGGTACGACTAACTTTACAGATTTATTCAAAATAGCTGACTCCCTTGTATCCTCACAAACTAAAATGTCATCTCTAAAAAAATTTCATGTATTTAGGAGCAATTTCTACACCTTGGTCTAGTTTTCTTGCAATCTCGCAGCATTTCTTGTCTGATTTTTGCAATTCACCAATTTTTTCAAGTAGATTGGAATGAGGCATAAAAGTAACTTCCTTTTCGACTTGTATACAAAAATTACAATTAACAGTATCATTGGAGTTATCATTGTTGACATACCTCGAAAGGAAATCTGCGACACTGTTACACTTACCTTTAACAAACTTGATTGTAAAATTAAAGTCTGAGAGAGTGCAGATCCATTTAGCCATGCGTGATGTGGGGTCGTGAATTTTTAACATAAATGTTAGAGGCGCATGGTCTGTATAGATGAAAAAATGGGTATTAGCAATGTAACATTTAAAGTGGGCAGTTGCCCAAACTAAAGCTAATAATTCCCTTTCAGTGGTGGAATAACGGGTTTCAGCATCTTTCAATTTTCTGCCGGCAAAGGCAACAGGATGGAGCATGTTATTTTCATCTAATTGTGATAACACTGCCCCTAATTCTTCGCCATTGGCATCACTATATAAGTGGAATTCTTTCTCAAAATCAGGGAGTGCAAGACATGGTTTTGAAATAAGAGCCATTTTAAGGTCTTCAAATTCTTTCTGTGCATCTTCATTCCACGAAAATTTTCCTGTCTCTTTAGTTAGATTGATTAAATTTTTGGCCCTCTTAGTAAAATCTGGTATAAATCTCCTATAAAAAGATAGAGTTCCAATAAAGGATCTAACAGTCTTTCGGGTAGTTGGAGGTTTAAAATTTTCTATCACCGCAATATTTTTATTAATAGGTGATACTTGGCCACTACAGATCTCAAAACCTAGATATTGTATTTTATTCGAAAGGAAAGTGCATTTACTGGGCTTAAGTTTCAATTTATGCAGTCTTAACCTATCAAAGACCATGTTAAGCTTCTCAAAATGAGAATTAACATCACAGGAGGCAATTACAATGTCGTCGATATAAACAAGAATTCCAAGATTGCCTAAATCACCGAAAATAGCATTCATAAGTCTCTGGAAACTGTTACCTGAATTTGAGAGCCCAAAACAATTACGGGTCCACTCAAAAAGTCCTTTGCGGGTGATTATAGCAGTTTTATGCCTATCCTCTGGGCGAATAACCTGCTGAAAAAAACCACTAGTAAGATCTAGCGTTGAAAAAAATTTAGCCCCACTTAAAGCATCAACAGAGTCGGTGATGTTAGGAATTGGATAAGCATCTTTAACAAGATTTTTATTTAATCTTCTGTAATCAACAGCAAGTCGATAGGAACCGTCTGCTTTCCGAACCAGAATAACCGGAGAAGCAAATTCCGACATGGAAGGTGAAATTATGTCCGCCTGTAACAAAGTATTAAGTTGGTCTTCCATTTCTTGACGTAGTTTGTAGGGGACTCTATAAGCTTTGCCTTTTACTGGTTTATTTGAAGTTAAGTTAATTTCATGAGGGATTGTATCACAGCCGGGTAAATCTAAGACCGATGCTGCAAATACATCTTTGTTTTTGTCTAGAAAATTTTGCATTTTAAGTTTTAGTGGGGGCTCTAAATGATCTAAATTAATTTCAGAGCTCCAAGTGAGATCAGCGTGATCAAAGTCACCAATTGGAGGGGCCAGATTTACATTACAAGTAAGGTTATTTTCAGTAACGGGTACATTTGATTTGTCTACACATTTTTGAATTTTGGCAACAAAGGTTCCTTTATTTAAATTAATACTATTGTCTGAAAAATTTGCAAATGAGATATATAGGCCATGTTCTTTAGTGCAAATGGCTCTGGAGGTAAGGAGACCTTGATTTAAATTTTTCGCCAAAGGTTCTAACATAACAATATCATTTTCCTTAATAAAATTTTCCTTATAACTTTTAACCTGGGCTAACATTTTTGACTGCGGGGGAATTGAAATTTTACTACATAACACAGCGAAACTTATATTTTTATTTTTATTGGTTTTATCACTACTGCTATCTTCATTGCTCTCCTCCTCGACTTCAGGTACCTTATCCTCTATACTTACCAAATCTTCATTTTCATCAATATTACAAATTTCAGTAGTATCTTCAGTTAAATTACCCTGGGTTACCTGACTCGCTGCTGAAAGAATATTGTCGACACTTTGAATACTTGAAGAATTTTCAGTATTACTACCCTCAGAGCTACCGCCTGATATTGTTTGCATGCAAAAGTTCTGCGCAACACTTTTAACTTCCTTATCTGACTCAGTTTGAATGATTATCTCAACATCTTTTCCCATATTACTCAACTGCGGGTCCTGAACTACCATATCTTCACTACTATGATTCCCATTTTCAACACTGACTGAGTCATGAACATTAATACATGCAAAACTTTCAGGGGGGCTATTGGCATTACTACTTTTTGAATTCTCCCCTACTTTGTTGACACATTTTATATTTACAGAACTATTTTCAACACAATCATTATTTATACAATTATTATTTGAATTTACATTATATACAGAGTTAGAAATATTTACAGAATTAGTAGCAAGACAAGTATTAGACCCTGAAGTATTACTTGGGGTTTCTACGCTTTGTTTACTTTGGCCTGTAACTGGCACTTTAAGAGCGACAGCATTTGTATCACAATTTATACTTGCCCGGTACTCTTTCAAAAAGGGCATACCCAAAATCACATTAAATTCCTCAGCTAATTTTCCTTCAACTACATAGAATTCAGCTTGACATTGAACATTATCAAAAACAAATTTTAAAAATACTTTCTTATTTAGGTGAACTTTCTCACCGGTGACAGTCATAATGGGGATATTGCAATTCTCCATTTCAAAATTCTCTAAATAGTTACAATCAGTACCACTCAGGAGATTAATTGCAGAACCCGTGTCACATAATGCATTCAGGCAAACTTTATTTATGTAAATTCTTGCAGTTGGTAATGTATATGATTGGGGGTGAAAAACGCTATATACAGCTGGGGGGTCCAGGGGCCTGTGGGGGATCGAGTTGACCACATCTGATCCGGCCACAAATAGTTTAAAGGTTCATTTACACTATTTGCTATTGGGGTGTTATTTACCGCATGCTCCTCATTTCTGTTCGCAGCTGTGTTCCTATTGTTTTGGTAATAACCACCTCTTCTTCCCCTATATCCGCCTCGCTGAGTCTGGTTGCCTCTAGGATTTTCACCTCTGTTTCTATAATTTTGCCCATGGCTCCTGAAATTTTGACCACCTCCCCTTCTAAGATTATAGTCGACAAAATTTAGTGGACAATCTCTGGCATAGTGGCCTTGTACGGAACACCTATAGCAGGTTACGGGTCTTACCTCTTGGTTTTTCTCCTGTATATCCCTAGCCCTAAGATCAACTAAACTGTCTATCTTTGCTGCTAAAACATCAATTTGAGATTTTAGTTGGTCTATCTCCTTCTTTTGTGAGCTGTCTTGCTGAAAAACAGCAGCACAGGGTAGGTTTTGGGTCAAATTAGGGTTGAGAATTTCCTCGCGGTGGTTGTAAAAAGGGTTAATGCTCCTATAAGCCTTTTCCTCAAGAATCGCAATTTTGAGAACTTCTTCTGGGGATTGTGGATTTATCGCAATTACCCCCTTTCGCACTTCTGGTGTAAGGTTGCTCAAAATCATGGAGTGGAGTAGAGCCGATCGGCTTTTATCGACTACTTCACCCTGGATACCTTCAATTACAAGGGCTCTTAATGACATATCATATGCCTTGTCATAAAACTCCTGAACACTCATATTGGGTGGCTGTTTAAAATTTAAAAAGTGACTGAGGGCAACATCTGGTGTGGCCTGTGAAGTATAGCTCTCTTTTAGTATTTTCAATAACTCATCAGAAGTTTTTGCTTTGTGAATTTTTATCCGCCTAGATGCAGCTCCTGAAAGTCTAGCAAGTAAAACAAACTTCTTTTCCTCCTCAGTCCAGTCGAATAATTTTGAAAAACTCTCAAATTTCTCAGAAAAATCTGAGAAGCAGACTGAGCTGGCCTCTCCATTGAATGGGGGAATGTTAGACAAATTGTCCACTAATGCATTTTTTCGCTGAATAGTGGCAATTGCCTCTGAATGTTTATCAGCCATGGTTAGAGTTAGAAAATGACAAACAGACCCAAAAAAAAAGAAAATTGGGGGGGGGGCAACTTAAAAATGGGATAAAGAGAGGAAAAGAAAAAACCCTTACAAATACATAAAACTTAAGTATAGGACTATGATTTTAGTAACTAAGCTAAAGTTATGTACACAAAACATAATTTTGACTGGGGATTGTAACTAATAGCACAGAGAGAGAGCCTAGACCTCTTTTTACACTTGAACATATAATAAAATTTTAATTGCAAAAACACCCAGTTGCTCTTTGATATATAAATACATACAAGTAAACAATAATAAATAACCCAGAGACCGAATTGTTACGGCTCCATTTGTTGTGGTGTATTGGGGTTCTTTCAAACTATAACCTAAGTAAAAAAATCAATTACAACTCACTCTTCATTTGACAATTAACTGATTTAAAAAACAAGTATACCCTGATTAGCTCCACTGAAATCTGTTGCCATGGAAAAGGGAGCAAATTATATTAAACTAATCAATATATCAAAACTTAAGAATCCGAATAAGTTAATACAACATGATAATTTTGAACTCATCATTTTAAGACAATATTAAATGTAGTAAGGGGCAACAGATTTCTAAATCAAGTAGTATACTGAATTGCATAAAGAACACCCAACTCCACTCCAACCCGATCAAGCTCAAATCTCCATACACATTAAATTAACAAAAGTGTAATCATCATATAATTTGGAAAAATGCAGACAACCTGAAATTCCTCCAATATGAGGACCAAAAGGAGAAAGAGTTAAATCCGTTAATAGAATAGGGATATGATGATATACTAAAATTTTAGAACAATTATGGAGATTCTGAACAAGATCAGATTGGTTAACCAAGAATCGTATAGTGACTTATAAACAAGGAATACAATCCTTTTCCTTTTTTTTTTTTTACTTTTTAAAATAAAACATTTTAGGTGTTTATTTTAGAAAACAATATTTCTGAGAGAGGAGGGTTAAAGCTTAATTTAAACAATTATGAAATTAGACTTAATATTACCTTTTCATCACTTATTAATTTCTCCTTCATTAAAGACAGGATAGAAAGAACACCAATTGAATAACTTCAATTAAACCTCAAGTAATGCTCATCAACATACTGACTGCAAAATTTAAATTCCATAAATTTAAACATTTAATTTAGAAGAGTATTATTCACCATCTCTCTTCTTACTCATTGAAAGACCAATCTCTCATATTTACTCACTGTAGACACTGTAATACCTGTTATTTAAGGATTACTGTAAAAGGAACATACCAGCTTTAAGAACAAACAAATCTTTTATTCAAACACTTAAAGTTATAACAACGGAGTTACTTCAAATTATTATAAAAACACAATCTAAACGTTGATCAGTAATATGGGGATTAATTACTTAAATATATTTTAAACCAAACAACACATTTCTAAAATTATCATACTATCATGCTTTTAAGGTTGATCAACTTTGCTGAATTCACTTATTATTTTAATTGCAACTAGGCACAGAGAATCTTAAAAAATAACATTACATTAAAGTTTAACAGTCCATCAATTGTAAAAACATTATATAATAGTGTTTTAAAATACACACTTATCACTCTTAATCTCTCCAAATAGCCATAGATAATTTTAAAGTGGGAGAACATACATTTATGAGGAAATAAAAACTACTTACAAAGTTGAAAGGTTTAATCGAATCATCAGTGGGCAGACTCTATTTTCCTTCCCTTTTGAGAAGAAACAAAACTGTGGACGGACACCATCTGACGTAATTACACCTCAGGGGGATGGTTTCATAAATCACCAGAGCATCAGTCAAACTTCATTCCTTCTCAGCATTTCTTGTAACATCCGCGAGCATTTGAGTTGAGTCTTTTGCTTGCCAACTTTGCGATTCAACCGAACACCTCATATATCTTCCGACGACGGAGGTTTCTCGGACTATCCATATTTACACAAATCCAGCTCCAACACACACAGAGATCAGTCTTCCTTATTATAAACAAGACAATATTAACGTCTCATAGATAATTGAGACCTCTCTGGACTGCACAAGAAAAAAAAACTTAATCTCTACGCATCTGGAACCGTTGACGCTCTTTCACTGACTATCATTTTCATTTTTTCGACCACCAGCTTTTCGCTCATTATCACAAGTGTCGCTACGCAACATCCACTAATTTTTCGAACCAAACGACAGGTATCTCAGCCAAGCAGCAAGTGTCGTAAACAATCTCTCTCCCTACGCCGCTTGTAAAACGGGCCGAACCCAAAAGCTATTTTCCAAGGGGGTTCGGGGTAAAAACAATAAAAATGGATTGACCCTCAGAGACAATCCGTCTCCCCTTCCCCTTACGCGCCGTTAACGTGGAAAAAAGAAAACTTGCCTCCCTCTCTCTGCGGGCAGGTTCATGGGGGAAGACAACCGTGCTTCACCCCCATGGTGTGTGCTGAAGGGGGTCCCATGAGCTTATGTTTACATGGGCGCCAGCTAGCCGCCTGGGATAGCAGAGCCTATTGAAGCCTGTCGTAAACTTACAAAGCCTAATTGCGTGTATAGTACACACATAAGATAACGTAATTCTTATGGTGTGTCCTCGCTTTCTACTACAAAAGACCAGACTTGGTGTCTCTAAACACATCAAACCAGGGTATGGGAAAATACGTACACGACTGCCCAATATAATATGTGTGGTCTTTTTCTGACAGACATCCCTCCCTGCTGTCTACTTTTCGTATTTGAAAACAGGAAGCTACGCTAGACTATGAAAGTTGAAATTGCTTTGCTTAAAAGAAAAAGAAAGAAGGAAAAAAAAAAAAGAAAAAAAACTGCTTTTTTATTATTAATATTACAATTACTTTTATTTATATATTTATTTAAAACAGAAACAAAAAGAAAACTTTTAAATAAATGTTGAGAGAGTGATTTAAGGTAATTAATGTAGATTAAAAAAAAAATGGTTGAAACCAACCGTAACATAATTAAACTTAAATGACATTGCTGTAAGGTTTTTGTGAACAAACATTATTGTATTAGGAGTGAATATTTCAACCTAATGATTAAAGAATCAGAAAAGGGAAATAATTTTAAAACGATTAAAAATTTTTAATTAAAGGAAAAAAAATAAAGTATAAGAACAAGCAACTCCAGATAAGATTACAAAATAAAATTATGTTACTTAATACCACGTTTAACTTAAAATTAGTTCATTTTCATTTTTCATATTTTATGCAAATTTACCAATAAGCTGCGTAATCTCTCCTAGCATGGAAACTAATGGGAACAATGCGCCATCTCTCCTAAGTACCAGATGCGCAAACTCTCCAATTTTGGTAGGAGAGATTGCGCGCCTTTTATTTCAACGTGGCCGCAACTAAAACAAACCGTTGATGTTCACATCGTTAGTCTACATTAGTAGCTTATGAGAAATCGTTTAAGTTTAAAATACTTTGTACTATTGACATTGTATAGAAATTCTGATGAATAGCTATGAAAATTCAAGCACTTACTTTGGGAAAACAAAACAAAATAGCAATACTTTATCTTATAAGTTCAAAGCAATCAACGTGCACTTTCAAGTAGGCACTCCACTACTGTTGTTGTACAACTACCTGGAGTCGCTGCGCGCTCACTCTACTCATTTTCCTCGAACCTCTATGTGCGCAATCTCTCCGACCGCGCCATCTCTCCTGGCTTTACCTTAGTATATGAAAGGTTTTATATGGATGAATTAAAAATTCATGTGAAATTGGCAGCTTGTGAATAGTGGTGATAACTACCAGTCGACAAATGTAAATAATCATGGCGAGATGTAGCAAGGCAATGAAATTACCCTTTCGGCAATTTCTCCAGAAAGAACAAGCCAGTTTTCCAAATAAGGCGTTTATTTATCCATAGGAAAACGAAAAAACAACTTCCACATGACGCGCTGTTCCTAAAGCCCTCAGTCTTGACTATAAATCATTACATCATATTCATTGATCTTAAAACAGCTAATTTAGAAAACTACGAATTATAAACACCAGATAACCGTTTTTTCGGCACTTGAAAACAAGACAAAATTCTGCCTCCGAAATCAGTGCTTTCGCTTTTTGTAAGACGCGCAGATGGCGACAGATCTCGATATAATAAGGACACGAACCAATCGATGAGAGGCGAATATTGAGAACTGGGCGGCTAAGCGAATGGGCGAAAGGTAGAGGTTTTAAGGAGAAAGAATCGCAGATCTAGTAGCGCAGTGTTTTCGATGTAAAAAAAATCTAGTGCGCGAAGCCAGCTCCGTGATATGAAAATAACAAAATGGCTTTTAAAGCATTCAAAATGAAAAAAACTAGCTTCTCTCAGAATATTATAGATTGAACAGTTGATAAAAGTTTATAAATTGACTTAAAGCTTTATATTAAGATTTTGCATAAGATAATTATTAATATACGCGTTTTGAATTTAAAGGGAAATTAAACAGAAATAGATATTATTAAGAAATAGGGAAATAATGAATAATGTCGGAATTTAGAATAATTTAAAGGAATATCGCGAAGTAAAATTTTTATATAACAACTATATATATATATATATATATATATATATATATATATATATATATATATATATATATATATATATATATATATATATATATATATATATTACAAAATTTAATTTTTTTCGCAATCTGCTAAATTATTCTATAAAATTTTTCCATTTAGTAATGTTCCGTATATGACCCGGCTTAATAAAATAATTCTTATTCTTAAAATAGTCTTTTACTATCCATATGTAAAGCCATTTTATCCTAATCCACTTAATAATATTTATTCCAAAGTATTTAGATCTAAAAATGGTGATAACTACTTAAATTTATTCTTTAAATAGAACACCTTTATTTTTAATCCATTATTAAACTTCATTATTATTATTCCCGTGTAGTCGAACCGCTATAAATTCTTTATTTAAATGCTAAAATATCATATCTCTTAAATTATTCCGCCCTAAAAACCTTAGTTCTATTTAATAAACCATTCTATCATTAAATATTAAATGTCGATTACAATATTTCCATAATGCTCTCATTTTTTTTCCTACATCTAAGATTCATTTTCTTTTTTCTTCTTTATTGCGTATTAAATTCGAAGCTAGTTATAACTACAGCCTCAAAGCAGATACTTTGGTTTATTGATACGTCATTCATCTGGTAACGAGATTTTAGAAGCCTGTAGAACATTTTTCCCGCGCGGAAGGCAATTTACCTCAAAATAAATGCACCGGAAATACTAAGTAAATCCCTTTAAAGCGCTCATGATTCGAAGAATCTGTGTCACGTGACGTATGTTGTAGTCTTGCGCAAAGACAGTTAAAACCCTATGCAGACTCTAATTTCGGTGGAATTTTGGACGTTTGGTGGAAAAAACGGGAAGGCTTTGGGAGAGCAGTGAAATGTTGTCATCGAAGAATTTATTAACTGATGTGTTCTTCTGCAGCGAGCAATGAAATTTATTGAACTAAAGAGAGCATTTCCCCCAAATCTAAAGAGGATTGTGTTTTAATAAAATGGTTTCGACTGTCATCTTGTTTTTCTTTTCTGCAATCTACACTTTACTCGGCTGCTAAGATGAAAATTAATTTGCGACTGAATTTAGCTTAAGAGTTTGTTGGACATTTCTTCCATGTGTGACAAAATGCCACATATATATATATATATATACAACCTGTGGCCAGAAAGTTCGGTGAATGAATTTTTATTTCAAATACAGTATTGTACAGCATCAAATACAATTTACTGTCCTTCAAAATAATCTCCATGGATGGTAATGCACTGTTGGGAACAAGTATATAAGTCCTGGAAACTCCTGTAAAACAGTTCTTTCGGAATGGCTTTCAGCTAGGCCGTCACGTTGCGTTGAATGTCGGTGATGTCCGTAAATCTCTTTCCCTTCAGGGCTGACTTCAATCTGGGGAAAAGGAAGAAGTCTGCAGGTACCAAATCAGGTGAATAAGGGGGGTGATCGAGTGTCACAACTCCATTCGCGGCCAGGAACTGCCATACAACCGAGGCGGTGTGTGGCCGGGCATTATCTTCCAGGCTGGTCCGCCCTTCCCGGAAACGCTTAAACCATTCATAAACACTCTTTGATGTGACGGCTTCATCTTAATAAACTTCTTTGAGCATTTCGTGAGTTTCTTTTGCCAGTTTTCCAAGTTTGAAACAAAACAACATGTTTATCCTCTGATCCATTTTGTTTACCGCGACAATCCACAATAAACCTTTCGCGCTTTGCGTTAAACGTAACAGGGAATAAACGCACTTGGAACCTTGCCAAACGTTCAAACAGATATTGACCTTCACCACGCACGGCGCGTTGATATTCTACTAGTACAGCAGCGACCTCTACAGGCTCCTTCACTTCTTTTGGTTAAACAAATTAGAATTTTTCATTCACACTATTCCGTACAAATTTTTCAGCAAAAGTGTGTAATTATGAAATGAGTATGGCTGGTGAATTTTTATCTCAGAATATTTTTCGATAAAAAAAAAAGAGAAATATATTTCGATACATAGCAAATACACATATTCTCGCTTATTTGAACTTCGAAATTATTATTCCTTTCTCTATCAAACATAAAATTTGTTCTCTTGTAATGAGTTTTGGTTTTCTAGGATCTTTCGCAATGTCATTTTTTGTTTCATGTCAACATTCCACCTTTTCCAAATCGAAATCATTTTCTTTTCTGCTAAATTACCCTTCAAAGAGAGATACGTGTTTTTGTTTGAATTTACAGTCCGATTGATAGAAATGAGTTTATGCCAAGATTACGCCCTAATCTAATAAAATATGTTCTACAAGATTTATACTGTATGGTATGGAAGATAATATTTAATCAGAATGATAAAAATGTAGCATATATGGCCAGTTTTTTTTTAGGGGATATTTTCGATTATTTTGGTTTGAAAATAATTTTTAAGGTACAGCAAGAATATATTGGGATGTTAAATCTATTCTTAATTTTTCAACATTAGCATCCCTAAATTTCATAGCAATATATAATTTAAATAGAGTAATTCCGGGTGTGATGCCGCATATTTTTTTGAATTAGTGTATAAAATCCCATGGTGCACATAAACTAAAAAAGAAAAAAAATCCTGCTGTGCTATTTAATGTTAAATATACAACATGTATATAGCAACAATTTTTTTTTTAATAATTAATACTTTTAACAATTTTTTTTTTCTAGAACATTACACTGGGGCGCGTCACCCGTACATTCAGGTTGAGACGCTGCACTTGTGTGGGAGTTATGCCGCGCTTGTCATAAGAACAAAATGAAATTATAAATAACAAATATTCAAACAAATATTCATATCTGGACTATAATTAACTATGTAAGAACAAAAAGAACCTAAGTGAGTACAATGAAACGTACTAGTAGATTCAAATCAATATCAAATCTGCCTACTTTGTTCGCCGCCAAAACTATCTACTTATTTTTTTTTAAAATTGGATTTTAATTGTTATTTCAGCAACAACGTAACATCAGTGTGGGAATAGAAAATTAAAATAGTGTTTACATTGTTTTATTTGTTAATAGACCTGATTTTTCGACCGCAGTCTACACAAAAAGTGTCGAAAGTAGTACAGTCTCCATGTAACCACATTTGACACATGATGCAACGAAGCCAATCACACTTCCTCTTAGTTTTGGAGTATTTTTCTACACATTCCTTGCAAAGAACATCTGCATCACATGTGTGATCAAATTTTTCATTATTATGATCTTGACTTGCATCTTTCTTCGACTTCTTTACTTTTTATTTTTTCCTTTTTACTTACCCATCATACGTAGTACAGGGTAAGTCTTGTAATCGTTTTGAAAATCGAAAAAAAAAATTTGACGGATTTACACGTTTCAGACACTGGAGATTCCGAAAAAGATATTTTTAGAAAAAAAAATTTGCCGTCCGTCTGTGTGTCTGTGTGTCTGTGTGTGTGTCTGTAAACGCTCTATCTCCCGAACAAATTGAGGTAGAGACTTGCCATTTGGTATGTACTTAGTATGTAATAATGGGAAGAAGCCTATTTCATTTCAATAACCTCGATTAACCGGAACATTTTTTTCGGACTCTCGAAATATTCGTTCTGATGAAAGGTATATAAAAATTTTCGAAATTGTTTACTTTAAGGAGTAAATATAAAAGACAATAAAAAAACATAAATTTTGCATAAAACATGAAGTCGATCGGATAATGAGTTGCCGAGATATTTGGAATCCTATTTACCACACTCTTCGATTTTTTATGACCCTGTATTTCATCTAAATTTCACTTCAAATATATATTTTAATTGGAAATTTGACGCTTAATCAGATGCAATAAACCGCTAGTTAATAAGAGTATTATTTTTGGAGTTATAAGGAAAAACCTCTTTCAAGCAATTCAGTAATCGAGCCTTTTTATGACGTCATCAAGCCACGATTTTATTTGAATTGCAATGCATTTTATAAGTAGTTTACACATTTTTATTTTAATATTTTACATTATACATGTACATGATGGGTAAGTATTACGGTGGCCCCCAACGACTAGTTTCCTTAGGTGGTAGTATACTTCATATTGTTTGAACATTCATCAATGTCTGATGAGCTGAATTTTATTAATCGCGTCATCCCGTACAAAATAAACTGTGACATGTATACCGGATGCGGCATGTATCTCATTTTGCACGATACAGACGTCGCACATCAAAGTTGCCTGCCATCGGAAAGGAAAATGGCGTAACCATACACACAGTACTCTATACAGACGCTACACTTAGTATTGACTTCGAAATCATAATCTATACTATAATTATAAAGCAGTAAAGATTGTTTTTTTTTTGTTTGTTTGTTTGTTTGTTTGTAGGGGGTAATCTCTGGAACTACCGAACCGATTTCAAAAGTGATGGTGGCAAATTGATGGTGACAACCCCTGCTCCAACAGCCTCTTTAATAAAAAGCTATGCGTTGCTGACGACTGGGTTTTTCGATAATTGTTGCCACAGATTAATCTCGGAAAATGAAACATTTCAAGTTACTGAAAAAAAATAATAGCTCGGAAATTATTTGTCAGAAAATTGTTAGACAAACTGCGTTTGAAAGGTAAAAAAATGTATTTTTCTTGATATAAATTTCAAATCGAATGATTATGCCGTTTTTCAAATATTGAATTTCAAAAATTACGAAATTTCACAATGGAGTACCATAGCGAAACCTTCATGCGTAAAAAGATAATGATAAGGGCGACGTGTCCTGACGTGTATATTGGCCATAGCACGAGTCACAAATTATAGTAGCCTTATTATTCTGTTAAAATATAAAAGTGAATTATGAAATTTAAATATTTTGTTTGATTAAAAGTTCGTTAAGAGAAATTGACCAGCGTAGCGGGCGTAGCTTGCTAGTTAGCGTATAAAAAATATTTAAGCATAACGTGTTTAAAAGTTCGGATGGTGGAATCATGCGCTTACCTCAAAATAAAGATTGTATACAGCTATAAGTAAACATCGAAATGGGAGTGACGCTGTACACTGGCTAAAGTAATCGCATTGCGCACCTATACTGTGCGTCTGACTGTCATCTATCAATAATTACAAGAAATACAAGGGGGCAGCATCTATTTCAGATGCGGCGACTCTCCCGTAGTTACTCTAAATTTAAAAAAAAATGGTTGAGTAGAATTTTTTTTTATCAGTAGAGTTACAAACAACATGCAACTTAGCTGAAATTGTTAATGTTTTAAACTTGGATAATTTTTCGTTTCACTAAGTCTCAATTCAAATCGAAATATTATTCTTGTATACAGGGTATCCCACAGAGGTTGAAATGACTTTCATTTTTTTTTTCCTTATACAAAATAAGTGGTCAATTTAAGTTGCAAAAGTGTTCAAAATAAGGTAGGAAATAATACTGAATAAGGAAAGAGAATAAGAGAAAAATAAAATTCTTATCAGTAGAGTTACAAAACGCATGCAACTTAGCTGAAATTGTAATGTTTTAAAGGAAAATTTTTCAGTTTAGCTAAATCTCAGTTCAAAGTTGAAATATTAGTCTTGTATACAGGGTATCCCACAAAGGTTGAAACGGCTTTTATTTTTTCCTTATACAAAATAAGTGGTCAATATAAGCTTCAAAAGTGTTTAAAATAAGAGAAAAAATAAGATTGAATAAGAAAAGAGAATAAGAGAAAAATTCTTATCAGTAGTGTTACAAAACACATGCAACTTAGCTGAAATTGTTCATGTTTTAAACTTAGATAATTTTTAGATTTCACCAAGTCTCAATTCAAATTGAAATATCCCACAAAGGTTGAAACGGCTTTAATTTTTTACCTTATACAAATTAAGAGGTCAATATAAGTTGCAAAAGTGTTCAAAATAAGGTAGGAAATATGATTGCGCTAATTAATTAGTCCTACAATTAATTTTCAAAAATTTATAACTTCTTAATTTTATACGATGCCCCCTTGACAAAATTGTTCAATTAGAAAAAAATTCCTTCTGCTGCACTAAGATCATTACAAAAAACAGCAATCCTGTATCTTTAAAACTAAGTGAATTACATTTAATTAAAATGGAGCGTTGTGAATAGGGACTATATATTCAATTAGAATAGTAAATCTATGATATATTCCAGGAAACAGGAAGTATTAATAATAATAGATATTTAATTGATAGAAAACAAACGATTGTCTATGCTTGTAACAATATTAGAGGGTAAGATCTCAAAAATACTTATAAAAGTTTATTAGAACAGATAAGTTATGTGTTGGACATGAAAGAAAACACTTTGAAAATGCTTTGTGAATTCGGTTTTTTTAATTATGTTTCTAGGATTTAAAACTAAATTTTTCTTAATTAAATTATCTCTTCTTATATAATGCTTTATTTAGATGTATGTATAATTAACTTTTTTTTAACATTTGTTAACATATTTTTGGTCTAAAAAATGCCATCATCAATTTGTGAATGGTCCCTATTTTCACTGAGGAAAAAGAACATGTAAATGTATTTTTAAATGATACGAAAGGTGGTAAGTCAGCTTTTTTCATTATAACAGCGCCAACTGTTGGATTATATACATCGAAACCTAATCAGCATCTGTCATTTCACTTCATAATATCTGTCATTTCACTTAGACTAAGGGATGTTACGACTTCCGAGGCCGCATCCCGATCGCGACAGACGACGGTTGTTTTCATGATTCATAAAGTAAGAAAAATTACATTTTTGAAGATTATCTTGTATGAAATGATTAATTAAAAGATGTCGCTGCCTCTCGGACTATTAGAAAATATTAAAGAGGATCAGCATCGGAAATACAATTTCTAGAGCAGCCATACTCAATCTTTTTTTTTTTTTTTTTTTTTTTTTTTTTTTTTTTTTGCGGGCCGCAAAAATGTTTGGGACGCAACACAGTTATATTATAATGTATAAGAGGGGTAATTTAAATAGTAAGAAAAAAAAAGTAGTATAACAAACCTGTATAATAAAGTTAATATAATCAGTAGGATTGAATGTTTGTCGCAAAAGAAATCTTACCTAAAATTTTAACGCCACTATATTCAAACAATAAACTTCGTTGTAGATTTCAATTAGGAAAACTTTCAACTAAGGAAACGGTATTTAAGATGTTTTGAGATAATTTTAAATTAGTAATTTTAAATAACGGAACAGATTTTGTATTCCCATGCAAATATAAAAAATAATAGTGAACGTCTTAAAAAGTTTTATACACATCTCAATTAATTTAATAAATATAGGTTAATTATTGTGTGTCTCAGGCTCCACATAAAAGATCGCCGGGCCGCAGGTTGAGTAAAAGGCTGTTCTATAGAGACTATTTTCAAGGGTTTTTTTTTTTTTTTTCCTTTTCCAAGTACAAGCAGATTTTGAGAATGTATCTTCAAATATTGTGATATTGTACGAAAAATCTTTTTCGAATGTTTTCTTGAAACTAAATTTCTCTTTTCGAGAACTATGAATCTAAATCTAAATAAGGCATTAAAAAATAAAAATTGTTATTGATCTAAAGTTTATTGTTTTTTCTCCCACTTTACTTGTCTAGCTGTAGTTTTCTTTTATCTTTTAAAAAATATTTTTCTATAGAAATCTATTATCTGCCACAAAATAAGTTTAATCTAAGATTTCATCTGTGTATATTTAATTAAATTCCAAAATTATCTTTTAGTTTATTAAGCCCATCTGTTAATTATTTGATTGATTTTATATATATATATAAAGTGTTTTGATCACAAAAAAAACTTACTTTTCTTTACTGTCTCTATTTCAATTACATTTAACATTTTTTTTTTTAATTCATCGATAGATTAAAAAGCTTCTCTCAATTTACTTTGTGAAAACATAAACGTTTTAGACTTTTCATTATAATTTGAAATATTTTTATTACAAAGAAAATCTTTTTTTCTATATACACCCTAAAAAAGATAAGATTTTCTTTGAAATGCTACACTTTATTTAACAAACCGTATTTTTGCATATAGCGTACTAACAATCTCATTATATATAGTCTACTTTAAAAAAAAGTTTTATTATTATATTTTAATGCTTCATACATATTTTATAAAAATTATTGGAACTATGAAAAAAAAACGAAATCTTAATTTTCATCTATAGTATTAAATGAATTGCCTTGTAACTCATATTTTTCAATATCTCATTATCATAACTAAGGAGAAATTTTTAATAATTCAAAGGCTTTATTTAAAAATGCAGTGTAAAACAGAAATATTTTTTGATTTTAAAAATCCTAAAATATATTATAGATAAGAAATCGCTTTGATCATTTTTTTTCTTTGTAAAAAAAAAGAATAATTTTTAGTGTTTCACTATTAATCTTTTATTAATATTGTTGGCTCACTTTTTCTTGAAGAGGATAAAATATTGCTTTGTTATACAGAATCAAGTAACAGACGATCGATCTTGAAAGTTTTTACTTTAATATCGTTTTCAATATTTATAATTTTATTTTATTTTTTAGATATAACCTTCTATACAAAAATCATTATTTTAATAGCCAATAGAATGCTTTTGCTAAAACTATATAAATTATATATATATATATATATATATATATTAAAAAAATAAAGTGTGAAGCAGGCATGTTATATTTATTTCAAAGTACAATATTTTTGCATTCTCAATATAATAATAACAATTTGATGTTCTGCATGACTGTTTCAAAATAATTCAATTTCCAATATTCATAATATTAATATTAAAGGTATACAGAGTATCGAAACGTAATTCTACACTAAAAAAATTCGTTAAAAAGCAAGAATATGTATTTAAGATTTTTATTTCAATGAAGAACGTATCACAATTTTATAAAATGAAGTGAAAAGTAGATTGTAATGCGTGAATAAAGGATGTAGATATCTAATACCACGGCTACTCACAAGGGGAGGTTCCGAATTCGGAAACAAAGAATGCGGTGAGCAAAGAATGCGGTGTATCGATAGCATATAGTCAATATATATACATATGACAGCCATAAAGTGCAATAAGCAGGGGGTCTTGGGCAAACAAACCTTAAAGTTTGAGCTTCATAGACGCTTATTTATATAATCGGATAAATTATCATCTTTCCTGAGGGTCTCTGTTGTCCAGTCGACAGCGTGCCAGACTTAAGAATTTGTGACTTTTTTTTTTTTTTTTTTGTGTGTGTGTGTGTGTGTGTGTGTGTGTGTGTGTGTGTGTGTGTGTGTGTGTGAGTTCAATTCTCGACCAAACTATTGCTTCCAGACAAAACATTGATCAATTATTTTCGAAACACAATTAAAAATATACACTTTTTTGTTTTTCAATTTGCGACAAATATAAATAAAAATCATGTTTTTGTGCATATAGTTATTTATTTATTCAGTTTCACAGAGAGAGTTTTAATTATGAAATTTTGCATTTTTATGTATTTAATAAAATGGGGGAAAAAACATACATGCACAGTTTGTACTTGTTCAGTCGACAAAGTTTCCCCTTTTTTTACAATTGTTTACTGCTTATTACACGAATAAATTCCTACTTTTCTCAGCGAAATGGATTAAAATACGGTTACATAAAATTAAAGTATACTATTTTAATTTAACTTTTTCTATGACTACCATACTTATTTAATTTTTTTTGTAATTTTTAAAAGTTTGCTTTTTAAGTTTTGAATGTATGATCTTTCTTTAATCTCGGAATCTTGTAGTTAAAATTAGAATAACTGTTTTTAAGTTATTAGAGCGCGGGACTAATGTCGTAAAAAAGAAAGTAGAAAAAGAAGAATTGGTACTTACGTATTATCCGTGCCAGTTTTAAGTCAACTGCGCCAGGCATGGAGCCAATATTACTAATTATAGTAACCCTTATATTTTGTTTTCTTGCTGCATGGTACATGCCTGGGAATAATCTATAATATTATTCTTTCTTATTTACTATGCTATTTACCATTTATTAATTTTACTAAAATAATGTTATTTACTATTTTTAACAATGTTATAAATTTAATAAACATATATTACATTTTATTTATTTTATATTAATTACCATTTTTAACAATGTTATTTAATAATGTTAAATTACTGCATTTGAAAACATGATTTGCAACGGTAAATAAGATTGGTACTTGGCAACCATTTTTGGCGATCAATCTCCTAGCACGGATAATACGTAAGCACCGAAGAATAATTGCCAGATTTTATTTACGCACCACAGTGGTTTAAAGGCCACTTCAATGAAACCCCCGATCGCAAAATCCCATGTTAAACTATGGGGAAACTTAAAAGCTTGATTACTCATTACCTAATAGAATTATCAAAATACGGTTTTCACCATCATCAAGTAGATATCAGGTGCCGCTGTAGTGCGCTTTTAAAAATTGTCTCCTTAAATTTTAAGTATTTCTAAGAAGATGATAAAATTTCAGCAAGTGGAAATTTCAAAGTTTATGAGGGGTTTTTTTAGTACTTAAAATTTAGGGAGATTATTTTTAAAAACGCACAATATCGGCATCTGATGTCTACTTCTGATGGCGAAAATCTTATTTTAATAATTATATTAGGTAAGGAATAATCGCGCTTCTAAGTTAACATGGGATTTTGCGATAGGGGGAGTTTCAATGAAGCGGCCCCTTTAGATAAATATGCCCTTTTTAATTGTTTATTTACTTTATTTTAAATATTCTTTCAAGTTTTTATTTATGGGATAATAGGTTATGAGTAACTTTGGTAACCAGGTATTACAAAAGATACCTGTCCGACAAATTTAATGTTTTCATGGTGACAGAAGCATTATTTTATAGGTAGACTA
The DNA here is from genome assembly GCA_963931845.1 of Maratus michaelseni. Classification (NCBI taxonomy): domain Eukaryota; kingdom Metazoa; phylum Arthropoda; class Arachnida; order Araneae; family Salticidae; genus Maratus; species Maratus michaelseni. The sequence goes on along the minus strand of OZ007590.1, from coordinate 72,605,318 downwards.
GCAGACGTAACCCCGCGTTGCTCCGGATTACCTTGAACGTTAAGTAATTAGACAATCTTTAACTGTGTGGTGTTTTGAAAAAAAAGAATATTTTTAAATACTAAATAATAAAAATTTAATTTCACAATAAAAGACGTGATTGAGGGATAAGATAAAACAAAATTAAGACGGTGACAAAATTCTTATTCGCCACATAAAATAAAAATAATATAAATATCAATACGGTTATCCTCCATAACTAATTGTAATCCCGTGTTCAATACAAAACGAAAATAAGATTATGTTACTCATGTTTTAAAAATATTTAAAAATTAATCCAAAAAATGAATATTAATCCCGATATGTGAAAACACGAAAAGCAAAGGGAAATTTTCAAAAAAAATTATTTTTTCTTTACTTGCTCAAAGACACGTATTTCTTCCATAGCAACGGTTTTCAGCCTTCACCGACAAAGAAAAACTTACGTCTTACTTCACTCGTGTTCTCGAAAAAATCGAAACGATATTTCTTTCTTTAGAAATTTGCAAAAAAGATTTGCGAAAAAAATCTATTTCATACTTATTTAATCGTCATTATACAATTACTGAATGGTGTGTTATATAGAGATATAAAGTATAAGATTAGATGGTAAAGATTTCTTACAGAAATCGTTTAAAGAATAAAAATTTTCATCGGTTGCAAAAAAAGTGGCCTTTTAAAAAAATTCCAAAAATCGACAAATTGTTGTACAAACTTTGAATAAGTTTTATGGAAAAGAAAACAAAATTCGACTAACAGATTGAATTAGGACTGCTTTTACCACTGGCTCAAAATCGCCGACTAACTTGGATAATCGAAAAAAAAAAGAGAAAATGCATTTCAATATGAAATAACTAAAAATCTAATTATAAAATAGAAGGAGTGAGAGCCAGCAGCATTGGAATTTACCGTGGACTATACGGAACCAAGTTACAAACCTCTACGTGTGATAGATATCCCTAATCATCGCCAACAGACAAACTCACAAAAGGTGCACGCGGACAGAGAAACACTTCCTTTTATTAATATAGATATAAAGGTTCGTAAACTAAAACCAATAACAACGTTGTAACGCACAAATATGAAAAATTGGCACAAACAATATGCATACGGCCGTTTCGAGGATTCCTGGATCCCCTATCTCAGTGCGGGAAAAAAAAAAGAGATTAAAATGGGTTCAAAGACCCCTCGGTTATAGCCCCGAGTACTGGCTTGAATGAAAATGCTAAAACAAGAATTTATATACCCCAAAGAAATGACGTAATTAACCGGAAACAATTGAAAAAAGGAGTCACTGTGCAGGATCCCTCCACACGTGCGAGAGAAAAGGGGTGCTGGTCATATCATTCACTAAGGAAGAAATATGTTTGTGAATAACGTAAGCCTCGTAAAAGTCAAGATCCATAATTTTAGCCTCTGAATAATTAAACTGGTGGTTGGAATTCCAATAATGTTTAGCTATTGTAGATTCTTTGAAAATTTGTAATGTTCCAGTATAAGGTGCATTTACAAATGTTCCAGTACAAGGTGCTTTAGATTGTTTAAGAAATAGATTGAATGAATTTCACTTTTTTCAATATGAAATTGATAACCTGATTACTTTAACTAGCATTTGTTTGTCGCAAAATACTTTTTTGTTTCAGGGTAAGGTTTATAAAATGTCGGAAGCTTCAGCCATGGGTAACCCTTTAAGCACAGTTTTAAGTGATATATATATGCATTATTTTGAAGTTAAATTATTTAAATTAATACAATTTCCATTTGATAAACGTTACGTAGATGATTCCTTTGCTGTACTTGATTTATCTAAATACAATATTAACGCTGTACTTGATATATTTAATTCAATTCATCCATGTATCCAGTTTACTTTTGAAGTTGAAACTCAACAACATCTAGCTTTTATAGATGTCTTAGTAATTCGTAATGATTGTGAATTTTTGACAATAGTTTGCCGTAAACCTTTTGCAGTAAGTTTGCCCCCTCATTATAGATCCAATCATCCCCCACATCCAAAATTAGCAGCTTTCAATACACTTATTTTCCATGCTAGTAAAATTTGTTCAAATTCTGAATTATTTAACAATGAAATTAACTATATTAAAGCAGTCGCCATCGATCGTGGATTTAGCTTGAATATAATTAACCGTATTTTATCTAAACCTCCGACAATTACTGATTCTGTTACAGCAAATAAAGAATTTAAAAATGTTATTGTCTTACCTTATTTTCATAAAATCAGTACACGAATTTCTCGTATTCTAAATAGGTTTAGTTTCAAAGTTTTTTTTCTCTCCAACCAATAAAGTTTCTTTCTCCAGTCTTAAAGATCCAATTGACGAACATAATACCTGGGGCATTTATAGATTTTTTTGTGAATGCGGCCTCTCATACATTGGGCAGACGAAGCGTGCTCTTAGAATTAGGCTGAAAGAACACCAAAATTATGTTAGAAAGCAGAATGCGAAAAATCTACAATAGCTAAGCATTATTGGAATTCCAACCACCAGTTTAATTATTCAGAGGCTAAAATTATGGATCTTGACTTTTACGAGGCTTACGTTATTCACAAACATACTTCTTCCTTAGTGAATGATATGACCAGCACCCCTTTTCTCTCGCACGTGTGGGGGGATCGTGCGAAGTGACTCCTCTTTCAGTTATTTCCGGTTAATTACGTCATTTCTTTGGGATATATAAACTCTTGCTTTAGCATTTTCATTCAAGCCAGTACTCGGGGCTATAACCGAGGGATTCTTTGAACCCATTTTAATTTTTTTTCCGCACTGAGGAAGGTGATCCAGGAATCCTCGAAACGGCCGTATGCAAATTGTTTGTGCCAATTTTTCATATTTGTGCGTTACAACGTTGTTATTGGTTTTAGTTTATGAATTCAAATTCGCACAAATTATTTGATCTATATAAAGGTTTTTTTTTTATTTTTTTTTATAAATTACAAAAAAGAAAAAAAAAGAAGAAAATATGAAATTGTTGATTTTGACTTCAATTGTTGTTGGTGTTTGCTTATTTTCCTTTCTTTGCTTGTTTGTTTGAGTTTATATTCTAAATTAGTAAGGGGAAAATGTCTAGTTACAATATTTTATTTAAGCGCCAGATTGAACATAAATTAATAAAATACTTTTTCATTTTTATCTCAAAACACATACGTTCCTACTCTGCTGTTAAAATTAAATCTGCAAATGAAAAATTTTTAATGTTTACAACTGAAAATTTAAAAAAATTTCAATTCAAAACCTCCACAAGTGATCCCAAATTTAAACAAGAACGAAAAAACATGCGTCAAGTATAGATTATGAAACAATTTCCAACACTTCCGGAAAACTGCAAAGACCCTTCACCGTTAAATAAGGTGAAAGATGATATGTAAGTATACAGTATAGATTACATATAAAACATTTAAAAGTCCAGTTTTATCTTCCATAGTAAAAAATGTAGTATAATTATTTAGAGCAGCCCTGTATATCATCTATAGATTTGGATATATACTACATAGCATGATAAAATTTAGTTCATTTAGAAAATTCACATTTAGCAATTTTCGCCAATAAATGGAAATGCACTCGAAATCTTTTGCACAACCCTGTATAGTATCTAAAGGCTTTTGTACACACCCCATATTAAGCTAAAATTTAATTCAGGTAAAAAATGCATAAGGCAACTTAAAACAAACGTCCACCAATTAATAACCATAAGCGATAATGTACCTTGTTCTTTGCGTAGCCCTGTATCTGAATTTATTTATTAACCACAAACTTCTATAAGTCTACTAACTATAGATCAGCAGGAAAATGCGTAACAAAATTAAAAACTACCCTAAGCAATTCGCTCCCATGGTCTTCAATACTTACGAATTCTCTTGTGTAGCCCTGTATATTATCAACCGAATTCATGCACACCACGTACTATGAAAAAATTTAGTTAAACTCAAAAACGCAAACCAATGTTCAAAACGCACTTATGATACATAGAGTGTAATTATTGCACGTATACCGTCGTAGACAGTTATCTTTTGTGTGTCCCTGTAAATGAACGATAAATGTAACGCACACCATACTTTTAAATGAGCAATCTATAGTGTACCTCAGTAATATATCTAAAATTCATTATGTTTGAAATAGTGAAACATCATTAAATTACACTGCAAATGACTTTTTCCCCGTAGTACAATGTGCAACAGAATTGTTTTGTTTGACCCTGTAAATAAATAATAAATGCTTTGCACCCTATATTCTACAAAAAGCATGTTTTAGTGCGCTTCATAATTGTATATAAATTTCACCATTTTTTCAAATGGCATAGCATCATCAAAATGCACTTGAAACGATTTTTTTCCATTGACTGTAATGTAACGGAATACTTTTGAGTGTCTCTGTAAAAAAAAAAAAAAAAAAAAAAAAAAAAAAAAAAAAAAATGTAAGTGTTGCACACTTTAATTGCAATAGGGAACATGCTATAGTAAACTACAATAACATACAAAAATTTCAGAGCAATCCGAGCATATTTACGCTAGTTAGAGCACGGACAGGCGGCAGACAGACAAACAAACCGAAGTCATAAACACTTTTCTAACTAGGTTGGATAGTGTTAAAAAGGACATATCAGTAAGTGGTCTATACGTTTTTGCAATAACGCTTTGACTTGTCTGAAAGCGTTATTACAGAAACTACCTTACATAAATGTGCATTATTGGCTTATATTCATGTACGCCCTAGATTTTCTAAAATATTATATGCCTTTAATTTTTATTTAATACATATATATTAAATGAAAACCTGTTAAATAAATATTTCATTCTTATTATTTCAAAATATATATATTAATAACACTTTTAAAATAGTAACAAATAATGTGTGTTTATAAGAAAAAGCCGTCTGTTAATGTTTAAAAATCCAATTTATGCTAAGTCGAAATGTGTTTTTTATTTTAATTCATGCATTCAAATTCTTTATATTCACTTTGAAACAAAATTGAAAAACTTTTTATTTAAAAGGGCACAATATTTCTTGAAAAATGTTTCCATTGCTAATACCAAATTTTAATTCAAATGCACATAGGAAAAGAAATGATAGCTAAAATGACTAAATGACTAAAGATGGAATGAAAAATGTATACTTTAAAGATGTTTGCAAAATAGTTTTAAATGAAATACCTTAAGTAAAGCTCACGATGTTTGGTAAATTAATAAACGCCTATGATTAAGCAGGGAAATATAGTAGGAAAAAAAACTAACATTATGCGTCAGCAAATTTATGGGATTTTAAGTACAGACATTTTTCACTTCAAATGCATTTTTAAAAATCTATTTGCTGTTCATTGTTTTCTTGGAGAAGTAAATTATACGTTAAAAAAAAAAGATTTTTTTCGTGTACATTAGCGAAATCTTTTGTGAGAAAATGTAAATTTTAATGGTCTATATATGCGAGGATTAATCTAGAAATGGCGCACATCTCTATTAACCAAAAATAAATAAATTGAATGAAAAATATATGAAAAATAAAGGAGAAAAAATATTTATCCATATAAACCCCGATGCAAAAATTTAGACAACGAATTAATTCTCACGGTTTCTTAAGGAAAACTTTTAAAATGTTAACTGTTTAAAATGTTCCATCAATACTCCCAAATAGTAAGTAATCTTTCGACTTTACACTGAACAAGAAAAATTTGTCATACATATTAATAATAATACTTTGATATACTTTAATAATAAAAGAACATAATTACATTGTTTCAAAAGTTTAGACAAAATGCCTTAATTTAAAAGAATTAAATAAAATTTAAAAATTAATGGGACTTTCATTCTCCTAATCAGTTTATATATGAAAATTTCCAATGAAAAAATGAGATTTTGCATAATTTCTGGCTCAATTTCGTATTATTTTCCACTTTTTAGTGTTTAAAATATTTCATTGCTGCAGTTTCACAGCCAGTTGGCATATTTTAACGAACATGGTTCGGCGCATAATTATCTGCATTGCTGTAATTCATATACAGTTGTAACAATGTTGTTTATTTGAAAGAATAATTGGCAAATTATTACATGCGACAGACTAACGAAACAAACGCCTTAAAATTTATTTATAAATTTATAATTAAGTTCTAAAAGTATTAAAATGTGGTATTGTCGTCGGAAACACACCTGTGTACATACGTTTTGCGATTCTGGCCTATCAGGAAGGGAGTGAAAAATCGATTACAAAATTCCATAGTTGCATACATTAAGGTGCATGCATTTAAAATTTCAATTTCGATCAAAATTTCACTTTTCTATTTTTTAAATTAATGTAAAATTTCAATATGTTTCAGTCAATTTTCGTTGAATTTTCGTCTTTACCTTATTTAGAAAAAAGTTACAGCTGTTTTAAGATTGCAGCTGTCAATCAATCATATTAATCACATATCAGTCTTCCCCTGTGGAAAGTTTTGAAGCCAAAAACGAGTTCTTTACCTTTTCCCCACGTCTGCCATATTCAACTTTGACTGATAGCAGTCCAATCAGCAGTCTCCGGTGAAAGACATGGCTAAATATGGCGGACGCAGAAAGGGGGTACGGACGCCATTAAGTAACGTCATTTATGACTTTTGATTTCTTTCAAAAGTGGCTTTTTTTGTAAAATTGTGTTAGAAAAATTGTCATAACTCAATAAATAATTGTTCAATTACTACAATTTTTTTAAATATGTTTTAAATATACATTCAAAGGAAGTAGAGTATTCTTATGCTGATTTATTAAAAAGTTTATGAGTTACACAGTTTTGATTTATGAATTATTAACTTTTTTCAGGAATTTTCAGCGTTGTTTGTCTTTTTATACCCACAACTTCTTAAAATACTCATGTTATGGTCATAAAAACAGTCTAGTAACTGTATAACATTGTTATATTTATTTTGGAATTCAAAAAAATGTATTTAATTTAATAGTTTCAAATTTAAATAATTTTATGAAAATAGCAATTTTTCGATTAATTTTATACCATTTCTTAAAATAAAAATTTAAAAAAATTTAAATAACTTATTTGTATGTTTATGTTACATTTTTATGACATTTTTAATAATAATTGGCAATTTTAAACTTAAAATTTACAAAAATTGAAATAATTTGTTCCAAAGGCATACAGATATTTTAACCAAGTTAAGTTAAATACAAGAGTGTAATAAAAACATTTAAAAACGCTGCAAAACTACGGTAGATGCAACTAAAACACATCTGACATGCTCGGAGAAACCATTTGTCTTTGACAAATGTTATTAAAATCAATCACTAAAAGTTTAGCATAAAGTTTTAGAAGAAAAAAACTTACTAGAGAGAAATATTGACATGTACTCTAAAGTATGCTTCCGAGATTTTTGAAAAGTAAAACAATATGATTTCGTATACGGCCGATTCCAGTAATTTTTGTTGAAACAAAATTATTAAGGGTATTACATCAAGCGATTTATATTATTTAATTTAATTTATATTTTATTTTCCACGTTTTAGTGTTTAAAATATTTCTTTGTAGCAGTTTCACAGCCAGTTGGCATATTTTAGCGACCATGGTTTGGCGCATAATTATCTGCATTGCTGAAATTCATATACAGTTGTAACAATGTTGTTTATTTGAAAGAATAATTGTCGAATTATCACCTGCGACCGACTAACGAAACAAATGCCTTCACCCTTTTTTGCGTGAGTTTTTCTTTTACAATTGTGTTTTTTTTATACATATATTAAATATTAGACACCAGAAATTTTAAGATAGATTTTTAACTTTGTTCAGGAACATAGTTCACGGGAAATTTACTGGATTAATATTTCTATATAAATATAGTGGTGGCGAAGAAGTTGATTTATTTATTAAAAGTTAAATAAACAGTGATGGAAATTTACATCACTATGCAATTAAGGGTTAAAATTTATTTATAAATTTATAATTAAGTTCTAAAAGTATTAAAATGTGGTATTATCGTCGGAAACACAGCTGTGTACATACGTTTTGCGATTCTGACATATCAGGAAGTGAGTTAAAAATCGATCACAAAATTTAATTTTTGCATACATGAACAAAGTTAATTTAAATTTAAAAAAATTGTAATAAAAGCGTTTAAAAACGCTACAAAATCATGGTAGATGCAACTAAAACACATCTGACATGCTCGGAGAAACCATTTGTTTCTGACAAATTTTATTAAAATCAATCACTAAAAGTTTGGCATAAAGTTTTAGAAGAAAAAAACTTACTAGAGAGAAATATTGACATGTGCTCTAAAGTATGCTTCCGAGATTTTTGAAAAGTAAAACAAATGATTTCGTATACGGCCAATTCTAGTAACGTTTGTTTAAACAAAATTATTAAGGGTATTACATCAAGCGATTTATATTATTTATTTTAATCCATCTATTTAAAGCGAACCCGTTTTTTCGTTTTCCATGCAAAAATGGGTTTTATACGCGTGCGCGAGCATTCAGCCAATCAGCTAGAGACTTTTACTGTCCAGAGACAATTTGGATTCCGGGATGTTTCAGCCAATGATGTGAAGGCTTTTTCCTCTCTCTAGAAGCGTATTTGGATTACGATTCCATGTGGTTGTTGAAACTTTATGGATTTCTTTTATTAAGGTATTTTTTCATTTTACCGTATTTATTTTCTGTTTATGTCGTATGTATTTTACTACTTTGAATTTTTTATAACTAACCCTTTTTTGAGAGAGAGAGAGATTTAGTGGCACGAAATTCCGCAAATCGTTTCCGATGTAAACAAACTATTAAGATGCAAGTGTAAAATTTCAGTTTTTTAAACTTTTCATGTCCTTCTGTACACATTTTAATATGTAATTCTGTGTGATATGATTAAATTCAGGTTTTCTCAGCGACGATCACAGTATTTTTATCAAATAATTTTTGTATTAATCAAGCTTTTTTGGTTATTAAGCATAGCTAAACACGAAAACTTTGTTATTTTAAGATTTTGATGTGAATTATTTGCGTACATTTATAAGGCGAGTTTCACTGAATAATTCAAGAAAAAAAATCTCATCATTATACACATTTAGTTATGCATTATTAATTATTTACTTGGCCTTTACTTTTAATATTTCAAACTTACAGCTATTTGAAATACTGTATTCGTAAAATGAAATTTCAGCTTAAACACTCGACAATTACTTTTAGGTTAAATTCAGGTTTTCTCAGTGACGATCACAGTATTTTTACCAAATAATTAAAAGTACTACATGCATGCATCTATATATATATATATATATATATATATATATATATATATATATATATATATATATATATATATATACCCTTAAATCTGCATAGCTTAAAACCGGAGTTTATGGAGTTTATGCAGATTTTAGAATTTTGGTCACTGTTTTGTTTACATATTTTAAACAAAAATTTCAATTTAATAATGCACTGAAAATTATAATGAATGCTTACAATTAAACACAAATAACTTGTCTTACAAAAGCTCTCTAACCACATTGTTAACAAAACAAAAAATTTCACGAAAAACACATTATTTCCCCGATATTTTCCCACAACTAATCAATAAATTTCATGATATTTTATTGTGATTTTAAACCATGAACTTTAGTACTTTTCTGTTATACGGACACTATGCCAAAATGTATGTATGTATGTAAATGTATGTATGTATGTTTGGAGACAATGGTGTCCGTATAACGGAAAATTGCCTGAATTATTATTTATATATATATAAATAAAATATAAACATAATTGGCGACACAGCAAGTTTTCTGGATTTCTCCCTGGCTCTCTAACCACATTGTTAACAAAACAAAAAAATCACGAAAAACACATTATTTCCCCGATATTTTACCACAACTAATCAATAAATTTCATGATATTTTATTGTGATTTTAAACACCATGAACTTTAGTACTTTTCTGTTATACGGACACTATGCCAAAATTTTTGTATGTATGTAAATGTATGTATGTATGTTTGGTGTCCGTATAACGGAAAAGTGCCTGAATTATTATTTATATATATATATATATATATATATATATATATAAACATAATTGGCGACACAGCAAGTTTTCTGGATTTCTCCCTGTATGTGAAAGTCGAAGATGAATTTCATTCATTCAATGACCTTTTTAAAAGTTTCAAGTTTGGATTAAGTGCACATGAACATAGAAACCGATACCTATTTCTATGTTCATGATTGAGTTATTTGGATATCTTTTCGTATAGCACAGAAAATCATTTCTCCCGCTTTCGTAATAGAGATAAATTCTGGTGTATTTTATTTTCTTCTTTTTATATCATAAGTACTTTTCTACTTTAAATTTTTTTAACCTAATAGTAATTGTCGCGTTTCTAAACTGAAATTTCATTTTTCGAATGCAGTATTTCAAATGTTTTAATAATTACATTCAGCTGTAAGTTTGAAATATTTAAAATATTAAAAGTAAATGTCAAGTAAATAATTAATAATGCATAACTAAATATGTATAATGATCAGAATGACATATTAAAATGTGTACAGAATGACATGAAAATTTTAAAAAACTGAAATTTTGCACTTGCAACTTAATTGTAAATTTTATTGTTTACATTGGAAACGATTTGTGGATTTTAAGAATTTGCGGAACTTCGTGTCACCAAATTACTAAATCTCTCTCTCTCTCTCACTCTCCAAAAAAAAAAGGGTTAGTTTAAAAAAATTCAAAGTAGCAAAATACATACAACACAAAAAGAAAATAAATACGGTAAAATGAAAAAAATACTTTAATAATAGAAATCCATAAACTTTCAACAACGACATCGAACAAACGTATCTGATCTTTTGTTTCTGATGTTTGTGATAAGGAACGCTCCTTTGGCCCCCTCCGCTCATTGGCTGAATTGTAAAGGGCAAAATTGGGGGACAAAATGACTACAGCATTTCTGAGTAAAGAAAAATTCTGAAATTCACAGAAAATTTTCTGAAAGGTTTCAGCACAGGGAGAGAGGGTAAATGCCCTCTCGGCAATAATTATTTTTGTTGCAAGTTGGGTTAACTCTTTTTACGGTTCGAGTCGATTTCAGACTGAGTGTAGATTTCTGCAAGTTGGATTTGGATTAACCCGATTTTTCAAAAGTTAGTTCAGTATATTATTTCAGATTAAAACTATACCTATAATAATATGTTTGTGTGTATTGAGATTTGTATAGATGTTTGTGTGTGTGCTGTTTTTAATAAAGACAGTTTCATTTTTCACACGAACCTTTCAAAAAATTCACATTCTTTGCGCAATCCTTTAACAAAATTCGCATTTTTTTCGTGATCCTTTAACAAAATTCGCATTTTTTTCTGTATCTTTTTTTGTCGAGATTCACATTTTTTTTCAGCTATCCTTGACGGACATTTTTTTTTTCAGCTATCCTTGACGTAATTCGTGTTTTTTTCAGTGATAATTTGACGAAATTTGTGTTTTTTCTGCAATTTTTTTGCGAAATTTGCGTTATTTTCTGCGATTCTTTTACGAAACTTGCGTTTTTCTGTGATCCTTAGACGAAATTTTCATTTTTCGCAATCCTTTGATAATAATCGCATTTTCTCTGCTGCCTTTTGATGAGATTCATGATTTTTCAGCAATCCTTCGATGAAATTCGTCTTTTTTCAGTGATCTTTGAAGAAATTCGCATTTTTCTCGCGATACTTTAACGAAATTTGCGTTTTTCAGCGATTTTTTGATAAAATACATTTTATTCCGCAATTTTCAGACGAAATTTGGCAAAAAAGCGCGTTTTTTTGGTGAAATTTCCTATTTTGCGATTCTTTGACAAAACTCATTCTTTGACTTTTGCTCATCTTTTGTGAGCCTTTTGCATAAATCATGTTTTTCTGTGGCCTTTTAACAAAATTTACGTTTTACATGATCCTTTGATGAAATTAGTGTTTTTCCCGTGATCATTTGACGAAATCTACGATTTTTTTCCCGCAAAGATTGATTATATGTTTTTAGTCTGCAGGTGCTCTAAAAAGTTTGTGATGCCCGTCGCTGCATTGCACACATTCTGCCACGGTGTATCAAACAAAAAAAAATTCATCCTAAAGAATTATTCTTTCGTTTCTGGAAATGAACAACCGTTAACTCATTGGCTGAATTATAAAGGGTGAAATGTGTAGGCACTGAGTATCATCTATACTATTAATGTCGGTAAACGTCTGTCTGTGTGTGTGTTGGTGTGTCTGGCGTCTGTAAGCGCAAAACTCTGCATGCTCAAACATTAGCGGAAAGAAAGTGCGCAATTTGTTCGTTCATGGAAAAAATCGTGAAATTCGTTAATCGATAGTCGATAAATTGCGAAATTCGTCAATCGATAGCGGAAAAATCGCAAAATTCATTAATCGACAGTTGAAAAATCACAAAATTCATCAACTGGTTTCGGGAGAAAAGTTTTCGAATATCGTCGAATGGCTTCGAGAAAAAAAATCACATCCGTCAATTTCAGGGAAAAAATCGTGAAATTCGCCAAATGGTTTCGAAATTTGTCGAGCGACATCAGAGAAAAGAAAACCTTTTTCCATTCAATTATCGCAATTGGTGAGTGTGACTATTATGTTTGACCAGTGGTGGCAATAAAGTCCATTGCCAAATTTTCAGTATTACTCGCTGTTTGGCAAGTGCTAATTTTGTCCTATACTTCAAAACTCTTTTGATCATCACATCAATGTGCAGGACAATTTTTTTACGGATGACCATTTGATGACTTTCGTGATTTTTCCGTTATCGATTGACCAATTTTACTGCTATCGATTGTTGAATTTTATAATTTATCAACTATTGATTAGCGAATTTCATGATTTTTCCCATGAACGTTTGACAAATTGCGCAAAAAAATTAAGAATATCGTTAAATTGTCTTGGGTAAAAAAAAAATAATATTGTCAAATGTCTTCGAGAAAAAAGTTGCAAGTTGAAACGACTGTGATCTCTTTTTCATGTTATGCATCTCTGAGGTCCATCCCCCCACTCCCCCCCCCAAGTGGGACACTTTTCTAAATTTTACACACACCCCTTATGTGATATATCACTGGAAAAGTCCTTGACCGCTTTTCATGTTATGCATCTCCGGGGCCCATCCCGCCACTTCCCCTCCCCCTAAGGGAGGCACTTTTCTAAATTTTGTTGACACCCCTCATGTCATATATTGTTGGAAAGGTCTGTGACTGCTTAATCATATTATGCATCTCAGATGTCCATCTCCCCACTTTGCCCCCCCTCCCCAAAGGGTACTTTCTAAATTTTGCACACAACCGTCATGTTATATATCATTGGAAAGGTATGTGACCACTTAATCATATTATGCATCTCCGATGTTCATCTCCCCACTTTGCTTCCCCCCCTCCCAAGGGATACTATCTAAATTTTGTTGACACCCCTCATGTCATATATTGTTAGAAAGGTCCGTGACTGCTTAATCATATTATGCATCTCCGATGTCCATCTCCCCACTTTGCCCCCCCCCCCCCCCCAAGGGATACTTTCTAAATTTTGTTGACACCCCTCATTTCATATATTGTTGGAAAGGTCCGTGACTGCTTAATCATATTATGCATCTCCGATGTCCATCTCCCCACTTTCCCTCCCCCCAAGGGGTACTTTCTAAATTTTGCACACAACCCTCATGTTATATATCATAGGAAAGGTCTGTGACCACTTAATCATGTTATGCATCTCCGGTGACCATCTCCCCACTTTGCCCCCCCCCACCCAAGGGGTACTTTCTAAATTTTGCACACAACCTCATGTTATATATCATTGGAAAGGTCTGTGACCATTTAATCATCTCCCATGCCCATCCCCCCTCTTTGCCCCCCCAAGGGGCACTTTTCTAAATTTTGAACACACCCCTCATGTGATATATCGATGGAAAGGTCTGTGACCGCTTAATCATATTATGCTACCCACTATGAAATTTGTCAAGTTAAGGCAACTATACATTTTATTTTTATGGTTCTATCAAGTTGTTTGCCGTCAAATTTTGACGGGTTCCATCTAGTTTATATTTTATTTTCCACTTTTTAGTGTTTAAAATATTTCATTGTAGCAGTTTCACAGCCAGTTGGCATATTTTAGCGACCATGGTTTGGCGCATAATTATCTGCATTGCTGAAATCGATATACAGTTGTAACAATGTTGTTTATTTGAAAGAATAATTGGCGAATTATCACCTGCGACCGACTAACGAAACAAATGCCTTAACCCTTCTTTGCATGAGTTTTTCTTTTACAATTGTGTTTTTTTATACATATATTAAATATTAGACACCAGAAATTTTAAGATATATTTTTAACTTTGTTCAGCAACATAGTTCACGGGAAATTTACTGGATTAATATTTCTATATAAATATAGTGGTGGCGAAGATGTTGATTTATTTATTAAAAGTTAAATAAACAGCGATGAAATTTACATCACTATACAATTAAGGGTTAAAATTTATTTATAAATTTATAATTAAGTTCTAAAGTATTAAAATGTGGTATTGTCGTCGGAAACACAGCTGTGTACATACGTTTTGTGATTCTAACATATCAGGAAGTGAATTAAAAATCGATCACAAAATTTAATTTTTGCATACATGAACAAAGTTAATTTAAATTTTAAAAAATTTAATAAAAGCGTTTAAAAACGCTACAAATTCATGGTAGATGCAACTAAAACACATCTGACACGCTCGGAGAAACCATTTGTCTCTGACAAATTTTATCAAAATCAATCACTAAAAGTTTGGCATAAAGTTTTAGAAGAAAAAAACTTACTAGAGAGAAATATTGGCGTGTGCTCTAAAGTATGCTTCCGAGATTTTTGAAAAGTAAAACAAATGATTTCGTATACGGCCAATTCCAGTAATGTTTGTTTAAAATTAATGATTAAGGGTATTACATCAAGCGTAAGAAAGTCTAATGTTTATCTTGAAAATATGAAGAAATTATTTGACGCCTTGTAGTAAATCAATTCCAAATTTTAGCACGTAAATTTCGATAATTTGTATAATTATTTGTGTTAGCTGTCATAGAAACTGCCAATCAGTAATCTAAAGTGTTAAATTATGAAAACGAATTAGTTAAATGATTTTGACATTTTAAATCAGGGTATGTAGAACACTGCATTCAATAGATCGTACTGAATATACAGAGAGATCCAATACATGTCTTTAAATTTATGGAAGGGTTAGTTTGCACAAGTATTAACATGTTGAACGTCAAACCAAAATTATCAAAACATGCCTGGGATGCCAGTTTTTTTTTTTTTTTTTTTTTTTTTTTTTTTTTTTTTTTAATACAAGGTAACAAATTATCAACAGTCCCGTTTCATAGCAATACATTTCAAATTATTGCTGGTACACATATTCGCGTGCCATCGCATTCAATGTATTAATTGGAATCATATAATTGTGCATGGCTGGAAAAGAAGCGGTGGTAGAGAACTTTTTTGATTGTGTAAAAAATTGTGTTATTTTTTTTTCAACAGCATATAAATATTTAACAAAGTTATATTTTATAATATTTCTGGATAATGAAACGGTGATATGAAAAGAAGAAAACATGCAAAAACCAGAAGATTAATTATAAACATTTTAAATATATAACAAATTATAACACCTTGTAATAATATACTACTTTTAATTGCTAAGAGTCGTAAAATAAAATCTTTAAAAGCAGTAAAAAAGTTTTATTAGACTGTTTTTATGTTTCGGCTCCATCGAAGCCATTAAAAAAACAAATAAAAATATTCTATATGAAAAATTGAATGATGTCGTTTCAAATCATTACATCATAGATCATGCAGTGTTATAATATTCTTATTTATTTGCGTTTGAGCCGAAACATGTAAATAGTCTAATAAAACGTTTTCACTGTTTTTAAAGTTTTTATTTTACACCTTTTAGCAATTTAAAGTAATATATAAACATTTTTTCCGTAACAAACTCAGTGATGGGATCAAACTTTATTTTATTTTTTCAGATTTTTTTATAATCAAAGTTATTTTTAATTTATGTTCATAATTTAAAAGATAACTTCCTAACCGAAGATAAGTTTCTAAGTACATTTATTTAAATACATATGAAACGTGTTTTAAATAACCAATTTTCAATCATTAGTTCACTTTCATACATTAAAAAAGGGAACCGTGATTACCTCTGTAGGTCTTCACATCCCTCGAGTTTTTGTAAAGCAAGTGCGGGTCGGGGAAACCCAACTTAAGGCCCAGGACCTGACCTCCTCTTGAGTGTCTAGCTCCAAAGCTGTTGGGAGACTCCGGCTCGTCCCCAAGTGTTTTGGTGGTGGTTTCCTCTGGGATTGACCGCGTATCGCAACGACCTATGTCGTCACCTCATGGGTTCAATAGGAGCGATGATGCGCAGGTGGCGGTGTCCCTTCCGGTCGCATCGCATACGGGAGGCCTCTCCTGGTCGTGCGCGTTATAAGTCCCTCAGGACATTGGTGCAACGGTTGACGGGCGCCACTCTGGCGCCTGGAAGCGCAGCTCAGTTTTACCATTTCTTATAACGAAGCTTATAACCGCTTCTCTTTCATTTAATTTGGGATAGTAGCAATTGTACAAAAAGTGGCCGATTTGGCATTTGGGGCAAGGGGAAAAAATTCTACGAATTTACCTAAAACCCATGGTTGTTTTGGATAGGAGAATATCTCTACTTTTGGGAATCAGCCTTGTAAGACACTTTAAGAACCTGTGAGAAGGATATTGCGAGTTTTCTACAGTTTGGCCAGTACTTATTGTAAAGACCTTCACGTTTCAAAAATTCCTCCAACATATAATATTGGTTTTATTTTGGCTTCTAACCTTCAAGGGCGATCAACTTGTTGACAAAGCAAAGATTCGGAGGTTTCCATAATTTATTGATCAATTGCAATCAACTTTTAAAGGAAGTTTCTATGAAATTCCGTCAGACTCCTTTAGGATTTTCCTCAATGATCAAGCACACTCATGATTACAGACACATTTCTTCTTTTATTTCGAAAAACCAAAATCCCCCTGTAGAATAAAAAAAAGCTTTTGACACCTTATGTCATAGATTCTGGATTTTAATGTTCACTAACCAGTTTGAAAAATTATCTTCTTGTGATGATCTTTACATTTTCTGTTGCGGTCGTTACATCCCCTGTGGGATATATTCCGAAACTGGCTGGACAAAAGTCGATTTCGAAAATTACTACATATGAACAAAACAAAAAAATGGAGACATGATAAGGATGAATCATTGAGGACCCACGTGATACAATTTTTTACCCCCATACACAAACAGTGATATTTTTTTTTCTGTTCAAACGAGAGTGTTGTGTTCAATGCACGGGCTTTAAATCGTTTTGCAAAGTGATGGTACGTCTTTCGAAATTAAATATCTGTATTTTGGGAAGTATATAATATCTAATAGTTATAAATAGTGAAGAAAAATACAAGTGAGTATAGTTTATAATATCCTCATTGAGTCATAATCAGTCTGTTTTAGCAGATATAAAAATAATTTAAAATAAGTTTTTTTTTTCATATTTTTAAAACTCGAAGCTTTTAGTTATGTTTCCAAACATTTCCAAGCAACATTTCTTTTCGTAATAACAAATCTAGACCTGTTTATTTATGTTTTTAATAAAAATAATTCCAGATATGTCTGCTTTTTTCAAATTAAGGCCATACAAATATTGCTATTCCCAACTGTCATATAAGCTATCGAAATTACTAAGTCTTGTATTTATTGTTATTATCTATTATTATCTTGTTCTCTTGTATCTATTATTATCTTCTTATTATTTATTATAATTATCTTGTATTATATATTAATAACAAAGCGGTCACTTGTGTGTATTGTACTGATATTTGGATTGGAATAAAAGCATTATAGATTGCTGTAACAAATGTTTAAAAACGTCACATTTACTCTACTTTGCATTCTTTTTAGTATTTTTCAAAAAATCTAAGTATTTAATTGTTACTTATGGAAGTTTATTGTTCTATTATTCAATTGAGTTAAAATTTACTTTATGAGTTTTTAAAACTAGTTGCAAAATTACAGATTTTTTTTAAAGTAAGGGCTACAGAAATTTTATCGATCCAATATACACTTTTTATGTGCGTTCGTAATTATATAAATACATAGCACCTATAGTCGTCGTCTGGTCCGACCGTCTGTATGTGTGTCCGTCCTTCCGTCTGTCCGCATATAACAGCGCAAAAACTATCCAACCGAATGGATCGAAATTTAATATATATTATCGTATTAGAATTTTGTAGAGTCATTTCAAATTTTATGAAAATCGAATCGAAACTTAAAAAGATATTAATAAAAGTTTTCTTTATTCTATTAAATCCTATCGTACGTAATCTATATAATAAAAGAGCAAGTCATGTGACTGAGGAAAACAAATACGGGCAAACCAAATCTTTTTTCATATGGCAGGCGGCCATTTTTATTCAAAATTATTTTTTCGAATAAAATTGCTTAAAAGTTACATTTTTAGTAAGATCGTTGAAAAAAATTGTTTGAGAGATTATTTACATTAAAAAATGTATAGATTCTGAGATAACTTCAGTGGAAATTACGTTAACAGCCGCATATCTCAATCCATTAGAGTAAACAAACACAAGAGATTCGTTCATTATCAGTCATACAAATATTAAACCATGGACGAAATCATTCGCAAAGCAAGATCTCCATGGTAAATTTTACAATGCTGTCTAGTGCAGAAAAAAAATCGCATTTGTAAACGTAGCATACGTAATAAGAAAAAGAAAAGGCATATTCATTTCGCTCATAGCAGACGATGTAATTCATTTCACTGAAATAATAAGGATGTTGTTTTTTTTTTTTTTTTTTACATTGTGAAACTAGTTATAAAACGAACGCACCTCTTATATCATGTTTAACGTACAATTTCCAACTTGTTTATTCTGCATACATTTTCATATGTATTTAGAGTTCAGTTTGTTCGTCAGCTTGAATCATTTTACAGATTGAAGAAATGTCATCTATTGGCTTTTTAAATTACTGTCCGTAAAATTGACGAGATACCTTATAACCCGGTCACTTATTTCATTTTTGTATTTACTATAGCTAATTCATTATTAAGTGTTAAAGTTTGGTAGTTGATTTTTTGAACACACTGCATACATTAGAATGACGAAATTAAGAGCCTCTAACTTTTCGAAAAAGTTGAAATTTGTTATTCAAAGGAAAATTTAACGTGCAAATAAATCTTTTGCATTATATTCTTTAAGACAAGAGTATCTAATTACAAAATGACGTAATTATTCAACCTGTCGATACGACAGTTATTTTTCAAAAATACTTGAAGAATTTATCATTTTTCTCTAAGACATATAATTAATCGATTCAGAGACTATAAAGCATCAAAGCAGCCAATAATTACCAGTATTTGTTGATAAAATTATTGTTAATACAGATAATCATTATTCATGAAAAGGAAGCTAGTTGATATTTTGTATAACTGAATGAACTATTATAATGCTAGGTATTTCATTATCAAATGTCAAGCAGTTAATAAAAGTACGAGATAAATGTAAATTAGGTTTATATCATTAATATTATATGAAAGATTGTTTCATTTACGGAACTAATTAGAATCTTAATTGTGAAATTCTTTTGAATTTTAATTGTGAAAGTCGATATCTCTTATGCAAAGAGCGAAACAAACAATGATTTTTTTCATTATATTTTATTTTGGGTCACTTTTTTTATTTCATAAATTAAAGAATCAAAGAAGGAACTTATACAGCAAACTTCTGATTATCCTATGTTCGATTATACGACACACTCGGTGGCGGGTAGCCCTTTCGAGTGGTCCCGACTCAACCCGGCTTATGTGCGAGGAGCACCGGGAGCTCAGCCAAGGACGCCAGAGCGGCCCTTTTCAGTTTCGAGAGGAAACCAAAACCTGACGGGGGAAGGTACCGATAGAGTCTCCGCTCCCGAGTCCATGGGTGCCCCTGGTCCTGCGGGTTCTGGGTGTGTCTAGCGGGCTCAAGAACTCCTCCTGGTAGTCTGATCCGGATGTGACATCGTGCGGCCAGTGCTTCACTCTTCTTGCTCTGATCACGTAGAGATTTATCGAGATGAGTGCTTCTCTCCGCCGATCTCGGGGCCCTGGCGGGGGAGCCGGAGACAAACCGTTACAGATTGGGGCCAACCGTGGGGCTGCAGTTGGTAAAGAACATGGAAAACATGTGGTCGTATTTAGAGAAGGCGAACTAGTCAAGCATAGACGGAACGAGGTCCGGCCGAACCACTATTTTTACCTTCGATTCTACTCTGTACGATTACTCATACGGTAATCGACATCCTGCCCATATTTCACCATATAGGTGTTTGAGGCTGTATTTCAACATTTTACCCAATGATATATATATGTAGATAGGTGTGTTATGTAGTAATGTATGTCTAAGGCAATTTATTGTTCAAATAAATTTCATAAAAAGGAAAGATTATCTGAAGGATTCTGCTCTTTTGAAAATGTACCTAATCCTTTTTGACAGCAGCTACAGCTTTTATCAGCACTGGCATTCTGTATAAGAAGATGAGAGAAATTTTCGAATATATAATAATGTGGTTTTGAAAGATAAAAATTGAAAACAGGAGAAGATGGTTAAGCTCTAAAAATTTGAGTGTTAAAAAACTGACCCCTTTTACGCAATTTTTTTTTAACTTTTGCGCGAATCTTAAGCGGATTTTGGCTCATAGTTTTTCATAACTAATGTTGAAGCCTAGATATGTGCTACGATTTGCTGTTGGAAATTTGACATGCACTCAAAATAAGATGCATGAGTTAGCTGAAGAGAGCGTAGTATTTAAGCGTTGATTCATTATACACACGCGCCTTTAAGTCTTATTTGTTCACATTTTAGCAATGTTAGGCTGACTTACAATATATATTGCAAGTCGTATGGTTTTGATTTTTGCTAGAAAATCCTAGTTACGAAGGCTTAACTCTTAGAATACTAATTTTTATACATCGGTTGGTACAGGATAAATTCCGGCGAAAGTTTTTCTCTCCTTTTACTATTTTGTCCACCACTTTTTCCTTGCAATAATCTTTGTGATATATTTCTAGTAGAAATTTATCAGGAAGGCCATTGATTAGAAATAAGGATGTGACGAATAGTGATTTGACCGAATAGCCAAATACCGAATATTCGGCCAAACTTTCGGTCGAATACCATCCTACGAAAATAACTTTTGATTATGTGTGTATATATATACATATATATATCTATACTAATAAAATAAAGTCTCGCTCTCTCTGTGTGCGTGTGTGTCTGTCTGTGTGTGTGTGTGTGTCTGTTGGCGATGGCTAGCAAAATCTAGCCCACCTACAAGTCTGTAAATTTAGGTGTGGATAGTCCAAGGTCTGGCCATGTGCACCTGAGTCTCAGAATTTTAATATTTTGATAATTACCCAAGATATTAATTAGTTTCTCATTAACCATCGCTTCTAAAATGCCATATTTTTCTGAAAATGGTGCAAAAGAAATGTGAAACCGCAAAATGAGTTGTGTGTTGGGAGAGGGAAGAAAGATTTTAGGTTTACTGGAAAAAGGTTGGGCTACCACAATGACTTTTAACTACGCCTTTTCGACACATGTCAAAATAACAGAAACTATTAGGCCTTTCGACACGAAAATTTGCAGATCTACATAAACAAACAATCGCAAATTAAGAAAGTCAAATTAAAAAAAATTCCATCCACAACTTTCAGAAATATTAATTAGAAATGTTTAATTTTTCGAGCAATTTAATCTTGCAATGATCAGCACGTTTTTTGATAAAAATTTGAGCCGTCGCAGGAGTCTCGATAATGAAACCGCAAAGAAAGAGGTACTAAGAGATTTTTTAGGTGACTCAAATTAACAATTCTAATTAAGCTACGATTTAAAAATCAACACCTTTCGAATCCTCTCTGTTTCCACATTACAAGTTTGTAAAAATTAAGATTATCCGATTCTTATAACCGAAGATATTTATTATTTCGTATTAATTTGACTGCAGGGGAAAAAAAAAGTGTTTCTTTTTCTTTTTTTTTCTAGGAGGAAGCATAGTAGACGATGTCCGTTATCTCTTGAATAAAGAAAGATAACAAAACAAGTAAATAAAAATTTGGAATGGTGCTATTAGAAGCTGTATAAAATTATTAAAAATCTTGGATTTTTTTTAATTGGAAAATTATGCATCCTTATCGAGTTAAAGATATAAAATCATACAAAATTTTGGTTTGTTTAACTTTATTATCACGGGCCCGGGCAACGTCGGAAGAATTAAACTCTAATGTCTACAATTTTTAATAGCTTGATGTATTTCTTGTACTATTTCAAACATCTTGATGCTAATAATAAGACTTTTACTACATCTAAATATAATAGCATTATTTCATTTAGAGGAATGTAATTCTTAAACATTTTATCTAAAATAGGAACTATTATAATAAGAACCACTGTTAAATGCACTTTTAAATTTATATTTTAATTTTGATCATTTATTTTAGCACAAAAATTAAGAAATTGCATTTTATCCGTTTAGTCTTAGAAATATCCAACTAATTTTCTGTAAGTTAGGATGGTAAGTTATTTCCATTAAAATATACAGAAAGTATTTACTTTTACTATCAATGATACTTTTATCCTTTCTCACATTAAAAATTAATGATAATACTTACTCTCTCTCATAATTCATAGTGAGATATTTCCTGAAATATCCTTTAGTCAAGTATATTTTATTGTGAGGAGTTTGTGTCCCTAGTTATCAATAAATTTGTAAAAATGAGCCTTTGTTCTGAAATCAGCCTTCAGTCTTAAATTATAAAGTAAATTAAAGCAAGATATATTGTTAAAGTAGGAAGTATATATTTAACAAAATATTTGACAATTGAACCAGCATATACAGTACACAGCAACGCAAAGACCTACAACTTACTCAACAGTAGGGTGGAGCGAAAAAAGTGAATTTTATTTTACAAAAAACGGGTAGGTGCCAAAAGTTGCCTTTATACTAGTACATTAAATACCTGAAATTTAACCGCTGAAAAAAAATGCCTTGAGTCTGCGCTTTTGATCCAAATGTCGAAATTTTGGGTAAAATTTGACAATTTTTCAAAAAAAATAAAATTTTTCTGTAGAACTGGTTATGATTTAAAAGTGTCATTTGAACCTTTATTAATAAAGATTTAAAATACTGAAACGATAAAATGATATCTTTATTCTGTATAACTGGAGCAAAACTGACAAATTTCGGTAAAAAAGGGGCGTTTCCATTCTGGTACAGCATACAACGAATCGTTGTTTTGAATGAAGCTCTTCGCTAGTTGCTTTTACAACTACCCACGAGTGGAGGTGGGTGCATATCATGTCCCACCCGTAACCAGCACAACCACCCTACCATCTAAGCTCAATGTTTTATTTATACTATGAATTGTGATTTTTTATCAGACTGGCACGAGTTTTCTGTATATCAATCTAGTCTTGGTGTATTCATCTCTTCTTTCGTATCCACAGACTTTGGAAGATGCTGGCTGTGACTTCCTTCACGTATCTTTTTACTGCTTGAGTATGAGAAGGCATGCAAAGTAACTCATTGGGGATGTTAGTACGGGAATCTATACAGCCGTCTATTATCTTCAACAAACTTGCATTCGATAAATGCATAGTGATTGGGGGTCCTGTTACCTCAATAGTTTTCCAATCAATTAGATTTATATAATAATCTGCTTCAATGTTAATTGTCAGTATTTCAAATTTGCGTATGTCATCATTTATTCTACTTTTTGCATTTATTATGGGATGAGCAGCTAGTTGTTTAATGTGATTGCAATCAGAATTTGCTCGGAGTGTGCAAAGTAACCATTGTCCTGAATAACTTTTTTAACTATTCGTTTTATGGCATTTGCTGTGTTGTTTAGTATCCGAGTAGTTTCCCATAAGGTTTTAGATACATTCTTTAGCTGTGGATTACATTTGATGGTAAACCATCCAGGGGCATAAACTTAGATCACATACTTTGTGCGTGAAAATAGACTCTGACACGGAGTCAACGCGAATAGTTAAGGTGAAGGATTCTATTCGTCGTTGTGAGCCATATTGCGTGGGACAATTTTCCTAGGCTCTTTTTCGCTAGTTCTTTAGAGCAATATCCTGATGAAATAGCTTTGCAAATGTCCAGCAGGTATTTCTTGTCTGTGCTGGGTACCTTTTCATCGATTTCAGGAAATATGTCTTCTAAATTACTCTTTATAGGTTCAAAAACTGCAATAGGGAGTGAATGGCACGTGAACAAGGATTTCCCTAATACATTTGGGCCAGAAGTTTTCCCATCGATCATGCCTAACAAATGATGCAGAGGCAATTCATTTAACTGGAGCTGGCATATGATCCATTGCAATGGTCTTGCAAGCTTCTCTTCCATTCGACGGATTACTTCAGTATGCTTCCCCGTATTCACAGGACACCGGACACCCATGACAACTCAAGCATGAGAGACTGTACAAATCAATATTTCATCTTTTAAAAACTTTGATATGCATTTAAAAAAATCTTTTGATGCTCCAGATGAGGAAATGTTAGGCAAAATTAGTCCCCAAATATTTGCAGCCAGGCTCTTCTAAGATACTAACATGTTCTTCTTTCATAATTCTACGATACGCATGTTTATCACTTCTCTTTTCAATACACATTGTGTCATCTTTTCCGGAGTCGAAATATAAAGCTCTTATTTCTGTTTAAGGGTTCTGTTCTTTACGTTGAGACGAACAAGCCGATTGGCGTTCACGCCTTACCTTGCTTCTATCTGTAACGGGTACGGGTGTGGGTACATTATGTTTTCTAGTGTTATTTGCTGTACATACACAATCCTGAAGAACCGCTGAAGCAAGAACTGCAGCAGACCAATCAGAAATTCTATAGCTATCACATGCTCTAGAAAAAGTTTCAAACTTCATTCGAGTTTTGTTATAGGAGGATGAAGATGGGAATTCAATTGTATCTAATATTGAATCATTGCATATGCATACTGATTCATTTATTCCAATTTCACATGCAGCATCTTCTAGTTGCTGTGCTTCTTTATTTAATCTTCTTTCTATTAATTTTTTTTCAACGAGTCGTTGTATGCTGTACCAGAATGGCACCGCCCCTTTTTTACCAAAATTTGTCAGTTTTGCTCCAGTTAAAAATAATAAAGATATCGTTTTATCGTTTCAATATTTTAAATCTTTATTAATAAAGGTTCAAATGACACTATTAAATAATAATCAATCTTACAGAAAATTTTTATTATTTTTGAAAAATTGTCAAATTTTACCCAAAATTTCGACATTTGGACCAAAAGCGCTGACTCAAGCCATTTTTTTTCAGCGGTAAAATTTCAGATATTTGATGTACTAGTATAAAGGCAACTTTTGGCACCTACCTGTTTTTTGTAAAAAAAAAAATTAATTTTTTTCGCTCCACCCTACTCAACAGGTATTAAAAGCATACACAGACACTGATAACAACAATATGAATGAAAGAAGATGTAAACATAAAAAATATGTATAATAATGTATAATAGTATCCGAATAACTGAACATTTTGTTCAATTAAGTATGAAAATGACTTCATGAATATTTCAAAGTGTAGCGAGTTTTTATTAGAGAAAAAAAATTGCAAAAATCAAAAAAACATTATTATCCTGAATTTACCCGACAAGATATCTATCAATATTCGGCTGCATGTATTCGGTCGAAGCACTCGCCCAACTAGCCTCCAGTATTCGACAAACCGAATATTCGGCAAAATGGCCAAACACTGAATAGTTGCCTTATATTCGTCACATACCTAGTTAGAATTACGAAAAATAATTTTAAAAATAACCGTCTTTGGTTAACTGTGTACACATGTGTACCATGTGTACATGTGTACCACTTATACTTTAAACCGTCTGTAGTCAGCGGGTTAAATAACCAAGTCTAAACAGGGTATTTACCATGTGCCTCTTTTCCTTCATAGTTTTTTTCTGATACATTAACTTTTTTATAAGCATCCGCCTGGATTATCTCTTGTTTTAAAGGCTTGTGAAATAATGTGAAATATTACGTTTATATTGCATGCATAATGTTAAATTAATATTATATGCTATTATTTTTAAGTAAAATATCTTTTCCAATTTCAGCATTAAAAATTGAAACAAACGCCTTAGATAAACAGATAAAAACCATAAACTGATAATGTGACTTTTTGAAAGAAAACTACTTTTTTTCTTCTTTGAAATAGTTCTTATTGTCTCTGAATAAAATATAAATTGTTTGAATTGAGATGAAAATGTTAAATGACGCATGAATTGAAAGATTTGCTATTGTAATAGTTAAATGAGATGAAAATAAATTCATCAGAAAATGTGAGCGTATAAAAGAAAATTGCTAATAAGAAAATATATTCACAATACATCAGAAAATAAATACTGATTTCCATTCTTATTTATTATGATTTTATTCATATTATCATTAGATGTGTGAAATAATATAAAGCAGTCAAAGATAAAAAAAAGGGTGTACTTTTGATTGTTAGAACTGCCTTTTGAAAATCGTAAAATTCATTTTTTTTTTTTTTTACTCTTTCAGAAAAAGGATCAAATCCTCTTTATTAGTTATTTCTTAGATTGAAATGGAAATACGGTGATAGTTTTGAAACACAATTTTTAATTTTGAGATAATAAATATCATGGATCGATCTCAAGCGGAATTTTTTTCTTTTTCAATTCATAAGTGAAACCCGTGTTTCGTGGTTCTCAACGTGGGGCCCAATCACCACAAGGGGTCAATTTGGATTTTAAGGAGTGAAATTCCAGAATATTATCAAGCCATTTCATGCCATTTTTTTTTTGTTTTATCTTTTTTTTTCTTTTTTTTTTTTTTTTTTTTTTTCTTTTTTTGTTTTCAAAAAAGTGGCGTTGTATTGCAAAAATAAGATTAATGAATGCATATTTCAAAAATAAAATCAAAATACATTTTTTATCTAATTGATGGAATGCTACAAAGTGATCAATTAAATTATTTGAATTTAAGTCTGATTGCATAGGCTTTGCCACTATATTGCTGTTAATTGATTAATATGAGTATTTTAAATTATCCGAGACGTATAGTATTTATTTTGCACCTATGACTCTAAGGATCTGATATGATAATTTATACTTAGAAAATTTTATTAGACAAATTATCAATTAATTATAGAAAAGAAAAAGTTGCGTTGTGAATTATTTTTGAAGTTCGGATCCTCTTTGAGCCAATTACAATCATCAAAGGTTACCTGCAGAGAGTTATGTAACATTAAATATATAATGGCTTATTTTAAAACCTAGATTGTAATATTAAAGAAAACATTTCCTAAAATAAAAGACTTAATATTAATTCAATAAATTAAGTAAACAAAAGGAAAACTGACTAAAATTAATTGAATATAAAATTGAGTTTATTTACAAGGTAATTATAAGCATATGATTAAAAACAAACATAAATGTTTAAAAAAAATAAAATATTCAATCCTAGTTGAGAACTGTATTCTCAACATTTATTTTCTGAGAATTACAGTTTGTCTTACTGAATTAAAAAAATTCGATTTTGAAAGGCAGGGTTCCATACCCTAGAAGTATTTCTTTGATTAGCCTTTTTATGTTTAGATCGGGGTAGGATCTTCATACACACTTAAATTCGTATTATTAAAAGAATATAGCTTAATTAAATAAAATGGAACAATGGTGAAGGAGGATTGTTTGTTACCTTATATTACTAGATAACGTTGACAGCAGGAGGTAATGGCTGACGCGTTTTCGCTTTTTCTTAGCGCGTACATTTCCATCTATTGGCACACACACTCAAAATCTGTTTTTTTAGTTAGAGAGCAGTCAACCTTCTACTTTTCCATCTTTTTTGAATCTGAACTCTCAAGAAAAATCACATTCTTTTCGTGGAGCAAAAAAAAAAGGGATGGAACCATTTTTCCCTTTTCACATAAAATTAAGGCCTTATACGTTTTAACTTCTTGAAAATTTGCATGTTTCGGCCATACCTCTGATTTTAGAGAGATGCCCATTGGCATGCGGGAGAAATTTGGTACTCCCCTTGAGTGTTTCATAGGTCCGTCGGTACAATAGCGATTCCTCTTGACGCCGTGCTGTGTCTGGGAGGTAAAGATGCTTTGACTTGTGAGGTCTTCGTGCCTATTTAAGCTCTCATAAATAAATGTGTCATATTATTGTTCTGACAATTTTCTCCATGACATTTTTATTAGGTGTAGTTAAATCATTCGTGGGAACGGAAAACCAAATATTTCCTTGACTGCCGTGGTTCACTTTGTTCCACAATTATCTATCTGTATGCGCTGATCCTAAAATGGATCATTAATTTGTATTGTTCACTGTTCACTGATTAAAATGATACCAAATACTCTGTTAATATGCAGAAAAAAAACCAAATACTTTTTTTTTTATAGTGTGTGCTAGTTTAGATCTAGATGGTGGTATTTCTCACCATCATCTCTTCCCCCGACATTAGAAAAAAAAGGTCCACAGTATCTTTTTTTATATATATATATATAGCCACAAAGTACTCGATGAAAGTCCATCGTCGTATTATATTGAAGATCAAAACTGAAAATGTTCACATGGAAAAGTCTAGGAACTTGGGATAAGCTGGGGTGTCACTAGGTTTGGAGTGTAAGTAGGTTTGCAACACCAGAAAAAAGTTTTACACATTGGTGAAATAAAGCGTAATCAAAAGTTCACTGTTGAAAAATCTGATGAAAGACATGACTTCTTCAGCAAGTTATCATGTGTAGTTGGTTTCAATTTCCATTGTTCCAAAAACATTTATTAAAATTTTGAGTTTTAATAGGTCCAAATCCAAATAAAGCAGGAAAATTTGAATAAGCCAAATAATAAAATAAAATGCCCGAGAGAAGAAAGAAAAAAAAAATTAATTTTCTTTTCCACTCTTATATTTTTAGTTATTACATACATATAAATTGGCAAATCTTTTATTTTAATTATTACAGGCTAATTAGGTACCCATACGTTGAAACACAATATACAGAATCATTTAAAACAAATACTCAATATAATCAGTAAGCTGTATGCATTGATAATGAATGCCATACAATTAAAAAAAAATTATATAATATATGAAAAACATTGAGAGAAAACACATCTATATAATCACATGTCTGTTGTACTACAATCTGTATTATAAACATTATAATCTAATTCTCACATGAATTATTTTCTCTTGAGCAGAAAGGAAAACTTCTTTATTTTTATTTTTATATATATAAAGAAAATGTTATGTTAAAAAAAAAATCTTATCATTCTTACTAAAACAATTGTTTTGGAATATGTGAAAAGGCTACTTTTCTGAATGAAAGATATTCTCAATAATAATATATTTTCATAAAAGAAACAGATCGAAAAAATGAAAATTTGTTTTCTTCTTTCGATACCAAAAATTTAAATATCCATCTATAAAGTCAAACACAATACCCTTTTAAGCTGCCTGCCTTGGAATGGACGGGGTTGGGAAAAAAAAAAACAAGGCAGAAGAAGAAAAAGAAAAAAAACAGTAATCTTTTCTCCCTCTAATCCATCACCGCTAAGCGGAAGGATAGAGAATGACAGCTAGATGACCGTACCTGTGGACAATGACTCATCTCCCTACCTTCGGATTCAGTTGTACCCAGGGGACGATTTGCGAAATGATAAGCCGTGTATTAGGTATCTTTCCTCACCTGTGGGTGACGTTTACTAAACTCCTGTATTACTGACAGTGGGGAAAAAAAAAAATCAGTGAAACGATTTGATTGCACGTGTGTCTGTGCAGATTTTGGATTACTCGCCAAAATTCAGCTATCTGTATTTTATTGTTGAAATAAGATTACAGGTGTGATTAAAATAAAAAAAAGTCGTGTATACCCGGCTTGGATTTAAAAAAAAATGAGGTATGTTTAAATCTGTATATCTGCTTAATATTTTCTATAAAAAAAAAATCGGTACACGTGTAACGTGGTCAAATCCGTTTGCATCGCACTATCTTCTCGTCAATTTATATATTTACTTATTTATTTATATTGTGTATAAAAACGTAATGTATTATAATATATATATTTTTTTAATATAATATTGATTTTCTAGTTACAATTTAAGTTAGCGAGAACAAGCGAGCGTTGCTTTGCACAAACGAAAATGTGCATGCAATTGTGAAATGTTTATTTAATTATTTATTCTTCTTATTATTATTATTTTAAAATATATTAACGTGTAAATATACATATTTAAGGAATCGAAAGCGAGCTTTCGCTTTTCTTTTCTCTTATTATTTTTTGTTTTATAAAATATTACATATAGTTAGAAAAAAAAATTAAACAAATTCTTTTTTTTTTGTAAAGTTTGGAAATTTAGTTAATTAGAAATATCTCAGCTAAATGCATTATTAGATGCTCTGCGCAGATAGTCTCAATTTCGCCTGCAAAAACGAGACTTTAACATCCAATAAATTGCTGAAATGATCATTGACATGTATCCAACACCTTTTTATTATTATTATTTTTTAAGTATGAAATAATTTACCTAAATATTTAAGGTATAAATTAAACATCCAATTTATGTTTTGTAATAATTGAAACGTTCAATGGTATTTTTTTTTATTTATTATTATTATTATTTTTTTTTATCTGAAATGTTAATCCTTAGGGACAACTAATAAATTTTTTTTTTACTTGTTTGTTTTATAATATGAAATCGTACGATTATTCTAAAATTAAAATTGAAACGCGTTGTTCTAACCCAGTTATAGATTATATCAAATATTAAACTAAAATAATTTTGTAAAATCTGACCGATTTTTTTTTGTTATAATAATTCAAGTGGATTCGTCAATCCGTGGCTTTAAGCAAAGGATGAATTATTATAAATATTGGTCAATATAAAATGTTGTATTATTATTATTTATATTTGTGTCGCCGAGTGAATAGATGTTGACTTGTAATTTTAAATCGATTAGTTATATGTTTTGTGCTACATATCAAGACTTTTATTTTCACTTTTAGTAGAGGGGGTAAGGTTATATAATAAAAATTTTTTTTGTTTTGTTATATAAATTAGTATAAAATGGGTTTGAAAGGGTGATACCCTGGCAAGGCTGCCTCTGTTTTTATTTTTACCGTAATTATTATTATTTTTTATTTAACGTGCATGTTTGTTCATAACTCCCTCTGACGAGCCAAATCCCTCAGTAGTACACTGTGTAGCAAAGAAAAAAAAACTTGCAGTATCCTCCCTAAATGATCTTTTTTTTTTTTTTTTTTTTTTTTTTTTTTTTTTTTTTTTAAATAGTAACCTGTCCTCAATGTACTGTAAATAAACAATAATGGAAAATTATAAAATGTGTACTAAACTAAAGAAAAATAAGACATCTATAAACGATAAAAATTTAAAATAAATATATACATATTGCCTCGAGAGCAATAAAAGAGAAAAAAAATTTCTCGCTTCCCTATCTAGGAATTTATGTGTATAGTCTGTGATTCCACTTTCGTTGGTGAGAATAATTTATTTATGTGGCGTTTAATAGTCGCTTTATCTGGGAATGCAATTTCCTTTAATAGGTAATTGTTATTCCTAAGCTTCCTTACCACCTCGAATGGTCCCAAGAATTTTGGCTGAAGTACACCTGGTTTACCCACGACTTTTAAGTAGCATTCTTGTCCCGTTTGTAGAAATTTTACTTTTTGGACTGGAGTACTGTCGATGTACTCCGCCATCATTTTTTTTTTGGTTTTGTAAGGCTAATTTCTTTATTTCCTCAATATGTTGGACTCTATTTTTAACGTAGGTTTTGACAATTATGTCTTGGTCAGGCAAGTGTATGGAAAAAGGAGTTCTTATTTCTCTACCGAAAAATAGAAGTGCCGGAGAAAATCCCGTAGCTCTGTGCGGCGTACTGTTATAATTAATTTTAAAAAAATCAATCCTGGTATCCCATTCTAAAGAGTTTTTACACATAGCCACAATTGAATTTTTTAATATTTTATTACTGATTTCACAGAGCCCATTACTGCGTGGATTATTCACGGACGTAAAA
This sequence comes from Maratus michaelseni, assembly GCA_963931845.1. Taxonomy (NCBI): domain Eukaryota; kingdom Metazoa; phylum Arthropoda; class Arachnida; order Araneae; family Salticidae; genus Maratus; species Maratus michaelseni. The sequence continues at coordinate 72,573,145 of OZ007590.1, read as the reverse complement.
TCTAGGTCTATGTTAAGAGAATCCATGTATTCTTTGAATAAATCAGAGTGAAAATACCGGCCATTATCCAATTTTATGGATCGCGCCAATCCGAAATTACTAAAATAGCGATTCAATACATTTAGAAGTGTTTGTGATTCACAATTGCGAACCGGTACAGCCTCCAAGAATCTTGATGTGGAATCAATAATCATAAATACAAATTTATTTTTGCGTAGCGTCATTGGAAGCAAACCAATTAAATCTATATGCAAAACTGATCCGATTTCTTTATCTTTGATTATTTTTTGTGTGGGAACTTTAATAGTTTGATGTTGTTTAGTCGTGTTACATGGTATACATTTAGTACAATAATTCTTTACATCCCTGTACATCCCGTACCAGTAGAATCTAGCTTTTATTATTTGATAAGTTTTAAAAAATCCGAAATGTGGTTTATGAGCTTCCTGTATTATTTCAGCTTTAAGTTTATCCGGAGCAATTAACAGTTCATTTGTATCAGAGCCTGGCTTTAATATTAATATTTCTTTTTGATTGAGAGTGAATTTTTTTGTGGTTTTGTTTTGTTTGTCAGTTTTAATTTTGTTTATTATTTTATTTAATTTTTCGTCTTCTAATTGTTGTAGTTTAATGTTTTCATCTGATAGAGCTTTGTTTACCGTAAACAATGAATTTTGCAATTTTTCTCTTGAAATTATATTATTAATGTTCCTCGAAACATAATCAGCAGGATTTTTAGATCCCTCGATATGCTGAAAAGAGTAGTTAAAAGGGGACAAATTGTCCAACCACCTTGCTACAATGTCTGGTTGCTTTTCCAAATTTAAAAAATACGTTAGCGCTTTGGAGTCTGTATAAATATTAAATTTTCTCCCTGCGAGAATATGCTTGAAATACATCACCGCTTCATGAACCGCCAGTAGTTCGAGTTTGAAACTGGGGTAGTTCTTTTCGGGATCCCTTAATTTTCGCCCAAAATGTTCAATTGGCAGCTGTTCTCCGTCGTATTCTTGTGCTAAAATTCCAGAAATAGCTGTTTTAGAAGCGTCTGTGATTAAAATGAAATCTTTTGAGAAATCCGGGGGTTTTAATGTGGGATTTTTAACTATCGCTGCTTGGATTTCTTTGAAAGCATTTTCTTCTATGTCAGACCATTTAAATTTCACTTTGTCTTTAGTAAGATTAATTAATGGGTCAACTATTTTAGAATAGTCTTTAATAAGCGATCTAAAATAATTCGAAAGACCAAGTAGAGATTTAACTCCCTTCTTATTTTTAGGTTTAACTAAATTTTGAATTTTATCTATGTTTCTTTTTGAAGGAGAGTATCCTTCGCTGTTTAGGGTGAAACCGAGAAATTCGATTTCTGACATACAGACTTGTATTTTAGTAGGCTCAATAGTTAAATTATTTTCAATAAAAGCTTTAAGGACTTTGTCTAACAGATCTAACATTTCTTCGAGTGAGTCGGCTGCTAGGATCACATCGTCAATAAAATAAGCGACTTGATCTTCATTAAAGTGGCCCAACACTTTATCAATTAATTCTGCAAACACCGCAGTACTGAGTCGCGTTCCGAAAGGCAATCTTAAAAAGGAGAATTTACCGTGCTCCGTTATGAAAGCTAATTTTTCAGTGTCTTCTTCACGTAAATTTATTTGGAAAAACGCACTGTGTAGATCCAGTACTGTATAATATTTTTTTCCACTCATTCTCCGCAGAATCTCTTTAATTTCGGGTATGGGGTACGCATAATTTTGAAGTATTTCATTTAAAAGTCTATAATCGACCGCCATACGATATTTAACTTCATTAGCCTGTTCGTTTTTCTGCAAAGATTTTTTTTTAACGAAAATAACAGGGAAAGCGTAATCAGAGTTGGATTTACGAATGATATTTGCTCTCAAAAGTTTTTCAATTTCTTTTTTAGCATACTCCTTAACATTGTGTGCAGTTTTGTATGGTTTAGTCTGCAGAGGATAATTATGTATTAAATTAAATCTTGGGACGACTAATGAAGATTGTCCGAGTGTATCGTAATTCTTAGAAAAGGCATGTGCATTATTTAGAAGTATTTTTTTTAATTTTTCTGCTGTGTCCGAGTCTAAATGTTGTAAATTAAAGTCGTCTGATCTAAGTTCTGCTTTTCTCCGTTCACGAACTTGCTCTAAATTCAGATTATTAATGTGCACTACCTGCTTCGTTACTTCTTGACCCTCAGTGTCAACTGATTTTATTTCAAAATGTTTAGAAATTTTGCCAATGTTCATTCCCTCTGTTAAGATTAATTTTTGTTGTGATTTGTTAGTGATTATTATATGAATTTTATTATCCTTGGCAATTTCGTGAATTGATGTTTTATAATAAATTTTCATATTATGTTTAATCGGTTCCAAGAGTATTGTATTTGTAGTTGCGAATTTATCTGGATCTAATAGTAATGCAACAATTTTTTTTTCGCCTGGTAGTAACTCCGTTGTCTGTGTTAGTTTTGCTGTAACAAAATTTTTGTGCGAGATACGTTTTTTTTTTTTTGTCTATTGTTTCTTTATTTTGATTCTCATTAGAGTTAGCAGTTAAGTTACTTATCAGACTTTGAGGTTCATTTTCTAGAAATTGAAGTGCAATGTTTTTGTTTTTTAATTTCATGGTTTTATCTTCAAAATCTAGGATAATATTATTTGTTTTGAGGAAATCGAATCCCAATAGCATATTGTAGTTCCGACCAAAATCTTGAGTTGTAACATAGAATGCCCCCGATACAAAAACGTTTTCCAATTTGAAAGTTAATTTAATGCATTGCTTAAAAGAGATTGTCGAATTTGTTAATGTTTGAATTTTTACCTGGTTACAGAGATTTTTATATTTTACGTGTGCATTCTTTAATTGTTCGAACAATATAGGTGATGCTAAAGTTACTGCCGCCCCACTGTCTGTCAAAGCATTAATCTTAACACCATTAATTTCAAAAGTAATAATCGGAAGTTGAGAATTGTCATTACTTTTGACACTAGCAATAATTTTGTTATTTTTTTTAGACCCGCAGTGAGACTTACGCGGGTGCCTTGTATTTGAGAATGTAAGTCCCGACTTTAGTTTCCCTTATTGTTACTAGAATTCTGATCATGATCTTTATCTTGTTTATTGTTTTCAAATGTCTGCTGTGAATTATTTTTTTTTGTATAATCATGTTTTTTATAATTATTTTGCTTGTAGCCCCCTCTATGCCCTCTATAATTTCTTCGCTGGTCATATGATCTCTGTTCGTTGAAATTGCCTCCATAATTTCCGAAACTGGGATATGATATCGGCATAAATTGTTGGTGGGGTGGGGGTGGTGCATAGTACATGTACTGAGGAGCAGAATATTGCATAGGGTTGAAGTTTTGGTGCGTGTAATTTGGGGTTTGCTGAAAGTTTCCCTGAGCTTGTTGGTTTCCCCCTTGATAAAAATTTGGTTTTTCGATTTGAATATTCTCAGGAATTTTTTTATTTTCGTCCACGTAATTACTGCTGTTTTGTTCGTTGCCCTTGTAAAACCAACAATGTGGGTTCGTATGGGATGTGGATTTACAGTACTTGCAAAACCTAGTTGTATCATTGTTAGTGGCATTTACCTTTAATTTTATGTTATTTAGTTCCGCGGTTAATAATTTTATATTCTCTGCACTTTCTACATTGAGTTTAAGCAGTTCATTTAACAAATCAGAATCTTTAGTTTTGGAAATGTTGTTGATGTCCTTTAAATTGACATGTGAATAAGCCTCCTCTAATTTTAAGGCTATGTTGCACGCTGTTTTAAAGTCCGGCGGAGAGTTTTTTCTTACTTCCAGACTTAAATCACTACGAATTGATTCCAAAAACTGAGATAATTTGATCATTTCCATGAATGTAGAGCTGTTGTTAGCTCCTATATCTTGCCCACTTTTTTTTAGATAAAGGTCTGCTGCCGCATTAAACTCTAATATAAATTCGTTCATGTTTTGTTCCGGTTTTTGTTTGAGATTGCAAAATTTCTTTTGCGCTTCTAGAAATGTGGTTTTGGGTTCGAATAATTGTTTTAACTTTGTTTTAAAGGTTTCTAAGTTCTGTTCCACGAACAAATTTTGATCCCTCATCAATTTATCTTTAGCAGGTCCTACAATTTTCGCCTTTAATATAGTTAATTTAGAATCATTATTCAATTCAGTTTTATTGATGAGATTGTCAAATTGTAAGAAAAAATGGTTAATATTTGCTTCTTTTTTTCCATCATAGTATGGAATCAGATTAATTAGGCTATCTGCATTTGGGGTGTCCATTGTAGTAATTTTAGGAGTAGCTTTTTCAGAATTTATAATTTTCTTCTCTTTCTTTTTTTTCTTATTATTATTATTACTATTATTACAAATAATATTAGTGTCTACAGTTTGATTATTTAATTCGCGTAATTGTTGTCTAGTTTTGACACCAGTATCTATTCTACTAATTCTTTGACTTTTACGCTTATTCATCCAATTAAAGTACAAAAATCATAAAATAGAGAGAGAGCAAAAAAAAAATTGTTTAACATAAAATAAAAGATACCCAATGGTGAATTGTTATGCACTGTTCGAGAAATTAATTATATATAATATATATCATTTCAATATTTGAGCATTATTATGTATTTATTTTATATTTGCTGCTGTTGCAGTATATGTAACACAAGTCATATTTTCAATTCTTTGTTAATACAAATCAATCCAATAACACTTATTATTATTTAATATATCATTATATATTTAGTGAGGTACCCAAAAAGAATTGCCAGGTATATGCATGTTACAGAGTGTATGAAGATTCCCCAATGAATGCTTAAATTTTTTTTTTTTTTTTTTTAATTAGTTGTTGAAAAGAGGAAAAAAAATTTTTTTCAAAAGAATTAGAATTAAGAACATTTATGTTAGCAAAAAAAAAATTTTTTTTTTGTTAGTCTTAATATTGCATATATATTTTTATATTTAAAAAATTATACAATAACCTAAAGTTCTATTTCTAAAATTAAATTAATATATTAAAATAATTTAGAAAGAGGTAACGGTACCACTTCTAATTCGGTAAACCCTATGATGGAATGCTACAAAGTGATCAATTAAATTATTTGAATTTAAGTCTGATTGCATAGGCTTTACCACTATATTGCTGTTAATTGATTAATATGAGTATTTTAAATTATCCGAGACGTATAGTATTTATTTTGCACCTATGACTCTAAGGATCTGATATGATAATTTATACTTAGAAAATTTTATTAGACAAATTATCAATTAATTATAGAAAAGAAAAAGTTGCGTTGTGAATTATTTTTGAAGTTCGGATCCTCTTTGAGCCAATTACAATCATCAAAGGTTACCTGCAGAGAGTTATGTAACATTAAATATATAATGGCTTATTTTAAAACCTAGATTGTAATATTAAAGAAAACATTTCCTAAAATAAAAGACTTAATATTAATTCAATAAATTAAGTAAACAAAAGGAAAACTGACTAAAATTAATTGAATATAAAATTGAGTTTATTTACAAGGTAATTATAAGCATATGATTAAAAACAAACATAAATGTTTAAAAAAAATAAAATATTCAATCCTAGTTGAGAACTGTATTCTCAACATTTATTTTCTGAGAATTACAGTTTGTCTTACTGAATTAAAAAAATTCGATTTTGAAAGGCAGGGTTCCATACCCTAGAAGTATTTCTTTGATTAGCCTTTTTATGTTTAGATCGGGGTAGGATCTTCATACACACTTAAATTCGTATTATTAAAAGAATATAGCTTAATTAAATAAAATGGAACAATGGTGAAGGAGGATTGTTTGTTACCTTATATTACTAGATAACGTTGACAGCAGGAGGTAATGGCTGACGCGTTTTCGCTTTTTCTTAGCGCGTACATTTCCATCTATTGGCACACACACTCAAAATCTGTTTTTTTAGTTAGAGAGCAGTCAACCTTCTACTTTTCCATCTTTTTTGAATCTGAACTCTCAAGAAAAATCACATTCTTTTCGTGGAGCAAAAAAAAAGGGATGGAACCATTTTTCCCTTTTCACATAAAATTAAGGCCTTATACGTTTTAACTTCTTGAAAATTTGCATGTTTCGGCCATACCTCTGATTTTAGAGAGATGCCCATTGGCATGCGGGAGAAATTTGGTACTCCCCTTGAGTGTTTCATAGGTCCGTCGGTACAATAGCGATTCCTCTTGACGCCGTGCTGTGTCTGGGAGGTAAAGATGCTTTGACTTGTGAGGTCTTCGTGCCTATTTAAGCTCTCATAAATAAATGTGTCATATTATTGTTCTGACAATTTTCTCCATGACATTTTTATTAGGTGTAGTTAAATCATTCGTGGGAACGGAAAACCAAATATTTCCTTGACTGCCGTGGTTCACTTTGTTCCACAATTATCTATCTGTATGCGCTGATCCTAAAATGGATCATTAATTTGTATTGTTCACTGTTCACTGATTAAAATGATACCAAATACTCTGTTAATATGCAGAAAAAAAACCAAATACTTTTTTTTTTTATAGTGTGTGCTAGTTTAGATCTAGATGGTGGTATTTCTCACCATCACTAATTTTTAAGAAGTTCACATTCAAAAGTATAAAATACAAATTACACAAAAAAAAACTGCGTGAAACATTTATTGTTAATTAATTTTACACTTCAATTAATTATTTATTTATTTATTAAAATAATTTGTACAATTTTTCTGGCTGAAATGTATTTTAAATTCAGTTATGCCCAATTGGGAATTTTGTCCCCGTGTTGGTGAATTTTAAACCTTCAGAGGAATTTTTAGGGACAAATATCAGTGAAATAACTATCAACATTTTGGGGGAGGTGGAAACTTGGGGAATTTTTTTCATTATTTCATGTTTTCAGGTTAAAGGTTACTTTTAGTCATCTGGCAACACTGGATCTCGATTCGTCGATTTGGAGATAGGAACTTGAAGCGGTGTATAGATGGGGCTAATCGGAGCTGTTGATACAGAAAAATTGTCTCTTTAACTAATGCTAAAGTGGATAAATTCGAATAATTTTTACCTTGTGATATAACACAGAAAACTAATGTCACGTGAATTCTGAAATTGTGAAAAAAAAAATTGAACAAATTAATAATACATGCAATACAATATGCTAGCGCATGATTTTCCTGAAACGAGAACTGAACTTACATCTTTTTTCCCCTCCAGATGGCGTATTCAAGCGCTTGAAATTTATCAATTTTCAATTATTATTGTCGTGCTCTTCGTTTACAGTTTACACGTGTTATAAGTTTTAATTTATTATTTAGGTAATTCTAATATCTATTTATCTTTTCGTAACTCATGTTATTTTCTTCAAGAAAGTAATCGATCACAGTAAAAATGTAGGTTGATAAGTTCGTTAATTATTATTTATTATTATTATTATTTATTTATTTATTTGTAAATGAGGAATTCTTTTTTTTTTAAAAAAAGGAGGAAATTAGAAGGAAAATTTTGACCTTCAGTTGGTTAAATGTTTTTTTATAGAGGTAAATTTAAAATTTAAAATTACCTTTTTTGAGTAGAAACTACGTTGGGGACTTTTTCGGAAAAAAACCACCTGATTTTGTAGAAATTTTCAGAACTTTTGGAGAAATGGATTCGATTATCTGGCAACACTGTTTACATTTTTCTTATACATATTTTACCTTGCTATTTGTTTAATGAATTATACAGAAGTACCTTGTTTAACGATTACCTCAATTAATGTCGAGTTTCTGTATGAAAAAAATCTCTTGGTTAATAACTCTTAATTATCCAGTGGTACTTCTTTAATAAGATGAAGAATCACGGAAAGGCTGGTACTGATAAAGCAGCAGATGATGAATTTGTCATTAATTTTAGAAGAATTATATAAGAAGGAGAATACCTACCTCAACAAGTCTTCAATTGTGATTGGTAGAGAATGCCTAACAGGACAATTATTGCAAAAGGAGAAAAACACATTTCCTGGACATAAACCAATAAATGATATGTTAACATTGCTTTAAGCAGCAAGTACAAGTGGAGACTGCAACTGCAAGGCAAAAACAATGTTAATATGTCACACAGAGATACCTCGAGCATTCAAAAAGTGTAATCTACAGCAACCCTGATGTTTCTCTCAAGTCTAACAACAAAATCGGTTTGACAAGAATAAAATTTAGTGACTGGATTCGCGAAATGTTTGAACCAATTAGTCTGACTATTATGACCTTGTGTAACGCAATCGGCCATCCAATAAACATATAAGAAGATATACTAGAGCAATTACACCCAGAAAAAGGAATTGATTAAAACAACAAAACATGTTTTGTTGAGTACATTTTGGTTGTTTTAGCAAAAATTTTAGTTGAAGTAAAAAAAATGGTTTTGTTGCTTGGACAAAAATAATTGTTAACACTCTTACAAAATTGTAACAAAATATCACCAATTTTACTTGATTTAACAAAATCTGTTTTTTTAATTTTACAATAATTTTGTAATTCCAGCAAAATTTTGTTATTTTTGCAAAATTTAAATTGTTGTGTAGTAATAATTGTTTAAAAAACAACACAAAATGTCACAAAAAAACATATATGCATCATTTAATAAAAATAAAAATTTTACTTTAGGTGTTTTAAAATATACAAAACTGTATTTCACATTATAAACCTAGCGCTTTCGAGCCGTCCTGGCTCATCATCAGGATTAAAAACATTAACACACAGATACACACAAAAATCATAAATAGTCTGAAACACCGTAAAAACATCAATGTCTGCTGAAGACAAAGTCAAACCATTATGAACCGGTCACTAGGGGTGGGAAGAATAGAGAGGGATGTGCCAATCTTATTTAATCTTGAACTATCTGTAAAAGTTTATACCATAATTTAGGGATGTTGTAAGAAACTGAATCATTGCATGTTTTATCTTTCCTGGTTAAAATTTCAATGGATTCACTTATTATTGCTTGATAAAAAGAGCATGTGGGTTTAATAATTCTAGCTTTATCAAAATCTATTTTAATCGACTGCTCTTGTTTTAATCTGGAAAGTTTCCAGATAGTTCAAGATAGTTCAAGATTAAATAAGATTGGCACATCCCTCCCTATGCTTCCCACCCCTAGTGACCGGTTCATAATTGTTTGACCTTGTCTTCAGCAGACATTGATGTTTTTACGGTGTTTCAGACTATTTATGATTTTCGTGTGAATCTGTCTGTTAATGTTTTTAACCCTGATGATGAGCCAGGACGGCTCGAAATCGCTAGGTTTATAATGTGAAGTACAGTTTTGTATATTTTAAAACACCTAAAGTAAAAGTTCTTATTTTTATTAAATGATGCATATATGTTTTCTTTTTGTGACATTTTGTGTTGTTTTTTAAACAATTATTATAGTACAGAGGTGAATTTGATCCAATTGAGTGTTGTGTTTTTCATGACTCAAGTTTATTTTGTTGTGTAGTAGCCATAGCTCTCTCACGTAACTCGATTTATTTGACTTGTATAGCTATATAATTAAAGGATTAACATAATTTTTGGATAATAAAAACTTTTTTTTTTCCTTGGGACGGACCAAGGTAGTTTTAAAAATCCCCCTGCCCCATTTATTACTTTCTTCTATCTTTACAAGAAGAAAGTATTGGAATCATGAAAATTTTCGACTTCCGGTTTCGGACGGATTTTAGAAGGTCCTGAACACGATTTGACTGTTTTTAGAAAATTACCGTCAGTGACTCTGTCTGTCTGTATGTGACAAAAATTTTGTGGGCGCTCTATCTCAAGAACTAATGCACGGAATTTAATAAAATTTTATATTCAGTCACTTCCTGATATAAATTGTTGTTGATTAGTATTTGGTGTAAATCGCGGAACAGGTGGCGCTGCTATAATACATTTTTTGCGATTTCTGCAATAGCTTCATCTCATTTTCAGCAGTGAATTACGCCTGTAACCTTTGAACGTAACTCGATTTATTTGACTTATATAGCTATATAATTAAAGGATTAAGATAATTTTTGGATAATTAAAACTTTTTTTCATTGGGACGTACCAAGGTAGTTTTAAAAATCTTCCTGTCCCATTTATTACTTTCTTCTATCTTTACAAGTACTCTGGTACATAAGTACTTTGGTACTGGAAGATAGTACACTGGTAAAATATAACAGTGAATTTTTATCCTGCTTTTTGCAGGCTTAATTTACTGCTGAAAATGAATTAAAAATTAACTGTGTGTTGCCGTATGCTGGGCTTTGTATTGTCGTCTCATGATTGCCGCAGAAATTTGCGTGCTCCTGATGACATTTCTACCTTGTGCTGCGGTTGCAGCCGTTCCGACATACATAAAAGTGAGAAATGCCGAACTGAGATATCGTTCCTTGTAGCTCAGTGGTAGCTCAGATCGCTGTTCTAAGGACCCGGGATCGACTCCCGGCATGGACAATTTTCACTCTCTCGGTTTTCGCTTGAAAAAAAGCAGGATAAAAATTCACGTGTTATTTATTATTCAAGGTTTACAGGCGTAATTCACTGCTGAAAATGAATTATAAAACAGTTAAAATTGCATATTTAGATTGGTTCATTTAACAAAAAGTTTTGTAGTATAAACAAAACAAGTTCGTAATATAACATATTTTATTATTTAAACAAACAAAATATATTTTGTTGAAAAAAGAAAATAGACTGTTAAAATAACACATAGCATATATCTATGGAACAAAAAGAATTTTGTTAATTCAAGTAAAATCGAACAATTTTACTTGAATTAACAAAACATTTTTTTGCTGACGATACAAAATTTTTTTTTGGAATTGGAAAAAAAAATCAACAACATTTTTTTTTTTTGTTGATTCAAACAAAATTTCCATTGACCCATATTTAAACGAAAAGTTTTGTTGGGTCAACCAAATTTTTGTTGATTCAACAAAACTTTTTTCTGAGTGTAGATTTGACCAATGTGATTTTTCTTCCTCCCAAACTATACCACTGATTGAAACTAATTGCGATTGCATCAGAAAAGAAAATGAGAAAGAAATGCACATAGATAAATTACAGGCAAATTAATATACATGAATATAAATATGATATATCAATGTAAACATAGTTTGACCGTTACACCCAGAAAAAGGAATTGATTAAAACAGCAAAACATGCTTTGTTGAGTACATTTGGTTGTTTCAAGCAAAATTTTTAGTTGAAGTAAAAAGTTGGTTTTGTTACATTGACAAAAAAATGTTGTTGACACTCTTACAAAATTTTAACAAAATTTTATCAATTTTACTTGAATTAACAAAATCTGCTTTTTTAATTTTACCATAATTTTGTAATGCATAATTCCAGCAAAATTTTGTTGCTTTTGCAAAATTTAAATTGTTGTGTAGTCGCCATAACTCTCTCACGTAACTTGGTTTATTTGAATTATATAGCTGTATAATTAAAGGATTAACACAATTTTTGGATAATTAAAACTTTTTTAATTGGGACGGACCAAGGTAGTTTTAAAAATCCCCCTATCCCATTTATTACTTTCTTCTATCTTTACAAGAAGAAAGCATTGGAATCATGAAAATTTTCAACTTCTGGTTTTCGACGGATTTTAGAAGGTCCTGAACACGATTTGACTGTTTTCAGAAAATGACTGTCTATGACTCTGTCTGTCTGCATGGGACAAAAATTTTGAGGGCGCTCTATTTCAAGAACTAATGCACTAAAATATACTAGAACTAACGATTCAATTAAACTTTATATTCAGTTACTTCCTGATATAAATTGGTGCTGATTAGTTTTTGGCATAAATCGCGCAACAGGTGGCGCTGCTATGTTGCAATTTTCGCGATTTCTGCAATAGATTCGCGATTTCTGAAGAACTAATGCTCTGATTTACATCAAAATACAGATTGAGTTAGACCTTGACATAAATAGAAGCTGATTACGTTTTGGTGTCAATAGCCCAACAGGTGGCGCTGCTATGCTATTTTTTCATGCTTTTCATTGTAACTAAATCTCAAGAACTAATGCACGGATTAATTTTTAAATCATTTTCAGCAGTGATTTACGCTTCTAATTCTTAAATAATAACCAGTGAATTTTTATCCTGCTTTTTTTCAAGCGTAAACCGACAGAGTGGAAAATGTCCCAAGCCGGGAATCGTACCCGGGTCCTCAAAATAGCGCTCTCAGGGCCCAGCATACGGCAACACAGTTAATTTTTAATTAATTTTGTGCAGTGAATTATGCCTGTAATCCTTGAATAATAACCAGTGAATTTTTATCCTGTTTTTTACAGGCGTAATTCACTGCTGAAAATGAATTAAAAATTAACTATATGTTGTCGTATGCTGGGCTTTGTATTTTCGTCTCATGTTTGCCGTAAAAATTTGCATGCTCATGCAGGGCCTGTTTACCGAATAGTCCACGGAAGCCCGTGCTTACCCAAAGAAATACAAAAGTGCCCCAAATTTACTTTTCAGAATAACTTTTTACAAAAGAAAAAAAAATCAATCTGGGTAAGAAATGCATTTTTTCCTTACGAAATTTTTATCTAAGAAGCTCGCTCTTTCTAAATTGTTGTTTACTCGAAATTTTGATGATAAAATTTCAAATTGTTGCAGCATACCAAAAATGGATTTAGTAAATAAAGCAATAGGTAGAGGGGGGGGGGCAGAGTAACGTCGGGCTTCTCCTACTTTTATGTCTTAAGCGGGCGCTGTGCTCATGATGACATTTCCATCTTGTGCTGCGTTTGCAGCCGGTTCGACATATATTAGAGTGAGAAATTTCGAGCTTGGATATCGTTCCTTCTGGTTCAGTGGTTAGTCTCAGATCGTTATTCTGAGGACCCGGTTTTGATTCCCAGCTGGGGACATTGTTCAAACTGTAGATTTACGCTTGAAAAAAAGCAGGATAAAAATTCACTTGTTACTATTCAAGGATTACAGGCGTAATTCACTGCTGAAAATGAATTAAAAAATAGTTAAGTTTAGATTGGTTCTAATACAAAAAATAATTTTAAAGTAAATATTATAATTGTTTATGTAAGAAAAACCTTTGGTGTTAAAACAAAAACAAATTCTTAAAATTACACAAAACTATTGTTCTTTAACAAAAGTTTTTGTTGCCGAAACTGAAAAGAACTCTTAAAGTAACAGATAATTATATTTATTTTGAGAAAACTTTCCACAAAATAATTTTGTTAATTCAAGTAAAATTGAAACATTTTTATTTGAATTAACAGAACATTTTTTTTTTGCTGACGATACAAAATTTTTAGTTGGAATTGCAAAAAAAATCAACAATATTTTTCTTGTTGATTCAAACAAGTTTTCCATTGATCCATATTTAAACGGAAAGTTTTGTTGGGCCAAACAAATTTTTGTTGATTCAACAAAACTTTTCTCTGGGTGTACATTGATTATAATTAGCTTTATATCACTAATGGTAATGCAATGGAAAGCTAGTTGTCTGAAAACAGTTTGTGATACTGGTCCACGATTCTTCCGATCCTTGAATTTTAGTATCACTATTTTCAAATAGAAGTCTTCCCCTTATTTAATGTCAAAAATTTCGCGATTGAAAAATTCAAACATTAATATTCGAAAATAGTGGTATTCAAATTCAACTACCGTACGCACCGTGAAGCAGTGATCACATCATTGCAGCGTTGTCAGTTGACCGGGAATATTTTATATAAATCTACAACTATTTCCGAAGATTAATATTCGCCTTATTGAACCTAACACAAAATAAAAATATATTACTATTCGGAATTAATACATAATACTACGAAAACTTATTATTTTTTTATTTGCACTTTGCCCCTTGTTATCATTATGTGGTAGAATTAGAATATAAACATGAATGCAGACAATTTAGTAATATAAATGAGCTAAGCCTCGTCTTCAGTGCGTATTAAATACCCACAAAAACTTTTTAAATATAAATAAATATGTTAAATGTTAAATGTTAAACCTCCTTTTACTGTGGTTCAAATGAGTATTTCTGATCAGACTTTACAGTTTTAAATACAGTAAACACTTTAAAATTAAAACGCGCAACGCTAAAACCCTCTATTCTCAAAAACAGCAGAAGTTGTTTATGATGTAAACAATTAACGTTCAGAGTGTTCAAAAATACTCACAAAATAAAATAATAAAAAGATGCGTTCCTTAAATAACTAAAAAACTGTTTTTAAGCAAAGCTTGGACACATGAAAATAGTAGGAGCTCAGCTTCTGTGGGAAGGAGTAGTTTAAAATAAAAGTACTTTTTGTAATTTATTTTTTTTCTTAAATAAAGCGGTAGGTTTCTTTATACGTCATAGTAAGCAAGCTCCCATGAATTAAAGGCACGCAGACGAATAATTGTTGAAAGGTTATAAGAATTATTCTTCCAAATAAACAGGATGTTATTTTTATTTTGTCGATCACATACGGTGAGATGAACAGGACATATCACTTTGAAATCAAACAGTCTGGTTTCAGTGTAATATATCCCCTATCAACTTATCCCTTTATTTAAGATTACCAAAACCCGCGAATTTGATCGTGTAATTGTTGAAACATGCCAAGTGGTGTTCGTTGGCATATTTTCATTAGAGGAAATTTTACTGCCACAGATAAATCAAAAATTACTTAGGCATTAGGCGAACAAGAGACTTAAATGAATGAGAAGAGTTAAAATTAATTCCAAATTAATGGTAATTTAGAATACATTTCGAAGGTTTTTTGGTCATTTCATTTTTCATTTGAAATTTCGAATTTTTTAGAAACAGTTCTAAGCAAGTATTTACATCTTAAAAGTAAGCATCATGCCAAATTCTAACCTTCTAGTTAAGCAAATGTCTGTAATAACTATATCACAGAAATTGCAATTTTAGAACTCTTTTGTTCCTCCCCACATTAAAATTTCTAAATTTTTAAAAACTGTTCTGTGATAAATTTGTGTCACTAACGTTATAGCCATGTAAAATTTTAAGTTTCTATCCCTAACAATTTCAGATAAATCATAGTTTAGAAGGTTTTTAGAACTTTTTCAACTCATTTCGCTCTTTTAAATTTCGATTTTTTTTTTAGAAACCGTTCTTAACAAGCACTAAAATATTAAAAATAGCCGCCATGCCAAATTTCAACTTTCTAGACCAGCAGCATCACTAAAATCGCAATATTAGAAAGTTGTTTGCTTCTGCACCTTTTTAATTTTCGAATTTTGTAAAAACTGTTCTCTGGAAGCGTATACGTCTAACAAATACCAGGCATGTCAAATTTTAAGTTTCTATCTCTGACAATTTAGAAAAAAACAAAATTTATAACGTTTTCCGCTCATTTTACACCTTTAAATTTCGAATTTTTAATAAACTGATTATACCGAGCGTCTACATCTGAAAAGTTACCATTATACTAAATTTCAAAATTCTAACCCGAATAAATCGAATTAAATCATAATATAGAACGTTTTAGGAACTTTTTCGCTCATTTCAGCCTGTTAAATTTCGAATTTTTTAGAAACAGGTTTTAGCGAGTATTTGCATTTTAAGAGTAACCACCATGCCAAATACGAAGCTTCTATACCAGCTGTACCACATAAATTGCAATTTTAGAACTTTTTTTTTTTGCTGATGTCCTTTAATTTTTTTTTTTTTTTTTTTAGTAAACTATTCTGGGTTATCATTTACGTGAGTAACAGCCATGCGAAATTTCAAGTTTCTAGCCATAACAGCTCCAAATAAATCGTAATTTAGAACGCTTTTAAAACGCTTTTCGCGCTTTCACACTTTTAAATTTCAATTTAAAAAAAAAAACTCTTATGTGCGACTAGTTACGTCTTAAAAGCAATAGCCACGTCAAACCACGTTTCTATCCTTAGAAATCGCAATTTAGAACGTTTTTACAGCGCTTTTCGCACATTTCCCTCTTTGAAATTTCGATTTTTTTTATTATTATTATTCTGTACGACCATTTCTGTCTTAAAAGCAACAGTCATGTCAAATTTCAAGATCTATTCCTAACAATTCCATAAAAATCGTAATTTAGAGCTCTTTTAAAACGTTTCCGCTCATTTCACACGTTGAAATTTTGAATTTCTTTAAAAACCATTGTTAGCGACCATTTGTATCTTAAAAGTAAACGCCATGCCAAATTTAAAGTTTATACTCCTGTCAATATTAAAAAAAATCGTAATTTAGAACGTTCTTTCCTCACCCTTTTAAATTTCGATTTTAAAAAAAACTGCTCTGTGTGTGCACTTCTGTGTGTGCACTCTTAAAAAGTATCAGCCATGTAAAATTTCAAGTTTCTGTCCTTAACAATTTCATAAAAATCGTAATTTAGAACGTTTTTAGAACATACTTTTCCCTCATATCATCACCCTTTCAAATTTCAAACTTTTTAGAAACTGTTCTTAGAGAGCATATATAGCTTATAAGTAACTACCTTGCCCAATTTCAAGTTTCTAATCCTTTCAGTATCACAAAAATTGCAATTTTAGAATGGTTTTCCCTCTTGAAACCCCCTTAGGGTAGTAACACTGACATAATATATACACTGTTAAAAATTTGCAGCAAACTGTCCAGTCATTTGACCGTTTTTATAGAAAATGGTTATATAACCGTAATTTAACTTTATTCTGCCCATAATATGGGCAATAATACGGTCAGATTCGAGTTAAATTACGGTTATGTAACAGTTTTCTCTAAAAATGGTCAAATGACTGGACAGTTTGCTGCAAATTTTTAACAGTGTAGCCTATGTTACAGCAGAGACTGTCACCATATATTTACGATCATTACGTTTAAAATCGGTTCGGGAGTTTCAGAGATTCCATAGAAATTGTAATTCAGAATGTTTTTAGAATGCGTTTAGCTCATTTCAGCCTTTTAAATTTCCATTTTTTGTTTTATTATTATTTGTTCATAGAGAGCATTTACATCTTATAAGTAGCTACCATGACAAATTTCAAGTTTCTAACTCCTTCAGTATCGTAAAAATCGTAATTTTACAACGTTTTTCGCTCTTGCATCCCTTGGGGGTAGTGGAACCGACATAAAGCATAGCCTATGTTACAGTAGGGACTGTCATCACCAATTTGCTACCAAAAGCTTTGAAAACTCTTCTATAGTTCCAGAGATGCCACAGAAATTGTAATTTAGAATGTTTTTAGAACGCTTTTCGCTCATTCCACCCTTTTAAATTTCGATTTTTTAATAATTTGTTCTTAGAGAGCATTTATATCTTATAAGTAACTACCATGCCAAATTTCGAGTTTCTAGCACCTTCAGTATAGAAAAAATCGCAATTTTAGAACGTTTTTCGCTTTTGCACCCCCCTTGGGATAGTGGCACCAACATAAAATATAGCTTATGTTGGATCAGGAATTGCCATCATCAATTTGCAACCATCACTTTTGAAATGGTTCGGTAGTTCCAGAGACTACCCCCTACAAATAAACAAAAAAACGTTACTTCTTTATAATATTAGTATAGATAAAGGAAAGAATTAAAATAACATAAAATAAAATAGATTATGCATGGAGAAAATACCTTTATTTTAAACTCCTCCTTCCCACACAAGCTCTGCCTACTTCCATGTGCTCCCGGTCTAAACGCTACGTTAGTACATTGTCATTTTAAATTTAATCACTTCAGAACAAAACAATATGTTGTCTTATTTTTATTGCAAAGGTATAAACATCTAAAGAAATATGTGCAAGTTTTATACATTTGTATTTAGTGACCCTGAAACTACTCTCTGATAATAATGATTCTGTGAATGTGCCATACAGTAGAGTTTAGATTTGAGAACAGCACTAACATGGTATGGCAAAAGAAATTTTTTTATATATTTTTCTAACATTATAAATACTGAATCAATGTTTAAAAACACATGCTCTGTTAAAAAAAAAAAAAAAAAAAAAAATTATAAACAAAACATAGATATCTGGAAAAGAACTTATAGAAGATGTGCATGAGATGCGAAATCCTCACAGACAAAAAGAGAGATTGATGACTTTTTGTTATGTATTGTATACTAAGTAGAAAATGTAATTTTTATTTTACTTTTCTAACTCTGTGAATTAGGCTATGTAGGGGAGATGGGGGATGGATGGGACGTTCTCAATATTTCAGGCAATAAACATTTCTTTTTAGTTGCTTCCTATCTTCAAAGATTTCACTACCATAGTGTGCTTCAGAACCAAAAGCAAGATCACATGGCTGTTTTCATTTTCCCTCAAATTTGCTTTTCCTGAAATCTCTGCTCAAAAGTAATTTTTTTTTTACATTTGAAGTTACTTAAATATCTTATGCAATATAAACAATTAAGATATGTTGTAGTTTTTTATTTAAGGCTCAATATTGGTAATTAAAATTAATGAATATTAACCATTGTGACAATATTTTTTAGACAAAATTACTGACAGTTGAATATATGCATCATAGGGATCATTGGGGCATTTCAAATGGGGATGAATGGGACTGTCTCATTCATCCCTAGATGATGCTGAAAAACATATTTATTAACTAAAAAATGTTATACAGGTTGATAAATTAATAATTTATGGTAATTATTCTTTTAACATTTCATCCTCATTGTAGCCATTGTCTTCAGCCATTGAATGCTTCCGTTTATGGGCCTTTTAAGACAAAGTTGAGATGAGTCCAAAATGATTGGCTGACAAATAATCCTGGAGATCATATTACAATTTATAATCTCTCAGCTTTTGCCAAGGAGGCATTTTTGTCAGCTTTTAGTCCTTAACATTGAATACAGGGGGGAAAATATTTGTGTCCCATTCATCCCTGCTGTGAGGATGATTGGGACAGAGAGGAACTTTTTTTTAATTCCATAATATATATATCTGTATAATAATAATCTGGAATAGATATTGTGCATAAGATGTAGTCAAACACTTAATGTATGAAATGTGATATATAATATTGATAATAACTTAAAAAATATATTTAAAATAAATATTTTTGTTAAAATGTCCCATTCATCCCCCATCTCCCCTATTATGTAGGGAGCCGTTACTTCCATGTGCTCCCGGACAAAAAGCGGACGGTTGACAACACTACGTTAGTACATTGTCATTTTAAATTTAATCACTTCAGAACAAAACAATCTGTTGTCTTCAAATTTTTTTTGCAAAAGTATAAACATCTAAAGAAATATGTGCAAGTTTTATACCTTTGTATTTAGAGACTCTGGAACTACTCTCTGATAATAATGATTATGTGAATGAGTAAAGAGTTTAGATGTGAGAACAGCACTAACATGGTAACACAAAAGAAAAAAAATTATATTTTTTTCTAACATTATAAATACGAAATCAATGTTTAATAAAACATGTTCTGTTAAAAAATAAATAAATAAATAAATAAATAAATAAAAAGTTCGAAAATAAAAAGTTATAAACAAAATATAGATATCTGGAAAAGAACTTATAGAAGAAATCCTCACAGACAAAAAGAGAAATTGATGACTTTTTGTAATGTATTGTATACTAAGTAGAAAATGTAATTTTTATTTTACTTTTCTAACTCTGTGAATTAGGCTATGTATGCATTGTTAAATTAATTAATTTCTATCTAAAAATTCCATGAATTTAACAAGATTAAAAAAATAGTACGTACTTTTACAAAAATAATAATAACAATACTACTAATAATAATAATAATAATAATAATAATAATAATAATCCTATAAATATAAATAATTATAATTTTTTTGTATGTTTTTGTTCAATTTTGTTTCAAGCCCAGTAGCAAAACAACATTAGGACAATATTGTTTATTTGGACTACACCTTGTCTACATTTTAAGCAATATTGACCTGAAATATTGCCCCAACGTCCGAATGTTTATATTTTTCCAATATATCACCAAAATTGGCAAGAAATATTTCACTATTTCGTTGCAAATATTTTCAATATAATAATCAGTATTTGCCCAATATATTTCGTTAAAATATTTCCGATGAATATAATATTGGCTCAATATTGAGCCCAATATAATCAATAATGGTTTTCTATTAAGAAAATGTAGTTATTTTTTGTAAGAAATGAGGATTCCAATTGCACAATTTCAATTTACACAGTATTTTCGGTTAACAAATCTATCTTGTAAATCATGGTTGCTGAATCTTTCACTATCAAGTTTGCATTTGAACTTTTAAATCATAATTGCTGGGCGCACTCCTTCCACATATGTATTCATATATCTGCGGGGTACACCTGTGTATAAACATACAATATATAACATACATACATGTTAGGCATATATAGATGAATATGAGTGAAATATTTGCATATCGTATCGTTAAACAAAGCTGTTTTCCATATTACCAAAAAGACAAAGAATGGAAAATGTAGTATTTTTCAAAAAAAAAAATTAAGCAGATTTCATTTTAAATAAAAGGCATGCGGATTGAGCATTTCTTCTTTTCAGTCATGAATACCATTATATTTTCTATATTTTTTATGAGTACAAAATTAATAATTATGCATTAAAATGTATAAAAATCCCGCATGTACAAGAATAAGGTGGACGTAATTACGCCCACAAGGATGAAGCTGACAACTCCTGGATAAAATGTATTTTCAAATCGGAAACTTACATTTCCAAACTATTTTTGATAAATCGAAAAGACACTAATTATAATTGGGTTTTGTTTGTTGTTATTGTTGTTTTGGGTGTTTTTTAGGTTAATTGGTTTTATTTTATTCTTAAAAAATGAGCTATGAAAAGAGGAAGAAATAAAACAGAAGAAACATTTTATTTTCTTAAGAAGAAAAATCCAAAAAATGAGTCAGAATAGTTATGAAAATGTCGATAATGAGCCTGGTATTATATCTTAACTAATGATATGAAGAATTGAAGACTCCAATCACTAGATTTCATTTCAAGTAGAAACACATGTAATTTAGATTAAGTGAAATCGTTTTCCAAATTATTTTGTTCCTTTTTTTTCTTCGTGTATTCATTTATCTATCAAAAAAGGAAATTGTGTGGCAATTATGGAGCCATTTCGAAGAGCGAATAATCATCATTAGCCCAGTTTGTCATTTTTTATTTAAAAAAAAATAATAATAAAAATTCTTCACTATCTTGAGCATATCTGAGCTTTTCAATCATATTTGTGGCGCACTCCTTCCGCATATATATTTTTTTTCATATGTGTGTCAGGTACATATATATGTATAAACATACAATATCAAACATATATACATGTTGGATGGATAAATTAATTATTTGCGTAATATATCAAGTGCCGGGAGTTTAACATATCTTTTTCATCTATTATTAACAAGGATATAAAGATTGCTATCGAAATTTGATTGAATTTTTCCGCAAAATATTAAAAAAAAGAGCAATTGAATTAAAAAAAAACTGTTTTAAGGCGATGGCTCTGGCATTTGCCCTGATTTCCCACTATACCGCAGATGATCCCGATCCGAGATTGCATGCGCCTAAAGCAAACATACAAACACAGCTCTACATGTTAGAGTACCGGCTTCCAAAATTTATTGTTAATGATTTTCTTTCATACTCTTCACGAAAAGTATTAATTTTAGAAGTATATTTGAATCAGTCATTTCAAAAATTACCATAAGTCACAGGTTCAAATGTTTTCAAGAATCGATAAAAAAAAAACATGCTACCACATATGCCAGATTTATTTTTTAAAAAAATTGTGCCCTTTATAGTTCTTAAAACTTTCAAATTGTAAGACGGATATAGGATATTTATTTTACGGTATAATTAAAATTTTTAAAACAACTTTATAAACCTTTGGACTTACGTTTTTTATTTTTCTAGAAACAAAATTTGGTGTCCTACATGGTAAAAATGGTGTTATCCCCAGAATGAAAGAATCCCTCTTATTCCTTTTATTGGAAGTATTAGGAGTCATTTTGACTCCTTCTCGAAAATTATTGACGATCTCAGCTTCACTCGCGTCACTGATGTGACCTTTCAAGCAAACGTGGTAATACAATATCTCTATTTATATCTCTATTTTAATCTATTTATATCTCCTTGCAAGCAAAGAATAAGTGGGGAAAAAAGACGCATCCCACCCTTTTAGCCCGACAAAGAGTCAAAATAACTCATTCTCCCATTCTCGGGATAATCACATTTTTTTATTAAATATTTAACATATTATAATAGAAATTACCAATAACATTTGCATCTTAAGGCATATAGTCATATTCACTATCGTGTTCGATCACATTTTCTTCTTATTCTGTTGTTGGCCATTGGAATGTAGTATGTATCTTTGTAAAATGGCGTATGCTCTCTTAAAATACTCTCTGGAACTCGTTTTAAATCGTCCATTTTTTCTGTTATTTAACTTTTAATTCATATGTTTTGGTCAACGGAAGTGATAAAACACCAGTAATATTCTATAAAATCTTTGGCTAATACTTATGTCGCTTGTAAAGAATTGAGTCTCTTCACCCAGGTGTTAGAGTGTGTCATCTTAGACTTTCCCGTGAGAACGCTTGGAAATAACTGTTTCCTGCATACCTTCTCACGCGGGTGTAGCTTTGAAGTACAGTAAAACACCGAATGTCTTTTGTGCTGCGAGCGAAGCTCTCGGACATTGATGCATCGAAAAAGATCACCCCAGTAGAAGCCTTGTGCTTTGTTCTATGCCGGAGTCGTGAGAGAAATCGCACCTGTCGGGGGGAGACAAACTCTGCACACGATTTCATGTCTGCACGAGATTCTATGTCCTTTGTTATGGAATATCCAATAACAGACGTTATAAATGGGAATGCCGTATCCCAGAGTTGCTCGGAGGCTGAGTGGTTTCAATATGCTCCGCCTCGACCAAATCCCCTGTGAGAGATTGAGAATGAGAAGTTCAGTTTTGGAAAAGATCACAACGAGTGAAGTTACTCTCAGGAGAGAGGAGAAGAAACATCTGTTTCTGACTTAGCGTAGTCAAGACGCTGGAGAGGTCGTACCTCTGATGTATTGATACGTCACGTATCTGAGAAAACCCCAATAAAGAGAAGGCACGACAAGTGCCAGTGAAGGAGTTCTTAACTCTGAGTTATCATGGAAACCAAGATATTCCGAGGAACGGAACGGGTACATCTAGGCCCGAGCGAACTGAACATTGAAACTACGGCAGACTGTGATTTGCAGAAACAATTTTTTGAGAGTTAGACTCTAAGTTATTAGACTATTAATTGCAAGATGATGACCATCTTAAAAAAATTAAATGATGTAACTACCCCTTGTATATTTAATATTAGAATTTATATTGTGTTACAATAAAAGTTCTATTAAAATTATATAAGAATTCTCTCTGCAACTGATTCGATACGCTACCACTTACCATCATTATCGGGTCTGCATAGAGGAGGCGTTACACGCTGATTAATTTAAATTTTGCAGTGAATGATCATTTTACCATATTTTTTTTAACGGTAACTGATAATGAAACTGTGTTATGTTTTTCCACACATGTCAGCCTTACCTTCAAGAACGTGTTTACAACAAAAAAGTGCGTTTTCTAAAAAAAAAGAAAAGAGAAAAAAGGAAAGAAGAGAAAACGAAATAAATAGTTTTTTTTTAAAAAAAAAACATTATTTTATAAGCAATCAAAGTTTAAATTAAAAATCATTTTATGACTGCAATTCATGTAGTTAACAAAAATCCGTTACAATACATCAACTTGGCGTAGACTCCGATTATTGAAAATTCACCCCTGTCATTTACGCTTCATAGAAAGTGTGAACTAGTGAACTTATTAAAAATATATATAATTTTTGCTCTGTTTTATTTTTAAGATATGGCAACAGAAAAAAAACATTTTTCAAATTATCTATTCAGGATTTCTAAATTGTTTTCTCATCGTATAACCGTAATTTAATTAATATTATACTATTAAATTATAAGAATATATATTTTTTGTTAATATTTTACACTCTTTATTTTTTATTTATATTTTCCACTTTATAATGTTTAAAATCTTTCATTGTTGCAGTTTCACAACCATGTTTAAGTGAAAGTGGTTTGGCGCATAATTAACTACAATGTTTTTATAACTCGTAAACATTTGTAACCATAAATATTATTTGGCGATTTATCACCTGCGGCCGGCTAATGAAAAAAAATGCCTTAAAACTATTTTATTAATTTCAATTAAATTCTAAAAATATTAAAATGTTGTATTTTCATTGGAAACACATCTGTGTACATCTTTTTTTCTTTTATAATTCTAGTATATCAGGAAACTAGTGAAAAATCGATTACGAAATTCCATCTTTACATACAAAAAACAAGTTAAATTTTTTAAAAAAATGCTGACGTATGTAGTTTTTGAAGTGACTGGTTCATTTTTTCTTAGATGAATCAGGATTCGCCTTAAAATTATATTTCAATGATAGAAAATGTAATTTCAGATCTAGAATAAGCATCTTTAAATAATTATTTTATCAACGCTAAATATGCATTATAACTCACGTATCTGTTTTTTTTCCTTTGCAATAAAACCTAAAAAAAAAAAACTTTGACGTACGTAGTTTTGAAATGGCTGATTCGTTTCTTCTGAGATCATAAAATAATCTTCCAACGATAGAATATATAATTTCAGATCAAGTAGTTATTTCAGATCTGGAATAAGCATCTTAACCCCCTGACCGCCGAGCAAAAGGGCAAATTTGTAATGTTGTTTTCTCCGTAATTTTTTTAAAATGCTTAAAAAATCTGAATTTTCAAACTTGAGATAAAAAACTTAATTACGTATATAAGTATAATCCTTGAGAGTATCAATCATTACTTGATGTTTTAAAAATGCATTATATTTGTAGAATTATATTAATTTAAACAAACCTTGTATTGCTGTGAAACCTACAGCATAGTGAACGGATATATCAGGTCGCGATATTTATTTTATCAATCCTAAATATGTATTTTAACTTGCGTCTGACAAATATAGTATTTTTTCCCCCATATAAACTTTTTTTAAAGGGAAGAAAAGTCAAATGAAAGCAATTGAAACATTTTACATTCTATGATAAAAAATGAAAGTCAAAACAGTTATGAAAATGCAGATAATGAACCTCCATTACATCTTAACTAATGACTTTGGTAATTGAACGCTCAAATCAATAAATTTTATTTCAAGAAGAAAAACACATAATTCAGATTGAGAGAAATCATTTTGCCATTTTTAATATTTTTTCCTTTATCTCACAAAAAAGTGGGATAATTATGGAACCGTTTACAACAACAAATACTCATCATTTACCCACTTTATCATTTTCCGATAAAAAAGGAATGCATCAATCCTAATTGCAGATATTTAGAATATTCTCAAAAAATTAGAAAATGAAGCTTATAAAATTATTCAAGCATAAAACAGTTCATCTATGAAATAATTTCGGAAATTATTGTACTTTATGCGAAAAATAATTTTACAATGAGATAAAATATAATTTCTGATAAAATAATTAAAAATACGTAATTTTAGATCTAAATAAAAATAAACATCTCTATTATTATTATTATTATTATTATCAATTTTATTTATTTATTTATTTATTTATTTATTTATTTATTTATTTTTTTATTTACTTTATTTATTTATTTATTTATTTATTTATTTATTTATTTATTTTGTATTTTATAAAACATAATATTTAAATAAAGAGAAAAAAAATCAAATGAAATCAATTAAAACATTTTACATTCTACAATAAAAAATAAAAGTCAAAATAGTTTTGAAAATC
Organism: Maratus michaelseni; assembly: GCA_963931845.1. Lineage (NCBI taxonomy): Eukaryota > Metazoa > Arthropoda > Arachnida > Araneae > Salticidae > Maratus > Maratus michaelseni. The sequence goes on along the minus strand of OZ007590.1, from coordinate 72,547,392 downwards.
TAAATAATCCATTATTGTATTTTAAGTATTATATTTACATTAAAATATAGGTCCTCCATTGGCCTCCATTATATCTCGACTATTAACTTCCATAATTGAACACTCCAATCAATAGATTTTATTTCAAAGAGAAATATAATCTAGACTGAGAAATATTTTTGTTATTTTTTAAGCGCGTTCATAATTATAAAAATACGTAGCACCTATAGTTATCGTCTGGTCCGTCCATCCGCCCGTCTGTCTGTCCGCGTATAACAGCGCAAAAACTACCCAACCGAATGATTTGAAATTTAATATATATAATCTTGCAGAATTTTTTCGAGTCATTTCAAGTTTTATGAAAATCAAATCAAAACTTAAAAAGATATTAATAAAAATATTTATTGAGTAATTTGAATTTTTAAAAAATCGGCAATTCCTTGTTATAGCAGCTTCCGAGGATTAATCATCAAAAGGGACCAAGATGTATCGCCAAGTTTTCTGACATGCATGACGTTATAGTCATATATAATGTATATGACATTTTATAACCTCTATGACCAATTTATAGTCACATTCTCCATTCTATTAAATCCTATCATACGTAACTAATTCAATGATATCCCATGATAGGTAATGATTCAGGTTGCCAGAGGGATTACGTCGTATTTAAGATGGAGTCACATTATTTCCGTATTACTGAATTTAAAAACGAATTTGTATACTAAAATTGTTTAATTATAGAAATCCTATAATCTGTCGACAGTTTTTTGGATAGATGTTTCCGGAAAAATACATATTAAATGAAAAAAGTCCTTCTGGCCTGTACCGGGAGGAAAAGGTAGCTTTCCTATATCTTCGTTTTAAAATTTCAGCTACTGTTACACGAAAACAGCAAGTTAAAATGCAAAGAAAACGTTTACAAAAGATTCGTTAATCTCATCAAAAATTCACCTGTAAAAAATGCAGCCAAGTCTCGTAACTCATTTACCGTAAAAAGTACTGAGATCATATAAAGCCAAGTTTAACTATCTTATTAACTCTGAAATTTTCATTCACAAATCACTCCTAGTCTCTACATCTTTAGTTAATTATTATTTTGTGACTTGGCAATTACGTAGCACGAGAATATGATGTATATAGTTAGTCTTAATCAAATAATACTATAACATATTAAAGTGTAATAACTTCCCTGTGCGTATATAATTTGCCTTAATTAAATTATCCAATCCCATCCCATAACATAGTAAGGTGTAATAACTTCCCTGTGCTGCGTAATTGCCAAGTCACAAAATAATAATTAACTAAAGATGTAGAGACTAGGAGTGATTTGTGAATGAAAATTTCAGAGTTAATAAGATAGTTAAACTTGGCTTTATATGATCTCAGTACTTTTTACGGTAAATGAGTTACGAGACTTGGCTGCATTTTTTACAGGTGACTTTTTGATGAGATTTCACTTCTTTTTGTAAGTAATCCTCCTTTTCTTGATTTTGGGTTATTTTTGGAGATCATCCACTGATTTTCGCTAAGCCCACACTCTGTCCCTATTATTTACAGGTATCAAAATTTTGAAGCTTTAGTTTCGTTTGTAAAGTACTGTAGATAAAAAGAGATTTCAGGTTCCTAGGCAAGCACTAAGTTATGGGAGGGGGAGTGTCAAAAGTACTCTCAATTGCTTCCAGGATAGGTGCTATCCATCTGAGATATTACTCGCAGCCCTAGATACTTGATATTTAGCATAAAAGAACTTTTTAGTATAAAACGAAAGCCAAAATTAAAATTTCCGGAAATTTTCAATAAATCAAACTATATTCCTTTTTTCGATGTTTTTTTTTTTTTTCGTTTTTTTTTTTAGTCTTTTTTTTTATTATTTACGGATATTTTAATTTTTTCTTACTTTGTGTACTAAACCCTGCCTTTCTGCCAAATGTCAAGCTTCTAGGACTACAAACTCGAAGTATTTTCAAATTTTCGACTTTTTATAAATTTATTTATTTTTCGATTTTAATTCTAAGTTACCTGATTGTCATGCCAGCATAGTAATTATTTGATCCGTCTTCTTAGAATCATTTAGGTTCTATTTAGAGATAAATCAAGTGAATCTTAGAGTCACCATGATTTTATTTAGAAAGGACTATCAAGCCATAACCAGGCAGTAATGTCGGGAGGGTAGGGGGAGCTGTGAAAATTTTTGTGGGGCTAACATCATTTAACAATCTATATTTCATATGTGAAGTAAATAGAGTACAACCTGTGTAAGAAAACAAACCTGTCTATAAAGAAATCGCCTATATCGTAGCCAGTCTGTAGCGGAACTTTTCTATAACAAAATTCGTAAACGAAAGAAAGAAAACCATAATCCGGGGGAAATAACATAAAACAATTAGGGGCGTTGTACTAGCTAATAGGACAATTATCTTAAAACTAATGTTTCTAGCAGTACAAAATCAAATTGTTTTCGAATTTTCGATTTCTTAAAGATATTTCGATTTTTCGATTTTATTTTCGAATTTAACGAATATTTTAATTGTTCCTTTTATTGAATAGTAAATACTACCTTTACACTAAGTTTTATGTTTCTAAGACTACAAGATCGATTTTTCGATTTTTTTTATAATTTTCTGGATTTTTTGATTTTTTCGATTTTTTTTTATAATTTTCTGGATTTTTTAATTTTTTCTTATTTTGTATCCTTTATTACAAATTTCAAGTTTCTAGCGCTACAAAATCGAATCATTTTGAAATTTCCGATCTTTTTCGAGTTTTTTATTCTATTTTCGAATTTATTGTGTTTAATTTTTTCCTTTTTCTGTATCCTAAACAATAAGTTTACGCCGAATTTAAAGCTACAAAATCGAATTGTTTTCAATGTTTCGAATTTCCGTTTTTTTTTTTTTTTTTCGAATTTTACAGATTTTTTATTTATTTCTTTTTTTGTATCCTAAATACTACCTTTATTCCAAATTTTAAGTTTCTAGCTTTACAAAATCGAATTATTTTCAAATTTTCGTTTTTTTTTTTTTTTTTTTTTCGATTTTTTGATTTTATTTTCAATTTTTGTTGTGTTTTTAATTTTTTTCTTTTTCTGAATCCTAAACACTACCTTTACACCAAATTTTTAGTTTCTAAGACTACGAGATCATATTATTTTCAATTTCTCTCTGTTTCTTTCTTTCTATTTTTTTTTTTTTTTTTTTTTTTTTTTTTTTTTTGGAAATTTTTGATTTTTTTTAAAATTATCCATACTTTTTAATGTTTTCTTATTTAGTATCTTAAATATTACCTTTATTCCAAATTTCAAGTTTTCTTCGAGCCGTGGATTTATCCATGCGTAAATACGGATTAGGTTCCCTTAGAAAGACCCCCACGAAGGGCACTCCCGCCGGGCCTATATCCCTAGTGTAGATAATTGGCCGTCAATAATCAACCCAACCCAAATTTCAAGTTTCTAGCGCTATGAAATCGAAGTATTTTCAAAATTTCCTTATTTTTTGATTACTTTCGATTTTTTTTATTTTATTTTCGAATTTTATGGCGTTTTTATTTTAACTTATTCTGAATCCTAAACACTATCTTTAACCCGAATTTTAAGTTTCTAAGGCCAAAAGATCAAATTATTTTATTTCAATTCTTTTCGAATTTTTCCAATTTTTGATTTTTTTTTTTTCGAATTTTCCGGATTTTTTAATTTTTCCTTATTTTACATTCTAAATACTACCTTTATTCCGAATTCCAAGTTTCTAGCGCAACAACATTGGATTATTTAAAATTTTTCGATTTTTTTCGATTTTTCGATTTTATTTTCATTTTATTTATTTATTTATTTTTTTGTGTGTGTTTTTGATGTTTTCTTTTTCTGAATTCTAAACACTACCATCACACCAAATGTTAAGTTTTTAAGACTACAAGATCGTGTTATTTTCAATTTTCAATTTTGTTTGATTTTTTTGAATTTTCGAACGTTCTTTTTTTTTTTTTAGTTTTCCGGATTTTATAATTTTTTCTTCCTTTGTATCCGAAACACTAGCTTTATTCCAAATTTTAAGTTTCTGTGGCTGCGGGATCTACCCAATCTTTTTGATGACGCGAGAGTGAGTGAGTGTGTGAGTGACAAAAAATCGAAACTTTGAGTTCATATATCGTGTGCACTAATTTATGGGTATTTTTTGAATTATCCATATTTTTGAATTTTTCCTTATTTAGTATTACCTTAATTCCAAATTTCAAGTTTCTAGCGCTATGAAATCGAATTATTTTCAAATTTTCCTTATTTTTCGATTTTTCCGTTTTTTTCATTTTATTTTCGAATTTTATTGCGTTTTTTATTTTAACTTATTCTGAATCCTAAACACTATCTTTACTGCGAATTTTAAGTTTCTAAGGCTAAAAAATCAAATTATTTTAATTTTTTCAATTTTTTTCGAATTTTTCAATTTTTTTTTTTCGAATTTTCCGGAATTTTTAATTTTTCCTTATTTTGCATCCTAAATACTACCTTTATTCCGAATTCCAAGTTTCTAGCACAACAAAATCGGATTATTTGAAAATTTTCGATTTTTTTCGATTTTTCGATTTTTTTCAATTTTGCTTTCGATTTTTTTGGTGTTTTTGATGTTTTCTTTTTCTGCATACTAAACACTACCTTCACACCGAATCTTAAGTTTCTAAGACTACAAGATCGTATTATTTTCAATTTTCAATTTTGATGGAATTTGTTGAATTTTCGAATGTTTTTTTTTTTTCGAATTTTCCGGATTTTATAATTTTTCCTTTCTTTGTATCCTAAACACTACCTTTTTTCCAAATGTCAAGTTTCTAGGGCTACGGGATCTACCTAATCTTTTTGATGACGCGTGAACGAGTGAGTGAGTGAGTAACAAAAAATAGAATGTTTGAGTTCATATATCGTCTGAACTAGAAAAGACAGAAAGTTGTAATTTTAAATTTTGGTCCTGTGAGCCAAATACTCTTGAAAAACGAAGTTTTAAATTTTTGGGATACTCCAGCGCGGAGATATGGGGTGGTCAAATGTGCCCTGAGTTGCTTCCAGAAAAGTATGCTTAATGCATTTCCTCTCTCGACTTGGCGGAGGCACTGCCGTGCCTCCAGATACTGAATTTGAATAAGAAATTCGCCAAATTATTGAGCAATAGCCAAATTAGCTTCATTTATGAAGACTTATTTTGGTCACCAAATTTGGCGATATTTCGCCAAATGTCGCCAAGTTTGGCGAGAATTTGGCGCTAACGGATATGAATATATAGTTTTATACGTATGATTGGAAAAATTATTTCAACAATGAAAATTTTTGTAATGGGCTGCTTTGTTTCAAAATCTCAGCCACCCTAGAATTTCAAACTGCTCTATCTCAGCCATTTTTTAAGATAGAGGTAAACCAAAATATGCTCTGGAATCCTCGTATCAAGGCCTAACAATTAATTAAAAAATAAATTTCAATTTTTAACTTTTTTGTATATTTATTTTAGTTTTAAATTTTTAAATGGCCGCCATCTTGAAACAAAATGGCGGACCAAGCTGGCCAACGAACTCGGTCGAGACATTGGTGAGCTTAATACACACAATTAGTTTCATCAAAATTGATTTATAAATACGAGCGTTATCGTATGACATAGTTCAGATATATATATATGGAGATATATATATATATATATATATATATATATATATATATATAAATCAACATTTGAACGGAGGGTGGTTTTGGGGTCTGGGGGTCATGATCGGTGAAAATATATCAAAATTTTCCGGAACTGCTTTCCTCCGAACGGCTGCAATAGGTAGCTTTATACTTTTTTGTATTGAAAGCTACCTAAAAGAGTCTAAGTATGGATTTCAAGATCTGAAATTTTCAAAGCTATGCTTAAGTTTCCCATTGGAATTTTCAGTAAATGTCAACAAAAGATAAAATGTTGCCAACTTAAAATGTACTTATTTTAATACGGAAATTAATCATATCATAATAACAGACGATATAATTCATTTCACTAACTAGTTATAGCACTATAAAAAATGAAGTACTCAAAAATTAGTAAGTTCATGTACTCATTTCGAAATGAGTATTTTTGGATCAAAAATGAACATGTGCATTCTCAAAAATGAGTAAGTCCATGTACTCATATCGAAATGAGTATTTTTGGATCAAAAATGAACATGTGCATTCTCAAAAATGAGTAAGTTCATGTACTCATATCGAAACGATTAATTTTGGATCAAAAATGAACATATGTATTCTCAAAAATGAGTAAGTTCATGTACTCATTTCGAAATGAGTATTTTTGGATCAAAAATGAACATATGATCAAACCCAACATACTTGTATATTTCAGAATGTGTAATGACGAAATTTCGGAGCCTAAAAAGCTATTATTTGAAGGATAAACGAAGAATAAGAGAAATGAAAAGTGGATCTGGTTGTTCTGGATTTTCATCAAAGTGGATCCACTACAACACATTTACTCTTTTTTTTTCTCACATTTTACACATCTACTTTTTTTTTTTCTTGATAGTACTTCAAAATTATGATTTTTTTTTCCCACTAATTTTTTTTAAATTTATTTTAACATTTTTAACGTGAGGCAATATTGTGTTATTTAAAAGTTTCATAACATAATATCTTTGCAAATTATAGCTATGCAAATTGGTATTAAACTAAACTGATTTGGCTTACAAATTTATGAATTACGCTAAAATTTATTATTTTATAAATTATAATTTTACAAAGTTTATAATTTTAGTATTTCAATCTATGATCTTTTCTAATGTCATTTTTTAATTAATAATTCTTCGAACTACCTGTTACTTCAGACATTATTTTAAGCTTTAACACATATAGACAGGCACTGTACATCCTTAAAAACATATTTAAAAACGCATAAAATCAGTCCACACGCTAAAAGTTTCGTAAAAGTAGAATATTTTCGCCCGTTTGCTCAGGCATCTTCAATACTGATGTCTCGTATTTCTGCTCTGTCAGTCCGATTTTTCTAAAACTATCTCTTCCTAACAAATCTATCCTCTATAAATATATATCTATATAAATATCTATATCTATATCTATATAAAAATAACTATCCTCTACCCTTCCTAACAGATGGCGCCAGATGCTGTTAGGAAGGGATAGAGGGGGAGTTTCAAAGTAACTAACAACATTTGAGAAGGAGGCGTGTCCACTCATGGAGCGTTGGTTTGAGTCGTCAAGTTAGTAAACACGACATCACAGGTTCGATTCCTCTCATGGGCAAGGGTTGGTTAATTACTATAAACTCACGCAGGAATGAAAAAAGTGAGCAGAAAAGGTTTTTTTCCCTTATAAGGTTGTCTTCGCGAAGTAACTTTTTTTTTATCCTATAAATTTTATTTTAACGACATAAATTTTTTTTTTAATTTGAATGCATCCATGGGATCAAAAATGAGTATATAGCAGTTCATATTTGAATACATCCATGGGATCAAAAATGAGTACATGTGTTTCTCAATTTTTAGTACATTTGGATCGGAGCTATTTTGAGTTTTACTCAATTTTGAGTACCCATTTTTTACAGTGAGTACGAATGCACCTCATTTGTCACGTTTGACGCACAATTTCCAACTTGTGTTTCAATTTTACTTTCTTCTATCTTTACAAGAAGAAAGTATTGGATTCATGAAATTTTTCGACTTCTGGTTTTCGACGGATTTATACGTTTTAGAAAGTCCTGAACACAATTTGACTATTTTTAGAAAATGTCTGTCTGTATGTGACAAAAATTTTGTGGGCGCTCTATCTCAAGAACTAATGTTCAGAATATAATAAAACTTTATATTCAGTTAGTTCCTGATATAAATTAGTGCTGATTAGTTTTTGGTAAAAATCGCCCAGCAGGTGGCGCTGCTATGAGCATTTTTCGCGATTTCTGCAATAGCTCTATCTCAAGAACTAATGCTCGGAATTTAATAAAACTTTATATTCAGTTATTCCCTGATATAAATTGGTGCTGATTAGTTTTGGGTAAAAATCGCCCAGCAGGTGGCGCTGCTATGCAGCATTTTTCGCGATTTCCGCAATAGCTCTATCTCAAGAACTAATGCTCGGAATTTAATAAAACTTTATATTCAGCTAGGCTCTGATATAAATTGGTGCTGATTAGTTTTTGGTAAAAATCGCCCAGCAGGTGGCGCTGCTATGCAGCATTTTGAAGAATTTACACGATTTTAGTGATAGTCATACCTCAAGAAATAATGCACGGAATTTAATAAAACTTTAGATTTAGTTAGACCTCGATATAAATTGATGCTGATTCTTTTTAGTGTATGCGAAACCTGTGTGAGATAGAACAAAGTTTTGGGATTGACACTTCCGACTAGTTTCTTTTTATTTCACAAAAGAACTGGTGTGATAATTGATGAGCTTAGTGCAGCGGAAATTAAAAGAAAATTGGTTCAACTGAAAACACATAAACAAAATTGATAGTTTTGGATAACAAAGTTAGTCTCACGTGTAACTTCAATATGTCACTCTCAAAATGAGGAGAAAGACAGACCCACTAGATCTAGTAATTCATTGACTATTCAGTATCAGAGCTCTGTCCACCCCTAATCCTATTGCATGATTACTTATATGTTTCCCCATATCGTTGCGAAAACTGTCATTGACCATTATACAATATTCTTTTACCCCACTCTTTTCTTATTGTTCCGTTTTTAATAATAATTGCAAAAGACCTAAATTATGTGAGAGCTTCTGGTTTCAATGTTATATTTTAAAACGTGTTGAAAAGCAGGATCTTATTTCAATTTTCGAAAAGGCATAACTATGTGACTAACGTATATTAACAGGAAAACTTCGTTACTTTTAATGAGTTTATTTTGTGTTTTAAAGGACAACTGGTTGAAATCCGGAACTCTTAAGAGAATTTCAATTGGGACTGAAATTCAACTTCATAATTCGGTAACTGCAAATACTTCGAAAGAATCTGACTATTTGAAAGTGCAAGAGAACCTGTGTACAACTATTAATAGGCCTTTTATGGTAAGTGATAAACTTAATACTTTAAATAAAACTCTCAAAACATTAGTGTTCCATTGTAAAAAAGAAGATATAATAATGAATACGTTAAATATAGATTTTCATTCACGGGAGAAGAAGACTTACCAAAACTACTATTTGTTATTTGTAGAGAGATATTGTTTAATAGAAGCATGAAACCATCTTTATTAATGCATAATTTAAAGACAACATATCAATTTATAAACAAAAGGATGTCAGTTTCTTTCAGCGACTATCAAGCGGCCCTAATGTAGAATGTAGATGTCCGCGGACCCCCAGGAGTCTGCGTACCGCAGTTTAAGAAACGCTGATCTATACAATTTATACACACCACGTAGTATGCAAAAATTTAGTTAAATATAAAAATGCATAACATAACCGAAAAGGAATTTTCAGAAATCATCCCTAAATTATACCTCGTATACAGTATTGTATCCAAAATATTTTATGTCTCCCTGTAAATGAACGATACATGTGATACACATTATATTCTACTGCAAGCAATTTTGTAGTAAACCTTAGTAATGTGTATCAATTTCATCATGCTTGAAATAGTGCAATAGAATTAAAATAAGCTACAAAAAGCTTTTCACCGTAGACAATTATATAACCAGAGTCTTTTGTTTGACCCTGTAAATTAATGATAAATGCTTTGCACCTCACAGTCTACAGAAAGCATGTTTTAGTTGCACCTCAGAAATTTATATAAATTTTATTATTTTTGAAATAGAGTAACATCATTAAAATTCTCCGCAAACGATTTTTCCCATAGACCATAATATAACGGAATACTTTTGAGCTCCCCTGTGAACGAACTCTCAGTGCTACACATAACATATTCTATAGTAACCTTCTTCTAGTGCACCTCAACAATCTATATAAATTTCATTATGTTTAAAATAGTGTAACACTATTAAAATACAACGCGAATGATTTTTCTCCATAAACCATAACGTAACGGAATATTTTTGAGTGCCCCTATAAATGAATTATAAATGCTAAACACTTCATTCTCAATACCAAACATGCTATTATAAACCTCAATAACCTATATCAATTACATGCCTATCCAAGTATATTTATGCGAGACAGACAGACCGAATTCCTAATTACTTTTCAACTATGTTGCAAAGTAATTATTAAGATAGTGCATGGTGCAATATAATAGAAATGGAAAAGAGCAACGTTAATAGTGCCAGAAATTTCAATTTCAATGCATACTAGTTTCGGTAATAATTAACATCCGTCCTCAGTGAAAAGAATTGTGGAAATTTGCTCAGATATGTAAGATAGAGGTTCAGATTCAAGCGAAAGGTTTAATGGCCAATACGACAACAGGAGACTCCGAGAAACAGCCAACAGGAAAACAGCAAAGGACAGCCATCCCCTTTCCTTTGCTGTTTTCCTGTTGGCTGCTGCTCGAAATCTCCTGTTTTGCTATTGGTCAATAAACATTTCGCTTCAATCCGTAACTCTCCTATATAGTGTCTGAGCAAATGCCGCCATTCTTTGCACTGAGGACGGTATGCTAAATGCTACTGAAGCTAGTATGCGTTAAAATTTAAGTTTCTGGTGCTATTAACGTTGCTCTTTTCCATTTCTATAATGAAAAGTGTTAAAAAACAAGCATGTTTGTGTTTTGTGGATGGGTGTGGCCGTGTTTATAAGGGAAGTGGCTACTCCTAAATGAAAAGCCTAAGCAAAAGGTACGTGAAATAAAAAAAGGTGGGGAACCGCTGGCTTAATAGATGAACACGTTTAGTGACAATTTGGTGAATTTTAGAAAATAAGCTTTAAAATTTACACCACACTCGTTTTTGTTACTTCACTCAATCATTGTTTTTCAGCTACTCTTGTACAGTAATGACATTTAAAATGTTATGGTTCCGTTCACATTATAGCTTTTCTGGTCTGGAAGGAATTGACATTTTTTTTTACAGTTTAAGGCGCATAACATATTCTTTCACTCCATGTATCGAAAAACATGTTTCTTATTTGTGGAAGAGCATGTTATGCGCATAACCGATAACTAATAGGTACCTGAATAAAATTAGGTCCCGATTCTGAGCGCTCTCGTTACGATTTCGATATCATGAAGGAGGAGTTCGTGCAACGCAGAAACAGTCCCAAAATTTGAAAAAGGATAAGATAAAATTCTCTTACCTTTTCTGAAGGTGCATCTTACTTCTACGTGTAATCCAGTTATAGTAATCCAAGGTATTAAGAAATCGATCGCACTTCGTACATCATATTTTTGCTGAAAACTAATTTTAAATATTAGTATGAGGCTAAATAAATTCACACATCTTTCTTGATCTTGATTAAGTATATATTCAGTACACATGGACATTACAAGAATTAATATTAACATTTAGTTGATTATATTTAGTTGACATCTTTGAGCTTATTTGCTCTACGTGTTTACGCGATTACATTTTGATACAGGACTGAAGAATTAAAGTCATAATAAAGAGTTCAGAGTTTATCATTACATCATTCTTACGTCAAAGGAAATTACACATATTGCAAGGTTTGAGAGTAAGAACATAATTGGAATAATAATGTTTTATTTGCTGCTATAATTATTGTTCTAATGTCTTTAATCTATTTCATATATTAATAATTCATCAATTTAGAAAAGCTTTTGAACATTTATTTGAAGTTAAGTGGTCATAAATCTTACTTTTCAATTCATTATGCGTTGGAAGAAATGTTGATTACTTTGAAGCTATTTCTTCTCTTTATCAAGATCTTTCCTGTTTTCCCCTTTGCAAGAGGAAATGAAAAAGTGTTTTTTCTGTAAATTAATTTCTCGGATGAGGTTAATATTTATAACATTCCCCCTTAAGCTCCTCCGAGGAATTGATTATAAAGAGTTTCATTGAATTTCTATGTCTTTCCAGTGCAGGCTTGGTTAACGCGTCTGCTATCATCTGATCTGTCGGACAATATTTTAATTCTATAATACCTTCTTCTTTAAGCTGTTTTATGGGATGAAATTTGACGTCAATGTGTTTGGTACGCTTACCAAACTTTTCGTTGTGTATCATCTTTATGCAGCTTTGGTTGTCTTCATGCATTATAATAGGTTTTTCTTGAGTTAATCCTAAATCTTCTAATAATTTTATTATACATAGAGTTTCTTGACAAGCGTTTGCTGCAGATATATATTCTGCTTCAGCAGATGATAAGGTGATGCATGTCTGCCTTTTTGTGATCCACTGTATTGGATTGTCTCCAACATGTAAATACTGCCAGAAGTTGATTTTCTCGTTTTTGTATCTCCCGCCCAATCGGAGTCTGTATAAACTTCTAATTTTGGTTTCTTTTTTGTATTTAAAATTAAATTGAGATTTTTTGTACAGTGTAAATATTTGATTATTCTCTTCACTGCATTCCAGTCCTTGCTTCGCGGTGCTTCATTACGTCTACTAAGGATGTTGACTAGTGCTGATATGTCTGGTCTAGTAATTGTCGCGATGTAAAGAAATGAACCTATAGCTTTACGGTATTCTGTGTTATTTGGTAACAAATTTTCGTCATCTTCTATTTTATTAAAACCGGGTTCCATTGGTGTTCCGTATGGTTTTGCATTTTCAAAATTAAATTTCTTAGCTAATTCTTCAATTTTTGATTTTTGGTTTAGTGCGTAACAGTCCGGTATTTTTTCTATTTCGGTTCCTAAGTATTTCTTTATTTGTCCTAAGTTTTTCAATTCATATTCTTCGTTTAGTGTTTTTACGATTTCTTTTATTATTTCCGGTTTACTTGCTATAAGTATGTCGTCGACGTAGATTATTACGTAGGTGAAATTTTCTTTTTCTTTTCTTATGAATAAGCATGTATCGGCTGTGCTTTGCGTGAAATTAAGTGCTTTTAATGAATTTTCTATTTTTATGTGCCAGGCTCTTGCTGCCTGTTTGAGACCATATATGGTCTTGTTTAGTTTACAAACTTTATAATTAGAGTTTGTTTCTATGTAACCCTCTGGTTGTTGCATGTAAATTTCTTCTTGTAAATTTCCGTGAAGGAATGCCGCATTTATGTCAATATGATGTACATCAAGTTTTTTATAAGCAGCTGCGGATAAAAATGCACGAATGGTGGTGTGTTGCACTACTGGTGCAAATGCTTCATCATAATCTTCAGCAAATTTTTGGCTAAAACCTTTAGCAACTAGTCTTGCTTTATATATGGGTGATTTTCCTGAGCTATCGACTTTTCTTTTAAAGATCCATTTTGATCCTATTATTTTTCTATTTGGTGGTGGTTCTACCAGTTCCCATGTTTTGTTTTTCATCAGCGCTTCTATTTCCGCATCTGTGGCTTTGAGCCAATTTTCCTTTTCTCTAGGATTTTTTATTTCGTTGATTTCTTTCCAATTTTTAGGTTCGATTATTTCATCGTTTTTTACTATACAGATACAACTGTCGGATGTATATCTATTAGGTGGAACTCCCCTGCTTGTCCTTTCTGACCTTCTTAATGTAGGAATGTTTTGATCGGGTTCTGCTTGTGTTTGTTCTGTATTGTTTATTTCCGTTTCAATATAATTTTTGTTATCAAGCAGGCATTCTGGTTCATTATTTTCTTCATTCAGAATGTGTGTGTTATTCTCTAAGAATTTTATAGTTCTCCCGATTATGATTTCATTATTTTTAGTGAATACTCTATAACCCTTTGAATGGTTATCATATCCCATAAATATTCCTTCCCTGGCTGTGTTATCTAATTTTCCTCTATGTATCTTGTTTATGTATATATAAGCTTTACAGCCAAATACTCGAAGGTAATGTAAGTTTGGTTTTCTCTTGAACCAAATTTCGTACGGAGTTTTATTTGTAACCTTTGTTGGTAGTCTGTTTTGGAGATGTGTTGCTGTATTTATTGCTTCACCCCATAATCTGTGGGGTAACCCAGCTTCTGAGAACATAGCTCGGGTCATTTCTATTAAGCTCCTATTCTTTCTTTCAGCAATCCCGTTCTGACTCGGGCAGTGTGGAACAGTAAATTGGTGTTTTATACCTCTTTTTCTAAGAAAGTCCTCCGTATTTTTACCTATATAATTCGCCCCCGTTATCCGTGCTTTGGGATATCTCCCGAATTGTGTGTGAACCATTTGTGTATAGTCCTTTATTTTGTCTGAGACCTCATCTTTGTGAGATAGTAAATAAATTACTGTAAATCTTGAGTGGTCGTCAATAAAAGTTACGAAATACCTTTTTCCCCCTAAAGAGGTTGTTCTTATCGGTCCACAGACGTCTGTATGTATCAGGTCGAGTACCTGTGTCGTTTTATTTTCAGATAATTTCGGATATGGTGCATCAGTAGTTTTTGTCTTGATGCATGTTTCACAGTGTGTAGTATGACTGCAGTTGTTTATTTTTATGCCATTGGCCAAGTTGTTTTTCGTCATTTGTTTTATACTTTCGTAATTCCTATGACCTAGGCGTTTGTGCCAAAGTTCTAGACATTCTTTATTTTTGCAGTCGTTTGCGATATTTGCTTTGTTTGGGATATCTTTATCTGAGAGAATTACCTCATATAAATTATTTTCTTTTTCGCTTCCAAGTACGTTTTGCCGTTACAGGATAGCGCATATTTTTCGTCTTCAAATATTAATTTGTAACCGTGTTGAGTTGCTTTACTCACAGAAATTAAGTTTGTTTCCAAATCTGGAACATATAACACGTTTTTTAATTTTATTTTATTTGAGTCCCCGTTTGATGTTTTTGTTGTAATCATAACTTCACCGGATCCGTAGGAATTGAGTGTGTTTCCGTTCACGATTATTACGGATGTTTGTTCGGTGTTGTTTATTTCAGTAAATATTTCTTTTTTGTTCGCAATATGGGAAGATGCTCCGGAATCAATAATCCAGGTTTGTTTTCCGGGCTTTTCGATTATAAATGCTGTATCTTGATTTTTGTTGTGAATTATTTGTACGTTTTTATTTATTTTTTCTTTCGTTTCGTACCTATCATTTTCACTATCACCGATTGTGTTTTCGAAGCAGAGCGACGAGGTAAACTTCTTTGGTTTAAATGTTTGTTTTGGTGTAGCTTTTTATGAATTTCTGTTTTTTAAGTGCCAGCATTCTTTATAGTTATGATTATTTTGCTTACAGTACGTGCAATATTCATTATGATTTTTGTAATCATTATTTACAAACTTTTTCTGTGTTTTAAACGCTTTTTTCGAATTTTCGGTTTGTTCCGAGTTTTCTACTCATTTATTATATTTGTCAACAAGTTTATTTTTTATATATTCTGGTGTTAACTCATTTTCCGGCCTGGATTCCAGAGCCTTTATTAGTGTATTATAACTAGGTGGAAATGAGCACAGTAGTAGTGCTGAAATGTGTGAGTCACTAATATTTTCTCCAATTGCGGAGAGTTTGTCGATGGTTTCAAGAATATATGTAATGTGACGTTGTATGTTACCGTGTTCTTGTAATTTAGCTCCCTATAATTTTCTGTGTAAATAAAGTTTACTTGACAGATTGCCTCTTTCGTGAATATTTTTTAATGTGTCCCACGTCTCTTTTGACGAGTTGAAATTTCTTATATGGACGATTTGAGAGTCCTCAAGACTTAAATTTATTATCGCCCTTGCCTTCTTGTCTTTCTTTTGCCAATCTGGTTTTATGGGGTTTGGCGGTTCTTCTGTTATTAATTCTGATAAACCTTCTTTTATTAATAACATTTGGACCTTAAATTTCCAAATGGAATAATTATTTGGATTTAATTTTTCAATTATCTGTGTTTCTTTTGAGAACGCCATTTCTTCGATTGATTTTTCTTTATTGTTTTTTATTAAGTTTTATTTAATTAGTTCTATAAAGATGCTTATATTTATTTTCTTTCTTTCGAACTAATTCTAATTGATTTCTATATGCTTTGTAAATGTTTTCAGTTTTTAAGTTTAAAATCACACCTTCCTTCTGAGACAATTTTTCAGTCTCATAATCTTTGAAGGAGGAGTTCGTGCAACGCGGAAAAAGTCCCTAAAGTTGAAAAAGGATAAGATAAAATTCTCTTACCTTCTCTGAAGGTGCATCTTACTTCTACGTGTAATCCAGTTATAGTAATCTAAGGTATTAAGAAATCGATCGCACTTCGTACACCATCTTTTTGCTGAAAACTAATTTTAAATATTAGTATGAGGCTAAATAAATTCACACATCTTTCTTGATCTTGATTAAGTATATATTCAGTACACATGGACATTACAAGAATTATTATTAACATTTAATTGATTATATTTAGTTGACATCTTTAAGCTTATTCGCTCTACGTGTTTACGCGGTTACATTTTGATACAGGACTGAAGAATTAAAGTCATAATAAAGAGTTCAGAGTTTATCATTACATCATTCTTACGTCAGAGGAAATTACACATATTGCAAGGTTTGAGCGTAAGAACGTAATTGGAATAATAATGTTTTATTTGCTGCTATAATTATTGTTCTAATGTCTTTAATCTATTTCATATATTAATAGTTCATCAATTTAGAAAAGCTTTTGAATATTTATTTGAAGTTAAGTGGTCATAAATCTTACTTTTCAATTCATTATGCGTTGAAAGAAATGTTGATTACTTTGAAGCTATTTCTTCTCTTTATCAAGGTCTTTCCTGTTTTCCTCTTTGCAAGAGGAAATGAAAAAGTGGTTTTTCTGTAAATTAATTTCTCGGATGAGGTTAATATTTATAACATATCATTGGTTTCTAATTGAAGAAGATTTCATGTACACTTGACATGTTTTTCCACTAATGAAACAGCACAAAGCCGCGTACGTAACATCTTCATCCACTTGAAACTCCCTTATTTGAAGACTTGGCATAATGAATGGGAGTTCTATATTTAAGTAAGACCATAATACGTTTTTCTACTCGGAAATATATATTTTTTAAATGCCACTAAGCATGTTCATTCAAAAAGATATTCAATTGTAGGACCGTTAAAGCAGCGAATTAACATCGTGTACCCACTTTATCATTTTCAGATTTAAATTTTTTTAAAAAAGTTCTAAATGCAGATATTTAGAAAAAAAATTAAAATGAAGTTTAGTCTTTGAAAATTACTCAAGCACAAAACAGTTTATTATAAGGCATTATTTTTAGAAATTACTGAATTTTATGTGGAATATAAATTTTCAATGAGAGAAAATATAACTTTGGATAAGATAATTTAAAAAAGGTTTAAATCAAGAATAAGCGGCTTTAAATAACTTTTTATAAACAGGAAATATGCATTTTCCTCGCCTGTAAAGAAATCTGGATTTTCTATTTTTCATAAAACATAAATTTTTAAAAACAAAGAGAAAGAGAAATCAAATGCAAGCAATTAAAACATTTTACATTCTACGATAAAAAATAAAAGTCAAACAAGTTATGAAAATGTAGATAATGAACATCCATTATATCTTAACTAATGGCTTCGATAATTGAACTCCAAACTCCAATCAATAGATTTGATTTCAAAAAGCACCTATAATTTGCACATAATTCAGATTCAGAGAAATCATTTTGCTATTTTTTTTACTATTTTCTCCTTTATCTCACAAATAAAGAGGAAGTGATAATTACGGTACCATTTACAGCAGCGAATAATCATCATTTACCCACTATTTCATTTTCCGATAGAAAAAGAATACTTCAATTTTGATTGCAGACATTCAGAATAATCTCAAAAAATTAGAAAATGAAGCACAGTGTTTGAAAATTATTCAAACACAAAACTGTTTATGCAGAAAATTAATTTTAGAAATCACTGTACTTTCTGTGAAAAATAAACTTTTCAGTGAGAGAAAATATAATTTCAGATGAAATAATTAAAAATAATAAGAATTAATCATTTCTAAATGTATATGTTCTTTTATGTATCCAAGATATGTACCCGAGTTTGGTGAAATTAAGATAAAAAAATCAAATAAAAGGAATTAAAACATTTTACATTCTACGATTTAAAAAAAATGCAAGTAAAAATAGTTATGAAAATATAGATAATAAACCTCCTTTGTATCTTGAGACCAGGGTCATTCTATGCAAAATGAGCAAAAATTAAAAAAAGTCGTGGCCATATAGTAACCGATTTTAATAAAATTTGGTACACAGATTCAATTCATATTTAAATAGAGTTATTCAAAATATCTTGACAAAAAATCATAGAAACTCGACAGAGTTTCTCGCCAAGCATAAGAAACAGCAATGCATTGAACCGTAAATGAAAGGAATTTCCGCCGATGGATGCCAAACGATTTTACAATTTTTTTTTTTTTTTAACTCTGTCTAGTTTATATTTTGCGGACGGGACAAAACGGGTTTTTGACACATCTATATCTCGCGTTCTATTTATGATAGAAACAAAATTCTTGATTCTATGGAATGGGGCGTGCCCAGTGACTCAGAATTCAAAAGTAAAGCAAAATCCGACGAATAGGTTTTCAGTAAATGCGCTTTTAAAAGTGCTGTTTTTTGCCCTTTTTAAATCTTGTTCCGGCCAAAAACTGTTGACAGGGCTACAGCAATGTGTAATTATCGGATTTTTACGCAGTTTACGTTATTTGAATCGTTTTTATGAATAGTTCAAACCTTTGTAAGTTTCATGTAAAAATATTAATTAGTTTTTGATTTATATCAGTTTAAAGTTATTGATTCCTATACTTAACATAGAGCAAAAAACTGTTGACAGGGCTACAGCAATGTGTAATTATCGGATTCTTACGCAGTTTACGTTATTTGAATCATTTTTATGAGTAGTTCAAACCTTTGTAAGTTTCATGTAAAAATATTAATTAGTTTTTGATTTATATCAGTTTAAAGTTATTGATTCCTATACTTAACATAGAGCAAAAAACTGTTGACAGGGCTACAGCAATGTGTAATTATCGGATTCTTACGCAGTTTACGTTATTTGAATCGTTTTTATGAGTAGTTCAAACCTTTGTAAGTTTCATGTAAAAATATTAATTAGTTTTTGATTTATATCAGTTTAAAGTTATTGATTCCTATACTTAACATAGAGCAAAAAACTGTTGACAGAGCTACAGCAATGTGTAATTATCGGATTTTTACGCAGTTTACGCTATTTGAATTGTTTTTATGAGTAGTTCAAACCTTTGTAAGTTTCATGTAAAAATATTAATTAGTTTTTGATTTATATCAGATTAAAGTTATTGATTCCTATACTTAACATAGAGCAAAAAAATAATAAATGACCCACCTCTTTTAGGAATGGTCGTATACACATGATATTAAGATATGTTATTACACTCGACCCAAGTAAGCTTCCTATTATAAAAAAATCGTAACATTTAAGGTTCGTTTACAGGGTCTCACAAAAGATCTTTTGATATAGGGCTAAAGAGTTGTGTAATTATCCAATTTTTACGCGGTTTGCAGCATTTGATTTTTTTTTTATGAGTAGTTCAAATGTTTAATATATTGTTTAAAAATATGAATTAGTTTTTTATGCATACCACTTTAAAGTGATTTATTCCTATACTTAAGATGAAGCAAAGAAATATTAAATGATCTAACACTTTTCAAAAAGAACTTATGCGCATGATGCTAAAATATATTACTACGAATGACCTTTGCTTCCTATTGTAAAACAGAATTGTAGAATTTACTGTTCGTTTACAGGACAACTCAAAAGATTTTTTAATAAGACTAAATGGTTGTGTAATTAGCGAATTTTTACGTTGAAGTACTTGATTCCTGTACTTAACACAGAGGAAAAACAATAGTAAATAGCATAACTTTTGTCAAAGTGGCTATATTCACAAGATATTCAAATATGTTACTACATCCGATTCATTTAAACTCTCTATTGTAAAGTGGCATTGAACCATATACGTTTCATTTACAGGCTCTCTTAGAAGATCTTGATTACATTACAACCAATGTATATTTACTCAGTGAGATGTATTTTAATGATTTTATACTGTTCCAATCTCTGTAAGGCTTTATTATCTTGCTTTAAAATTTAATACGAGTTCATTTTGTCCGCCTGAAAACTCGTCGATCTTAAGCTCTAAATCTATTAAAATATAGTATTTTCATCGATTAAAAAAAACTGTGTTTATCTATAAATATATAATTCTAGCGCATTAGAAATTGAATGAAACAGCGATTACAAAATTCCAACTTTACATTCATGCACTGAATAATAGAATGTAAAAATGTTGCAACCCGAAGATTAGAAGTTTTGAGTTTAAATATTTGACGTTCATAGAATCTCCGGCTATGACGAACTTAAAATGCTCTAAAAACGGGCCTAGAGCACAGTGAAAAGGAAATAACTTCTTAAATTCCACATAAAAATTAAAAATGCTAAATTTCGTATACAATAGGTGATCGGTAACGAACTGTTCGGTTTACGAACAAATCCGTTAACGAACACTTTCGCGTGAGATTTTTATGTTCGGATAACGAACATTTCCGAGAGATTTTTATGTTCGGAGAACGAACACCTCACGAAACAAAGCCATAATGAAGCAATGCCGTGTTTCATATTTGCCGAGCTATACTTATTGCCTCTATTGTCAACTTTGAGAACATTTTAACAGTTGCATACATATGTCCTAATTAATTCATGGACTGCCGGAGATTGGGGACCTATATTTTAGGATCACCGAATTGGAATGAACAGACTATATGAACAGAAATCACTTTAATAGTTTTTATACTTTTGCAAACGTTGCTAATTTTATATATTTCAAATTCTCAAAACATTGAGTTAAAAAACTTAAACAAATAAAAAACTTCTTAGGTGCTCAGTAATTTTCAAAAATAATATATTTAATATGTTAGTATAAAAATCCCTGTAAATTTTTATACTAATAGAAATAGGTTCGTAGAAAAAAAAAATGTTGATTATTCTCGATAAAGTATGCTCCATAAACTTATCGTTGTAGTTGACCGAAAAAAAGTGCTTCTTATTTTTCCACATTTTTCTTGAAACTGTAGTATTTTAATAAGTTTGTAAACTACTGTAAAATTGTCTAATTTTTTGTTTTTGAATGTATATAAACGGAAGAGTGATATAAGCAAAAGAAAAAGGAAAATAAATATGTCATAAATAATCTGATGAGTACAATGTAAGGAAATTAATATAAAAGTTTCCCCGTTGTTATGGTAGCGACATGTACATTGGAATAAGTCACTCAATAAATTGTATAATTCTGATGTACAATTCTGTTTAGAGCATCACTATTATTTTTTTTGCCCCTTTCATCTTTTCTTTTCTGAATAAAAATGGAATCCGTATAATTGAAATTAAATACCTCCTTACAAAAAGGAGTGATATCTCATCAAAAACAACTCGTTGTAAATGATCCCGCCAAGCCACAAACCTAAAACGTCAGTCATAAAAAGAAGTGATATCACATAAAAAGAAGCTATATAGAAGTGCATACTCCGAGTCCCGTGTAAAAATCTATCACCACTCATAATGTTTCCAAAGGACTCGGAGTGAGGGACAGTATGTGAAAACTGCTTGGCGACCTGCAGGCTTTTATAATATATGCAGTATATCAATTTTGAAAATTGAAAAAATAAATTTTTAATTTTTGTTATATCACTTTTATAAATATATTTGCATGCTAAAAAAATGTAAAAACAGAAATAGTTGAGAAACAAGCAGGAAAAAGTATGTAAGTGTGATAATCATTACAATTATACTTTCCAATATTTCTTACCATAAAATTTAATTACAAATATTGTTAAATCACCGTTTCTAAGGGAACTGGTAAAATGGGCGAAATTATTTCTTATTCCGGAATTATTTCTTAAACAAAAAAAAAAATTATGCGTTTCCAATACAAAGAATATTATTGCATATAATACTATTAAAACAGACTAGAATGGCTTAAACAGAACGGATTTTTCACCAGATCTATGCGATTCCGCTTACCCTAGAATTACTGCAATATATCTTAATTCAGTTTAAAGTTTATTGAAGGTGCATTGTTATTAATATGCGTATGACCATTATGTGTATATATATATATATATATATATATATATTACAAACTCAAAATCTTTACATGTTTACTTAAAAATCCTCTTCGTAAGAGTGGTGTTTCTAGTTTAAATAATGGTAAATAAAATCAACAAATTGATTTTTCAATCTTATAAATAAGAAAGGACATGCAAACACAGAAACTTCAACTTTTTACAATTTTATGGGAGCAAAATAAATAAATAAATAAATGAAATAAAATAAAATAAAATAAAATAAAAATAATAACATAGTGATATGTAATTTCAGGAAACGCAAACATTATAAAAGCCTGCAGGTCGCCAAGCAGTTTTCACATACTGTCCCTCACTCCGAGTCCTTTGGAAACATTATGAGTGGTGATAGATTTTTACACGGGACTCGGAGTATGCACTTCTATATAGCTTCTTTTTATGTGATATCACTTCTTTTTATGACTGACGTTTTAGGTTTGTGGCTTGGCGGGATCATTTACAACGAGTTGTTTTTGATGAGATAAAATATTTTGGAAGTTCTGGACATTTAAAAACTTGTGACATAGAATGACTTGTATGGAATCGTTCAAAGTTGCAAGTTTAAAGTTCCGTATCTTGAAAACTATTTAACATAAATAAAATTTTTTCATAATATTGTAACCCATGGACAGTTATTATCATATTTATTTAGCAATAATAATTTCGTAACACCATGGTTAACCTTAAATTGGTTGTAAAAATTTAAAAATTGAAAATTTTGAGAAAATTAAAAGCGTTAAAAAAATTGAAGGAATTTAAAAACATATGTGAAATTGATGTATGATGTAATGTTACATATGAAAACCAAATTTCTCAAATTTGGAAGTTGCCATTTATTTTCTTCATCTTCAAAATAGCTTAGAAACTTTAAAAAAATTACAAAATCACAATTTTTCCTCTTATGTATACTTAAAAAATCAAATGAAGGAAAAATCTGACATTAACAATATTGCAGAAGCATAAAGTTCGAAAAGTCCATGATATGCTGAAAAAAAAGATTGCCTTTTGATTCCTAACATAACAGAAATGAGTTCAAAAAGGTAATATTTGTTACGTTCTATGGGCTATTTCACTTCAAATTTGTGCGCCTTTCCATGCTTTTCTGCCATCTTGCAACAAAAAAATGTAGTGCTGCCATCTATATGGAGCTTTGATTACTATATAATTGTTTGTTAAACCACTGCTCCGTTTAAATCAATAATTTATTCTACTCTAATTTAAAATATTGTTGAGGAAAAATAAACTGAAGGCAAGAATGGAAGTTTCTATATTTAAAATATACACTTTTATCTAGAACGTCAAATAATTTAAAAAAATTAAGATGTATCCTTCATGTTCAAACAAGTAACAGAAATATTGAATTTTTCCCTCAAAATTTTTCATTAATTATTTTTTTTCTCATTAAGGAATAAAAAGGCAAGAATGAAAGTTTCTATATTTAAAATATATACTTTTATCTATAACGTCAAACAATTTTAAAATTTTAAGACCTTTCCTTCATGTTCAAACAAGTAATAGAAATATTGCATTTTCCTCTCAAATTTTTTCATTATTTATTTTTTTTCTCATTATGGAATAAAAGGACAGTTACTAAATCACTCCAATCTGTTACTTATTATTCATTCTTAATTATAAATAATTTTTGAGAAAGTCTTTCCACTCCTACAGCTAATGATGAAAATTGAAATTTCAAGCATGTAGACAAAACCTCGATCTTATATCAACTTTTAATGTAAGTTTTAATACTTAAATAAACAATCCTGAAATCTATTATTTTACATTTACTCATAAATAAATATGATCTACTTATATGCTGATTTGCATTAAAATCTATGACATGTCAGCCACAGCTGATTTGCTCATTTAGCATGGAATGACCCACCAATGACTTCGATAAATCGAACAGTTCAAACAATATATTTTATTTCAAGGAGCAACTCGCATAATTTACAATTAGAGAAAATATTTTATTATTAGTATTATTACTCATCTGCCAAGAAGTATATGGGTATGTGGATTTCTTTATACCCTCGAAACATCCCAACGACTGGATGGATTTTAATTAATAAGGTCTCAATCGATTCGTCTTAACCGTCTGATGGTTATAGGCTAGGTTTTGTTTTCATAAATTCAAAATAGCGGCCGTAAAACACAAAATGGCGGTAGAGACGAAAAAACGCACCATATTGAGTGGCATATCATTAGATAGGTCTTTCAACAAAATGAAGACGATGTTTCCTAGACTATTTTATAGTCAGAAGCTCAGTTTAAATATTACACAACCTGAAAGTTGTGTAGGTAGGATCTCTAGCTTAACTGTAACTCTAACCTTCATAGACATCTATAGGCCTCGTCAAAACAGCGTTTATAGATAGGAACTAACAATTAAACACAACTTAAAAGTCATCAATACAAGTAAATGAAAAAAAAATAGGTAAGTAATATAAAAAAAAAAATTAAATTTAAAAAATCAAAGCTTGTTTTGTGTATTTTTTTTTCCTTTATCTCACAAAGGAAAAAAAAAAAGAAGTGATAATTATGGAACCATTTACAATAGTAAATATCATCATTTACCCACTTTGTCATTATTCGGTAGAAGAAGAATACTTCAATTTTAACTGCAGGTAGTTAAAATATTCTCAGAAAATTAGAAATTTTAACTATAAAATTATTCAAGCACAATGTAGTAAATTAGTTACTTTACTTTATGCAAAAGTAAAAAAAAAAGAACGCTCCCGATAATTCACAAGCATATACAGTGGACTTGCACTTTCGTTAACGCTTAAGACGTATCTCCGGTTAATGAGAACAATTTCGTTTTCCCCATCGTTTTCCTATTTACAATCAATGTTAAAGACATCGCTTAAAGCGTACAACTCATCGGATAATGAGGACAATTTTTTCACAAATTAACAGAACAGAATCGAAACTATTTTTTCAAAAGCAACTTTGATGTAACTTTGGTCATTGGGAGATCAAGAAGTTGTCATAGAGACAATAATGAAGAGAAAGAAAACGTTCCACTAAAAGCGTACGAGGTTTAAATAAGAACGAAAAATCATGCGTCAAGCACAGATTATGTAACACTTTCCAACATCAAAATACTTTTACAAATCTTTACCCTTTAATAATGTGAAAGATGATGGATAAATGAACAATTTGGAAAACGCATAGCACATTTCAAAACCCAATTTCAGGAATTATTGAAATTTTCTGAAAAATATCCGTTTTCTTTTGTGCTGCTGTATATGATCTATATATTTGTATATATATACTACATAAAATTCTAAATTTTAGTTCAGCCGGGAAACGCCGGAAATGTACTCGAGATCTTTTGTGCTGCCCTGTATCTGTATATGATCTAAAGAATTTATACACACCAAGTAATAGGCAAAAAATTAATTTAATTTAAAAACAGGTTTCCCAACTGAACGGATGGATAAATGAACAAAACGCAGTTCCAGCAATTATTGTTAATAGACAGTACTTTAACCGAATTATTTTACATGTCCCTGTAAATGCACGATGAATGCTATACACACAATATTCTATAGTAAGCCTCTTGTAATTCACTTCAAATATATATATATCAATTTTCATATGTTTGAATAGTGAAAATTGTTAAAATAAACCGGAAACGATTTTTTCCTGTAGACCGTAATGTAACGGAATTTTTTGAGTGTCCCTATAAAGGAACTATAAATGCTATGCACACCATATTCTCTAGAAAACCTCTTGTAGTGCATCTCAGTGATATATATCAATTTCAATGTGTTTGAAATAGCGCAACGTCATTAAAATAAACCGCAAATGATTGTTCTCCATAGACCGTAATGAAAGGGAATTCTTTTGTGCCTCCTTGTAAAGGAAATATAGGTGCTACACGCTTTATTTTCAATACCGAACATGCCATAGTAAACGTCAATAACATAAATCAATTGCGTGAAAATCCGAGTATATGTACGCGAGTTAGAGCACTTACAGACAGACAGACAAACCGAATTCATAAATACTTTTCAACTATGTTGGAAAGTGTTAGAAATTGCTATTGGCTGTTCGTTGATAACCAATCAAAATGTTATATAACATACCAAATTTTCGATTGTCTCGCAAAACTGGAAAATGGTTTGATAAGAACATAATTTGTACAAGTAAAGCAAAGAAAAGAGTGAAATTACCTTGATTAAAGTTCACTTATGTAAGTACGCCAATTTTTTTGCATATTTTGGGCTCCTCGGTAATTTATTCTTTTGTATTCTTTGAATTAACAAATTGTCGCTAACGTTTTTTAAACTAAAATTACTAAATCAAAGAAATAAATTGTTTATTGCAGCATTAAGTTTAATAACCTGTTTAATCTCAGTGAAAAGCTGAATTTAATTTATTCAACGAAAGGGATTATTTTACATAATTTCATTCAATTGTCTCACTGCAAAAAAAAAAAAAAAAAAAAAAAAAAAAAAAAGAATGATTTTACTAAATAATACTGGAATTCCAGCTGCCAGCATTATACCGTAAAATTAACAGTAATAAACAGTAAAATTAGCAGTAATACGCTACTGCGCATTCGCGGATGGAATAGTTCTACCAATGATTTTTAAAAAGTTACGCTTTTTAAATTTTTATACGGCCCCTGGATCCTATAATTTATATTTAGAAACATTTTAATCAGAATATTTTAAATCTGGTTTCACCTCACCTTCAGAAACCTCCGATACTAGCTAATCAAGGCCGTGGCCAATGAGAGGATCACCAAGGTTTGACCCCCCCCCCCCCCACCTTCGAAATTTCTGTCAGGAGGACTATAAATATGTCATCAGTCAAAATGGTCAAGATTCGAAAATCAACTACTTTCAAGTCTCAAAAATCAACATTCTACACTAGCATATCTTTATTGTTTGATTCCGTTAGTATGTTGAAATAATAAATGCAATTTCTAAAAAAATATTTAAAATTCATTTGAATTTTTTGGAATGGGACTGTGTAAAGCAGAATGTCAATATAAAAATGTCTACTACACCTTGATACAGATCGTCAGACTTGTTTAACCCAAATTCTTGAAGAATGCAATGAAAATCTATTCCGACGTATGCTACTGGGAAGACATTTTTGGGGAATAAAACATTTGAAAACATGTATACAAAATGTCAAACATTAATTTGGTTGACACTAATAAAAAACATATCTAAAATAAGACAAGAATAAAGTTATGTGCTCCAAATCCCCCCCCCCCCCGAAATGTTTTTTCTGGCTATGGGCTTGTAGCTTATAGATCTTATCCACCATGTTAAATTGTTAACACTGATTTAAATTAATATTTAAGCATTAATAATTAGTATATAATGGTAGTTTATTAGACATATGGCTACGAAAACGTAAATTCAGTCCTCAATGGCGACCAACTTATTAACTCTGGTTATATATATATATATATATTGACATAAGAAATGAACAAAAACGGCATTTTTTCTATTCCCCATCTCTACTCGTTCGCTTCAAGTAGTGATTTCCCTTTTCTCACTTACTTCTGACGGAAGAACCAAGTTTAAAAGTCATTTTCTATCTCATGCACAGAAACCATCATTCTTTTCCGCTTTAGCTATCTAGCATGTCACGTGATTGAAATGTGAGGGGGGGGGGGTAAATATTTCAATAAAACAGTAAGAGAGAGTGTCAATACAGCCTCTGTGTCATCTAAAATTGGATACAATACTTAAAAATGCTCAAGTTCTTTGTAAGTTTCAAATCAGATTTTTGTGTTCAGAATTAAAACTGATCAATCTATCACATTCCTTTTAAAGAATAGTAACATATACGTGATTATAAATAATTCATTTGAAGTAAATCTCAAGAATAATTCAAGAATAATCAATATTTCAAGAATAATTAATTTTAATAAAATTAAAGATTAATATGTATTATTTTAAATATTTCTTCCTCGCTTAAAATAATAAAATCATAATTATTTGGTTGACTCCGACAGGGAAATAGGCAAAAATTTTGCTGTCCTGCTTCGCTATTTCATCGATGCCCTCTCATCAGATACACTGCAAAAAATAATTGTCGATTTTACAGTATAAAACTGCGCGGTAGCGTATTACTGCTTGCGCGGCAGCGTATTACTGCTTATTTTACGGTTTAATACTGTTAATTTTGCGGTATAATACTGGCAGCTGGGGTGCCAGTTTTATACTGTAAAATCGACAATTATTTTTTGCAGTGTATAGATGTTGTAGCGCTCAACTATCTGGAAATTTAAAGCATTCCGCAATCAGAATTTACCAAACATGCTGATTAATTCACCCTTTACAGTATTTTTTTTTTCCAAAGATTCACAATTTTATTAGAAAACATAGCTTATATTATCTTCCTAAATTATATACTATTCTAAACAATGTGACTAATAATTCTGAACTATGCTGTTATTATATTTTCTCAACAAATTCATAAAAAGATTTCGTGCTCTTTGAAAATGAATGACGGGGGAGAGTAAATAGTTTTTACTTGCGAATAGAATTTTTTGCTGGTTATGAGATTTTATCAATTTTTTAAAGCCCTGTACATGAAACGTAATCTAATTATATTGATCTGGATAAATGCGAAGCCAAGTATGCATAGCTTATTAAGGTTTTTTTTTTCATTCTGGTTTTAAGCCCCACCAGTGGCTGAGAGGTTCTGCTCTCAAAGCTGATAGACGGGAGGTACTGAGTTCAAACCCCTGTTTTCTTCGAACCTTGCAATAAATATGGATTAGGATCCCTTAAGAAGATCCCCACGGAGGACGCTTCCCCCTAGGGTTTATATCCCTTGAGTAGATAATCGGCCGTCATAAACCACCCAACCAACCAACCATTCTGGTTTAAAATGCCAATTAAGCAGGTGAAATTTGCATCGGGAAAAAAATCACAGATCAATCTAATTCTACCATCGAAGATTGTATTATAAATCCTGGATGTATATTAGTTGTGATCGGAGGAAGAGGAGATAATGATACTTTGCTGTATAAAATAAATGCAAAAAAATATAATCAACTTTGAATTATGACTGATAGATGGCAGCACTAAAAGTACTAAATAGAAAACATTTTATTGAAATTAGAATCGAGTAATTTGAAGAATATAAATTGGGCGAGTTGTAAAGAATTTTTTTTCATGGACACTTATCTAAATTTTCTACTACAAGTTAATAATAATAAAAAAAATCAATTACACTGTTTTTTATTTGAAACATCGAGAAATGTAATAGTGATAATAGCTTTTTTAGATTAATAGTTAAAGAAGTTTAACAATACAGAAACTGTAAAAATATTAATTAAGCTAATTTTATATAAAAAAAAATTAAGTAGACACCTTATTAAACGATAAACTATATCGTCGCATTCGCCACAGGTGCTTACGGAAACTGCTTTCTGAGAATGCAAAGATAATTTTTGAAATGCAGCACTAAAAGTGAATTTAATTTTAATTTTATAAAACTGTCAGCTTTTTTTCCCTTATGTCTGTGCATTAAAATATTTAAAACGTTTTCTTACTCTCTTGTAAGGACGCTTAAAAATAAATGGAACCATTCTAAGAAGAATCATTAGATTTTAATCGATTAGATTTTTGATGAACACCGGGACTGGTTGTCACAAAACTTATTTCTTCCATCTTATGTCTTATAATCACGAAAAATTGACTAATGACAAAACTAGACTAAATTTCTCCTGGACCAATCTAGAAGACTGACATCCTCCGTGCCCCATGAATATTTTTAGAAGAAAATTTGATTAAATAATTGTTTAATGTAGTTAAAATAAAACGCGTTATTTACACATATACATTCTTAATGCGCAAATGTTGTTTTATAATAGGGCCTTGTATGTATAACATTTACTTTTTCTTTTCTAAATATCGTAAGTTAAATAAGTATGTAACATAAAAATTACAGAAAGCACATCATATCTCTTAATATAAAAATGTATTTCACAAACCTTTTCCCCGCCAAAAAATTTTATTATAGCGTCGTAACACAGTTTGTGAGCTATAAATACGCAAAAAGTATAATTTAATTAAATTTATAAATCGTTGGCCTGTTGTTAAATTCGTCACATATGTTTTAAGGAGTTTCAACATGCTATAACATATTTTGCTGGAGGCTACAAGTATAATCAGTTTAGGAAAAATTTTTGAGACATATAGAAAAGTTGGGTTAAGCATTTTTAAGAGGAGCTAGCACCCACCTTGTTTTAGACGAGTTATCTAAACACATTTCCATAAATAAAAGATTGATACATATACATTACAACTAGTATTTAATAAAAATTTAAATTCCAATTTTTTTATTTAAAAAAAAATGTTTTATTTTGTAATATATTGAACAATAGTTTTTAATTTAATATTTTTCAATAGCTAGATACTATAAAATCAAAGCAGCTTACAGTCGTGAATTATTGAAATTAGCGTTTGCTGGTGCTGCTATCTGCCGCTCAAAAATAAAAATAATATTACATCAAACGAGTTTCACATGTACTTTTATACTTTTATAATTTTAGAATGCTCGTAAATAACACTTTTTTTTTTTTTTTTTTCTACTCGAGTTGACAAAATTCAGTGACAAACAGCAATTTAAGAGCAAATCTTTAACAAACAGCAATTATATTTAGGAAACCTAGTCAATTTATTGATGGTTATTTTGGCAATCCTTTGTTTAGGACGAACACTTCCCCATATACAAATGCATGTGTATTTTGGTAGATCAATAACCGAGCAGCTTGATTTCAGTTTTGTATCTAACTCCAATGCATGATATGTGAAGCTATAGACTTGCAGAAACAGTTCATCGGACAAGTGGCGTGGCAGGATCAATGTAATCATATATATTATTTCTGTTGTCAACATCCCTTTTACTATGAATTTACGAAACACACAACAATGAATGAGGTATCATTCGAAAGGTTTTGAAACGGCTTCTGACATAGTACACTCACATTTCGTTAAAACATGTTTTTTGATTAAAAACTGCAGTTAATTAAAAATTAAATCAGCATTGTTTTCATAAATTAAATGAAAGGTTTTCTTCAAATTAGTGTTGCAACAAAAATAAAATACCGCATTATAGGATTCTCAACAATGATTATAAAAAAAATAGTAATAATAAGTACAAAAAAGATAGTGTGATGTCTCCGCAGAAGCTTATTATACATTTATGATTAAAAAGCAGAATTGAAATTGAAATGTTTAAAAGAAAAAAACACCATCAATCGATCTCAGCTAAAAAAAAATATTAGATATTGCTGAAAAATATCAAATTGCAGTGCAAAATCATCGCACGGTTCCACTGGTTCTTTCGAAATGCTAGTAATGTGATATTTAGCAATATAATGAAACGAATTACTCTCAGCTAACTGTTGTACATTTTTGTATAATATGGAATTATTTTATTCCTATGAAATATTTAAATAAGTAATTCTGAAGAAGTAAAAAATATACATATCGCTTTACTGATAAAAAAGTATCGCAAATCAAAGTTCATGATTGTTTAGTTATGATGTTCTAAATGATCCTGAGAAATAGTAGAATGCAACATGTTATTTATTTATTCCATTGCACTATGAGCAATTGTGCTATTTGTTTTCCTCTTGCTAGTAGTACCTGTGACAAAAATTATATCGTTCTCTTTAAAAAGCCTATTTTGTTACTTTTATATCAGTGGAATGAGCTGGTGTAATTACGAGAGTCACACTGAAATTTTTGAGATACGGCTAAATGGCACAAGTTCAACTTAGTAACCTCTTACGAGTGTTCAAAGTAGTTATCTCTAAGATCAATGAGCTTTTAAGGCGAATTTTCCAAAGATTAAATACCTCAAGCCTTCCATTTCTTGGAATAGATGAAAAATATGCTTGTATAGCCTCATCAATCTCTTCTTCGGAATGAAAACGACATCCACGTATTTATTTTTAGATTAAAAAATAGCCAAAAGTCCCTCTGATGTTTTTTGTTCAAAAAATTTGGCTAGAATCATTTTGCATGAGAAGATGCACTGTCACGGTGATGTACGAGTCCTCTAATATTCATATCTAGAAGAATTTCTGGAAGACACCAGTTATACCAGTTAGCTGTAACTGTCTTCTGTCCCTCTAGCTTTATGTCTTTGACCAACACTGTACTTCTGAAGAACACGGCATACATTGCTTTTTTCACTGCTCGTTGTTTTTTTCACAATTGTTGTTTTGGGGTCATCTTCAAAGAACCGTACTTTACTTTCTTGACGTGTTGGAAAGTCAAAAAAAGTATGTACGTCTCATCACCAGTTATGATTTTAGAAATAATGCAGTGCCTACTATCATTAAGTAATTTCAGAGTTTCTTTACTGATTCTTACACGCTCCGCTTTTTGGTGTTCTGTTAAATTTAGGGGGGAAGGGGACAACGAAAAATTATTTTTTTTTTCATATGCAATTCTTAATGAATAATTTGTATCATTCGGTATATAGAGCGATTATCATCGATTAAAATTTTTCGTACGGCCGACATATTTTCTGGGCTACAGCTGACAAAGGACTTCCTGTGTGTTCTTCATCTAGAGGAGAATTTTGACCGCTTCTAAATTCTGCAAACCATCTGAATACTGTGGCGCGAGATAGAGCTTCATTTCCATCAACTCAACTTTCTCTTCTTTCAAAATTTGTCCTACGACGGCTAAATTGCAATAGTTGTCACAAATTATCGTATGCAGACATAAAAGTTCAAATTTAACTACAGTATTACGTAGAGGCCTGAAAATTTGGGTGAAAAATTGGGTGAAAAATTGGGTGAAAAAGGCATGTCATGTCCTAATGCACCTGAGGATCAAATTTTTCATTTTTTTTTATGTATAATTAGAGGAGATATTACTTAAAAATCACAATGGACCCGCATCAAAAATATGCTTTTTTTTTTTCCCCTTTCCATATGGCAGTTTCGGAGCACCTTAGCACTGAAAAACCGAAAAGCGGAAAGCAGCTTTTTTTTTTCTATCTTTCGCAGCGTGCGCCAGGTTAACTACTTGAAATACGGATAAACGAAAGACACCAAATCTACGAACTTTTTTCTTTCTAACGGTGCATTTTTTTTCTTTTTAATATCAATAATAACCCTTTAAAAAATATTTTCAAAACGTCTTTTTTCGTATTTTTTTCCTCCCGTTTTTCGAAGCACGCATCAGCCCCACTTTTAGATATGCGAAAAAACGAAAAATACCCAGTTTGCGGTTTATTCGTTTATTTTGAGGATGTTACACTATTTCAAACATATTGAAATTGATATATATATATATATCACTGAGGGGCATTACAAGAGACTTACTATAAAATGTGGTGTGCATAGCATTTATCGTTCATTTACAAGGACACACAAAATAACTCGGTTAAAGTGCTGTCTGTTAACAATAATTCCTGGAAGCGGGTTTTGAGTTGCAGAACGCGTTTTTAAGTTTAAATATTTTCTTGACTATTACTTGGTGTGCATAAATTCTATAGATCATATAGAGGGTAGCACAAAAGATATCTAGTACATTTCCGTTTATTGACGGAAATTCCAGAAGGAGAATTTTAAACTGTGCTATGCGTTTCCTAAGTGGACAAAAATTTGCATTCTGTGTAGTATGTATACAAATCTATAGATCATATACAGAGCTGCACAAAAGAATTCGGATATTTTTCTGAATATTGTTGGTAATTCCTGAAATTGGGTTTTTAAATGCGTTATGCGTTTTCCAAATTGTTAACATAGACATCATCTTTCAGCTTATTAAACGGTAAAGATTGTAAAAGTATTTTGGAAGTGTTGGAAAGTGTTTCATAATCTATGCTTGATGCATAATTTTTTGTTCTTGTTGCATGTAAAGAGGGAATTTTGTAATAAATTTTCAACCCACTTCCTTATATGCTAGAATTATAAAAATTACGTTCACATGTGTGTTTCTGATAACAATACAACATTTGAATATTTTTAGAACATAATTATAAATTAATACATTAATTTTAAGGTCTTTTTCCGTTAGCCCGCTACCGGTGACAAATCGACAAATATTCTTTGTAACTTGTACAATTGTATACGAGTTCAATCAACAATCGATTTAAGTGATGCGCCAATACACGCTAGCTAAAATAGGCCAAATGGTTGTGAAACTGCAACAATGAAACATTTTAAAGGCTAAAAAGTAGAAAAATAAATTATAAATAAAAAATAAAAAATAAAGAATGTAATATTTAAATAAAAAGAAAACTGCCCAGTTAAACTGAGGGCATTGAGCTCACAGGCTATTCACACTAATTGTATATTATACTCTTATTTCAAAGAATTTGAAATAAGCCCCTCGAAAAATAAATAAATCAACAATATATTAAGGGGGTCATCCCCCGTTACCCCCCTCATAGTTAACTAATGAACCCCTTAAACTAATCAGGGAAGTCTCTAATTACAATGAATATATATACAAAATTTGAAGAAAATTCGATAATTCTGTATGAAAAACCCATTTATCTAAATTAAGGGGGATTAGCCCCCCCCCCTTTCCCCCTTTATACTTAACCAATGAACCCCCAAAACTATTCAGAGAAGCGCATTATCACAATGAACCTATATACAAAATTTGAAGAAAATCGGATAATTCTGCATGAAAAACTCATTTATCTAAATTAGGGGGGGGGTATCCCCCTTTATACTTAACCAATGACCCCCAAAACTATTGACAGAAGCGCATTATCAAAATGAACCTATATACAAAATTTGAAGAAAATGGGATAATTCTGCTTGAAAAACCCACTTATCTAAATTATGGGGGGTTAGCCCCCCTTTTCCCCCTTTATACTTAACCAATGAATCCCCAAAACTCATCAGGGAAGCGCCTTATCACAAGGAATCTATAAACAAAATTTAAAGTAAAACGGTTAGTTCTATCAATAGTTATCGCGTTACGTACATACATACATACAGAACCGGCAGGCACATAAGCTCTCAGGCTTTGATAGCCTGTGAGCTAAAAAAGTATTCTTTTTATCAATTAATAGCTTAATATTAATTTATGATTATGCGTTGAGAAATCAGTCATGAAATCCTAAAACGATAGCTTAAAAAGGTGTTTCATTTTAAATTTTTTCGTTGCCATCTCTTAAAAAAGAACGAAAAATCATACGTCAATCATAGATTATGAAACACTTTCCAACACATCCAGAAAACTGTGACGAAACTTCATCGTTAAATAAGATGAAAGAGGATATGTAAGTAAACAGTATTGGAAACATATAACACATTTGAAAGTCCAGTTTTAACAATTACCTTAAATAGTAAAAAATGTAGTCGAATTATTTTGTGCAGTCCTGTATATTATCTACAGATTTGGATATATACTACATGGCATGATAAAATTTAATTCATTTAGAAAATTCGCATTTAGCAATTTTTACCAATCGATAGAAATGCACTCGAAATATTTTGTAAAACCTTGTATATTGTCTAAAGACTTTTGTACACACCCCATATTAAGCTAAAATTTAATTCAGGTAAAAAACACATTAAGGCAAGTTAAAACAAACTTCCAGCAATTACCAACCATAAACGACAATGTACCTTGTCCTTTGTGTAGCCCTGTATGTGAATATATTTATTTTCCACAAACTCCTAGTTCAGCAGGAAAATGTGTAACACAATTAAAAAATACCCTAAGTAATTCACTCCCATAGTCTGTAATACTTATGAATTCCCTTGTGTATCCCTGTATATGATCAACAGAATTTATACACACCACGTACTATGCAAAAATTTAGTTAAACTTAAAAACACAAACCAATGTTGAACACACACTTATCACACGTGTACTGTAACCGATATATTTTGTGTGTCACTGTAAATGAAAGATAAACGCAATGCACACCATACTTTTAAGTGAGCAATTTATAGCAAAACCTCAGCATATAATTTCATTATGTGTGAAATAGTGAAACATCATTAAATTATACTGCAAACGATTTTTTCCCTTTTAACAATGTGCAACAAAATGAATAATAAATGCTTTGCACCCCATATTCTACAAAAAAAAAAAAAAAAAAAAAATGTTTTAGAGCATTTCTTAATTGTATATCAATTTCATCATGTTTCAAATGGCGTAGTATCATCAAAATACACTTGAAACGATATTTTACCATTAACTGTAATGTAACAGAATACTTTTGACTGTCCCTGTCCAAAAACTATAAGTGCTACACACTTCAATTTGAATAGGGATCATGCTATAGTAAACGACAATAACATACAAAAATTTCAGGACAATTCGAGTATATTTATGCGAGTTAGAGCACAAACGGGCGACCAGATGACAGATAAATCAGTCATAAACTCTTTTCAACTAGGTTAGAAAGTGCTAAAAAGAAACAGAGTAAAAAGTATATATTTTCACATGCTTGCGCTTTCTATACCAAGCATAAACTAAGTAGTGAATTTTCATAATCGAGTTAGATTTCCATGCCAAACTAATGTATTGAAACGGAATTTTTTGCGAAACATCATGACTTGCAGTCATGAAATTTGGCGTTATTTTTAAGATGAACATTGAATCCAATAAAAGAGTGTTTTTTCAAAAAGCTATTTTACGTTACTTTCATACTTATTAACATCTCGAGTTATCAAATAAATGCAGGATCACGGGATAATAATGATGATGATAGAGAAATTTTTTACAGGAAAATTATCATATTTAACCCACTTACATTAGTCATTTTCCGATAGGAAAAGAAAATAATTTTCCTATAAGTGATATTTAGAATATTTTTTTTAAAATTGAAAATAGTACGTTCTTTGGTTCCGAAAAATAGCTTTTCAATGAAATAATTTCAGTTTGCATAATTTATTCAGAAATATAAGAAATGAAAAAATTATATTCGAAAATGAGTTAGTGGAATTCATTATTTCAACTAATTTTCCTTGAATGAAAACAGTAATTGGGTCATTCTATCTGAAATTTACATTTTCTTTTCACTACTGAATTTTCTGATAAACAATTTTCAAAATGAAGATAAAAGAAAAAAAAAAATGTTTTTTATATTGCTTTGAATTTATTTAGCATCACGCCAGTATTTTCTTAGTACATGACAAATATTTATCAAAATTGCATTTTAGGTAGATTTCGTAAGAAATACTACCTATTACATTCTCACCTAAGTTGGAAATTTTGAAAAATTTTTGCAGATCTACGCCGATCACGACTCCCAGAACCCAAAACCACCCCCAGTTCAAAACTTTATATATATATATATATATATATATATATATGTCACTTTTTTCTGACCACGATAACTGGAAAAATTCTGCATTAATCTTTTACAAACTGATACATAAAATCAAGGGGCATAAAATCTCGGTCAAGTTCGTTAATGGGCAAAATCGAACCAAGGGGGGGAGGGTGGGGGGGCTTTTTGTGAAAACAGAAAAAAACCCATAATTTCTTAATTATGATACATATCGAATCCGTTTAAAGTTATTATTACTTCTAGGAGAAGGGCCGAAAATGTATGTATGACAGATTTTTGATATAATTAAAAATGGCCCCAGGGGGGGGGGAAAGGGGGGTTTTAGAAGAAAAAAAATCATAGTTCGTCAATTCACAAGATATCAAATTCGCGTAAATTTATTATTAATCCTCTTAATATTATCTAAAACTTTTATATTGACAAGTTTTTTATAGGACCAACCGTTATAGCAAAAAAAAAAATTAAAAACAAAAAAAATCCCTGCCGGCTCCGCCTGCAAACAAGTTATTTTTCGAAGTAGGCGGTTCCAACTCCCGCATATTTTCGAAACTGATACATAAAATCAAGAGGCATACAGTCTCGGTCAAGTTCGTTAATGGACAAAATCGAACCAGGGGGGGGGGGGGCTTTTTATGAAAACAGAAAAAAACTCATAATTTCTTACTTATGATACGTATCGAATCCGTTTGAAGTTATTATTACTTCTAGGAAAAGGGCCGAAGATTTATGTATGACTGATTTTTGATATAATTAAAAATTACCTTAAGTGGGGGGGGGGGGGGAAGCGGGGTTTAGAAGAAAAAAATTCATAACTTCGCCAATTCTCAAGATTTCAAATCCGCTTAAATTTATTATTAATCCTCTTAATATTATTTAAAACTTTTATATTGACAAGTTTTTTATAGGACCAACCGTTATAGCAAAAAAAAAAATTAAAAACAAAAAAATCCCTGCCGATTCCGCCTGCAAACAAGTTTGGTTTCGAAGTATGCAGTTCCAACTGCCGCATCATCGTAAAAAGGTCATTTCTTCCGCAATTCCCGACAAACAGGCGCCCCACGGTCTGCGTCTTCGAAATCTACCTGTGCCTGTAGGCCGAGCCGTCAGGGATTTTTTATATTATATAGATTGTAAATGCTGTGTTCTTAATCATGGTTTTATTGGAAATGATGTTTACACATAGATATGACTTATATATATATAAAACTTTAAGTAAAATTTAACCATTGAAACATAAGAAACTGACCACATACACTGAAATCCCGATACCAAAGAGCCCTGTCAATTTACAAATTAAAATTGTATATATATATATATATATATATATATAAATTACTAGCTGTTACCCGTGACTTCGTTCACGCAACATTAAAATAATAATAAATACATTAATTAAGCAAAATATTTCACTCCCGATAATTAAAAACGTTAATAATTAACTAACTCTTTATCACATTTCATAAGAGTTACTTGCGGTATTTTTTACTGTATTTTTTGTTATAGGGACCTTGACATAACTCAGTCTTAAAAAAGTGAAATTTTGTGCCAAATAATCGCGAAAATGAAATTGCAACCAATGCAAAAAGGAGGGCCAAATAAAATAGTGGAAATAGAGGAATTGGATAAAAACAACTGTGAATTTTAGCTGATAAACAATTTTACTTTTAACGCCTTTGTGAAACGTTTTAACAGCCATCCTTCAAAAAAACGTTAATTGGAATTAGTATATGCTTTTTCTCTAAATTCAATTCTGACTCCGTGGTTTAATGTATAGCTGAAACAAATCTTGTTTTCTAAATGACAGTATGTTGACAGGCAATTTTTGTTCTCCCGAATAAATTGATTCATAAAGTTTGAATATGTGAAAATATGTTTTTATATTTCGGATAATTTACTGAAATCAAGATTCTGTTTTCACCATCTATCTATTCAAAGTGAAAATAAATTCTGTTTTTCAGTTTTAATGAGAAAATGGTGTAAAAAATATACTGATCTGTTTTATTTCTCCTTTTTCATACACAAATATGGAGTATGTTACTTTCCGTTTTTAGAAAAACTTCATTAAAATTTACAAAAAAAAAAAAAAAAGAAAAAATCTTGGTATCTAATTTATTTTTTTTAATTCTGAGAGTTAAGTCTTCGGATCAATGATAACCGGTATTAAGTAAATCGCGTTGCGTTCGATAGTCTAGGAGTAGTTTCGAAATACAAACACACGGTCAGATTTTAATATAATAGATTCGTGTTCATTTTCCTTTTCTTAAAATTATGATGTGATTTTTAGCAGAAAACTCTCATCTGTATATAATGAATACTCATGCTTAATAACCAGTGTAGATAAAAAAAAAAAACATTTAAATTTTTCGTTATAAATATGGCGTGAAACTCATCTAATTTATATGCTTACTAATCCTTGTATTATTAATGTAAGGAATTGATTCACATTCATTTTAAAACATATCGGAAAATTCCCGTTTTATTTCAAATATATATTTCCCCAGAGAAATCTCTTTTAAATGACATAATACTTGTTTATTTTCCAGGCAATTAATTTCAATACTGGCATAGGGGAAATTATGTTATTTTAACGAAATAATATTAAATCTTTAGGTTTTATCAACAAAATGGAACTATGAACATTCGTCATTTTTTTTTTTAGGTAATCGAGGTATTTCTTTTAGTTTTAAGAATGAAAATATTTTTTTCTCGCTATCCATGACATCATTTTCGACATGGATAATATTGCGGAGCATATTATTGACATTTGCCAACCATTTTCTTTTGAAATTTCTTTTTACTTTTTTAAAATTTAAATAAAAAATACGGTATAGTTATATTAGCCGTGCGCAGACGGTAAAACACCACGTATTGTTACGATACAAAAGAAAAAAAAAGAAAGAAATTGAAGAAAAAAAACCTAAGATAATTTTATTTCAGCAATCAAAGCATATCCGCTTTATTTTCCATGTATGACGTAATATTAGCCTGTTTCCTATGGTTACGCATATTGAAACCTTGTATTATTATCAAAAACTAAAATAAGTACGTTTTATTTCTAATAATATTATTTAATCTTTTTAATTCTTTAATTTTTTTATTTCATTTTCATTTTTCACGTGAAAAATTTTCAATTGAATCTAAATTGTAGAGTAAAAATTATTATTTCAGGTTTTTAATTAGTTTTGGCAACGATAAAGTATTAGCAACGGTAAAGTAAATTTAACCATTTTAAAATATTATACGAAAAAATGTCCATTTATTCTCTATGAAAATAACGAAATTTGGAAATATTAAGAAAAATATTTGAATAAAATTAACAAAAACAAGCGGGAAAAATTCTACCTTACGGCAGAATATAGATTGGCCACCCACGGCTTTTATTGTTGAGATTTTTTCAGCCAAGTCTAACTCGTCAAAAAAAGTGTTTGTTAGCATAAGCCAGCTTCTCCACTTTAGAATTTAGTTAGCGCTCTAAGATTTTTTGTGAGCTGGCGGAATATATTAGGCACGAGCACACCAAGTTTTAAAAGGATTCGGTGACATGAAGTACTTTTAATAACTATAATAGTAAAAAGCTTCATGTGGCTTCAATGGGCTGAGACGTGGCGAGGTAGTTGTTGTTTACAAATGTGCTGACATAATGACACCCTTTAAATTATTTTTAATCATTCAAGGCATTTTAGCACATAATAAATAACCTAAAAATTATAATAAAAAGTTCTATGATAGCAGCTTTTATGATGGATAAAGCTAAGAGAAGCTGTTTAACAAATGATGAGTTAGCATTAATTGACGGGATCTTGGTGAGCGGTGGGGGGAAGGGAGGGGGAGCTATACAAAACACGAGTGCTCTACGAGACCTTTAAAATGAATCCTCACTTGAAATTGAGAGATGGGACTTTAAAAGGGATCCCCCTTTTCGCCCCTCTGACGGACCCCCTCGAGAGATACGTGAAAACCGAGGGCGCCAAAAGAAGGGGGGGGGGTACCTTTAGGCAGTTTACAGCTAATTTTGGTAAAATTTTGGAGCTGTCCGGTCCATAGGAACAGAGAAAAATGGGAAAAACTAAAATAAATATGAAAAATTGAAAAAAATAAATAAGAAAAGTGCTCCTGACAGGAGACGGGAGAGAAGGAGGGGGAGA
Source organism: Maratus michaelseni (assembly GCA_963931845.1). NCBI lineage: Eukaryota > Metazoa > Arthropoda > Arachnida > Araneae > Salticidae > Maratus > Maratus michaelseni. Next base: position 72,505,932 of record OZ007590.1, on the reverse strand, counting down.
GTAAAACCAGACAAAAGTGCTTGATGAGATCACACTTTTGATATGTTACATGACGGGGTTTCAGCACCTTGAATGTCTCCACCGTGAGGGGGGGGGGGGGTAACTCCGGTCCTATGGGATATAGGGCCTCAGGACCCTCTTAGAAATGTCGGCCTCGACGATTTTAATTTCGTTGGATCTTTTAGAAGAGGTCTACGCCCTCTGTGGGGCTTAAAGGGGCTGAGAAAGATGGGAAAAACTAAAATTTAGAAAGAGTTGAAACAGAGATATATGCTTCTTAAGGGAGAGGGCGAGTGAGAGGCGGAGAGTAGGACCAGACCATGGTGCTTGACGAGATCTATCAATTATTGATATGTTACATGAAGGGATTTACATGAGGGAGGAGCACCAAAAAGGTCTTACTGAACCTTTCCCCCCAGGAACTTAAAAGAAATTACACCCCCCCCCCCCCCCAGAGGTAACTTCATTCCTATTGGAGATAGTGCCACGGGTCCCATTAGAAATGTCCGCCACGACGGGTTTAACTTCGTTGGATCCTTTATATTATTGCGTAAATGGGGTCTGCGCTCGCTGTATGGCAATTAGGTACTAAGAAAGGAAATACAAGCGGAAGTATCGGCATAATACAGAGAGACAATTTGATTTTTAATACCGTCAGTAACAACCATTTGTATAGCTATGCATACAGGGTGTCCTCCTTTATATATGAGTGGCTGTGACTTTTCATAAACATGAATTTTACTGTAATCTGAAAGAATTAGCCCTGTGTGTAGCTATAAAAAACAAAAAATTACCGTACTTTCGTGTTATAGCGGCTTCCACAATTATGATTATGCCAAGGTTGCAGTTATGATTTCGCCAAGATCATCGCAAAGCTTATATAGGCATCCTATATATGCATATATATATTCCAAATACTCCTATATGTGCCATATACGTCATTATACACATATTATTTATGTCTTATATGTCGTAAATACATCATATACACATGTCATATATATACATCATATATGCATCATATATGACTATAACTTGGCCACATATGTACAGAAATGTTATATATATATCATATACTATTATAATGTCATACATGCTTTATAATTTGGTGATAAATCTTGACCGCTTGGCAGTTCACCCTTGGAAGCCGCTATAACACGAAAGTACCAAATTTACAATTCTCTTTAATAAAAAGGTACGTGTTGCTGACGACTGGGATTTTCGATAATCGTTGCCACAGATTAATATCGGAAAATGAAACGTTTGAAGTTACTGAGAAAATTTATTGCTCGAAAAGTATTTGTCAGAAAATTGTTAGACAAACTGCATTAGAAAAGTAAAAAATTGTATTTTTCTTTATATAAATTTCAAATCCACTGATTATGCACTTTTTCAAATATTGAATTTCAAAAATTACCAACTTTCACAATGGAGTACCATAGCGAAAACTTCACGCGTAAAAAAATAATAATAACAGAAATGTGTCAGCACGAGTCACAAATTATAGTAGCCGTATTATTTTGTTAAAATATAAAAGTGAATTATGATGTCATGAATGAATGATTTTTATTTAATTTTTCGACAAATGTCCATTTCTTTTTAGTTGTGAATAATATAGGTTAATTCACGTTATTAAAAAATGTAGCTATAAAACATATAAATCAATGGAAAACAGTAAGTAATAAATTGTAAACGTAATAGTAAACCGTATTAAAAAAACACAACTTAGTGAAATAAGTATCCGTTTTTATGTTATTTTAGGCTATTCCAGGTAAAGGTACAGATTACTTTAAAATACAAGATTAAATTCACCGATATATTTCGTTTGATTCAGGATTCTTTTGGAGAAACCGACCAGCGCAGCGGGCGTAGTCTGCTAGTATATTAATAAAAACAGAAACAAAAATATTTCATGCTTGGTGGCTGCTACAACATGAAAGAACGAAAGTACCAAAATTCTTCTTTATTTTTCATATCTGATAATTTGCATCTATCCTTTTTTGTAATTTTAACATTTTTGTAACGATTTAATGCATTTCTATTGCTTATTCAAAGAAAAATTCATCTAAAGTTACAGAATTTCGTTAAAAACGGTAAAAATTGTAAAATGCGGACATCGTTTGGTCCATTCTCGACCGAAAGCAACAGCCGTTATCATTATATTTTTACGCGTGAAGGTTTCGTTATGGTACTTCATTGTAAAATTTGGTAATTTTTGAAATTCATTATTTGAAAAACGGCATAATCATTCGATTTTAAATTTATATCAAGAAAAATACAATTTTTTTCCTTTCTAACGCAGTTTGTCTAACAATTTTGTGATAAATACTTTTTGAGTTATTAATTTTTTCAGTAACTTCAAATGTTTTATTTTCCGAGATTAACCTGTGGCAACGATGGATTGCTGTGACTTTTCATAAACATGAAAAATGATAGAGATTGAAAGAATAAGCCTCCCTGTGGGTGGCTAACAAGCCTATGTTCATAAGAGGGTTATTATAATCCACCTATATGCAAAAACACAGGATCATTAAATGCTCCATTTTGACGCTGGCTTCAGCCTAACATTTGCACACAATCAGATTTATAATATTATTAGGATTTGTAACACACTAAGTATTAGACTGAATTGAATTATGCTGCTGAGTTAAGTTTTGTGTAATTAATATTACATATTCTATTTAATTTTACTATTTTGTAATCCTTACCTGTTTTTATCATTTCCAAGGAATTGATAGAGTCTAATCTTTATGTTCATGGTTTTATTGTCACAGTCATTTAAAAAGAAAAGAAATAATTTAATAACACTTCAACGTATTTGCTATGTTTAAATTGACTAACAAGCTTCTCACAGGTTTTTCCTTAATTTTATTTTATTTTATTATTTTTTTTCTTGATGACATCTGTTGAGATTTTTAGAAGCTATTAATTTTCTGTTCACAAACATGGCTCAATTTCTTGTGATAATAGTTATTTATCAAATAAAGGTATATGCATAAACAAGATTACCCTTTGAACTTGAACCTAAGATTACCTTTACAAAGCACAGAATTAAAAATAATTAATGTAGATCATGAAAAAATAAAAAAGTTTTAAATCAACTTAACAGACCAAGTACGTGGTAAAAACAAAAACTGTGAAAGGAGATGAACATGATTTGTCAGGCTCTGTGGACACATTATTTGTATGAAAAATTAATATTTATTATTATTATTTAATTATTTACAGGTATTTTCAGGGTTCATACTCATTTTCCAAAATAAAATCCCCTGAGAATCCACTGATGTATTTTTCCGAGATGAAATAATTTTTGCATGTCAACAATTAACGACATTTTTTACCATTATAACAATGTATTATAACCCCCTCCCCCATAAAAAAAAAAATAAAATAAATAAAATCAAATAATAAGATAAAAACAAGGTAATCTCAAAAATAAAGTTTATGCATCACATATATAAACAATATAAGAAAAAACATTCATTTGTGTAAAAGATAGAGGTCTGCATGGGCCAGAATTTCCAGGCCCGGCCCACTGTAAAAACTAAAAGTTCGGCTTGTGCTCGCCCCTTGTAAAATTCAATGCAATCAGGCCTGACCCAGCTTGACTGAATTTCTACAAAAAATTCTGCTTTTTCTTAACATACAATTAAGATTCTTTTAATGAATACTACATTAGATATTTATGGAAAAATTCTACAGCATATTTTACATTACTATATGTTCACAAGCCATAGAATACAGAATAGCAACATTAATGTTCACTTACACTCTCAGACTATTACATTCAAATATAGACATTTAAAAAAATAATGTAGTTTAGAATAAAAGAAAAAGATGGTTAAAACATTATAACCAGGGCTGTAGCTAGAACAAACAATAGGGGGTGCTCAAGAAAATGTAGGGGGGGGGGGGGGGGGGGCTCATACTATTTCTCTGTCTCTGACACAGGCACGCACAAACACAGATATATATGATCAAAGTATACATATAAAAGTAAATTAGTGCATATTAGGTAGATTTTGTAATAAATACTACCTATTACATTCTCCCCATATGTTGGAATTTCTGGAAAATTTTTGCAGATCTATGCCGATCATGACTCCCAGAACAGAAAACCAAAATCTCGGTCAAGTTCGTTAATGGGCAAAATCGAACCAGGGGGAATGGGGGTCTTTTTGTGAAAACAGAAAAACCCATAACTTCTTAATTATGATACGTATCAAATCCGTTTAAAGTTATTATTACTTCTAAGGAAAAGGGCCGAAAACTTATGTATGACAGATTTTGATATCATTAAAAATGGTCTCGAGGGGAGGGGGGGGGGAAATAAAGGTTTAAGAAGAAAAAAATTCATAACTTTGTCAATTCACAAGATATTATTAAATCCGCTTAAATTTATTATAAATCCTCTTAATATTACCCACAAGTTTTTCATAGGACGAACCCTTACAGCAAAAAAAAAATTAAAATCAAGGAAATCCCTGCCGTCTCCGCCTACAGACACAGGTAGTTTTCGAAGTGGGTGGTCCCAACTGCCGAATCATGGCCAAAAGGTAATTTCTTCTTCAATTCCCAATAAACAGGCACCCCACGGTCTGCGTCTTCGAAATCTACCTGAGCCTGTAGGCCAAGCTGTCTGGGATTTTTTCATATTGTAGGCACTGTGTTTCTTATTAAACTGTTAATAATAACTTTATTTCATTCTAAGAAAAGTAAAAGCTGCAGACAGGTATGTAATGGAGGATATATGGTGGATACTCCGTATATTTTCTGGATTATTTTAAGGAATACCGTATAGCCACTTCTCAAAAACACTATAGCATATACGCTTTAGGGCATAAGCTCTTTAGCAATACTCCCTCTGCCTACAGCGTATGCCCTCTGGGTTTTTTTACAACTACATCACTGGCTGCAGAATGAAAATTTTCAGTGTAAAATTATACTAGTGAAATAATAAGTGATGATGTCAGTAAGTAAATAAAAAGCTCACAGTTCAAAAGAGTTGCAACCTTTAATTTTTTTTTTTTAATATTCCCTGCCCTTAAAGATTCTAAAGTTATGTTTTTATATGATAAAAAACAGAAAAATCAAGGATGTATTTTGCATTTTAAAATTATTCAAATGCTAAAACCATTTGTATTTAAATTGGCTATTAGCCTTTTTCATTAGTATCATTTATAAATTAAGGATCTTATATATATTTAAACTAGGATGACTCAAATAGGGAACATAATGTTTATCATAAGTATCATATTTACTATCAAACTCATTAGAATAACTTTGTTTTATGCTAATAATGGAAAACGCTGCAAAATGAAAAAATTCAGTATATAACTAACGCAAAAGTCAATGTTTGTATCAGCAACAGGTTGCTAATTCTGAGTATGTGCAGATAGGATGCGCGATATTGAAGCACTTATTTGCAGTTTTTAAATAAATACTACAATTTAATTTATGCAAAACTGTAAAAAAAAAAAAAAAAAAAAAAAAACTAAGTTCAATTCTTGAACAGAGTTTCATTTGGATTTTTGAAACAGAATTTCACTTGGTGACCTTGACAACTTTCCCGGGGGGGTGGCTCAAAAATTTTCAGGGGGTGCTGAGCCCCCCCTGGCTACGGCCCTGATTATAACTTTAGTTGCAGTATAGTAAAAAAAAGTAGATTTTTGAAAATATTTCTCTATGATTTGTTAAAGTATATTTCCAAAGATTCCATTAACAAAAATTCCTTATCGCTATTACTATTTTTACAAAGCAAATTGCTTGCTCAAAACGTCATGGGAACAATTAAGCCCAGTTCCGTCCATACGTAGAATAAAATGTAAGCCTGATCCTGGCTTGACCGAGTCTGCTGAAAATATTATGCCCAGGCTCAGACATGATGTAACTGTTCTATGCCGATTTCTATGCTGGACATGTTATATTTCTGTATCAATGTTGTCAAGATAGTATCAGCTCGTGCAGCACATTTATATTTATTCTCATCCCAGTCACGTTCATTGAAAATTGTTCATATTTTATCAGCTTTTACCTGTTTGGTCTGCTTATTTTTTTTTTATTAGCCTGCCCTGGCTCATTTAATTTTTTCTATTGGCCCGACCCGTTTGAAAATTTGCCTTCATTTTGCCGGCCCGTGCAGACTTCTGGTAACAGAGATGAAGTCTGCACACCTTGCAAGGCTGTCCTTAAAAATTAGGTAGATTCCAGCAAGAATTTAATTTCCACTTTGTGGTTTTATTACCTCATTGAAAAAAGTAGCTGAAAATTTTAAGCTGGCTTATTTTACAATTCATTGCTAATTTTTTATGCTTTAATGGTTTCTGGCACAAACGGCATCGAAATATGTACAGATCATATTCAACCCATTTTATTCAATACATGAATTCTGCATTTAATTTTTTACCTGGTCAGTTCAAATTAAAAATAGCTTTCAACCAGCTCATTTTAATAACAAATAATTTTTTTTAAATATTTTTCACATTTTCAAACAAATAAATCTAAACGCAATTGCCCAATATTACTGGCAAACAGTGCCTGATTTACAGCAGCCCCAAATGCTACTGAAGATTTTTCGAATATTAGCCAAAATCTGATGAAGTTTAACTGTTAAAAAACAAAATTAATATGGAAAAATCGGTGTATTATTTTTTTCATTTAAAAATAAATTTTTAAGGGCTACATCACTCATGCTAAAACACTTGCTCACTAATCTTAATCCTATGGGATTTTTGTTAAATATCTCGTTTGCATTTCAATATTTTTAATTTTTTTTTTCCATTGCATAGTTGAGGCCGATCTCTACAGAGGCCATTTTTTACTTTTTCGATTTTGTTTACAGTTTTTTTTATTATTATTATTAGGATAGTTTCACTTTCGGAAGCGATTTCGAAAGATCGAAAAATCGTCAGCGAGATAGAACACTTAAGATTATGAGGATGTTATAAAAACCTTTACTGCTAAAAAAATTGAGAAGAAAATTTATAAAAACATCATTAAATATCACAAAATTATTAAAGTCAGTAGTGGTTATCTTAATAAGTACCACTTTCAGTAATATATTTTTTAACTCAAGACCGCTGTAAGAATAGGTGCAAGGGGTCCCCCATAAGCAACTGTGCTGCAGGGATCCTAAATTTGTAAATCGGTCTCTTCTGGCAAGAATTAATAAACAATGTGCATCAATTTCAAAACAAATTTGAAGCTGTTGCCAAATGCAGACTTCATGAGTGAAGAATAATTATCATGGAGAAAAATCCCCACAGAATTCAAAGAATGACTTAAAGGAACGAAATACACATTTAGTTTCATGACTTCACAATGTTAGAAGGTGTGTCTAGTGTCTGAATGGATGTCACCAGATGTTAGAAGGAGCACAGATTAAATACAACATATGTTATATTTAATCTGGGAGAAAGAGTGGCTACTTTCCAATTCTATATCTCACAATGTTAAAAGGCGTGCCTCAGTTTGATTTTATTATGATACCACAAAGCATGCAAAATAGCAGCAATTTCTATCATTTCCCAAAAGTAGCTGATCATTTTGTCATTTTTCCCAGATTTGGGGAATTTTTTGGATTATCCCCTGAGATTACCGATTTTTATGATTGAAATTTAAAATCCTGAATCCCATAATCCCCTTATGAGTATGAACCCTGATTTTTGAGTTATAATGCACCACATTTTATTATATTTTTGGAAGAACGGCTTATTTTAACAAAATTAAAATGCATTAATTTGTTAGCTTCACCTTACATATTTCTATTATTTCTTGATTGTTAATAAGTTTTAACACATTCCAATACAGTTTATGATTTTGGCTTGCCGGTATGTAAATGCATGGTTTCATGCTTACACTCTAACTTTTGTAAATATTCTTAGATTGCTAAAAAAATAAAACATACTAGGGAGCTCTTCTCCCTATGGGCTATGTTAGCCAACCTCTGTCCAGACTCCACAGTCTTAAAAAAAAATAATTTGTTCTATTTTAAAAAAAAAAGAAAAAAATGGCTACAAATGTTAAAAACTCCATAGCATAGCCATATTAAGATAAATATTATTTTAACAAATTGACTTAGAGAATGAAATAAGCACTAAAGCACTTTTAATTTAATAAAATATCATTGCCCATTTTTCTCTCGAACTCCTATCTCGAAAAATAACAGAAAAAAAAATCAGGGAAAAAAGAACTATGAATGAAAAAGTTTGTGGAATTTAATGCCATTTTGTGTAATCTATACTAATATATAAAGGAGTAAAGATTGTTTTTTTGTTTGTAGGGGGTAATCTTTGAAACTACTGAAGCGATTTTAAAAGTGATGGTGACAGGGCCGTAGCTAGAGGGGTGCCAGGGGAGGCTCAGCACCCCCTGGAAATTTTTGAGCCCCCCCTGGAAAGTTGCCAAGGCACCAAATGAAATTCTGTTTCAAAAATCCAAATGAAACTTTGTTCAAATATTGAACTTAGTTTGGGGGCTTTTTACAATTTTGCATAAATACTAAATTGTAGTATTTGTTTAAAAACTGCATATAACTGCCCATTTGCACATACTAAGAATTAGCAACTTGTTGCTGATGCAAACATTGACTCTTCCATTAGTTATATAAAGAAAATTTTCATTTTGCAGTGTTTTCCATTATTAGCATAAAACAAATAATAATAAGGAACATAGTGCCTACAATTGAATATGCACTAATTTATCTTTCTATATAATACTTTATTGATCATATATATCTGTGTTTGTGCGTGCATGTGTCAGAGAGCGAGAAATAGTACCAGCCCCCTCTACATTTTCTAGAGCACCCCCTATTGTTTACATCTAGCTACAGCCCTGGATGGTGGCAAATTGATGGTGACAATCCCTGCTCCAACATAGGCTATATTTTATGTCGGTGCCACTACCCCCAGGGGGCTGCAGTAACGAAAAACGTTCTAAAATTTCGATTTTTTTATACTGAAGGAGCTAGAAACATAAAGTTTGGCATAGTAGTTACTTATAAGATGTAAATGCTGTCTGAGAACAAATTTTAAAAAAATTCGAAATTTAAAAGGTTGAAATGATTGAAAAGCGTTCTAAAAACATTCTAAATTACAATTTCTATGGAATCTCTGGAACTACAGAACCGATTTCAAAAGTAATGGTGGCAAATTGATGGTGGCAATCCCTACTTCAACACAGGCGATATTTTATAGCGGTGCCACTAACCTCAACGGGGTACAGTAGCGAAAAATGTTCGAAAATTGCGACTTTTTGTATACTGAAGGAGCTAGAAATTTGAAATTTGGCATTGTAGTTACTTATAAGATGTAAATGCCTTCTAAGAATAAATTTTAAAAAATCGAAATTTAAAAGGGTGAAATGAGCGAAAAGCGTTCTAAAATCATTCTAAATTACAATTTCTATGGAATCTCTGGAACTACAAAACCAATTTCAAAAGTGATGGTGGCAAATTAATGGTGACAATCCCTGCTCCAACATCCTCTTTAATAAAAAACTATGCATTACTAATGACAGGGTTTTTCGCTAATCGTTGCCACAGATTAATCTCGGACAATGAAAGAAAAAAATAATAACTCATAAAGTATTTGTCAAAAATTGTTAGATAAACTGCGTTTGAAAGGTAATAAATTGTATTCTTCTTGATATAATTTTCAAATCTAATGATTATGCCGTTTTTCAAATATTGAATTTCAAAAATTACCCAAATTTCACAATGGAGTACCTGCGAAACCTTCACGTGTAAAAAGATAATGATAAGGGCGACGTGTTCTGACGTGTATATTGGCTATGACACGAGTCACAAATTATAGTACCCTTATTATTCTCTTAAAATATAAAAGTGCATTATGAAATGTCAATAGTTTGTTTGATTAAAGGTTCGTTAAGAGAAACTGACCAGCGAAGCGGGCGTAGCTTGCTAGTCATAATATATTTAAGTTTTCTGGATGTTTAATTTAAAATATGACGGCATTTTGGCCAATGGAAGCTTTAAAATTTACGATTTGTAAAAAATAAAATGCTGCACATGATGTGCTAAATATGACATGACTTTCATATATAAAAACCATATAATTAATGTTCAAAATAATGTATTGGTGATATCAAAACAAAATACATTCACTGTTGCTCAGTTTCTTTTAAAATACAGCAACAGGGAAAAAATAATTCTATTAAAAATTAAATTTAAAAAAAAAATGCTTCAAACAATCTTTAAAATCAAAATTAGATTTAAACAATAATAATAATAATAAATATCTCCTGTTATCCAGAACATAATTTTTGACTTAAAACTTTCCTTTATGAACTGTTATCCTTGTTCTATATATATCATTAAAAAATACTATAACCCATGAAAATCAGTGCTAATACTGGTTTAAATATGACACTAGCTGACCCCCGCCCAGCATTGCCCAGGTCCGTGATAATAAATTTTTTAAAAAAACATCAAGTTTTTATTATTTTATATCTTTAACTCAATTTTGTATCTATTTATATTTTTAAATGAAAAATTTGCGAAAAAATATTGATATTTGGTGATAAAAGTGCTCATTTTCTTGTTTTTTTACGTAAGGTCGTTTCATAGTTTTAAAATAAAAAGTTTATTTTGTCCAAACTCTTTTAAATCTTTATTGGTGATAAATAAAACGGTTTTACAGCCCGTGTAAAAATTTACTGAAAAAATATTGTTATCTAGTTGTAAAAGAAATGTTTTCTTCTCGCTTTTTTGTTTGTTTTTGCGTCGGCTCCTTTAACATAGCAATAAAAAAAATTGTTTTCATCTCCCGAACTCTCTGACATATCAATCCATTATAAATATAACTGTATTCAAGCTCTCTTTAAAATTTTGCAAAAAAATATGCATATTTAGTAGGGAAAACATGAGTTCTTTAAAAACAAGCTTTAGCTTTTGACCTCAGAGCAAAAATATATTAGAAGGTCTATGCTTTCAATGCAATGGTACGACTCCATCCATTTTGAATCAACCCTTTTCAATCCCTCTAGACCAGGGGTTCCCAAACTTTTAGACCAACGTACCATTAAATAGAAGTTCATACTTCCGGGTACCACCAGGTAACAAACGTAAAGCTAATATAGAAAAACCTGTAAAAAGGAACCTGTCTAAAACGAAATATATATCCTAAAATATAACGTGATATGTTTCCGTCTTAGCAGGTTTTGTTACATTTAAAAATTATTGATACCATTACTAAATTGATACTTAGACTGACTGCTTTATAATAACTCTCAGGTAAGAAGTAGTATCATCATTAGTTTTTAATAATTTTTCTACCATCAACATAATGTATTAATTTATGAATTATGTTTGAAATTAAACTTTTATTTCAGCACCTCCTAGAAGCTTTTCTAGAACAAACAGAACAATGCGTTATGAAATTACACTTGGAATTTTATTTTGTTTTGACACCTCCTACTCACACAAACTCCTCCTGCTTCAAAGAATCCAGACTTTACCTTCAGATAATTCAATTTATAAAGCATGTTTAAAAACTGTTCTTCTGCTAATTAAAAATAATTCATTCATTAATTTTGAAATTAGGTCTTTATTAAAAAATTCAATTTTTATCCATATTCGTACACCACAATTTTTTAATAGAATTTTTCGCCTTATTTAACTGCAGAAAAGTATTACAAATCCTGCAATTAAACGAGACGTTTACAATTTCAGCTATTTAAATATTAAAAAGGAAATTATATTAAAAAATTGTGCTAAAAGTGTACAAATCCTGTTTAACAAAAAAACAACAACAACAACAACAACAACAAATAATAGAAGAAGCGTTTACACATGCTAAATCGTATTCCAAATTTTTTGGAAAATTTCCATGCTAATAAAGACATTGATGCTACAGTTGGTCCGTTTTTGATTACATAATAATATGCTGAATTCTGTATTTTATTTTATGTACCAGTATCGAACTTCTGCGTACCAGTAGCCAGACCTTCGCGTACCAGTACTGGTACGTGTACCATAGTTTGAGAACCCCTGCTCTAGACTAAACAGGTGGGGACTAATCAATCAGGTTTCCCCTTTCTGAGGGGAGAAGCCTTCAAATACATTGAAGCTTGCGCAAAGAGACGATATTTGTGTAGAAAATAGAATGTGAATTTGACCAATTTGACAGAATGCACTTTTCATTTTAAATATATAGATAATTCTCTTCATCAAATGCTTTTTAGGTTTTACATGTAATAATTTAATTATTTTAAAATTTTCTTTCATTTTCAATATTCACATGTGAATATATGTTTCAATTGAAATATGGAAGATTTTTATAACAAACACCTTGAGATGAGAGGTTGTGCATATTATAGAATTTTGCATTATATGATCACATTTCACAGATCATTAAACTAATCTTGTAAACATGGCCAAATATGTCTAAAACAGATCAATATACAGTAGGGGGATCTTTATATTCCATTCCTTGGGACCAGAAGTTGTGCAAATTCCAAATTTTTGGATAGTATAGATCATTTCACACATTGTTAACTTTATTTTATAAATGAGATGCAAATGCACCAAATCATATTACTCATTAAATATATATATATATATATATATATATATATATATATATATATTGTAATAATAGCAATATTTTCACTAAAAAACTTTGAATTAAGTAGACAAAGATGAAATAATGTGTCAAACTTAGTCCTCTAAAGAGTAGCAATTTTTTTACAGTGTGGAAAATGCTTGCGCATTTTAACTGCAAAATTCATTGTTTACATCTCAGAAGTTGTATGTCATATAGAGAGCTATATTATATAGAATTTTGTTATACAGCTACTGTATTATTATTCAGGCTTTTACAATAGTGGTATCAGTAAATAAAACACAGCTATTTCAAAATATAAATTAAATCTCTATTCAGGTAATAAAATTTTGAATGGGAAATTTGAAAAAAACGAACAAATTATTCAAATTAAAAGAATGATTGGATTTTGCACACCACAATCTAGTCAAGTATATGCCTGCAAAAGATGGTTAAATAGCTATGCCAAGTTTTTGATCCTATAAAACTTATGTAACTAAACTATCTTGACCAATTTCAACATTCAATAGCACTTAAAATAATTCTTTGATTTAAAAACTGTCTCTTTCAGCATGTTTATCATACATTTTCTCTATAAAACTACCAGTGTTCATATTTTTATATGCAATAGTTTTTGCAGGAGAAACTGAGAAAATGAAAAGGACACGAGAGACAATACTGGCAGTGACAACACTAGTAACATTTTTTTTAAATAATGATGATTAAGGGTATTTATAGCATGCCTCCTATCTAAAATGGTATTCATAATATTTATTGTTCTAAGGACACACAAAAGCATACGGATGTGTTATAGTTTATGGACAGTAATTGTCTGATGTGTATTTTAATGATGTTAATCTATTTCAAGCAATATAAAACTGATGTATGTTATATTGATTTATTAAAACAGGTTCTGTGTTAAAAATACTATGTAAACTTTTAAAATAATAAATTTTACACATATCATTTTTAATATGAAAGAGCCAAGAAAGGATTCTGATACATTGCAGTCTATGGGCACTAACTCTTAATCATTTTAATGATATTAAACTGTTTCAAACAGGATATGATATATGATATTAAAACTAACATATGATATTGAAGTTCAGAACTGCATGTTGTGCAAGAAAAATAGAGCATTTAATACCCATAGTTATTTCACAGGTCCACACAGACACACAAAAAAAAAATATACTTAATGGCTACAATTATCATCTATTGAAAATAACTGTTTGGGGTAATTTTAATAAAGTTGTACACTTTCAATTATCCATACTCATTGTAAGCACAAAACAAAAATTAGGACAAATATATAAACTAGCTACAGTATTCAAGAAATGGGTGAAACTTAAAAGCAAAGAATATACCTGCTTTTAAATTGAAGTATATTCCAGATTAAAAAGCAGGGGTGAAAATCTTTTCTTCCTTTTCTTTTTCATTTGAAATTATATATATATATATATATAATTTAATTGCATCTTATTTTTATATTTTATCATTCCCCACCTCACCATTCCTAAAATTTTTCTTTTTCTCCTTTGCCCCTCCACAAGTACATCAAGTTTAATATCTTTAAAATTATTTAATTTTTAAAACTATTTCTGCTCTATTTGTTTCTTTATAGTAACAATAAATCTAATCTAAACATCATCTAATTCCTCCCTCTCAAAATTACTGTTTTCCCCTTTGCTAACAAACATGCAAAGTTTAAAATCTTAACTCTACATCTTTATTTTTATTTATTTATTATTCTGTAGTAATAATAAATAAATAATTTCTGCTTCTCAATGAGCGGATATTTCCCAAACTGGCTCCTTAAGATGACTAGTTCATGATCATGTGACAGCAATGGCTCTTTACGTAAGGTCAGTTTCATGTTCAATTTCCATTGGCTAACTTTTGGTGAGTTTTAAAGACTAAAGCAACTTTAACAAGTAGTTTGTTTAAAATTATGTTCTAAGCTGCTTTAGAATGAGTGTGTAGTGTAGTGTAGTAGCTCAGTGGTATGTCATTTGTCTCCAGTTCTGTAAACCAACTTCGGATCTAAGCAGCAAAAAGTTTGAAAAAATGGAAAGTTTTTATTTTTCAATATTTAATTAAGTCATAAAAAATAATTTAAAACAATATTAACAATTTATATAATGTGATTTTTTTTAAATATCTATTATATTAAAACTTACAAACCCTTCCACAAACAATGCTGACATTATTAAAGGCAAGCAAAGCACGAACTGGCTGCTGAGCCCCGAAAGGGCAAATTAAGCAGATTATCTTTGCTTTATTTTGGTTGTAGAAATTTAGTTATAAACAATATAATGTTTAAAAAAATTAACAGTAAAAAAAATGACAAATATTACTAAATTAGCATTTATAAATACACAAATTAAATTAAATAACTTTCTTCTAAAAGCAAATGAGTCCAATATTGCATAAATACACTTAATATGTATTAAAAAGAAATTTAAATTTTTTTTTTTATTTAAAGAGGAAAGTTTAAAATTTCCCATAACAGTGTGAAGATGGAAAAATTTGTAGGGCTACTTTATTTTCAAGCATGTGCATTAAGGGAGTCATTGCTGTAGGGATCAAACTGTAATGTACCATTCGAAGGTTTTTGAAGCGGATTCTGACATAGTACATTCACATTTCGATTCACAATACAAAACGCAGAACGGTAAATGACATACCATATGAAACGATTTTGAACAGGCTTCTGACATAGTACACTTACATTTTTTTTAAAACATGTTTTTTGAATAAAAATTGCTGTTAATTAAAAATTAAATCGGCATTGTTTTCATAAATGAAATGAAAGGTTTTCCTTAAATCAGTGTTGCCACAAAAATAAAATACTGCATCATCGGATAACGTAATCCTCTAATGCAATTAAAATATGATTGTTAATTTATTTCTTGCACGTACGCGTACTTCTTGAAAAATATCGAGCTTTTAATCGGGTTTTTATTTAATTTTTGTGTGTGCATCACTTATTGTTTAATCATGGCTATGTATATGCGTACTGTATCGGAGCACCAGTAGATTACATAATTTAAGGATTATCTTTCAATTAGATATACATTTCATTAGGATTTACGAAAATTGTAAGTATTTATTTTTTTATATTTCATTAAATTGTTAATACACCAGCGAAGTCTGATGTCACTTAAATGGCTGCAGACCATAAAGCTTGGACATACTATGTTTGAGTTCCCATAGGCTTACAAAAAAGTGGTGTACCAAATATTGATTTATGTATTTAAGACATTTCTGAAACAGTTTTGCAAAATCTGAGGAAATGCTTTCATATGAATTCACTAAACGTCTCATTCAGCGTTTCAATTTTTTTATAATTCGTTTTTTTTTTTTTTTTTTTCAGTATAGGGGTCTTGGCAACCTAGAGAAATGACCTTGGCGAAAGAAGAAAAATTGTCAACAAATTTTCTGGCAATCTATTCCCATTTACTTATACACAAGCAATCATCATATATATGATTTCTGTTATCAACAACCCTTTTTCTATTCACATACAAAACATACTATGATGAATGAGGTATCATTCGAAAAAATTTTGAACGAGTTTCTGACATAGTACACTCACATTTCGTTAAAATGCTTTGTTTTTTTTTTCTTCTAAAATCAGTTAATTAAAAATTAGTGCTAAACGTACCAGGAAATAATCTGAAAGATTGTAGTGCGAAAGCTTTGTACGTGTCCTTCTGGTAATCATCTAAATCCCACTTCCCCAATATTTTTGTTTCCTCTTTTTATATTCAGCAGAAAGTTTTGAATCTTGAAAACTCTTTTAAAAAAATGTTCTAATTATTACTTTTTACAGCCAATACATAAATAACCAATCATTTAATCCTCTTTGGCTGTTCTCATCCCTCAAATGGTGTATATAATCCATATATAGAGCCTGTTATAAGTACCTCAACAAATAATTGAATGGGTGACTGAAGGGCTTGTTAGAAATTTAAAATTTTACAGAAATGATGAAAAACTACTAATGTCATTGATTTGCGATGTCCTGAGCACCTAGTGCAACATAAGCCTTTCTTCCAATCTTAATTAACTCTCACTTTTGTCTTCATGTGGAGCATTGAAGAGTAATAAAAAACTTGTTAGGTGGATAAGGAAAGTAATATTATTATATTTAGATTGTAGTCTTAATTTTTTATTTAAAGTAAACAAACTTGTATATTATGAAATTGCAATTTTTGACACTGACTGGGTAATCGTCAATCATTCCACATAGACCCCTTTCCAAAATTTTAACATAGGCCCTTCTTCCAGATAACCGTGGTAATTATTTCTTAAAATGCACTTTCAATTATATTATGTATTTTCCAGCCATACTAAATTTTTGTTTCTTATGTATTACATGTATCACCTACAGCTCTTGCATAGAGTTGTACAAAATAATTCAAATACATTACCAAGATCGATTGAAATATTTTTCAGTGATTGTTTCAAGTTTTAAATTGAAGGCAATTTTATTATAGTTACAAAATGTCAAAAATGACTTCCCTGCATTTGTGAATAATGAGTAAAACATGGATGAAAGAAGCCCATTCAAGCCAAAACTGAAAACATTTCTGAGTATTAGAAATAACCAAATAAAAATGGGTTAGAAGAATTCTATGTCTTGCATTATGGCTAAAAATTGATCTCTTACATTAAAAGAAGGTGATTAAAAGTTCTGGATAGTAAAACTGCTATTACTTAAGCATATAAAGTAGAACTTACTATAAATAAAAAATCTCTCCAAGACTGAAATCAGTGCTGAGACTGAAGGTCTTACGCCCATGGAGTAAAATGTATTGGCAGTAAATAAAAAAGGTCATTCTTGGCAAAGATTTCTCAAAATATTTCTGAGAATATTTTATAGAATGCTTATAAAGGAGCATAATTCATGCATTTTTCAAAAGAGACTGTCTCAAAAAGGAAAAAATATATATATAACTAATAATTTTCAACACTCTAACACCTAATCAGGTGTAAAAGATAATAACAATGATGTTAAATATCTTTTCACTCATAGCTAGCTACCTTTAAGATTTTTACCTTTTTCCCAATGAATCTATTTTTTTAGTAGTTACAGTATTTAATCAGCAAATTTATTTGCTGGCGTAATTCATACTTCTTTTAAACATACACATTTTTGTTTTTGTTGTTGTTAAATATGTCAGTTTGCAGCTAATGCTAAGTTAAAAATAATTTTATTTTATTTATTATTTCTTATCGTAATTTAAAACTAAATTATTTATTCAAATGTATATTTATACAATTATAAATAAGAATACTTTGTATCATTTGAATTTTTTTAATTAAAATTTCTAATTTCAGATCTATTTAATTATATATTTAAATAACTCTTATTATTATTATTTTTAAATAACATTCCTAATAACAGTTTAAATTGTTTGATTTGAAAAAAAAAAAAAATTTGATAATTTTGATTTTAAAAACATTTCTTTTTTTTTCTAAATTGAACGGTTCTCAAAAAACATTACTTGTTCAAAAGTCACATAAATAAACTACCAGAGCAATATTCTTTTCTGAGTGGTACTCACAAAACTGTAAATCTGTTTAACAAACAAACAAGTCCTTGTTATGAGGCAAAACAATTTTGGTTGTCCCATAGTAACAATACTTGTCCAGACTCCAGAGATGGATTTTTATACTTTCTGAAAATTAATATTGGACATGTACTACTTTTGTCAAGTACCTTTTGATTTAAATTTAAAAAAGTTATTATTTTCAGAAATTTTATATAACAAAGCAAATATTTAAAATGTTTAATTAAAATATTTTTTTTAGATAATTAGATAATTTAATCTAAAACTAATAAAATAGATGTATATTTTTTTCTTTTTAGGTTGGCATATCAAACTCGCAAGTGACCTGTCTTACTTTTGGTCATTACCATCAACTTTAGAATGGTATGGTGTAGACATAAGATTTGTGCTTGTGTCACAAAGTAGTCAGTTTGGATTTGAGAACAGACTTAAGAAAACAGGATATAAATTCACATAAACAGAAGAAAAAAAAACATACATCTCAAATTAGAATATTTATATATTCTTTCAAAGTTAATAAACTCAAAAAAAAAAAAAAAAAGAAAAAATGACTCAGAGAATAACACGAAAACATATTCAATCTGAAAGTGAGTTAGCATCTCATATTTCTTCATGTTATTTATAATCAAATAGCAATGCAGTTTATGGGTTTGTTTATTATAATCCAAAAACATGATACTTTTTTAAGACAAAGTAAGTAGTTTTCTTTTTTCCGTGTTCCATATATTCTAAGATAGCAAATATTTCTGGTTTGTTGGTATAAATTGTTGCAATATGATTACTGCTGGCCCTTAATTAAATAATAGGGACTAAAAGGGGAAAAGCAGAATTCATAAAAGAAAATACATTTGAATATCCTTGAATAAAATATTTAGTTTGCATACTACAATATCTTGCACTGTAAATTTCTTCATGTGGTTTATCAACAAAACTGGAAAAGTCACATAACTTCGAGCAAAAATTTTTTTTCCTTATAATTATTCAAAATAAAACATATGCATATAAAAAAAATAAATACAGGAAAATCATACATAGGACAATATACTTTGTTTAGAATCTTAACTTTTATTTTTAATTGTTTAAGGGGCAAGAGGACATAAACACTTTTAAAAGTAGGAAAATATTAAAATATAAATCACACTTAATTTTAAAATGTAAGTTCATTATTTACAAATCCTCAATCTCTGTAAATATTAATGGTAAAATATATGTATGAGAAATAAATATAAGAATGTCATGGAAATGAAGTATTAGTACGCTTAGTTTGCTTTTGTTTATTAAGGGAAAAAGAAAAAGAAAAAAAATAGCAACAATACCTTTTTTTTTATTGTTCTATGGCCTGAATTTAATGTTATATCTACTAAAGGTGTCAGATGAAACATTTTAAGATCTGAACTTTACATTTTGTTATTTTATTAACAGTTTAATACATTGAATGCTTTTTTACAGTTATTTGCTTCCAAAGCAAAGTGGCCATTAGAAACCATTTGGTAAAAGATGTTAATAAAAAGACAGAAATAGAATGAATAATACAATTTTAAAAACTAAATAATTAAATGTTAACAGGTTACTACTGAAATAATTGTATTGTTACATTCTCAAGCAATTCTTAATATTGATAAATCTAAATTAGTGAAATATATTTTAACCCTATTTCAATAGTTTACATGAAGTACATGCCTGTTAAAACTAACAACAACAACAAATTCATATAAACCAATGTGTTGCTGTTGATTATAGAAAAACACATAAATCATTGACAGACCAAAATATACAATGAAAAATTTATATACAAAATTGGGAAGATACATAACAGTTTATAAATCAATGATATTTTCTTCTTCCTTCAATTTTCTCTTCTTCACTCGTTTTTTCTCCTCAGAGTAAGTAACTTCATCTTCAAAATTTTTAAGAGCACTTCTTTCAATGTCCCGCTTTTTAAGTCTTCGTCCCTTACTTTTATCAGACATAATTGTATCCAAAGAGCTCACACCATTTTTATAATTTTCATATCTAAAACACAAATACATCATTAACTATATACATACATTAAAATGAAGTATATGTTACTCATGAGTTTTGTAAAAAAATCATAAAAGACAGAATTCTTTTACAGGGTTCGTACACATTTCATTACATGAAATTTAAGTACTTTTAAGGACTTTCAAGGACCAAAACCAAAAAAATTTAAGCACCTAAAAATTGAATAAACTAATGAATTGCATGTTTGAATTGAAATTTTCATTTTTGTAAATACATAGAACTTTTTAAGTAAATATAAGTACATTAGATGTACAACGAATTGAACTTTACAAAAAACGTATAATATATTTAATTGAAAATATCAGTAATAATTTTAATAATACAAATTATGAAACGAGAAACACAATTAAATTTTCTTTAATTCTGAAATTTTTTCTAACAATTTTAGATCAAGGCTATTAATGTGAATTTCGTTTTCTTTGATAGTTTTTCTCAGTTCATGATATTGCATAAACAAGTCTATGTTCTTAGATGTTTCAGCTTTATCAGCCAAATTATTAGCTTCTACATTTGTACTTTGCATGTCCTTTTCAAGAAAAATCTTTTTTTTTCTTTAGGAAGGTGATCTCATCCTCTAAAGTTTTCCGTTTCAGTTGTTTTGTTTCAGCCTGAGCTTCGTTTTTTTCTTTTCCAAATGCTGCATGTGCATGTACTTTGAACGAGCAGATGAAGCAGCTATTTTGATTTCTTTTGTAATTTGCAAATTGTGAATTTCCCCAGACAGCTTGATATATTCATGAATCACACGTTGAGAAATATAAGATGCCTCTTTCAAATTTTCAACTTCAAGGGCTTTATTAACTGAGAAGCCTCTTTCGACAGATGCTTGTCCATGGGAGAGTATAAGAATCATTTTAATAATCTTCCATAGGTTTTCATATTTGTTTCCCGAAAAGTAAGGTTGAAAAAATGTATCCAAGGAAAGATTGTTTGGGTCAAATGAAGCAAAATCAAATGAATTCGGCTTGACAACATTGGATAGGAAATCAGCTGGATAGGAATCTCATCAAAATTTTTTTCTAAAACACACTTATTTTGAGATAGTACTAAAGATGCTTTTCATTTTTTTTCTCTTGCTTTCTCGGGATACCCAGCCATCATGCGTGGGTCAATGCTAATTGCATTTCTTACTAATGAATAATTAACTGGACATTTTTGCATTAAATGTTTTATCATTGTTGTAACGCACTTTAGACAATTTTGTCTAAGTGAAAATATATCATTTTCTGTTATTTCTGTTTTCCTTTTCTTTTCTTTTATTAGTTGCTCTGCAGCAAAACCTAAATATATTTTACCCTTATCGTTGTGCATATTTGGATCACTAAAATTAAATTTGCATAAAATGCTGAATACAATCATTTACAAGTTTCAACAAGTCAGTGGCAAAAAATGGAATCATTGGTTTATCACTCTGATATAGCTTCAAAAATGGTAAAAGTATTTTTGACAGCGATAGAAAAAAATTCAATTTTATCAAAAATGTTTTATCTTTAGTTGCTTCCTTAATGATACAAAATGATTTAGATGTAATTTTTAGCAAAATACCCATATCAATCTTCTTTACACATGTTATGATATCATTCCCTATTTCTATGGCCCTTTCGGCTGCTGGGACATTTTCGAACCACCTGTAACTAACAGAATTTTACAGGGAATTTTTTCATTGATGAGATATTTATAAAATCATCATGTCTTGCTGGAGGATCTTTAAAAATCCAATACAAACTTGACAGAACTGAAGTTATGTCCCACCCGATGGATGAAATTTCATGTTTGAAGGAATTGTTTAGGATATGGAGACCACATGAACCTAAATTCAAAGATTGTATGCCATATTTCTTGGATAAGTCTTCCTGTAAACTGTTGTAGAATTTCCAATTAACATAAGGCCCATCCATAGATATTTGTAGAAGTTTTGATAAATCCAATTTTACAACACATTCATACAAAGCTGAGAGAATGTCTTCACTTGTTGAATGCCCAATAAATGCTGATGTTAAATATTGTGTCCTGACTCTACATTCCTCCTGGTGCCAATGTCGTACATGAATATCAAGCTGCTTTTTTTGGTTAGTTTGATTTAGAGTCTCATCAAAGAGCAGAGTAAAAAACTCTGCATTTTTGCAGTTATCTACCAAAAGCGTTTGAAAATGAGGGCCAAGACCAAAATGGCATATATATGCACATTTTTTTTCTCCACATGAAAAATTGCTAGCGATGCTACTGTCTGAGAACATTCTGGAAAATAATTGTGCAATATCTTCACAGGGTTTATATGAATAATGACTTTAAATGCACTTTAAGGCCCACAATATTTCAGCATCTAGTACATCATTTTTTGAAGTACTAGCATCTATTTTTTCTGATGTATTGGCATCTAAATTGTTTGAAGTAGATGCTGTTTTTGAGAAGAAATCTTTCATTTTTTTAGATTCAAGGTTTTTAGAATGTTTGCCACGTGTAAGAAATATAAAAATACATCAGAAATAATCTACAATACATCACACATGTAAGCATACAATCAATTAAGATGTAATTATTTTTATGTCTGAAGTATAAATAAAAACCTAGAATAAATTTATTTTAAAATATAGAAAACTAGCTGACCCACCCGGCGATACCTGGTCCCGTGTAATAATCTTAAATCTATTGTCCCGGGTGGTGAAACACGGAACTAAAATCATTAAGTTCGAAATCGATGTCGAAATCGGGTCGAATGAGTCAAACCGTATTGTGATCGGATATAGCTGCAAAATCTATTACTTCCACCTTCCACTGACAGGGGCACAATCTCTTCTATACGAACATAACTGAAATTTTTAAGACTATTGATGTCGAGGCGAACGAGCCAAACCGCATTGTGATCGGACCCATAGAGCCAGAGATAGCTCCAAAATCCATTAGTTCCATCTTCCACCACCAGGGACGCAATCTCTTCTATACGAACATAACTGAAATCTTTAAGGCTATCGATGTTGAGGCGAATGAGCCAAACCGCATTGTGATCGGACCCATAGAACCCGAGATAGCTTCAAAATCCATTAGTTCCACCTTCCACCACCAGGGGGCGCAATATCTTCTATACGAACATAACTTAAATCTTTAAGGCTATCGATGTCGAGGCGAATGAGCCAAACCGCGTCGTGATCGGACCCATAGAACTCGAGATAGCTCCAAAATCCATTAGTTCCACCTTCCACCACTAGGGGGCGCAATCTCTTCTATATGAACATAACTGAAATCTTTAAGGATATCGATGTCGAGGCGAATGAGCCATACCCCATCGGGATCGGACCCATAGATCCAGAGATACGAAAGCGCTCCTGGCTGTGAGGGCATAGGCGCCGACTAGGAAGGGGAAGGGGGGGGGGGGGCGTCGCCGCTTTGTCTGGTTAAGGTTAGGGGTTTGTTAAAGTATTACCGATAGTAATAAAGACAAAAAGAAGGCAGACAATTTAGAAAAATGATTATCATTGAAATTTTTCAGACAAAAATTAAGGGGAAAAAATCAAAGAAAAATTTAAGGACTTTCAAGCACTTTTTGCAAATTTTGAATAAAAATAAGTACTTTCAAGGACCAAAAAATCTTTAAAAAAATTTAAGGACTTTTAAGCACTTTCAAGGACCGTACGAACCCTGTTTTAATGTAAAATTCATATAACACACTAAATGACCAATTGATTACCAATGTCTGACAACAGACTTTTCACATAGGTAAAATAGGGATACACAACCTGTAGTCTGTGATGGGTTTACTGGTGGTCCGCAGATCAATTGTGACAATCGTATACGTAAAAACCATGAATATCGCCGATCGGGCGCATAAAAATCAAGAATTTTGCCAATCAGGCACATAAAAATTGAGAATTTCACGAATCGGGCACATAAAAATCAAGAACTTCATCATTTTGTCGTGTGAGGAAAAAAAAAACGTGAATTTTATTAATCTGCCAACAGAGACCATAGATGCCAAAATCAGAAATTCCAGAGTTGCGAATTTCGTCATATGAAATAAATCGCAAATTTTGTCAATCACTCAAGCAAAAAAAAAAAATTGCAATTTTGTCAATCACTGTAAAAAAACATAATATTGTTGGGAAAAAATTCCAAATTTTTTCCATCCTTGCCAACTGAATTCGGTTATGCTGACTAAGGAGGTGCTTGAGCATAGGGAGGGCTAAACCTCCTTTCAAAATAAGCATTTTTATGAACTGCATTTAATGCGGTTAGCATTTTTATGGCCACCGATCCTCCCCCTCCTTCCCTGAAACAAAATTTTGTCCACGCTATGAATGTTGGCTCTCGACAATCCAGTGATTTTTGTGACTGGCCCTCCTCATTTAAAGATTGTAAACCCCTACTTGATATCTAAATTTTATGACTGAATATGTTAAGAAACAATTTAGAATAATATATGTTTCTCCTCCTCCTCACCTTCGTTCATGAAAGTACAATTTTTTTTCGGCACTGCCAACTTTCATGCCTATTTTTGTTTTTTAATACTTTTAATAAAGCTAAATTTACTCCTCCAAATAAAGTCAATATCCACATTTTATGACTGAATATGTTAAGAAGTACAATTTAGAATAATATATGTTTCTAATTAAAAACAACATAAATGTCCAAAAATATATACGTACCATTTTATAAAATACTTTACTGAAAGTGTTTTTATATACAAAACTGTATTTCTACATAGGTAAACATTAATTGTAAATATATGTTTCTCCTCCTCCCCACCTTTATTCATGAAAGTACAATTTTTTTTCGGCACTGGCAACCTTCATGCCTATTTTTGTTTTTTAATACTTTTAATAAAGCTAAATTTACTCCTCCAAATAAAGTCAACCCAGTGGCAGAGTTCTGTAGCTGTCTGCGACAAGCTTTTAAAATTTCATAATCTGTCTGCAAATTTTGCGTGTAATTTTAATGAATGAATAATACACTAAACTAGGGATTTTTCATCATTTTATTTAAAACATGGTAAGCATGAGGCATTCTCATCAAATCTGCTTATAACTTTTGATGTTACATGTCGTTTCATCATCTCACTTTTTGTAGAATTTCTAAAATGGGAAGGATATGCTTATCCCGAGACCAAGGGAGAGTCTGAGTAAAAGAATATTTTCTGAAATTAACAGAGAATTTTCTGAAAGGATCCAAGGTGGGAGGTATGGAGGATGAGAGAAATTTCCCTCTCCTGACGCAGCTACAGAAATTCCTTCTGGAGAAAAATGTCTTAATTGAAGTCCTGCATCAGCTGCAGATCGGGTTAGCTCTGTTTTCAGTTTGAGCTGAGTTTATATTTCTGCAGGTTGGGTTCGGGTTAACCCAATTTTTTAAAAGTTGGTTCTGTATATTGTTTCAGATTTAAAAATTTATGTATTAAACATAGATGTTTGTCTGTGTGTGATGTTTTCTGAAGTTATGCACTTCAAAGCCAGGGAATTTGCTACATTAGTAAAAGGAATCCGAAATTCCTACATCTATTTTTGAATTTTTTTTTTGCAATTTTTAGCATTTCTTCTTGTTTTGCGACGATCTTTAGACATTAATTAGTAAAAGGAACTGGGTTTCAATATTTTAGCAGTCTTTTTATGCAGTAAATTTATGTCTATGCTCACGATTACTTTTTTCCACAATTGTTTGATGAAAATTGCATTTTTTTTCTCCTTAACCGCGATCTTTTGCCGAAATTCGCTTATTTTTACCGCAATCTTTTACCGAAATTCGCTTGTTTTTACCGCGATCTTTTACCGAAATTCGCGTGTTTTTACCGCGATCTTTTGCTGAAATTTGCGTGTTTTTACCGCGATCTTTTGCCGAAATTCGCGTGATTTTACCGCAATCCGTTGCCGAAATTCACGTGTTTTTACCGCGATCTTTTGCCCAAATTCATGTGTTTTTACCGCGATCCTTTGCCGAAATTCACGTGTTTTTTTGCCGCGATTCTTCGTGTGCTTTTACCGCGATCTTTTGCTGAAATTCGCATATTTTTACCGCGATCCTTTGCCGAAATTCACATGTTTTTACCATCATCCTTTGCCGCAATTCACGTGTTTTTACCGCCATCCTTTGCCGCAATTCACGTGTTTTTGAAGCGCTCCTTTGCCGAAATTCGTGTTTTTTTGCCGTGGTCCTTTGTGTGCTTTTATCGTGATCTTTTGATGAAATTCGCGTGTTTTTACCGCGATCCTTTGCCAAAATTCACGCGTTTTCATCGCCATCCTTCATCTGCTTTTATCGCAATCTTTTGATGAAATTCGCATGTTTTTACCGCGATCCTTTGCCAAATTTCACGCATTTTTATCGCCATCCTTTGTCACAATTCGCGTGTTTTTAAAGCGCTCCTTTGGCGAAATTCGTGTTTTTTTTTTTTTTTACGCGATTTTTCTTGTGCTTTTATTGCAATCTTTTGATGAAATTCGCGTGTTTTTACCGCGATCCTTTGCCCAAATTCACGTGTTTTTACTGCGATCCTTTGCCGAAATTCACATGTTTTTACCGCGAACCTTTGCCGCAATTCGCGTGTTTTTAAAGCACTCTTTTGCAGTGTGTTTTCCGTGTTTTTACCGCGATCCCGCAGCCCGAAAGTTGCGGACAATGTTTTTTATTAATTTCTTTACTGCAGACAGAAACTGTCTGCAAGAGATTTTCTTTGTCCGCGACTATGTTGCCGTGTCGCAGTGTTTCTGCCACTGGGAAAGTCAATATCCACATTTTATGACTGAATATGTTAAGTACAATTTAGAATAATATATGTTTCTAATTAAAAACAACATAAATGTCCAAAAACATATACGTACCATTTTATAAAATACTTTACTGAAAGTGTTTTTATATACAAAACTGTATTTCTACATAGGTAAACATTAATTGTAAATATATGTTTCTCCTCCTCCCCACCTTTATTCATGAAAGTACAATTTTTTTTCGGCACTGGCAACCTTCATGCCTATTTTTGTTTTTTAATACTTTTAATAAAGCTAAATTTACTTCTCCAAATAAATTCAAGGAATGTTTTCACTCCTTGAAAATAATCCAAGTTATATCTCTTTTATAAATACAAAAGTAAACTGTTGATATATCCTTGAAAACAGAATTGAATATGTTGACTGGGAAGAAGGGAACCTAGGGGGCTAAAACTACCCTTCCAAAATTGATATTTTTTAATCTGATTATAGGCTTAGATTCTCCAACACACACCTTCTTGAATCAAAATTCTCTCTGTGCTACTGATGGTGGCCCTCGACAACTCAGTCATTTTTGTAAGTGGCCTTTTGCTTAAAAAGGTTGTGCACCCCTCAGGTAAAATAATCAGAAGTAATTGAGTGACCAAATGAACATTTTTCTGGCAAGATATACACAAAAGGTTCATGGATAGATATGTTATCTATACTAATAAAAGAAAGGTATTTGTATGCGATGGCTATAGAAATCTATTGCATGTAGAGATCAACAAATTTGATTGCAGATAGACAAAGATGAGAATGCATCTGAGAGTCCAATTTTGGATATCTTGTTATTTTATATTGAATGAAATGCTTCATTTCAAGTAATTTCTGCAATTTTCGAAGCTTGCCAGCTATTTTGAGTCGCTCATAAAAGCAATCCAAATTCAACCTTTTAGCTCAATGTCAATATAGTAAATTTTGTCCTCTTTTCAGTAAAGTTTATTTGGAGTTTGTACAGCAACTTTTGAAAAGTCCCTATTTCACTGAAAATGGGGTTTGTTTTTTATCAACCAATACCCATTAAATACATGTAGAAAATTCTATATACTGAACATCATATTCACCTTAATAAGTTAAAATACACAATGTAAATGCATTGATTTCACAATTTAATCATTTTTAAAATAGGTGGCAAATACAATATCAAAGTTTTAAAACATCAAAACCATTAAGATGTTAAAAACACAAGGTAAAAAATATCATGAGTGCTTTCAGCTAAACACTAGCCATCATGACAGGAATTAACATTAAATAAATAAATAACTCCTCTGATGATGGCTACTGTTTAGCTGAAGGTGCTCAGGATATTTTTGACATCTGTGTTTTTAACATCTTAATGGTTTTAATGTTTTAAAACTTAGATATTGCATTCGCACCTATTTTAGTAACGATTAAATTTCGAAATCAATGTCCAATATCTATTTGATACCTTATCCATTCAATCTTATATTTTATACCTCTGTTTGGAACAGGCTTTCAGAAATAAATTTAAAAAAAATAAAATATACAATTTTTTAAATTAATTATTAAAGAAAGTAAGGCAATCGATTTTTTTCTGAAACGCGAAGAGGAAAAAATTTCAGCATGGGTGTCTTAAATAACTTTTTTTATTGTCCAAAGCTGTTACCATGACAATGCAGGTGACCTCACATCAAGAGGGTGTTTTTCATCTGGCACATGAAAAGTAGTAAGTTCGGATTTTATGTTTATTAATGGTCTAGAAAGTGCATTTTTCTCCCCAAAACTCCACAGTGCCTTCCCCCAGGACCTGCAGAAATCCTTCTGAGAGAAAAATGTTTGAATTCAACACTGATTGTAGGTAATTTTATGGTTATTGTCCTAGACCTGGGCTAGTCTGCTAGTATTAAATAAAACATGGCACTCAACATATTAATAATAATAATAATGTTATTTTATATTTTGAGGAGGTTGAAATATAATGTACTTTAAAAATGTCAAGACTTTTCTCAGAAAACACAAAAAAATTTTACTAAAATTTAAATCTTAATTGCAGTGGAAAGCAGGGCTGTATAACATGGTGTCCATAGGGGACATGGTGTGGCGTGGGAAGTTCTCTTGGTGCCTGCTCTAATGTTTAAGTTAAAAATTTTGTTAATTTTCGCCATAGATTTTGATTTATTGCACATGTAATATTTCCCAGTCAAATCTCAAACTTGCATTTAAAAGACAAATTTTCCCATTTTATGCATATTTTTTAATTTTACAATAAAATTTTATAAAAATATTACTATGAAAATGCATTGTAACAATTTACTTTTGCAGATATGTAATTTTTTTTAATAATGATTTTCAAATATTGATAGTTGTACCTTGCTGGCTGGTAAAACAAATCCTTAGCTGGTTAGATTTTCTGAAAATTCCCTACCTCTGTTTATGACTACCACTCTCATAGCTGCCAAACTTCCACTTTTTTTTCCCTAAGTCAAATGAACATATATTGAACCAGAAATTACATTTAATAAATGAAAACAAATAAGTACCATGCTGAAACAAGATAAATTTATTAAATAAATTTTCTGGTTCAAAACATGTTTATTTGACATGGAGGTGAGTGGGGAATTAACAAATAGGTACTGTGATACACATGTATATCATATAGATAACACATGGGCTGATAAGTTCCCGGTCTAATAAAGAAAACACAACTTTTTAACATAACTTTATAGCTTTATAACTTTAATAAATAACATAACTTTAAAAATAAATAATAATAATTTAATATTAATAATTTAATAAATAAATAATAATTATTATTTTATAATAAATAACATAATTTTATAACGAAAAAGCTCCAAACAGTTCTCAGAATCATCGATTCGTTGTTTTTAGTCAAAAGTTAACACGCGCGGCACCCACTTTGACAACAGCTTTTTCATAGACGAATGTCCATTCAAAATAAAACTTGGATATCTTCAGAATCTGCGCTATCTCCTGGAACTTCAATTTACAGTTCCCCAAAACGATTTTGTGGACTTTTTTGATGTTTTCCATAGTAACCACCTCTTTTGCATGGTGCATCACTGGTGTCCGTTTAAATTCAGCAAACCAGTCAATAATGGTTGATTTACCTGGTGCAATGTCCGGATAACGCTTATCAAGCCAAACTTTTGTTTGAATGGTGTTTTTTCCCATCAAATAACAATTCTTGAAATTCTTGTTTATCCATTTTTTTTTATCAACAAAGTTGTTCAACTAAAACCACTGTAATGTTTTATCCACACGGCGAATCGTCATGACATTTTTTCTGCTACCTTTTAAAGGTTATTATTTACTAAAATAATCATCGATTCGGCGATTGCAACGCCATCTGTGTGTCAGACTGGGAACTTATCAGCCGATGTGCTAAGTGTGTATCTCAGGGTTGCAAAAAAGTCAGCTAATTTTTTAAAAACCACATTGATGGCTTTTATTCATTTTAACTGGCTTTTTGGGGGGGGGCCAAAATTGGTCTTATTTCACTAAAATTGGCTTTTATACTGTGAAGCATTTTAATTATAAACTGCACATTTTTAAATGTTTTTTTTATTTAATTTTAAAGACATTTAATTGAGTTAGAATTTAATAAAGAACCTAATTTTCCATTAATGAAGATGGAATAACTTTTGGAATAACACATAAATAGAGCTTCTAGTGATTTGTAGTTAGAATTGCAAATATTTCAACTAAATTTAAAGGCATACCAACTGTTTTATCTGGTTTACACTGACCTTTAACCTTTTTTTTTTCCATTTTCACTGCTTTAAATAATTAAATAGGACAATGGCTGCTTAGTTACATACAGTGATCTCTCACTTATACGCGACCTCTGTTATACGCGTTTTTCACTTAGGCACGTTTTTCCTGCGGGCCCGGCCAGTGAAATAGGAAAACAATGCTAACACTTATTCATTTATACGCGAAACCTAAAATGCACCTTTCACTTATGCGCGAAAAAAAATTCAAGTTGCTTATCGCAAGAATGTACTTTTCCTGTTCTGTCTCTTGGAATGCATTCACACGCCCTTTATCCATTGTTCAGATTCTTCCAAGAACGCGTTCTTTTTCGCTTGTGATTGACATCGAGAGGGGAGAACGGGTTACATATGAAAATGCTGATGTCACTAAAAGTCCCAACCAATCGGCGTGGACGGTAAGCACTGCTCGCGAAACAAGTGCGTTACTACAGCATTTTCTTACGTACTGCACAGTGTATAAAAAATGTCAAAACGTACGAACTTGTCGCTCTTTTTAAAAATGGATATCATAAAAAAATTGGATGAAAAATGCTTTAAATCAAAAACAGCGTTAGCTGATCATTTCCGTATTCCAGAATCAACTTTAAGATGAAGTCTGAAAAGCAGAGAAGTTATAAATGCAGCTTCTCTAGAATGTGGAATAAAGGCCAAGAAAAGGAGTCAAATTCAAAGCGGAAAGAACGAAGAATTCGAGAAAGTTTTAGTTCTCTGGTTTAAAGAAACTCATGCATCCAACATTCCTGTAAACGTTGAGCTTCTAAGAGAGAAAGCCTTGGAATTATCGAAATGTTATGACATGGAAAACTTTTCTGCGTCACACGGATGGGTTGAGAAATTTAAGATTAGACATGGATTGTCAACTCGAGTACTTTCTGGTGAAAGTGGAAGTGTCAATAATGAATCTGTTGAACAATGGAAAAAAGACTTGCCTGATTTAGTTAAAGAATACGAATCGAAAAACATTTACAATTGCGACGAAACTGGACTTTTCTATCGAGTAACGCCCAACCGAACTTTGGCGTTTAAAGGAGAACCATGCCATGGTGAAAAAAAAGTATAGAAAGGTTAACTGTGTTGCTGTGCTGCAATGCCGATGGTTTGGATAAACCGCCTCCACTAGTCACTGGGAAATCAAAGAATCCCCGATGTTTCAAAAATGTAAAGAAACTTCCATGTGCTTATGCTAGTAATAAAACGGCATGGATGACTTAGGGCATTTTTCTGGATTTCCTGCACAAATTTGACAGTAAAATGGAAAAAGAGAAACGATAAGTGATCCTATTTATGGATCAATGCCCAGAACACCCAAAAGATCTTCCACCTCTCAACTGTACAAAAGTTGTGTTTTTTACAGCCAATTGCACAAGTAAACTTCAACCTATGGACCTGAGCATCATTCGTTGCGTGAAAGTGCAGTACAGAAGAACTTTAATCCGGCGTCTTCTTGCTGCTATAGAAATGAAACGTTCGGTGAAAGATGATTTGAAGCAGATCACTCTCCTTGATGCTATTCACATGCTGTGCTAGTCATGGACAAACATTACTGACATCTGTATCAAAAACTGTTTTAAGAAGGCAGGATTTCTGCTCCCAGAAGAAAAGGAATGCAAAGACGATAAAGAAACACAAAGCGAGGCCGATGTAAGCGAAGATGATTGGAATGCTATACCTGGCGGACTGGCTTCGTGTACTTTCTCCGAATTTGTGGATTTCGACGAAACCTTACTTACAACTAAGATGCGGGATATCAGCGATATTGCAGCAGAAATTGGCAACAACAAAGACGCAGATGTGGAAGACGACGAAGGAGATACAGCAAAAGTTCTCCCAACCCACACAACAGCATATGAAGCATTGGAAACTCAATTTTTCTATTTAATTCCGGAAGCGAAAGAACTTTTTCGCACCTAGATGATCTAGAAAAGACTCGTATCGACAGTTCCCGAAAACAAAAACAAAGCTTTATTAATGACTCATTTGTAACGAAAATGTAATTTAACAAAAGTTTGGTACGTATGTAACAGCTTTGAATTTTTACATTCTTATTAAATTTCAATATATAAACGGAAATTATGTGTGTATTCATTTATTAGTGCATTAGTTATTGTACATTTGTATTACTTATGTTAACTTTTCGCGTTTAAGCTTATTTTATGGTTTTTCACTTATGTGCGAATCTCACTTGTGCGCGAAAATTTCGTTGTCCCCTTTTGTCGTGCATAAGTGAGAGATCACTGTATTTACTTAACTAATTGTAAGGACTGTTGACAGAAAGTCTTTTTTTTTCTTATAAGCATTTTAAATTTCATATAAAGTAATTTAATAAAAACACTATTTCTTACTATTAACAAGTTGGAAATTGTACGTCAAACATGACAAATGAGGTGTGTTCGTACTATAGCTAGTTATATAAATATTCAGATCTTGATGATTTTTAATTCTGTGAAATGAATTATATCGTCTGCAGATTAATTTCTGTCATAAAATAAGTATCTCGGTCGCTTGACGATTAAACCTCGGAAGCTCCTCTAACAAGAAAGTACCGATTTTTTTTCTTTTAATTCAAATTTCTTAATAAATATTTTTATTAATATCTCCTAAAGTTTTGATTCGATTTTTAAAAAAACTGAAATGTCTCGACAAAATTCTGCAAAGATAATATATCTTAAATTCCAAACCATTCAGTTGGGTAGTTTTTGCGTTGTTATATGCGGACGGACGGACCAAGCGACGACAATAGGCGCTACGTATTTATATAATTACGAACGCACCTAAAAACCATATTATGAATAACATATGCAAGAAATTTTAAATAGCAACACTGTTTTCAAATCTTAATTCAACAAGTTTCATTTTGAGAACATTTCTTTTAAATTATTCTTTAAATATGCCTTCTTACTTGCCTTCAAACGCTTATAAAAACTTTATTATTTTATAACATTTAATAGAAATTTATATATTTTTCTATTTACAAACATTTTTATGAGTGCATTAAAAATAAATGAAAGCAAATTTAATATAAATTAACTCTGTAAACCACCCTTAAAAAAAAAAAAAAAAGAAGAAGAAGAATATGCCTCTTTTTAAGTGGTTAAAAAAAAAAAAAGACTGGCTTCTTTTGGCCTGGTTGAAAGGATTTCTGGCTGATGTATCTCTACAAATATTATAGTGAAATAAAATTGTTGCATGTTTCTAATCATGTGAACTATGGTGCCCATCACTGTTTGCTATCAGTTGAGGTGCACCCCTGCTAAAAGTGTGGACAGACCTGGTGTAAAACTTATTAATAACATTATTACCAAAAAAAAAAAAAAAAAAAAAAAAAAAAAGGGGCAGATGAATACCATGCATAGATTTTCAGATATTATTCTAAATACTTATAATTACTAAGCTCACTTAATTACAAATATATTTTTATAGAAATCACTATAAGGAAACTACTGAATATATCACAAAATTAGAAAAAGAAAAATGAAAGTCTTCAAGATACAAATCATGTAACACATTTCATTTTACTTAATTTAAAAAATGTTAACATTTTTAATATTAATTGTTGAAGTAATTTAGGCAACAAAATTAAGCGATGCCTTTAACTTTTTTAATAACCTTCATATAACTGCTAAACATTAATACTAACAAAATATATTGCCTTATCATTCAATGAAAATTTTAAGTAATAATTTCTATAAATTAACTTGAATTCTAAAATTATGAAAAGTTATTCCGATTACTCAAAAAATTAAAAATTAGTGATGCATATATATGTATATATTTAAACTTCTGGAGTGTTTTTTCACATTTTTAAGTTTGATTTTCTTTTCTTTTGTTTCCCCTTAATCTAGTAAAGCATCAAAACATAGGAGCTCTGGGGTTTAATTCTAGGATTTAATGTTAAAATTACAATTTACTCTCTTTTTTATTCCATTATACTGATGTACTAATTATAACTCATAGTTCTTCAATTCGAAATTTCCCTTACTTTTCTGGAGAATGAAATCTGAGTAAAATCTATCTCTTTGTTTTCTGAATTTTAATTCAAAAAAAAAAAAAAAAAAAAAAAAAAAAAGAGTTAATAATTTTTGAGGATATAAATAAAACAAACATATGTTTAAGCTATTTGATATCTCTCAAACAAGCAAATAAAAATTATTTTTTTTTCTATTTTTAAACAAATCAAGTAATTAAAACAAACATTTCATATATCATTTTCAAAACAATAGCCTGAACTTTTACAATATAAGATTTTTAAGATACTCTGTTGTTTTCATGAAACAACAAACAAAGTGCCATGGATAGAAAAAAATAATAATAAGGTACAACTGAAACAATTCTACAAATTTATTTTAAGATTATAGTTCCGTAGATATTTTCCGTATAAGTACAAAATACATTCATTATTTAAAATCTTAATTAATTTCAAGTCGTCTAATTTTCTATAACAAATTCTATACATTTGGCAACATTCAGACAGCTCTATCAGAATAATTTAACTTACTTTCACCTAAATAATAATAAACAGAAAATACATACTCTTTTACAATGGAATACATGATTTTCATATTTTGTTTCCTAACTCCAGGTTTATTAGCATACTTCAACAAAAGATTCTGCACGGCATCAGCATCGAACTGAAAATTAAAAAAAAAGGAAATTTAATTTCAAATTCTTAATAGCAGAATAAATTTAATGTGCTAATTCATATAAATTACATATAATCAGGAATGTTTGTTTTAAACAATAACAATCAGGAAAAAATACATTTATGAAATTATATCTATAATGTTTCACTGTACTAGTAAAAAATACAACTTTTAAATATAGATCTCCATTCACTCAGCTGCAATGAAACCAAAGTCGATTTGAGTAATCAAAATTCAAATAGTCCGTAAAGTTATAGCATACATTTAAAATATGTTATCATTAATTAAATCAATTTAAAAATCCATTAAGACACATCAGTAGCTTATTTTGAATTAGCATCATAATAATAAATGGCAGAAGCTTTTGATATTTCAAATAATACTCATACAAAAATTACTTATTCTCATTTTGAAATTTTTATTACTTCGCAATTATTAAAATAAGATTTTATTTTATTATTTCACGTGAAATATTTTTTAAAGACTAAGATAAGAATCAAATAATTAAGATTCAAATTAAAAGAAATTATAATAGGAAATTAGAGAAAGTTCTTGAAAAATTTAATATATGACAAGTTTTAGCCTTTTGAATACTTTGAATTTTTCCTAAAATTTCATTCCACATGAGATATTGAAGCCTTTTCACTTCCACCTATTTTCCCTCCTAAATGTTTGTGCATGCACCACTATGTTGAAGAAAAGATTGGGAAAACAAATTTTACTCATTAAACAAGTAAAGTATATGCTCAAGACTTATTCATTTTTATTAAATTAATCGTGTTTTTCCAGAAATTTTTAAACAACGTTAATAAATGAAATTATCGTTTTATTCCATATATGGTTATTATAAAAAGAAAGAAAAGTGTTATGAAACTAACCACTGATTGAAAATTAAAAGTAAATTTAAAAGTAGAAAAAAACTGTACATTATTAATTAAAACAGGGTGTCTATTCCAGATCAGAAACGAATTTCCCTGACTTTTCCATACAAATAAAAAAAATTTCCAGGTATCGAGATTTTGTGATGTTACACACAAAAAAATCTTAAATTGTGAATTTGAGAGTGGAACTTTCACAACTGATTCTGAGGCACAAATTACTCATTTGTTACATGATATTTTGTAAAATTTTTGAATTGTTGAACATTTTACATTCTAAACATTGTGCAGATACACACTTTTAGCATCAGGTTCTATCCATTTTGTCAAATCAGGATGAAATTCTTTATCACATCAGTCACAGTTAAATACAGATTACTTTGACATATTTTAATACAAATAATAAATATTCAATAAATTAAGCTAACAAATGTTCAGTTCCCAAATCCTACAACATTCAGTAGAAAGTTTCGGTGAAGCTCGAACTGAAAATCTCTGAGTTACAAAGAAGGACTGAAAGGGAATAGATAAAATTATTTGTACGAGAGGTGAAATACTCTTTACAGTACTTATGAAGAGCAAAATTTGATTTTAATGACGCTGCAATTTCAAATCCTTGGTTTTATAAGACACATTTTCCTATTTTTTTTCTCGGAAGTTTCAAAATTTTCTAATTTTTTCTCATAATTTTCAAATTTCCCTGACTTTTCCTCAGAAATGGTAAATTTCCCTGACATTCCCCTGACTTTTCCAGTCCATATAAATTTCCCTGACTTTTCCAGGTGGCTAGATACCCCGTTAAAATACTACATGATTTTCAAAGATTAATATACTTGTTTATTATTAAACTGCATACTATTTATAATTATTTAAAATATCCTTAAACAATAGCATTTTTATATGCAAGTCTAATTTTGCCTTTCTCTTCTTCTGCGATGCTAAGATACATAAATCTACTTAATATATAACACAATTTTTCTACAATAATGTTACCAACAAACACCTTTCTTTTCTATCTTGCTCTTAAAAATGTGTGTACAAAACTATGTAAACTAGCATAAAGTTATTTCCTGTAAAAAAATTTTAAAGTCTATAATGTTTTCGTTAAAATTATTTTTAATAAATTAAAATATTGAAGCACAACAACATCTGGAGTAAAATAATCATCTGAAGCTTGAATAATGCAAATGACATAAAATAAATTTTAGAGTTTTAGTTTTGTTTTAATTATTATTAATTTTAGTTTTAATTATTATTACATGATTAAACATATCTTATATATTCTCTACAAATATTATTTTACAACAAAAATAAAATGACATTAAAATAAAGAAATTTATTTCTGAAGTTTTAAACGTGAATTGCATTTACAGAGCTTATAACTTACATTTAATACAGGAAATTCTCCACATAGCTCCTCATCTGCATCTTGATTAACGAGATACAAAAATATTTCTTTCCTAATACTGTTCAGGAAAATAGAACTAAAAGGAAAATATTAAGAGATTTTACACATTAAGTATAACTCAAAAAATTTACAAAGAATCAAAGAACTTTTGGCTACAACTTGAGAGAGACCAAAGAGTTATCATAAACATAGTGTTTAATTTATTTTAAAGGGGACAGGTGGATTTATTAAAAGGGCAGTTTCTATGTATTGAATAAAAGGACTCATTCTTTTGAGTGAAAGAGAACTTTTCTTAGCTCCCACTGGATTATTTATACTTATAAATAATGTTCCTTTAGGCCATTATTTAAGAGTGTAGCCCTCTGTTGTCCTTTTTCAAAATAGTAAATTGTACCCAGAGATATTTCATAAAAATCTTTCCCATAGAAAAGTATTTTTCTGAATCAGTTTGCCAGAGATCTTGCTAAAATTATATAACTTCCTCATTTCATCAAAATAAAAAATAAATAAATAATAATAATAGGGCATCATTAAATTATGTTGTAATTTAATTGTATTTATTTATAATTTAATCATTCAAAATTAATATTACTTTATTTATATCTAAAAATTGCATTTTTTTTAAAGTTATTATTATAGTTAGTAATCACAACAATACATTTTTTTCTCTGAAATAGTACCATTTTTTTACTTTAATAGTGCCCTTTTGGTGATTAGCATCCTAACCTTTTTCTTTCTAGAGTGAACATTGCTTATAACTAGGGATGTGTCAAATAGTGATTTTGGCCGAATACTGAATATTCGGCATGCAGGTAAATCGAATACTGAACACGTTAATAATAAATAGTTAGTAACTATTTGGTTGGCCAAATAGTCCTATATTTCAGGGTTTAAAAGTATTAAAATTAAATAAAAAAGTTGAATTTTAAAACAATTTTGCATAATATTTAACAGAAATACTTCCATTATGATAAACAAGACTTTTTCACAAGTAAACATTAAACTAAAAAAAAATTAAAAAAAGCTTTGAGTTATTATTTAAGAAGATAAACTTTTAAGAAGAAAACTTTTTTAATTAATAAAAGTTAAAACTTCATGGTTTCTTTTGTGAATTAAAATAAATGAATAATTTTTTTTTATATTCTAAAACAAATATTTTAAAATCGAGAAAATTTTTTGAAGACATTAGAAGAAAAATTTTACAGTCATATAATGTTTATTTGTGAAGAAGGAACTAAATTAAAGAAGAAAAAAAATCTATTCAAATTGTGGCAACTCAGCAAGAATAACGTCCCTTTTTCCTCGTGACTTAACAAGAAAGTTTAAATGCACTAGAGTCTGGAGTGAGCGATTATTTTCAGAGACTGGAAACATACAGAGTGTTCTTAAAATTTTGGAAAAACTTTCAGGTGAGATAATGCAGTCAAGACAAGCATTTTTTTTACAGGAAACCAGCATAGTAAATGCAGAACTTACTAGTGACACTTAGTAAGTGTCACTACAAGCTGAAACTGAATTTTAATTTACAAGTTAAATAATAATAGATATTTTAGTGAGATTTCCATCATATTAAATTTGCTTGTATGATGTAAAGATAAATAAGCTTGTAATGATATCATTGGAAGTGACTGTATTTTGGTCAGTGACACAGTACGTGCACTGTCAGCTGCATCTTGAATAAGAGAATGTCTATCTCCTCAGTGTTGTTTGGAAATGAATGGTGGCAATTTCCAGTATTTCTTGTCTAGTCATCTTATTTCACAGAAACCAAAGTAAATCTTTTGAAAATATCATTACAGCAACTTCATTATTGTTAAAGCAACAAGCAAAAATCCAAGTTCGGCCTGAAGTGAGATACACTGTATTTTTGACTGAATAAGTTTATTGCAATCGAGTTTTTCTGCACAAAATTGTCTGTTTTGATGCCTATCATCATCCCTGAAAGTTTGTTCATTTTGTTTAGAAATATCCTGTACATGAAAAAGCAAAAAACAGATTATTACCAGCAATATTCATGAACTTGCATTTGTGCCTCATTAATTCCTATGAAAGTTGTCATTAGTCAAATTTCTTAAATGTCACTTTTCAAACAGCAAATATAAAAGCAATCTCTTTTATTTAAAAGATTCTATTTCTCAATTATTCTGAATGTCTTTATTAATTGACAAGTAAAAGTAGAAGCTGTGTAATGTTGGTAAAAATGTTTTAAGTACTCAGTTTGGACGAATATTTCAATATTTTATATGAATTATTGATTATGAATTGATATTACAACGAAACATTTTGATATTTGACGAAACCAAATATTCAGCAGATCGAATAGCTTAATATTCAGTCTAACCAAATATTCAATAGTATGGCCAATATATACCAAATTATAGAACAGCAAACAACTTAATCTGAAAGAAGTTATATAATGTGTGGCCTAATTGCTGATTTTTATCATTTTTTAAATATTTAAAATGTATTCTACATTTAAGAAATGGCAAAACAATTTTTTTTTAATTACAGGATGAAAGTTGATGCTGGAAAAAAGGCAGGGTGCAGCATCTGTTTAAATTAAAATGTCTAACAGGAACACTACATAAGCAAACATACAACAAATTCCATAATTCTGCTGTTAACAAAGAAAAGTGCTGAACCTAAAATATCAAACCATTTTCTGATTTGAAAAAAGAACCACTGCAGTGAAATGTCTAAATGGTGACAGTCATGAAAGAATGCTATGAAAGAAATTACAAAAATAAATTATTCTAGATTGAATTATAAATAGGGTATAAAAATATGATGTGACTGGTTGTAGAGAAAGCATCAATCTCAAATGAATAATTGCTTAAAGACGAAACAAAAAATTGACAAAAAAGGTTAGGTTACACTTTCAAACAAAAACATCAAAGGAAGTTTTGCTTTTTGGCATTTTAAACTTAAATAAAGTTGCCATTGTCACCTTGGGCTAAAAATAGTATCAAGTAGTTTTCCTGTTAGTTGTCTTGTCTCGTAATATGTGCAAGTCTTAAGAAAATTTAATATTGTATTTCTTATAAATTCAAATATAAACTAAAATATCATGAAATGACTTGGAAATATTTTTTTAATGCTCAAAATGTCAAAAGAAAAAAACTAAAAACGCCTTAAAATATAAAAAAATGTAAAAGAAAAATGTTTCTTTGGCATAGAGCCCCTAGTTGTAAAATATGCTAATATCTTTGTTTTAATGAAACAAATTATTTAAATTCTAGTTCAGGGGTAGGCAATCTTTTTTTTAATCTGAAAGTTTGATTTCATTTGAAGACATCTCATAAGGTTAAACTGTACCACTGCTGTTAGATAGCAAATGATAGTGTGTATGAAATAAGAAAATGTGGCATTTAAAAAATGTTATATTAATCACACTGTCGTCAAGTACATTCAAGAGTTAATTTTAAGTATTTACCTTTTGTACAGCTTCTTTAAATTGATTTTCTACTGATATTTTTGCTAAAGAAAGTGTTCAATAACTCAAGTAATTCTGTATTTAAGAAGCAAAAGCAATTCTTTCTCTAAGTGAAGTAAGAAAGGATATGTTTAAAAAAAAAAAGAACAATTTAAAGAATTGAGAAGAATTAGTTTCTAGAAAAGCTATGCCAAGAGGTCAGGGTTTACCGAAATCCGATAGAAAAGAGGTGTGAAAATAAAAATGTAACATTATATTAAAAAGATTAGTGAAAAGGATATACCAAATTTTAAATGGATATGCCTCTTTGCAACCACTGTAGTGAATTAATCTTTTGCTGCTATTGTTTGTATCAAAATAACCCACATAATAATAATAATAATAATAAATATATTCATATAGTCAGTTATCCATGTTTCAGTGAACAACACACACAAAAACATTTGATTTTAGGATGATACATTTTCTAACCTAGTTTACAGATTTTCAGAATTCTACTTTGATAAAAGATAAATAGATCTTACTCAATTACTGTTTTTACTTCTTTATGTGCCTTTTAATGCATATATATTCTGCTTCAATACATAACAAAAATGCAAAAGATCACAAACCTAACACAAGTCTCTAACTAGCTTTAGTTTGAACAGTCAACAAGATAATCTAAAGCCACATTAGCAAAACTAAAAGAAAACTATTTAATATGCTCACAAAATAATTTATCTTTTATAAGAATTTTAAAATATGCTTTGAAAATTTAAGATAATAAAAAAGATAACTGTAAATTGTCTGCAAGGCAATATATATATATATATATGCTTTAAATTAATTTTAGCCTGCAAAAGGAAAAAAATATTTAAAAATGAAAATTTAAATAGTTTATTATACTATTTCTTTTTTTTTCCTTATGTGTGTGTGTATTTCCTAATTAGTATGATTATCAAACAATATGGACATTTTCAAATTTGAGGCATTCTTGGGTTTGATAAAAAAAAAAAAAAAAAAAAAACATGTGATTAACATTATTTTTTACATATGTACATGCTTACATTTCTACATATTTAAATGGTCATCATCAGCTTTTATTAACATTTTGTCCTGTAGAGCACTTATACGTAACTATGAAGCAAAAAAAAATGTCTGGTCTGTTACTAGGCATTTTTCAAAAATTTTAACATGAAATCACAATTATTTGAATGGTAAATATGCTTCCAAACAGATAATTAGTCCAAAATGGAAAATTATTATACACATTTGCAATATTATTTTTTAATTAAAAAATATCAGATTTTTTTTTTCCCTACAATGTGTAAAATTTTTTAGGACAATATAGGTTAAAAATACTTCTCACAATGACTTTTGGTGTGCTAAGCAGATAATAATGCTATACTCATTTAATTGAATAAAGCTGGTAGCAGACCTGACAAAAGTTGGACAAAAAAATGCCTCAAATTTGAAAATCACCCATATACAAGGTTTGCTGTCCATATACGCTTTCACTTAAAACTTTACAAGTCAGATGGATAAACCATGAGTCTATCAACAAGGAAATGTGAATCAACTATAAAAAATCTTGAATCTGATTTTAACAAACTAATAATAAAAATTGTATATTTATTAGAACATTGACATGTTGCATACATATTAATGAGTGCTGTTTTAGATATGGAAAAATAGTGACAGTTTAAAAGCTATGAAAGGTAGGGTTAATTTTAGAAAACATCATAATTGAAACACAGTCGATTTTTTCTAAAAGTAGGTTGAATTAAATTTTTGGAACACTCTTAAGATTCTTTTTTATTATAGCAGTGCCCGAGGATTATTTGCCAAGCAACCAAAACGTAAATTAATATATGACTAAGTTAAAGTCTTATATGACTGTGTATAAGACATATGAATTAAATATGATATATATGTCATATTAAGTTTTGCATATATGAGCATGTGGTGTATATATCAGAAGCTTAGCAACACTATTGGCATAATCACAATTGTACTGGCCGCTATAACAAGGTAAATAACTCACTTTTTCTTCTAACTACACAACTAAAACAATTCACCATTTCTGAATTGCTTTTGTTGCTGGTAAATTTGAAAATGGTAACAAGAATAGGGTTTTGAAGTGTGTAAACAATAATTGACATATTTGAAAAAAAGCATTTAAATTTTTTAAGAAGAGGATATCAATAGAGTTGGATATCAATAATTGAGTCGATTTTTGACTCGCTGTTGTAAAATCTGAGAGTTATGATTCACTAATTTTCAGGGATTTATGCATAAAATGTGATTAAACATGAAATCTGAATATAAATTAAATATTTATAATCGAATTATAGAAACAAATGTACACAGAGAATTTTATAAACAATAAATACAAATTTATTCATTCAAGATGTTATAGTTGAAATTACATAGCTATAATTCTATTAAGAAATAAACTTACTCATCACTTTCCACAAGAATCCGGCAGTAAGGTATTAAAAACTCCTGAACTATTTCAGATGTCAACTGCAAAAACAAAATAAAATATAAAGTGTAATCATGAGGCAAAAACAACATGTTAATACACTTATTATTTAGCAAAGTTATAAATCAAGAACAAACAAACTATTGTTCATCAAGCTACAGTACATCCTTTCCCAGTCTACATAAGGGATACTAGCAGTTAATAGGTGTATTAAAAGACAATTCAATCAATGATGCTACATTATTTCAAACATTCCAAACAGACAGTAACTGTTAAGCATTCACAAAAATGCACAAAGGCTTAGAAAGTACGAAAAAATAAATAATTTAATAAAGCATTAACTAATCATTTTTTCTTTGTTGTCAAAGTGTTCTATTTAGATGCAATTTTTAAATTACTTATTTGGTTATATTGTATACATATAAACAGACACTGTAATAAGATATAATAAGCAAAATAATTTTTAAATTCATAAAAAAAACATATTGATTTTTTTTTTTTTTTTTTTTTTTTTTTAAGTATGCTTTGTTATACATTGTATTTTACATTTTCAACTTTAGATTATTAG
Source organism: Maratus michaelseni (assembly GCA_963931845.1). Lineage (NCBI taxonomy): Eukaryota > Metazoa > Arthropoda > Arachnida > Araneae > Salticidae > Maratus > Maratus michaelseni. Next base: position 72,461,870 of record OZ007590.1, on the reverse strand, counting down.
ACTATTATTTAGATTAGACTGCAGGTCTTGGATTGTAATCAGTTAAGCCTGATTCATACAACTTAAAAAATAACAAATCGGTGACTAAAGGAAGTACCAGACAAAATCTTGTTTATCAATGTTATTAATTAAGATTAAATTAATCTTGATTATGTTTATTAAATAAACATATAATTTCATGTATACCGATGTTGGATGCATATAAATGTAATGTATAGGGTAAAGTACCCAAACGTTGACACTTTAAGGAAATTTTTTTACATATTCCAAGCTGTATTCATTATTTTCCAACAAAATGAGATCCAAATGAGCTCAAAACGTTCACCGAAATCTCCTCTACAAAATGCACTAGTAACATCTTCAAAATTAATAAGGTTTCAAATTTTAATACTTAAAATTCAAAAGTGCGTTTTTGTTCCTAATTCAGACACTTTCAGAGGATGTTCCTAATGTTGACACCTAACATACCTAATATTGACACTCAAAAGAAAAATTGAAAATTCCATTGAAAACTCTTTATTAACAAATATTTGATATACTAGTATATACCCCCTGTCAAAAATGACAGGATATTGACTCAATATTCAATTTTTGAAATAGATCAACGAATGGACAAAACATTCAAATTAAATATTTAAAAAAAATAATCCATGTGTGAAATTTTCTGAAAAAAAAAGTGTTATCAATGTGTTTCTAAAGAGCTTGACTCACCACATAGCTCATTTTTTGATTATATAAGCAAAATTAAATGGAAATTACTCAGTACTATTTATTCCTTATATTTTAATTACGTTTCATAAGAAAAAAAATAATTTTATTAACGATGGAAACAAAATTTAAAAATTTGTTTGTATTATCTACCGGTAGATGGCACCATCTTCCCTTATACAGTCCAATGTTGCTTGTGATTTCCAAGCAAGCCACCTCGACTGTCTTTCTTTAATTAATCGCCGTCTACGTTCAATAGGCGTTTCATCATTTTAATCAGGCATCGCTAAAACAATCCTTAAATAATATAAAACAACAATAAAAACTGATTTGATTGAACATATTCAAATCCACCGCGCGTTCAAAACAGCATTTAGAAAGATCAACAAAGATGTTAAAAGCAGTAAAACTCACGTTGCCAAATAGCAATCAGTACAGCACAAATAATTTTGATGAATGATTCTCAAAAGTAAATGACTCACTTTTTTTTTTTTTGCAACAATAATAATAATGACTAGCTGGCTTCGCCCGCCAGCGAGCCCCTAATTTACATCGGTAACTAAAATCGATAAAATCCCTAATTTACATCGGTGCCTCGAATCTTTTGTATTCTCCGGCTCGCACCCCCCTCGAACCGAACGAACTTCCGACACGGGTCCCCGCTGCCTTCGGCACCGGATAATCCCTTAATTTGCACATTGAGTAGTATAAACCTCTAACCGAAGAACCTCCAACCCTGGTCCCCGCTGCCTTCGGCACCGGATAATACCTTAATTTGCACATCGAATAGTATAAACCTCTAACTGAACGAATCTCTGACCCTGGTCCCCGCTGCCTTCGGCACCGTAAACCGGTCGTGCTACGCACGTACCGGCACATAGAATAGTATAAACCTCTAACTAAACGAACCTCCGGTTCGGGTCCCCGCTGCCTGCGGCACCGTATAGCAGTCGTGCTGCGCATGCGCTGCAGTATACGTTAGTTCCACCTTCCACCACCAGGTGGCGCAATCTGTTTATACGATCTTAACTGAAATCGTTAAGGCTTTCGATGTCGAGTCGAATGAGCCATACCCCGTCGTTTTCATGCCCGTAGAACCGGAGATAGGAAAGCGCCCCCTGGTGGTGAGACTCGGAACAAAAATCGATAAGCTCTAGTATCCTCTATCGACGTTGAGTCGATTGAGCCAAACCGCGTCGTGATGTGACCCATAGAACCCGAGTTGGATGAAAAATCCTTTAATTACACCTTCCACCACCAGTGGGCGCAATCTGTTCTATACGAACATGACCGAAATCTGTAAAGCTATCGAAATCCAGTCGAAAGAGCCAAACAACGTTGTAATCGGGCCCATAGAACCCGATTTCAGAAAGCGCCCCCTGGTGTTGATGTTCCTGTGTTGACTCTCTGGTTTATTTTACTACGATCGAAATGAAGTTGATTCTTTACATAGTGTATAATCTCTGATCCATCGAATAGAAAGTTTCTATAACTCAAATGGCAACATTTCTTTCCTACGAAATGAAAAAAGGATGCGTTTTAAAACAACAAATTTAAATATATCGCATCCCCACACAAACACAAAATCATAAACCGGGTGTTAAATAAACTATATAGAATCCGATATATAAAAAGTAGAAATAAAAAAAAATTATTTTGATATATTTTGGAGCTTCCGAAAAAAGTAAACAAAGCAAGTATTTGGAGTGCAATCGGCTGCTTGAGAATACAAATATCCTAGTAGAATAGAATTTTAACTATGAAAATATAATTATTTCTCAAAATAAATCATATATTCGGAAAGCCCATTCAATTCTGTACGCAAAATGAACAACGATTTTTTAAATAAAATCGTTAATAAATTAGATAATTACTTCCAAAGCAAAGTCACTTATTACACTTTGATTAATCTGTGCTTGCGCCGAAAAACGCTTATTTCTAGAAACGGGTTTCACAAAAGAATTTTTTTTAAATTGATAATACTCGAATTTTTTTAACTGAAAGGTGTCTTTCTAGAGCTGAATGTATGCACTTTTAGCTTCTTCTCTAGGAATTTATGTAATTCGATAAAAAATAGCTGCGGCGGGGGGTATACATTGGCAAATTAGAGGAAACACGAAAGTGACATACGGGAACGATCGGTTTCTAAAGGGTTTTAATGTACATATTTTTTTAAACTGAAATATATGTTTCGAAGAATAAGAAAGTGGCTATGATCTGGTGTATTTTATTTGTCTCTATTCACATTTTCCGATTCAATGCGGATTTTTAAACATGGGCCGAAAAACGAAAATTCACGCGAGTGAGTCTCGGAAACCATTTTTTTAGAAGGGTTAAAAAATTAATTTTTCGAAACTGATACCTTATTTTAAAAGGAAAAAGAACGTAGATTAGGCTCGGTATTTTTATATTTTCGTATCTTGTTTAGAAGCCCAGAATTGAATTTTTAAAGATTGCAGAAATCGCTGAAAAACTGAAAGAGACCTACGGAAAAAAACGATTTCGAAAGGGTTAACTGAAATATTTTTTTAAACTAAAGGTTTTATAGTGATCGCGAAAGGAAGGAAATGTACATGAGTCTGTTTGTTTGTTTTTTTGTTCTTTCAGAGAGCTGATGCGCGATTTTAAAAATTGCAGAGAATCGGAATTTGCAAAAGTGAGTCTGCGCGCGAATTTTTTTCGAAGGGTTAATATTTGTATTTTTCAAAAACGATCGCATATTTCGAAAGGATAAAGAATGCAGATCTCGTCTGGTATTTTTAGCTTTCACTGACTCGTTTGGAACCGCCGATGCGAATTTTTCAAAATAGTCGAAATTGCCGAAATCGCGAAAAGGTGTACGGAAAATATACGTTTTCGAAGGGTTAACTGACTGTATTTTTTTAAATGGAAGTTAGCATTGGAGAGGACAAAGACCGGTCTTTAATTTGGTGAAATCCGTTTATCCGAATCTTTCTTAGTCCGGCGGATGGGAGGTTGGGACGAAGGGAGAAAATACAAAACACGAATTCGACGCTTTTTGATTATTTTTTTGAAAGGGTTAATATCTAAATTTTTTCGAACCGATCGGATAGTTAGAGACGTAAAAGTACGTTCTTTGAGAATATGTTGACGGTTTTTTCGTATTTCAGTCGATTCGCCGTCGGCGAGTTTAGACAGTCGTAAAACGAAACCGGCAGAAGCGATCTTTCCTTCTTCTTTTTGCGGAAGATGAGGATTGAGCTCTTCTGGGCATGCGCGGAATAATTTCAACGTAGGTTTCTTTTTAGTAATTAAAACAGTTTTGTTCGTTAATAACTCCCTTAATTATGGGCCGATTTTTTCGAAACTGCAATTCCTGGAGGACCGGATTTTTCTGAATTTTTTGACACAATAAGCGCTTCGCTGCTCGCTGCGCTCGCAGAGTTTATCCGGGTGCAGATGCACACACACACACACAGACAGACGTTTACGAACATTAATAATAATGATTAGCAAAGTGAAATGTAATTTCTGAAATTTTCACATTAAATTTTAATATGCTAATTATATGCAAATATTAACTTGTATTTTTATGAAAGTTCGATTGTTTATATTAATTGACGAAAGATGGCTGCAAAAATAGTTTTTAAAGGTTTTAAACAAAATTAAAATATTTAAAGATTTTAATATGCTTTTACAAATATTTTAAGAACAGAATCAGATAATTAACTTTTTTTTTTTTAATGAAGCGTTCAAAGAGTCATTCATTTGTTTCAAGATTTAGAAATTCTGAACGGCAACAGTGTTTGTTTGTTTATATATAGTAATTTGATGTTTATAATACCTTATTTTTAATTTGTAACTTAATACATTATAATTGGATAAGATATACATGTTTTATGTGAAAATATGCAGAACAGACATGATTTCACGTAGAAGAAATTATCGTTTAGTGGTCATGTGTTAGCATATCTTTTTCAGTAAGCCTAACATGGCGTTTAACTACGGTCGACTCGCAGACCCAGAGTGGTACAGCCCGGTACCGTTACAGACACTTTCTCGCCTTTGCATTTTATTATAAGTAAGATTGCATATGTAATATTTAATATACTATTTAATATATTTCTTATATATTATGTAATACCATATATAAGAATAATAAGAATAACTAAAAATATACTGACAATACAATGACCACATTTCAATCTACTGACAATGAGTTCGGAAATGGGTACCTCTTAGTACTACAGTAGAGGACCTATTATCCGGAATTCCGAAATCCGGAAAAAAAAATAATTAAAAACTTTCAAAATTTGTAAATTTTTACTAAAATTTTTTAATTTTTGAAAATTTTCAAAAAATTTACAGATTTCTATTTTTTTTTTTTTTTTAGTCCATTATTTCAATGTGTAACCACTAAAATAAGTTATTTCAATTTTGGGCGAACACCCTCTCTACCCGAAATTAGGAAAAAATCGGTTTTTTTGTCAAATTAATTTTAGATTAAAATTAATTTATATTACAATTCGTTTTAAAAAAATCGTTAGATATTTCGCCCTGTCCCCTTCATGGCTACGCAATTGTGTTTACATAAATACACATATGATAGGAGAGTCCCTATTTATTTTCTTGTATCCTCCCTCAACTTCTCAGCCATTCCAGAACGGTGTATCTGCTCACGATTTTTAAATTTTTCTCACAGAATTCACAAAAACGGTTAAAAATCGTTGTGTAAAAAGTTTTCCTGCATAATCAACAAAACCACCCAAATTTTGCGAAAAAACATTAAATTTGTGCGAAATTTGACAATAACGTGACAGAGAAAGTTAAGTAAACAAAATGCAAGTGTTGCCAATTTGAAAAAGCAATGCAACAAAACGTTTTGCTGTTTATTTACCTCCATGGACATGCGACAGTAAGAAAAATATCGATAATGTTAGGTAAAATGTTCAAATAATTCTTATATATTTTTTTAAATCTGGCAACAGTGTTTCTTTTAGAATTTTTCACGTGTGTCACATTCAGTTATCGTTATTCTTGACTCTTTTCGTGCGTTTTTTTTCTTTTTTCGAGTCAGTATACTTATTTTTGCTCCAGTTTAATTAAATTTGGTAAAATTTTAACATACAAAAATGTCAAAAAGATCTGCCGATGGTTCTACCAGCAGCAATAAACGCAAACATTTAATGCTCTCTATTCAAAAAAAGGTTGAAATTCTTAGAAAGTTGGACAAAGGTTCATCGGCAAAGAGATTGAGTTAAGAATTCAACATAGGCTTATCAACTATATATGATATCAAACAACAAAAGGATAAAATATTATCCTTTTATGCAGATTCTGATGTTCTAGAATTAATGGGTTCAAGAAAAACTGTGCATCAAGCTAAAAACACAAATGTGGCCAAAGTTTTACTTGAGTGGATTGATTTGGCAGCGGCGCACGGAAAACTTCCTGTTGGATAGAGGTATAATAATGGCTCAAGCTAGAAAATTCCACTCGGAAATAGGTTGCACGACGCAATGCGAGTATTCCACTGGGTGGTTTACAAAGTTCAAACGGCGCCATGGGTTACGACTGCTAAAACTCTGCGGAGAAAAAACTTCCGCAGATATTGAAGGAGCAGAAACTTTTTGCGACAAAATATCGCAATTAATTAAAGAGGAAAATTTAACTATAGACCAGATTTATAATGCAGATGAAACGTCGCTATTTTGGCATTACTTGCCAAAAAAATCATACACCACATCTGATGAAACACATCCATCAGGCTATAAAGATATCAAACAAAGAGTGACTGTTCTAGCATGTGCTAATGCTGCGGGAAATCATAAGTGCAAACTTGTAATCATTGGAAAAAGTCACAATCCAAGGGCGTTTAAAAATGTTAAAGTATTTCCAGTAATTTACAGATCCCAATAAATGTGCCTGGGGAACTATTTAAAGACTGGTTGGAAAACCATTTCGTTCTGGTGGCAAGAACGCATTGCCGTTCAGTAGGGTTGCCAGAAAAAAGCAAAGTTTTGCTGTTGATAGACAATTGATCTGCACATCCAAAAGCAGAAGTGTTATGCAAAGACAATATCATAGTGTATTTTTTACCACCAAATTGCACTGCACTTATACAACCCATGGATCAAGGTGTTTTGCGTTCATTCAAATGTAAATATAAAAAGCTTTTCCTCGAAAAAATGCTCAATGCTTGCAATAGCAACAGCTTTGATGTTGAAGCATTTAGGAAGGAATTTTCTATTAAAGATGCCATTTGGAATGCAGCAAAAGCTTGGAACGAAGTTTCAAGCGAAACTTTGAAACATGCATGGTATAACCTACTACCGAATGCAATATTTTTGGATGATGAAGATGATAATGAAATCTTTGTGGGATTTAGAATGTCCGAAGAAAAGGTCCTCATGAATGAATTTTTAGAGTATGTCGAAATATCGGGAAAACTTTTTCGACAAAGAAGCAATTCAAGATTGTTTTAATGCTGATGATAACGCTCCAGTTGTGATGGACAAATCCAATTGATGGACTCGGAAATTATCGATACGGTTTTGCATAATGATAATGAGAAAGAGGATGACGAATCTGATCACGATGCCAATACAAATAATGAAATTTCCAACGAAAGGTGCATTGCCCCTATGCAAGAATTAATTCGCGGAATGGAGCAAAAAATATTCATCAACCAAACTCATATCATGCATATGTACAAAATTCAAGAACTCTTTGTTAAAGAAAAGCAAAAGTTAAAACAAACAAAATTGACTGTTTTGCTTAAAAAATAACATATATATTAAAAATATTGATCATTTTTAATGTAAATTATGTAATTAAAAAAAGCATAATCACAAACAAAAGATATCCAATTAGGTTCCAATATTAGGTTACAGAAATCATTACCACTATCATTCCTAAGTGATTTATACTTGTAATTCAGCTTAACTTATTACATAAACTTTAAAAAATGTAAAGAATTAGAAAATAATCATTTTTGGAGACTGTAAATGATTAAGTTATAAAAACTTAAAATAATCTTTTTTTTTTTTAATGTTGGAGAATGACAGCAGATTTATACATAAAGCCTATCATAAATGCATGTTCATCATTACCACCCTCCCCCTCCAACAAATGACATTTATTAAACAGAAGAAGAAATACAAAAACAAATTAATTACAAATATTATTATTACCTCATCAGCACCAACTTTGGCCAATTCTTCCATATAAATATCAGTTATATGTATCTTCAGACCAACAGGCATTTCTGGAAGATGTGATATCACAGACTTTTTCATTACTCTTCGAAAATGCTTTATCCACTTTAACCTCCATTTTAATTTCCTCAAAAGCTGGTATGTCTGATGCAAAAACCTTCGTACAAACTAAAAAGTTTAAAAATAAAATAAAAACACATATCTTTATACTTCTTAATTTTTAATGTTCTTAAAATTAAGATGTGTTCATTCTTATGTTTTGGAGAAAAAATAAATTAAAATAACATTTAATTCCTATCCCAGAAAAATGCATTAAATATCAATACATGTATTTTAAATAGCTTCCAGTAAGAAGCTTCTTGTTACAGAAAGAAAGCAGCTTCGGAAAACTTTGATGCAATTTTACCGACCGTGGTCCCAAGATCCAAAACCACCCTACATTCAAAAATTGATTTATATGTATATACATATTTCATTAAAAATGTGACTTCTCAAATGCATGTACTCAAAAGTGTATACTAACAAACAACAAACAGTATTAATCTATTAACTAGAAACAATTAAATTTTAAAGTTAAATATCCAAAAATTAACATTAAAACACCAATATAAAAGGATTGCCTTTTTTTACAAAAATAATTATCTACAGCAGGTTTCTAAAGGCATATCAATCTTGCTACAGAAACCTACTGCAGATAATTACTTTTATAGTGGGGGTGGAGTTTGTTTATTTTTATGCCTTTCTACCCACTGGCAAATAGCAAATCTAGCCACTGACAAATAGCAAATCTATGGCCACTGCAAGTTGTATTGGCAAAATAATGTAACATTGAAAAAGCAGTGGGTTATTATTGATAAATAAAATTCATCAACTTTTCATATTTTTATTTAAATAGTGTAAATATTCATATATCATAATGTGCTTATAATGCATATTTATTTTAAATAGTGTAAGGAAATTAACCTGGAAATAGCTGGACTAAGTTGTTTTGCAGCTACAAAAATGTGCACCAAAGTTGGCGGATGTTCTTGAATTAATCGCCCTGTAACACTTTAGTTAGTTACCCTTTAGTACTGTTTCCTCAATGAATCATGTTTAGCACTGTGCTTGACTATAAAAACATGCATTTTATGTATAAAAAAAAGCATTTATGTGATTACACACACAAATTTTCCGGATAGCAAAATGTTTTTAATAATACATCAAGTAAAAACTAAAGTGACAAAATTGATTAAAATAAATAACAATTTATAGAAACAACACAGCTCTTGCTTAAAACAAATACATTTATATCTTACAATACTTAAAATAATCAAATAAATAAGCTTTAAACATATGGAAAAGATAAATGAAAATGAGAGACATAGAACTCACCATCATAAATTTCTCTAATCTGTATCGATCAATAGCCATCCATTCACGAGCCATAGTTTGGAAAAATGTATCAATATAAAGGAAAGCACAGTCAACTGTTTGGAATACATGAATATAGTTGCTAATAACATCAGCTTTATCTTCCTTTAAAAAAAAATAAATAAATAAAAATAACTTACAAAATTCAATATATTAAACATTTCAAAGAGCAACAAAGAATGTATAAAAAAGTAAACAAATTATAAATTGAATGAATATATATTATTAGTTGTGTACCTTTTATATGAGTTGTAATTTCTCAACTGGGCGAAAAATGTCCGGGCCAGGATTCAAACCAGGAATCTCTTGGCTGAAGCTGCAGATGCTCTACCAACTAAGCCATCCCAGACGAATCTGGAGGACCTAATTCACCCAGTTAACCTTATTGATTATAGCATCTGGTCTGATATCTCTGAATCAGCTTAACAGAATAAATCGCACGTAATGGAACTCCAGTAAGCACTACACCAGGGGTTAGAAAACTACTTTTTTTTATTGTAGTGAACTACAATTACATTATTGAAAATGTAGTTAACTACAACTACTTATTTTTAAAAGTAGCGACTAAACTACTTTTCTAAAGTAGTCACTACTTCACTACTTTCAAATTTTGTCAAAGGGTTCCACTTACACTAGAAATGGAAAACACGGATTAAATAATAAAACGACCCCTTGTTATATCACATCTGCTGTGATATAATTAAATAAATGCGACACAACCGAAACATTTTTAAAAGATACTAAACAAGAAAATGCTTTGTGTTTGTCTCCAAAATGTTAGTTTATACACACATTAAAATTGCATAGCAAAATTAAGAAAGATATTATAACCTAGAAAATTACAGTAAAAACAACTTTAAATGCAAACAATAAATAAATCTGTAAATAAAGCAATTCTGAATAATAAGAAAGCCGGACTTAAAACATGGAGACTTAATAATGAATAAATAGACAAGTGTTACCAGCAAGAAAATTAAAGCATTTGGTGGGTTAATACTTGATTTTAGCAGCAAGTGTCAATGGGAAAATTCTATGACGTCATGCGATACGTTGTTATACATTGCAGCTGAGATTTACCTCTGAGATTTTCAAATTGCTGAGCAGAGCAAATTTTGCACAAAAGAAGCAAGTTTCGGACACGTGATTTGCAGAATGCTACATTTCTCTCCTGAAGTAACGTTAAAAATAGCATCACTTCTCACTACAAACTACTGATTTTTTGTATCGCGCTATTCACTACACTACATTATTCAAAATGTAGTGCACTGCACTACAAACTACTGTAAAAAACGTAGTGGCTATTGTAGTTTCACTACTTGTAGTGTGCTACTTCCGACCACAGTGCTGGACACATGATTACACTACATAAACACAATTACTCAAATTGGTAAAGAAATAATCTATCATTTCTTTACCAATTTGAGTAATTGTGTTAAAATTAATGTAGTGTACCTTTTATTCTACAATTATTTGTAATTGTAATATTTTTAGATTTTAATTTTTATTAAATATTTCAAATTTATAAAACCTTTTATTGTATTTTAATTAAGTTTAACACTGCATATATTTTAAAACTTAATTAATATCTAGTTGGTAGTACCAGCGATTTCATGCATGAAAGCTTTGAAAATGGACCAGTATATTAATTTAGTAAAACCTTTGCCCCAGATAAATTATATATGTTCATGTATAAGTTGACCCTCTTAATTGTTAAGTGAAATTTTGGAAAAAATTAAATATTCATATAAGCCAAACCAAAGTATAATCTTTTAAACAGCTTTATTAAAGTTTTTTTTATATATATATGTGAGTATCACAGAAGGGTTTCGCAGTCCATAGCAACAGTGATACACGTGTAAAAACTAAGCCCATAGTGTTGGGTTAAAACTCTACATGATTATTATCTTTGTTTTTGATATTTTGTAAGTTACGTTGCCGATGGCAACAGTCTTATGTTCATGCTTTCCTTTTTTTGTTAATACGCAGTTAAAATGGCTTTGAGATTCTATTTCTTTTATTTTGAGAAATTTAATATATATTATTACGCCATAAGTATTGCTGTGTATAGTTTTGTGAGTTAAAACAAACGAGTGTACGAGTGTACAAATTAGAACTGTAAATAAACTTTACTTTGTGATAAAGTTATGGAATGTTTTTACCCTACATCTAAAAACTTCTGATTCTGAAGTACATAAAAACTGAACATCTGGCGTCCGCCGACAGGACTCGGCTGCTGATTATCGAGTAAGTTTCGTTTTGTTTGTCTTATTTTTGAGTTGATATGGAAGCAGCAAAGAAAATTAGAACTCAGCATAGGAGATTGTTTAGCAAAGCTTGTAACGAGTTCGATACTGAAGAAACAAACTTAACAAATTCTGACAAAATAATTAAACTGAAACTTATTGAGGAGAAAGCTACGCTAATGTTAAATTCTGAAGAAAATGTTAAACAGTTTCTTTATTCTGAAAACATTACAGATGATTTAATTGAAAAAGAGATCGATGAATCCGAATGTTATATAGACCGTTGGCGGTTATTACAGATTAAGTTGAGTCAGCTTTTGCTTTCAGAAAGAGAAGACGTTTCTTCGAATTGTAGTGATTCTCAGAAAAATACGTTATTACGTTACCCAAAAATAAAATTGCCTACATTTAATGGAAATCTAAGGAACTGGGTTAGTTTTTGGGCAGTTTGAGAAAATTAATAAAGACCCTAATTTAGATCTGCATGATAAGTTTGCATATCTATCCCAATGTATGGAGAAGGGAAGTGCTGCCGAAGAGTTAATTAAAAGTTTTCCACCCGGGGGAAATAGTTATGAGAAAGCAATAGAACAATTGAAATTACGTTTTGGGAGAGAAGAGCTACTTATACAGGTGTATGTTAGGGATCTTCTGTCATTGGTTATCCAAAAGCAGAATATGTCGAAAAAATCTTTGAGAAATCTTTATGATTTATTAGAAACAAAGCTTCGTGTGCTTGAAATACTAGGGGTAACGAGAGATAAGTATGCGTCGATGCTTTTACCACTTGTCGAATCTGCTTTACCTGAGGAAACGCTTCTAGCTTGGGAACGATATAGATCTGTAAGTCATAGATCACATGAGGAGGAGGATCAAAATACATCTAAAATTACTGAAAAGACTGATCTCGATTCAATTCTTGATTTTCTTCAAGATGAAGTGCAAGGCAGAGGAGCGCATAATCCTAGCCTCTCAAAACTTTGGGATTGAGACCAAGAGTAATTTTAAATTGTTCAAAGAGAAGAGGGCTGGAAATGATAGACACAAATACGGGGACACTCGTCAAATAGCTAGTGCAGCTGAGCTTTTGACCTCTTCGAATGAACAAAAACAGTGCATATTTTGCCGCAATTTCCATAATTCCACTGACTGTTTGAAGGTACGGAAAATGACGATGAAAGATAGAGAAAATCTCGTAGAGAAATCAGGGTGCTGTTTTCTGTGCTTAAAACCGGGTCATCAAGTTCGTAAGTGTTATTCAAAGATAACTTGTTTGGGTTGTGGAAAAAGACATCATATATTACTCTGTCGTAACATAAAGCAACCAGCATTCTCACCAACCGGAAAAGAAACTACAGAGTTAGATAATGTTTCAAAAGAGGATCAAGCACTTGTGAATATATCCAAAAGCCCTAGTGTTATGTTATTAACATTAACGGTTTTAATCAGAGGTAATGGGAGAAAACGGAAGGCAAGAGCCATCATAGATTCTGCTTTGCAGCGCTCTTACATTTTAAAAAACACTGCCAAAGAGATGAAATATAAAAGGGAAGACTATGAATATCTTCAGCATTCTCTGTTCGGAGGAGAAAATACAGGAGTGTGCAAGCATGATGTGTTTACTTTATATTTGACAAGTTGCGATGGATCTTATAACTGTCATTTTAAAGTACTGAGTCAACCTGTTATCTGTGGGAGCGTTCCACCGACAATACCTGCGATTCATTTAAAAGAGCTTACTGACTATAATATTTGTGTCAACGATGATTATATAGGTCCTATTGAAATCTTAATAGGAGCCGATGTAGCCGGAAAAATCATTACCGGTGGTTACAAATCCTTATCATGTGGTTTAACAGCAATGGAAACACGTTTAGGGTGGACCACAATGGGACGTATACCCCAGATTTCTTCAGAGGTAAATGAAATCTCAGTAGCTAATTCTATGCTTTCTACTACTCGAACAATAACAGAATTGTGGACTCTTGACACTCTCGGTATTACAGATCCTTCTGAGAAGAAAACTAAAGAAGACCTTCATGAATCCGCCAGAGAGCATTTTCTTAACACAGTTCAAATCGACAAAGACAATCGTTTTGTGGTACATTTACCTTGGCTTGCCGATCACCCTCCACTACCTGATAATTATAACTTGGCTTTAAAGAGACTGGAAGGTACTGCACGGAAGTTGAAAGAAGAAAATTTATATGATGATTATAATAAAATATTTGAAGAATGGGAAAAAGAAGGAATAATTGAAAAAATTCCTAAGCACGAGATTCAATTACCGTCTCATTATTTACCACACAGACATATCGTGAAAGAAAATAGCACAACTAGAATCAGACCTGTGTTTGATGCTTCAGCAAAGCTGAGAGCTTTCCCAAGCTTAAATGACTGCCTGGAGAAAGGGATAAACCTTGTTGAGTTAATTCCTACAATATTAACACGTTTTCGGATGAACAAGTTTGGAGTTACGGCGGACATCCGTAAAGCATTTTTACAAATTCGCCTACAAGAAAGCGATAAAGATTATTTAAGATTTCTTTGGTATGACGAAAATAATGAACTGAAATATTATAGACATTGTCGTGTCGTCTTCGGAATTTCAAGTAGTCCTTTCTTACTTAATTCTGTGATTCAGTATCATCTGGAAATGATTTTGGAGGAAGCACAACTTGGAAACTCAAAATACCCTGTGGATATTGTTCAGAAACTTAAGAACAGCTTTTATGTAGACAATTGTCTAACTAGTGTAAAAACGGAGACAGAATTGCATGAATTCATTAAAGTAGCTACAGATATTATGTCAGAAAGGAAGTTTGACCTTAGAGGGTGGGAGCACAATTATCCCCATTCCTCAACAAAAGAGGCTTCTTGTACAAAAAATAAAGTTGTCCCAGTATTAGGCCTGCAGTGGTTCTTGAACTCAGATACTCTTTCTGTAAATTTAAAAGAAGTTTGTGAAGATAATGGACCTGTTACTAAAAGAAAAATATTGTCAGAAGTCCACAAAATTTTTGACCCTATTGGTTATACTTGTCCAGTGACCTTATATCCGAAATTAATGTTACAAGAACTGTGGGAAATGAAAACAACTTGGGATGCAGAGCTGCCATCAGCAATTTCTAAAAAATTCAAAAAGTGGAGAAAACAGCTGGATCTACTAAAAGAAGTTACTATACCTAGATGCTTAATAAAAGACCCTGATGATACCTGCAATTTAAGTTTACACGTCTTTTGTGATGCGAGCAAAGTAGCTTATGCTACCTGCATATATTTAAGGAGTGAAAGTAAGAACTTAACTTCATGTCAACTAGTTCAAGTACGATCTAAAGTAGCTCCGCTGAAGTCTATTACAATTCCTCGGTTAGAGTTGTTAGCGTGCACTATTGGTACCCGACTGTGGCAAAGAGTTATAGCAGATTTAAAATTAGGAGATATTCCCACCTTCTTTTGGACTGACTCCAGTAACGCATTATATTGGATAAAGGGTAGCGAAAACTGGACACCATTTGTGTATAACAGAGTGCGAGAAATTAGATTAGTGAGTAAACCAGAAAATTGGTATTATGTACTGGGCCGATCTTCTTTAACTTACGAACAAATGACGACGGTGCTGTGTGATTGCGAATCCATAATCAATTCAAGACCGTTGACGTATGTCGCAGATAACGACGCAGAGCTTGTTCCATTGACTCCTTCAATGTTCCTACAAGATATCAAAGTGAGTGGTGTTCCTGACTGTGATAGAATTGATCACCGGAGTCTTAACCAACGTGTTAAGTATCGTCAAAATTTACAAGAGGCCTTAAGAAATAGATTTCGATCGGAATACTTGGGAGCTCTACTTCAGAGACCAGAACATAAAAGAGCTGCCAAAGTAGCGGTTGGTGACGTTGTCTTAATTGGAAGCGACAATACAAAACGTATCAGTTGGCCACTTGGGAAAATAATCGAGGTAATCCCTGGGAAAGATGGTGTTACAAGACTTGTGAGACTAAAAACTGCGAGGGTGAGTTGCTTAGACCGCTACAACGTCTCTATCCTTTAGAAGTGTCAGCATCAGAGTCGTTTCTAGTTGGAGAAAAATTGGCAGGTACAAAATTAAGTGAGAAACCAACAGCCAGTCAATCAATTGACTGCAATATTGAATCTTCTGAGGAGGCAAGGAAAACTAGAAGTGGCCGTATCATTAAAATGCCTCATAGACTGGACTTGTGAACTATTTATATAATTTTGCTATTGTAATTGTGACTATTATTAATTGTAAGTTAACTTTTATGTTAAAATTTAACTTAGGTGGGAGGATGTTGGGTTAAAACTCTACATGATTATTATCTTTGTTTTTGATATTTTGTAAGTTACGTTGCCAATGGCAACAGTCTTATGTTCATGTTTTCCTTTTTTTGTTAATACGCAGTTAAAATGGCTTTGAGATTCTATTTCTTTTATTTTGAGAAATTTAATATATATTATTACGCCATAAGTATTGCTGTGTATAGTTTTGTGAGTTAAAACAAACGAGTGTACGAGTGTACAAATTAGAACTGTAAATAAACTTTACTTTGTGATAAAGTTATGGAATGTTTTTACCCTACATCTAAAAACTTCTGATTCTGAAGTACATAAAAACTGAACACATAGCAACAAACACCCAGAGAACGAGAGTCTGCTATACTCTTTGTTCTTAACATGGGCGCTTCGGCCGGTCCCTAGACAAAAACCAGCTAGTTTTTAAAGAGACCGATGCTACTTTTCCCGGTCGCTACTTCTCGGCACAACCTCACCCGAGCCGGCCTCTACACAACAGCTACTTTTTGGAGAATTCTGCCGCCCTACCAGCCCCAGACCGGGACAATCCACCAACAACGTCGCCAGCCTGATGTGTCCGGACCCAAGAAACGCCGCATCAAGGAGCCCCAGCAAGAAACGCCGTAAGCCTGATGCCGCCTGAAGTCTAAATTTTCTTCATGTACAGACGACTCAAGAAGCAAGCCTGATTCAAAGCGAGACCTTTTTTTTCGTTGATTGAAGAAAAGGAGAAAGTTGGCCTAAATACGATCGGCGCTGACCGATATTGGTGTTAGGCGATTAGAGAAGTTACGAAAAAAAATAAGGAGCCACTTTGTTTATGTGCTAAAAGAGTCATATCGCAGTGAGTGAGTACTGATATTTTTTTTATTATTATTATTTCTCAATTTTATCTCTTTCGTAAAAATGAAATTAATAGATATTCCACAATTGAAGGCTGTTCTGCAATTAGCCAAGGCAGATAAAATAAAATTATTGCACCAATTCATATTTAATAAAGATGAAAATAGGCTGAATCGAAGAAATTTGCGAAATTTTGTGGGTTTCGCATTTGAAACTGACAGCGCTGATTTTAAGGCCAAAATACTCAAAATAAAAGGCACGTTTTCAAAACTACAATTAATTAGCATTGCTAACTTACTGTCCGTTGAATTAGAAGGAGACGCGGATGCACTCTCTCATCGTATGTTGAGTGCATTGACAGATTTAGAGGCATTTTCCAATGCACTTCGAGTGGTCAGTGACTCCGAGCCAGAAGACCTTGATTCTGTTCCGCCGACAATACATAATAATGCAAATACGAGCTTGCAGACAGTAGGTAACTCAAGCGGTGCACAAATTTCACCGAAACCACTTATTTCATTCGCAGATTTTGAAAATTTAATTCCCCCTTTTTGTGGCCGGGAAACAGAATATTAATAATTGGATAAATCGCTTTGAAAATCTAGCCGAATCATTTTCACTTTCTGAAATACAAAAATTTATATTTATTGAGCGTGCTTTAAAAGATATAGCATTATTATTTGTACGGAGCGAGCCACACATAAACTCGTACGAGAAAATTAAAAAAGCGTTGCTAAAAGAATTCGGACACTATTCCTCACCGGCCCGTATTCATGAGTTGTTAACAAATCGTAGACGGCGGCACAATGAGAGTTTAATTGAATACTTTTTGCATATGCGAGAAATTGCAAATACGGGAAATATAGATGAAAGATCGCTTATCCACTATATAATCCAAGGCATAGATGATTCGTCATGTAATAAGGCTATTCTATTTGGATGCACTGATTTGGCTCAATTTAAACAAAAACTTTTAATTTATGAAGAAATCTGCAGCTCGACACGCGAAACTAGAACGCGTACCCAAAACTACAGCCAGAAAATGTCCCCTGCCATCGAAAAACAGACCAAGTTTAGCTGTTATTTATGCGGAAATTTAAATCATAAGGCAAGCGATTGTATACATAAAAGTAAGGGCCCCAAATGTTTTTCTTGTTTTCATTTCGGTCACAAAAGTTTCGAGTGTAGAGAACGCGCTGCAGATAGAAAGTCTTCAAACACAGGCACCCCCTCTCAAAATTACGCGACAAAGCGTGATAGCAATATCCACGTAGTAGAATCAAATTAATCGCACGAAACCTTGGACAACATACTAAACAACTGATAAGTGTCAAGAACAGTACTGGAAACCTCATGAAAAAACATTCGATTTTTTTCTTCTTCTTCTGTGATCTACGTAAAGAAATCTGTTTGTATTGGAGTGTATTAAGTGGAAGGAACAGTATTAAGTGCAAAGAAAATTTTTGGTATCGCTTGAGTGATTTTTTTTGTTTTCAAGCTGATATATAATTTTTTTTTCTCCAAATATCTTATAGTGTTTTTTCTTCTTAACAATGATGCTCAGTGTTTTATTTTTGTGGACTCATACATTTATTATTTTATTATTTTTTAAACAAATTTAGGAAATTCAAGTGATTTTTTTGTTTTTGAATTTCCACAGTAAAGTACAACTGACAGAAATAGTGATTTTTTTTTTAATTTCTGGTCAGTATATGTTGTTTTTTTTCCCCTACTAGAAGTACAACTGACAGAAATAGTGATTTTTTTTTTTATTTCTGGTCGGTATATGTAGTGTTACAAAGTTTTTATTTTTTTTCCTACTTTGGTGTTGTGTGTGAAGATGCTCAAGAAGTAAATTTTTTCTTGTTGTTGTTGAAGGAAGGACGATGAACAATAGTAATTTTTTTTCAATGGTATTTTTGATGGACGATGAATAATTGATGGAAACAGCAGATAAGATGCTGCATAACGATGGACGATGATTCATGGACGATGGTATGTTTGAATAATATATTACGACGGACGATGGTTATAAAAGGACGATGATAAAACAAGTAGAGATGTATTGTCAGTTCTGCAAAAGGAAAAATTTTTTTCTCTCTGTTTTTTAGTGATTTGAAGTGTAATTGAATTGTGTTTATCTGTATTTTATATATATTTGTGTATTATACTCATTGTTGCTATGCAGACTGGGGGGCCAGTCAGTCAGATGCCCGAGTGTGAGTATCACAGAAGGGTTTCGCAGTCTATAGCAACAGTGATACACGTGTAAAAACTAAGCCCATAGCAACAAACACCCAGAGAACGAGAATCTGCTATACTCTTCGTTCTTAACATATATATAATGATATAGATAGGTATATATTTTTAGAACATTTATGTAGTTTACAGTTATTTATCTCTACTTGATTATACAATTATGGGTAAAATTTAAAATTAATTCCTTTCATTTAAAGTTAAAGTTTTGAATAAACAATAATAGTCTTTGCCTCATTTATGATTGTTATTTTGGGTAAGACAAATTAAGTTTAAAAAAAAATGTAATTTTGTTATCTTAAAGTGCATAAAGCTTTGCACTATTTCGAAGTATGATTTGATTTGCTAGAATATGGATAATTGTTTTAAACTTAATTTCCACTGGTAAGTCAGACAATTTTTTAAGCTAACAATTTTAATTACTAATTCTAATTGAAATTCATTAATTACATTCTTGATCTGCATTCCAACATCTCATTACATCTTCAAATATAAATAATAAATCTTTTTTAGATTCATAAGCACTGTAGATAAATTTTTATTGCTTTTAAAGATCCAGAACATTGCAAATTGTGAAAGTACTTATATATATATATATATATATTCATTAATCCGTGTTTAATTCAACCCTCTTTTTAAACTCCTAATTTTTTTTCTAAAATTCTTCGACTTATACATGGTATTAGAGTATATACAGTTTCTCAACCAATTGTTTAAAGCATTTTCCACTTGAGATATCTTTTTTTTTTTTTTTTTTTTAATGTTAGATCAGTTTTAATGAATTCAGGTGCTTGAAATTAATTTTATACACTTTCACTAAGGTTAAGAGGTTTGAATAAACTTATTTTTTTTCTTATCAATTGTTTATTTCGTTCACAAATGCAGGTTTATGCTAAGTGTTGAGGCATTACACCACCATAAGAATTTAGAAACCCTTTAGTTGCACCTATGCTACGTGATGACTGGAATTCTTAGACAGAACTATAGGCTAAAATAAAAGACAATCAACTCCACCACTGATAACATTCATTATGAATAAGAGAGCCTAAGTTTAAGTTCAGCTTCTTTAGTTTTGGTTTAGGTTTTTAGTTTCTGTTCAGGTTTTCAGTTTTTCTTTTCAGGTTCTGATTCAACTTAATCAAAACTGTTTGACATATACAGCATAAGATTATTTTTACAGTAAAATATTGTCTAAAACTAATTGTACCAACATGTAATTAACATTTTCTTTGTGGATTTATTAGATTATGATTAATATGCAGTCATTCTATTTTAATTAAATGATTAATTGAAAAAAATGTATTTTATTATTAATAAATAATGTAGGAATATAATTCTATTACATCATAGCAATAATTTTATATGTCAAACATATGGAAAATCAGCAGATTTTCATTTTGTCCAACTTCTTCCGGCGTCCCGAATTTTTTACAAAAAAGTGGACAAAATAGCAACCCTGGTTACATGAAACAAAGAAAAGATATGAGTATGTTCCTACATACATCACACTTACTCCATTATTGGCAATAAATAATACTGTTTATTGATATAAAATAATGAATATAGAAGAGGTCCACAGAAAAGTAAACAAGTACCAGGAAAACTTTCTCACACTCTTCCATTGCTTAATGTTATATGAGAGATCATAAAACATCAAAAGCTCACTCCTAATTGCCAGTAAACTGTTAAAATAAACTAGAACATGAAAATATATATCGGATAAATGAGTAAAACTACAAAAGTGAAATTAAGAATATAACTATTACCTGAACTAAAGGCTTATCAGTATGCCAGTAATAATAAAAAAGCCCCTTCCACAACTTTAATAAAGAATCTTCAGTAAAGGCTGTAAAGAGATAGTATTTCAAATAATTAAGCACATAACATAAAACAGCAACCTATTTTGCAAAAATATGATATATAATTTAGCTTAGAGATGAAAATGTTCGGAAAAACTCCAAAAATTTTGGGTTTTTTTTTTTTAAGAAGAAAGGGGGGGGGGGAGTTGAAAGAGGTTTACTTGAAAAAAATGTAATTTTATTTTTGAAATATTATATATAAATTTTAATAATAGCTACTTTCTGGTGTTTTTTCATCTTTATGAAAACATCTTTTCTCCCACATGAATACATTACCTCTGAAAATATAATCTGTAAGATAACTCAATACTATACTTCTCTCATTAAAAATGAAAATTCAATCAACAATACAAATTAGTGAAAATGGTAGGATTGATAACTTTATCTTAATATAACTCAGTATTATTTGAAAATTCATTTTTTTTCTTTTTTTACTGTTCTCTGTACAATTTTTCATATCCCTAGCCATCACAATCAACCCTAACCTTAACTTACCTATAGACAATGTCTATATAGCATTATCTATTTTATTGCCTAATATATTTGAGGTGTTTTAATACCCACCAGCTAATGATTGTGACAGAGTTTTCTAGCTTTATAATTTAAACTTTTACTGCTGAATTTATTGAATCTATTGAATTTGCTGAATCTCTCTATGCATATTTCTAGGTTCTGAAAACTTTTATTTTGGTTACATTTTGATTAATTTAAAACTTTCTTGGGTCTTCATTCATTTATTTTTACTCAGAGGATAATTAGATAGTAATTAAGTAATCATTCCATCAATCCAGAATTCTTGGGAAAAATTAAATAACCTTTTTTAATTTTTTTTAATATGCAGCTGGAATTACTTATTTTTTTCACCTGCCTTTACATTAAGTATAGATCTTTAAATTTATTGTGTTTAATATAAATTGCATATAAATAAATCAGTATCAAGACATGGTTGCTTAGCAGCATTTATATACTAATTAAAATGGGTACTTACGTATTATCCTGGCCAGGTTAGATACATCTGCACCAACCATGGCGGCAATTATATTAATTACAGTAACCCTTATTTTTTGACAATTATATAGCAGTGTTTCCCCCAGACAGTTTCAGAAGGGCGCTCCACCCTGCCTGCCCTTTGGTTTACAAAATAGTACCCTTCCTGCCTCCCATTCAAATAATTAGCACCCTTCTTGCCCCCCCCCCTCCGCATTCAAATAATTAGCACCCTTCTTGCCCTTCAGTAAAAAAGTTGTCTTTTCTTCTTTTTGCATTACAAAATTTGCTTTCATAGTAAAAATTGACTCTATGTTATCTTAAAAAAAGTGCCGACTTTTAAATATTAAAAAAGTGGCTTTAAAAACCAAAAGAGTGCCTTTAACAATAAAAAAAAATGCCCTTAAAAATCTGAAAAGTGCCCTCTAGAATCCAAAAAGGGGCCCTTGCCCACCAGCAGCACCCTGCCCCTTTTTAAACCTAGGGGAAACTCTGATATAGTTTATTTGGCTTGGATGTACCATTCGCCCTCGGAAGGCTGCCATTTTTTTTTTTTTTTGGCGGTTTTGGTCATTTTTCCTGATGATGTAGCCAACCCGTCGAATCTGGCAACCCTAAATTTTTCTGCTGTCGTGAGGCTGTTTTGTTTTTTTCTGCCAGTTCATTTCTGATCTTGAATGTGAAACGTTGTTTTTTCATGTATTCTATACTTTTTGAGTACACATGGTACCAGGTCAGGTTGTTTCTTTCTGATTTTTTATTCTTTTGATTACTATTTGATTATTTTCATTTATTGATAATGGCTTCTGTTGCTAGTTTAATGGTTATGACAGGTTGTTTTTAAATATCAGGAAATTTTGAAAGCTAAAGGTGGTATGTTCAAAGTTTCGCACATTAGGCATTTTTGCACTGAGCTTTTAAGGGATAGAGATTTTTTTTTTTTTTTTTTGCATTTTTGACAGAAGTTGGATTGATAAATTCCAGTGTTTTATGTCCCGATTGTAATGTGGAAATGAATCTGCGTAAAAAACAGACTTCTGATGGTTTTTCTTGGGTCTGCAGGAGTAGGAATTGTAAAAAGGTTATGGAATTATCCTTTAGGTATGGATCTTGGTTTAGTAGTGCTAATTTGACATTAGAGATTTTTTTATTACTTTTGAGACTGTCGGCGGGGTGAAAACTTCTGAAATTATGAAGCAGTGGTTTTTTGCCAGTCATATCTGTGCCAATTAGAGACAATTTATTAATGAGCAGGTTTTGGAATATATTGAAAAAAAGTCGGAAAAAATTGGAGGTCCTGGTGTCATTGTTGAAGTTGATGAGTCGAAGTTTGGAAAGAGAAAATATAATAAAGGACATGCAGTTGCAGGACAGTGGGTTTTTGGAGGTATGGCCAGAGTTGAGAAAGGGGCTGGTGGGATGTTCTTGGTCAGAAGTTACTTTGAAGGAATGTATTCTTCAGCGGATCAAAAAAGGTACGACGGTGTATAGTGATTGCTAGAAGGCTTATGAAAATTTGGGTAGAGAAGGTTTTAATTGGCTTAGAATTAATCACAGTATTAATTTTGTCAATCCAGTTACAGATGCCCAGACAAACAAAATAGAGCATGTGGCATCATGTAAAAGTGACATTGCCTGACGTATAACTGTGAGAGCGATTTTTGTTTTTACTTGGCTTTTGGCTATGTTTCTCTTCGATAGAGCGTGTTTGGATCAACATATACATCCTTTTAATAAGTTTGTGGAAATTATAAGGTAAATAAAGAGGAAGGAATATGATATAAAAATAAAATGAATATTTCATGCTTTCTGTGTTGTTTTGTGGAAAATGTGAATTTTATTTTTAAATTTATGGACATTTGTTTTTTCGAGGTTTTTTTTTTTTGTATGGAGGTTTGTTTTTAAGAAATATTTTATTTTTTGAAATTTATGTACGGAGGTTTGTTTTTTCAATTTATGTATCGATGTTTGTTTTTTCAAATTATGTATTGATGTTTGTTTGGATCAAAATATACATCCTTTTAATAAGTTTGTGGAAATATAAGGTAAATAAAGTGGGCGAGGAATATGATATAAAAATAAAATGAATATTTCGTGCTTTCTGTGTTGTTTTGTGGAAAATGGGAATTTTATTTTTAAATTTATGGATATTTGTTTTTTTTTTTGTATGGAGGTTTGTTTTTAAGAGGTATTTTATTTTTTGCAATTTATGTATGGAGGTTTGTTTTTTCAATTTATATATCAATGTTTGTTTTTTCAAATTATGTACTGATGTTTGTTTTTTTCAATTTACAGATAGGAATTTCTGCTTTTTTTAAGTCGCAGTTTTAGGGTTTTGATTATTATGACCTTTGAGATTGGTTTAGTGTGATTGTTATTTTTTATTTTTTGAAAAATGTTGGTTTAATTCTGCTGGAGTGTAAAAAAAGTGTTAATTAGTGTTTTTTTTTTAATATGTATATGTTTCAAAAATGATTCTTTGTGGGTTTTTTTAATATCAGTATATTTACGTTTTTGCCGTTTGCACAGGAACCATCATTTTTTGCGTACTTAAATGTCTACTTCTGATTAAAATTTCTTGAATTTGTTTAAATTCATTTTTTTATGTTTAATCTATATATATTCCAAAATTTTAAAGCCTAAAATTGCCCAAAATGGCCACTTGGTGACAAACAAGCCTTGTTGGCGAAAAACAGGTTTTTCACGCCAAGGAAAAAAAAAAAAAAGATGGCAGACTGAGGGCAAATGGTACATCTGTTCCGTTTATTTATTTATTATAATTTATAGTTTTTTGTTATTTATTTATTGTTCATTTGTTATATTATATATTTATTTATTTATGTTATATTATTTTTATTCATCATTTTTAGAAATGTTATGTATTTAAATTACTGTTTTGAACATGAATGGCAACGATAAACAAGATTGGCAATTGGCAGCCATTTTTGGCGATCTATCTCCTGGCCTGGGTAATACATAAGTACCTTAAAATTATATACAGTAAAACCTCTTAATACCAAATACCTTCGAACCGTAAAATTTGTCTGCTACATGGAAGTGTCCACTATTCGCAGGTAACTAAACACATACAAATATGTAGGTGTTGGGGATTGAAAATGTGTTCATTGAATAGAGGTATCTATTATTAATTTGAGAGCAGCGATGCCGCGGACGCACTATAGCGCATAAATTACGCGAAAAATTGAAGTTGGGATCATGGGTGAAAGTCAAAAATTTTCACAGGACTGAAATATTTTAACATGTTTCCGTAACACTTACATAATGTAAATAACTCTGACGTAACGTAATATTGAAACCCTAAATTTTCGAGTATTAGATATAATATTATATATAATAAATATATCAACGAAAAACTTAAAATAACATTAAATAAAGAATAAACAAATTATAATATTATGGTTATAGTAATAACTGAACGTTAGACTTTTCTCATTTCCTTAAAAGAAAACCAGCATGTTTGTTTACAATAAAACACCCTGACCCAAATCACAATGTATAGGCATTTTTAGGTAAAATTTTATTAAATAAACAAAAGTTTTTTCATTCAAATAAAAAATTTAAAAACTTACCAGTAAGATGAAACTTGTCAATTTATAATGTTGATGTTAGCAATTATGTGAAAAAATAAGATGATGCACAAAATAATTTAAAAAGTGAAATAAGTTTACCACAGTTCACACTGTTTTAAAGTCAAAGTCTAAATATGTAGAAATGATAAAATGGAATGCATTCTGGCGATTCCAAACATTGATTCAGAAATGGGTTGGGTTGGGTTGATTATTGATGGCCAATTATCTACACTTGGGATATAGGCCCGGTGGGGGGGCCCTTCGTGGGGGTCTTTCTAAGGGAACCTAACCCGTATTTACGCATGGATAAATCCACGGCTCGAAGAAAACCACGAAAACTTCGAACGATTAGGTCGACGGGCGCGATTGGGATCGAACCCAGCACCTCCCGTCTACCAGCTTCGAGAGCAGAACCTCTCAGCCACTGATTCAGAAATGAATTTATCACAGTTCACACTTGAAAGTCAAAGTCTAAAACTATAAAAATAATAAAATGGATTCTGCAATTCTAAAATATGATTAATTTTGAAAAAATAAGTAGAAACTTATAGTTTTGTATCAGTTTTTAGCAATACTAAATGAAAAAAAAAAAAAAGAGACTCAAAATTCAAAGTTATCAAATGATGGCCTTATAAAAGTAATAATGAAATTGATTTTGGCAATTCCAGAAAGAAAATATTGAAATTTATGGTTTCTTGGCAGTTTTTACTTGAAAAAGTTTGTTATTTACAGATGGCTTCAAAGCTTTTGCAGGTTTATGAACTTTTCAGCTGGTCTTTTGGATGGATTTTAACACATAGACAATGTTACTTTCAAAGACATTATTTGACTCTCTGGAATAACAGTGAATGATTCAGAAATGAATTTATCACAATTCACACTATGTTTTAAATCAGTTAAAAAACATAATGATAAAATGGATTCTGCACTTCCAAAAAAATGATTCATTTTGAAAAATAAGTAGAGAAGAGATTTATGGTTTTCAATCAGTTTGTAGCAAGCAATACTAAATGAAAAAATAGACTCAAAATTGAAAGTTATCAAAATATTTTTAAAAAATTTCACTTGAAAAAAAGTTTGTTATTTACAGATGGCTTCAAAGCTTTTGCAGGTTTATGAACTTTTCAGCTGATCTTTTGGATGGATTTTAACATATAGACAATGTTACTTACGTGATTGAAAATATTTTTAGATGTACTGATATTTTCCTTCCTCGAACCTAAATGATCAGTCACAACCATATTTTCTGCATCATCAAAAAAACAAACAAAAACATTTATAATCTTATCCATGGCATTGGTTGTTCCTTCATCAATATTTAAAGGAAAAAAAATTTTCTATTAATTTGCTTACCAATTCTTGCTTCAAGCATTTGGCCGTGCCATGCATATTGATGTATGTTGCACTAGTCTGTGAAAACTGCAATCTTGATAATGCCGATTTATCTTTGGCCAAAAATTTTGAAAGATCAACCAGGTCATGAGCTAAAGAAAATGGTAGCATCTTTTCACTTAAAAATGCTGTTACCACAGCTTTTTGATCTGCAACCCGATCAGCTACCGATGCACTGGCAATGAGTGGCTTAACACATGCAACAGTTTGCGTTAAGTTCTGAGAACGCATCAATTTTTGACGAACTTTGTGTCTGCTGTGCTTAAATAATGATTTCTTACCATTACTGCCATAATTAAGTGTCATATGACAGACAATGCAATAGCAACAGCCCATTTCAGTTAATTTTCGGCACCACGTGCCAATGTTATTGCCTTGCACGTCCCGTTCATGAAGCCAGGCAAATCTCCATTTGTTTTTCAGTCCGGTATCATTTACTTTTAAAGCATCGGATTCTTCAATAAATTCGATTCCTTGCATCTTTAATTCAGTTCCATCCAATACTTAAAATATTTTGAAGTCGTAAAAACGAAAAAAAGAAAGGCAGGGACAAACAGTAAAACAAGCGCTGTGTCGGATCGGATTCCACAACAATATCACCCATGGTCGCCTCGCTCTCCCGTAAGCGGTTTTAACTACTGTGCATTCCATTTCATGCAACTTGCAGTGCACAGAGAGGAGAAGTTTCTTTTCTGCTGCTCCCACCCAGTTTTTCTCTCTCTTTAGTGCATGCTCAAAGAAAAGCAGTACTCTGAGAACTTGGGAATTAGCATACGTGTAGCGAGCAGCTGCAGACAACAGTTGAAAACGAAGTAAATAAGATACGCAGACGCGATCTTCGGCTCGGGCATGCTTTTCCCAATTAAAATATTCGTGGCTAAGAAAGATTTATTTTTATTTTTGTACTACAAATTCAAGCCAGAAATGAATATTTTCTTTCCGTCTTCCCAAATAAAAAAAAAATATGGAATTCCGTCCCATTCCGTCTTCCCAAATAAAAAAAATACGGAATTCCGTCCCAGGGCGGAAAACTTGCACCCCTGGTTAGGATGCAAAAAAATAGTTCTTACGCGTTCCATGAGACGCATAATTTTTACACACATAAATTCTTTGAAGAGTTGCGAAATCATTTTGTCGAATAATCCGAAAAATGGCGAATTTCACTGTAGGATCGTGAAAAAGAGGCGAATTCTGTCGAAAGATCACAAAAAAAACTGCAAACTTATACGAATAATCGCAAAAAAACGGCAAATTTCGTCGAAGGATAGAGAAAAAAATGGCGAATTTCGTCGAAGAAACGCTGAATAAACGCAAAAATTCATTAAAAAATCACGGAAAAGGGCTAATTTCGTTGACAGATCACGAAAAAATGCAAATTTAGTCAAAGGGCGGTAGAAAAACGTGAATTTCATCAAAAGGCCGTAAAAAAAACATGAGCTTCGTTGAAGGATCGCGGAAAAATACGAATTTCGCCTTGGGGCCACAAAAAAATGCCAACTTTGTCAAAGGATAGTGAACAAAAACTGCTAATTTCGTAGAAGGATCACGGAAAAACGGCCAATTTCACCGTCAGATCATGGTAAAACGATGAATTCTGTCGAAGGATCTCAAAAAAAGGGCAAATTTCATCGAAGGATCGTCGAAAAAAACATGAATTTTGTCCAAAGTCCAAGGAATAAACACAAAATTCATCAAAGGATCTCGAAAATGGCTAATTTCGTTGACAGATTGCGATAAAAACGCGAATTTCATAGAAAGGCCATGAAAAAAAACCTGAATTTTGCCAATTTGCAGGAATCTACACTCAGTCTGAAATTGACTCGAATCAAAAGCAGGGTTAAAACCACACCCTGCAACAACAACAACAAACAGTGCTGAGAGAGGATCCCCCCCCCCCCCCCCGCCTCTGCTGTAACCTTTCAGAAAATTAGCTGTGAATTTCCGAAAATATTTTTTAGGTAGCTTTCAATACAAAAAAGTATAAAGCTACCTATTGCAGCCGTTCGGAGGAAAGCAGTTCCGGAAAATTTTGATATATTTTCACCAATCACGACCCCCAGACCCCAAAACCACCCTCCGTTCAAATGTTGATTTATATATATAGATATATCCATATATATATATATATATATATCTGACCTATGTCATACGATAGCGCTCGTATTTATAAATCAATTTTGATGAAACTAATTGTGTGTATTAAGCTCACCAATGACTCGACCGAGTTCGTAGGCCAGCTTGGTACGCCATTTTGTTTCAAGATGGCGGCCACTTAAAAATTTAAAACTAAAATAAATATACAAAAAGTTAAAAATTCAAATTTATTTTTTAATTAAGTGTTAGGCCTTGATACGAGGATTCCAGAGCATTTTTTGGTTTACCTCTATCTTAAAAATTGGCTGAGATAGAGCAGTTTGAAATTCTAGGGTGGCTGTCATTTTGAAACAAGACAGCACATTACAAAAATTTTCATTATTGTAATCATTTTCCCAATCATACGCATAAAACTATATATTCATATTCGTTAGCGCCAAATTGTTGCCAAACTTGGCGAAATATCGCCAAATTTGGCAACCAAAATAAGTCTTCATAAATGAAGCCAATTTGGCTATAGCTCAATAATTTGTCAAATTTCTTATTCAAATTCAGTATTAACGAATGCTCTGTAATTGGGTTCTTTGCATTTTCGCTTGCTGTTATCGAGTAACATTAGCTAAAATTTTAAAACGAAGATATAGGAAAGCTACCTTTTTCTCCCGGTACAGGCCGGAAGGACTTTTTTGTATTGAAAGCTACCTAAAAGTAAAAAGCTACCTATTGCAGCCGTTCAGAGGAAAGCAATTCCGGAAAATTTTGATATATTTTCACCGATCATGACCCCCAGACCCCAAAACCACCCTCCGTTCAGATGTTGATTTATATATATATATATATATCTCCATATATATATATATATCTGACCTATGTCATACGATAACGCCCGT
Organism: Maratus michaelseni; assembly: GCA_963931845.1. Classification (NCBI taxonomy): domain Eukaryota; kingdom Metazoa; phylum Arthropoda; class Arachnida; order Araneae; family Salticidae; genus Maratus; species Maratus michaelseni. Next base: position 72,432,103 of record OZ007590.1, on the reverse strand, counting down.
ATTTATAAATCGATTTTGATGAAACTAATTGTGTGTATTAAGATCACCAATGTCTCGACCGAGTTCGTTGGCCAGCTCGGTCCGCCATTTTGTTTCAAGATGGCGGCCATTTAAAAATTTAAAACTAAAATAAATATACAAAAAAGTTAAAAATTCAAATTTATTTTTTAATTACGTGTTAGGCCTTGATACAAGGATTCCAGAGCATTTTTTGGTTTACCTCTATCTTAAAAAATGGCTGAGATAGAGCAGTTTGAAATTCTAGGGTGGCTGACATTTTGAAACAAAACAGCACATTAACACGATTACTCGCAAATTATTTTCTTTCATTGTTGTAATAATTTTCCCAATCATACACATAACACTATATATTCATATTCGTTAGCGCCAAATTCTCGCCAAAGTTGGCGAAATATCGCCAAATTTGGCGACCAAAATAAGTCTTCATAAATGAAGCCAATTTGGCTATTGCTCAATAATTTGGCGAATTTCGTATTCAAATTCAGTATTAACGAATCTTTTGTAAACGTTTCTTTGCATTTTAACTTGCTGTTTTCGTGTAACATTAGCTAAAATTTTAAAACGAAGATATAGGAAAGCTACCTTTTCCTCCTGGTACAGGCCGGAAGGACTTTTTTTAATTCAGAATCACTCCTGAAACTCCTTTCCAAAGAAAGTGTTTGATTCCAACACTGATCTTTGCTAACAAATAATCCAATGGGAAATTAATCAAAGCATCCATTCGTTCAACATAAAGTGCCCTTTACTCAACAAAATATTCTTTTATCCAACAAAAATGTCATTTTCAATAAATCCATCCTGCCCCTTTTAAAAGAAATGCAAATATTAGCAATACTTGTTATCTTCTACACTCAAATAATCATTATTTTATAATTAAGCATTTACATTAAAAAAGTAAAGAAAATTTCTCTTAATAGTTTTTAAAAAATATATCTTATTTGATAGGGAAATACTGGTTTTAATTATTCATTATTTAATTATTATCAAAACAATAACTATTGAATTTCTCTTTTCCAAATAAACAAGTTTCACTTATTCCTTTAAAATATTAATTTGAATTATTATGAATAGGACCCTGCTTTTATAAAAATGGGACCTAGATATTTGAAAATCCTGGGTCCCTGGGACCCAGCGACATCACTGTGAGAGTATCTGTTAATAGAAATTTTACTGTACTGTGTAGTGTAGATGGGTTGGGTTGGGTTGATTATTGACGGCCAATTATCTGCACTTGGGATAAAGGCCCGGGGGGAGTGCCCTTCGTGGGGGTCTTTCTAAGGGAACCTAACCCGTATTTACGCATGGATAAATCCACGGCTCGAAGAAAACCACGAAAACTCCGAACGATTAGGCCGACGGGCGCGATTGGGATCGAACCCAGCACCTCCCGTCTACCAGCTTCGAGAGCACAACCTCTCAGCCACTGGTGGGGCGTAGTGTAGATGGGATGTACAGTCAGTGTAAAAAAAAGGGGGGGGGGTGGTACACATACTTTTATTCACAGACCATTTATGATAAAATCACAGCAAAGATGTCATTATACACGAAATAATGTCTTCTTTCAGAGCCCAGTAGCAGAAACAGTGCAGCACGGCAGCAGATTTTTCTTATACCTTGCAGATCAATCTAACAGCTTAAAACAAAATTCTGGGCTATGAATAATTGTTAAAATTTCTTTTTTGTCTCTAGATTTATTGTATTTTCTTGTTATGCTTTCTTTATAAATACAAATTTTACTTATTTTATGAGTTACTGTTATCTCTTATGATAGTAAGCATGGTCTGGCATTCTTTAGAACGCAGATAAATTTTGGTTTGCAACAGATTAACACAGAACATTCTGCAACTGGGTGTCAGAGTATAAATGCAAATTTTGAAATAGTGGTTGTCTACATATTAAAAATTTTATCATCTTCGATTTTTTGTATCGCTACATTAATTTTCAAAAAGTAGTGCGTTACATTATAAACTACCAGGAAAAGTAGCGACTAGTGTAGTTTTGCAACTTCTAGCGCGCTATTTCCGCCATTGATTTTACATTTAAATATCACATTTTATTAAAATCTAAAAGGAAATACAACTGCAGTGTGTTTTTTCATATTTGTTTATTAATATTTTTTATTGCCGTTTGAAGATAAAAATATATTTAGTCAAAAACAACATAAACAAAGATACACGTGCTTACCGTCTTTATTTACAGATTTTGCAGCTAGCCATCGGCCCAATTTTTGCAGAGCTTTTTCACGTATTTTCAGTTCATTGCTTGCAAGTCGCTGAGCAAAATGTATTTCAGTTGACAATTCCATTATTTATTCAATTTAGTAAGCTAACATTTGTTGATCAAAGATACGTAAACACCACGGTCAACGGTGAACAACATCAAAACAAACTATCGATTCAATATTAATCGAATCAATAGAAAAATATCGAAACGTGAGCGAAATTCAAGGCTTGAATAGTTGCAATAATTTAAAAATATACAAAGTAAATATACAAAAAAAATTAAAGGCTATTTTTAAAAAATATTCTATTTTATTTTTTTATTAAATTTATTATTTAAAAAATATGAAGGTTTCCATATTGAATGCAAGTTTATTTATAATAAGCTTTTTTTATGTTACGAGTCAATTAATGGTATCTAATAAATCTGAAATTATATTAAATTTTTATTTTTATGGAGAAAATTTATTTTTTGCGCTCGGGTTATTCAGGTTATCTCCATTAGGGTGCAGCACTATCGAAAACATCTGGAGCCCATTAAAGGTCTTCAACTCCTACTAGACATCAACGTTCGTGATATCTTACAGATGTTAATGCTGGTGATTAATACTTAATACGTAATCTTTCTCTTTCTATAAGACGTTGACAATTTCGGTTAAAATAGTTATAGTAAAATAGAGCTTTACAACTATAAAAATGAAGTTCCAAATTTATGCAGTATTAGCAGTTTTCATCCTTGCTGTCACTGAGGTAAATATGATTTAGTGTACTTTTAAATCCAGTATTTTTTCTTTACCACTGAAATCTAATAAACTTTTTCAGGCAGGTTTCTTAATTAGGTTATTTATTTTTCTATTCTTACAAATAAATAACTGATGGGCGACGCCCATGTAATGGCGCCCTCTACATGGAACCACGAAGTCTAGGTAGCAGTAAGCGTAGCCTACGATGATGCGCGGCGCTGTAAAGCCTGTCATTTTGAACGATTTCTGTAAGCGAAAACGGGTCAAGAAAATAGTTTAAATATAATCTGGTAGAGGGCGTTATTCCCGGGGAAAACAAACGTTGAAATTACATTACTTAGAGTTCGTTTTAGCATTGTGTGAAACTTTAATTAGCTATATTTTTGTTAATGATTGTTATATCTAAATAAAACCGACATATTTTACTAATGCAAAGTATATATTACTAATAGAGAAATTTTGACATCGATATATAAAGCCATTGATTAACTTTATGACTTCTGCTCTGAAGAATTTTATAATTTTACAAAATTTTCTGCTTCAATTTATTTTTCTAATTTTTTGTCGTAGATAATAAGTTTAATAAAACATCTATTCCAGTGTTAAGGTTTAAATATTTTAAGCATTTCAGTAAGATATATACACTTTACTTCGTCATGTATTAATATTCGCATTTAAAATTGTCAATCTCCAGTATAACTATAGAATTGTAATGTAATCAATGAAAACAATCTCTAAATTTTTTAATTTAATTTTTATAATGAGAATACTATTGTGATAGAACGATTTGATAGCTTAGAAAAATACAAAATGAAAAAAACATTATATCTCATAATCAAGTATAAAGGGGGGAAACGGGGGGTAACTCCCCCTTAATTTAGATAAAGGTGTTTTTCATGCAAAATTTTCCGATTTCCTTTAAATTTTGTATATAGGTTCATTGTGGTAAGGAGCTTTCCTGATTAGTTTTGGGGGGCCATTGGTTAAGTATAAAGAGAGGAAACGGGGAACTAACTCCCCCCCTCAATTTTGATAAATGGGGTTTTCATGCAGAATTATCCTATTTTCTTCAAATTTTGTATATATGTTCATTGTGGTAAGGTGCTTCCCTGATTAGTTTGGAGATTCACTGGTTAACTGTTTATATTGATTATTTATTTATAAACCAAAAATTTAGGAGGATATCCATTACTGGCACATTTATCATATATTTTAAAAGACATTTATTTTAAATTGATTTATAATGAACAGAAATTTTATAGGTACAAGGTACAGGTAATTGCTTGATCTGTATTAGAATTTTTACTCTTAAATGTATTAAAATACTACATGCTTTAATTTAAAATACTTGTTAGAAATTTCATAACTTTGAATATTGTGTTGAAGGAGGGGGGTGGGAGAGCAGAAATATTATATCTAGTTGAAAACTATTAGTTACATTATCTCATTAAATATCTCAAAAAGTATCTAAATAAAAAAAAAAAAAAAAAATATGACCTGTTATTACATGAAAAAACGAAACTCCTTTAGTTTTCGGTCTTTGTGTAGGGGAGAGTGGGGTAATCTTGGCGAAGTTTTTTTTTTTTTTTTTTAATACATCAGTTTAATTTTCCCAGTGTCAGATCAAAGAGTCTCTGTGGCTAAGTGCAGCAACCTTTTACATAAATTTGTTCTTTAATATTTTGTTGTAGTTTTTAAGAGCAAATGCCCAAGAACCCTTTAAAAAATCCAGTTTCCGGATAATCTGGTACTGGTAAAATCCAGAAAGTCATTAGCTTTAAATATTGCACTTGGTAGTTTTAGAGAAGATTGCGATAAACAATATTCAATGATTTTTATTGCATTTATTACTTTTTTAATCAAACTATAAAATTGATAATAAATTACAGTTGATGTGTATCGGAAATTTATATGTACTGAGTATGAGAAACTGTGTAATGTATGCATCTGGAGTACCTTTCGCTTTATATCATTTTTAAAATTCTTTTAAGCCAATGAAAGCAAATTTTGTTCCATTTTGACTCAACATCTCAATACAATATATTTATTAAACACACATTTCTGCTCTTTTTTCAAAAACATAATTATGTGTGACTTATAGTCACTGATAATTCTTACTAAGTGTACTACACATTTTAAGTAGGTAACATTTTTAATAAGTTTTCTTGAAAAGTCCTAGTTGTACATAAATTTTGTAAAATATTTATATGAAATTGTTTTACATTTCATTCTATGTAAAACAAATTATTAAATTATTAAGCACTTAAATCTCCTCCCACCTAAAAGAAAACTATCTCCAGTTTACAAAGTTTAAAATTTTTAATTTTTTCCCCTTAAAACTTTTCTGCTGCTCTATTTATTATTTTATTTTAACAATAATAAAAATAATAATCTTTATTTTTCCAATTAGCCAAAAATTTTGTGCACCTCCTACCTTTTGTTTTATAAATTTTTTTAAGCCAATGACTGCAAATCTTGTTTCATTTTAACTCTGCAAGTCAATAGTACAATATTTATAAACACACATTTCTGCTCCTTACCCAAAAGCATATTTAAATTGTTTTACATTTCATTCTAAAGTGATGTAAATGATCAAGTATTTAAATTACCCTCCACCCCCTCATAAAAGAATGATAAGGAAAAAAGGGAGAAAATCCAGTTTACAATGTTTAAATACCTTATAACTTTTTTTTTTTTTTACTTTTTCTTAAAACTTTTCAGTTGTTCTATTTATCACTTTATTATAACAATATATAAAGATGATCATTTTAATATCTTCAACTATCCAAAAATAAGCTGTGCACATTTTGTTCATATGTAATTATGCGTGACTTATAATCACTAATGCATAAAATTCTTTCAAAGTGTGCTACAAATTAAATTTTAAGTAGGTAACAGTTTTATTAAGTTTTCTAAAAAAATCCTAGATGTACATAAATTTTGTAAAATATTTATAATATTTTTTTTTACATTTCATTCTAATGTGATCTAAATGATCAAGTACTTAAATAACCCCCCTTCTCCTCCTCTCCCCCCTCCGAAAAGAAAATAAAAGAAAAGAAAGGTAGGGGGGGGGGGGGATCTCCAATTGACAATGTTTAAAATCTTTATTATAACTTTTTTAAGAAAACTTTTTCTCTCAACTTTTCTGTTGCTCTATTTATTACTTTATTATAACTGGATGAAAAAAGAATCATCATAATAGCCTCAACGATCCAAAAATTTTGTGCACCTTTTCTTCGTCTGTAATTATGTGTGACTTATAAGCACTGATTCATAAAATTCTTTCAAAGTGTGCTACACATTTTAAGAAGGTAATAATTTTATTAAGTTTTGTGAAAAATTCTTGTTATAGTTATACATAAATTTTGTAAATTATTTATAATAAATTGTTTTACATTTCATTCTAATGTAAAACAAATTAATAAATTATCAAGCACTTACCACCCCCCCCCAAAAAAAAAAAAAAAAAAAAAAAAAAGTATTTTTCTTAAAAGTTTTCTGCTGCTATTTATTACTTTATTATAACAATAAAAAATCATCTTAATTTCGTCAACTATCCAGAAATTTTGTGACCCCCCCCTTTTTTCCTTTCACACAGAAAAAAATTCTGTATAATTATGTAGTATCAATAAAAAAATAAACAATAATCTAAATTCCTGCCATCCCCTTAGAAAAGATTGGGGGAATTTCTATAACCATGGTTTGCCAGTAGATGGCGCTCGTCCCGGGAAAAATTCCCACTCCCTGTCCCCTACTTTTGAGTCGAAAATGATAGGCTGTACAGCGACGTGCATCATCGTAGGCTACGCAGTAAGACTGAGTTAAAAATATCTGTCTTATTTAATGCAATTTCAAAAACCTATTTAACAATTTGGGATTTTTCTCTTTAAAAATAAGTGATTTAATTATGTAGCTCTTTTATCTACCAATTATTTAGCCTACCATAAATCATGCAATTTATTAGTATTTTAATTTCAGACAAAGACTTATGTTGAAGGAAACATTTTTAGCCAAATTACATTTTCTGAGAAATGAAAGATGAAAGTTGTTTTATATTCCCGTATGTAAATAAAATGCCAACAACTTCTGAGCCTCAAATCTATTCATAAAAATAAATAGTAATGTTAATATCGCGAAATGGGTGCAGCACCATTTGGTAAGTTACCCTCCGACCAATCATTTAAAGCCTAATCTGTGTCACCGCCGTTCCCAGTACTCTGTCGGCCTCGGCAGTCGTATCATTTTACTTCATGCTCCAGTTAAAAAGCTGCTGAATATTTTGTTATATAATTTTTTATTATGAACTCAATTTATCTTATCGTTATTTTTGCTGTATTTGTGATAGCCAAGGTAATAAATTTTTAGGTGTTTGAAAATTTCTACATTTTTACCTTTCTATACTTTCTGATGAGACTTTGTGAAAATTTGGCTTAATAATGAAAGACAAAATATATTTTGTGAAATGATCCCCAGCCCCATAGTGAACGTACTTATTCATTTAGTATGGCTTTTCCTTTTACTATTGAAAAAAAAAAAATCATAAGATTAATTGGTGCACTTTTTCTAAAAATTGGACATCTCATTTAACTTATTGAATTGCTTTTTAATAAGCAAATCAAGAACAGACTTTCTAAAAATTAAACAGTCTTGCCTTTTTTTCTCCATCCTTTCCCATCCCCCAAAAGTCCTGCATCAACATAAATCTGGGTTTGAAGGTCCCAATAGAAATCTTAAGATGAGTTAACCAAGTGCACATTACATACAACTCTGCTCCCCAATCTTCGAAACTTTGCAACTCTGCATATTTCCCACATTTGGTGAATACAACCTACCTCAAAAAGGATATTTTATGCTTTTTATTTCAACTCCACAGAATCATTGATACTTTCTTTATATTTGAAACGTGCTTAAGGGATAATTTTGATAAATGTAAGAAATTATGCATTATTTTTTGTATAAAACTGAAACATGCATGTTTTATCTCACTTTTTTTCTTTAATTAAAAGAAAATTATTTTTTTTTTTTTTTTTAATTAACCACAATAAATTTGGTGCCGTAATCATTTTTGGTACTTCAATATAATTTGGTATATGTCCTTTAGAAATCCAGCTACTTTATGTATTTTAATTTGAAGTGAATATGCAAATTGCAGTTGAAATGCCAAATTTTAAATTATTTCAAAAATAACAATTTTTTTTAAGAAATTATAATGTGAAGTTTTCTTGTGGGTTGGAGCAGGAATCTCTAAAATACCATTTTTGATTGGTGATATTTATTTCATAAAATTCATAAACTTTCAAGTTTATAATTTTTGAATTTCTCTTCAATGCTTCAATATTCACTAACTCAAGGGGGCGGGATTTAGGGGTTTAAAACCCACCTCAAATATTTAAAAAATAAGATTTATACAAATTGCATTGTGTTAACATGAATACATGATGTGTAAAAACAAACAGAATGAAAATCCTAAAACTATTTTTCTTTTTAAATAGTGTTTAATTTCCCAGGGCTTCATAATAAAAGCCTCTTCCTTAGTGGGTCATTCTATGTCAAATCAACCAGTGACTCAACCTGACCATTTTAGATTTTGATGAAACTTGCAGGAATCATTATTCTCCCTGATGATATAAATGAGAATATATTTTTATTTTAATATTTTTTTAATTTCGAAAACTCATCACTTATAGAATATAAAATTTTGCCAATTGGACTTAAAAAAATTAGCTAATTGGGCAAATTGTTAGTGCTAAAAATCGCTATTTTCTCAAACTGCCATGGAAAAATCTTGCTAATTTCGCCAAAGATCGCAGAAACAAATAGCAGTTTCTGTCAATCGTCGCAGATTACAACATTCATTCACAGAAAAGTCTCATTTGTCCATCAATAGCAAAAAAAAAAATCTCAAATTTTGTCAATAGATTTTTTTATTTTAAATCATGAATTTTACATAACTATTACTGAAAAAATCACTAATTTCGTCCAAAGGTTCCACAACAAATCACTAATTTAGTCAAACAATTGCATGCACAAAAAAATCTCAAATTTTGTCAGTTTCGAAAAAAGAAATCCCAATTTCAAGGCATGATCGTAGAAAAGAATTTCGTCAAAAGGTAGCAGAAAACAAATAGCGAATTTCGTAAATCGATCACAAAAAAAAAATGTTTAGTTTAGACATGGTCGTGGAAAAAATCTTTCGTCAATCTGTTGCAAAAAAAATGGCGAATTTTGGAAAATGATCAAGAAAAACAAATGATTTCCATGAAACGATCACGGGGGGGAAAAAAATCACATGTTTCGTTAAATGTTCACGGGGGGAAAAATCCCGAAATCCAACTGGTCATGAGGTAATCAGCACCACAAACATCACCAATATGTCACTAAATTCAGATTTTGTGATCATGGGAATAAGAATTTTCATTAGTGATTTTCTGTGAATAAAAATTGTCCTTAATCTTTTTCTGCCTTCCTCTTCAGACAGTGATCTAAATTCCATACAATTCGGACATCTGTAAAATTCTTGGTCTCGGGTAAAGTCCTGCATTGGATTGTGCAAACCTATTTTACCCGAAACCGGCAAAATCCATCCCCTGATACGGATCGAGCCAGGTTCACATTGCTTTTTTTCACTACAAGCCAGGTTAATTTTGACAGTTTGACTACGGTCGGGACATAAACGTCCCAGTGGACTACTTTTATTCTATTAGTAACTCTCTTTTAAACACTTTCCAACCTAGTTGAAAAGTGTTTGACTTTGGTTTGTCTGCTGTATGGCCATCTGTCCGTGCTCTAACTACCGTAAATATGCTTTGATTGCACTGAAATTTTTATATGTTGCTAGGGGGCTCAGCCCCATACTCGCTAACGCTCGTCAACCTCCCGTGAATTGCTTGCAATTCACATTGAGACCGCTACGCGATCCCAGCTCTCTTCGCTCGCTCGTCCTTTTTTATCTTTCTAGTAATTCTAGCCGGAATAACTACTACAATAAATCATTTGAAAATATGAAATTGACAATTTTTTTAATGTAAAAAACAAAAAAGTAATTGAAAACTCCGTTGAAAACACAACTAAAAATGCATTTAGTTGATGCTACTAAAGGGCATATAAATCATTTAAATACTATGAAAAAAGGATCTTGGAAACATAATTTAAAACTTATTGCACCTATAATGTTGTACAGAACGGCTTAAAACTCTCTAAGCATGTGGAACGTAATATTCCATTCACTAAGCTCCAGTTTTCACTGCAATATATGTAATGTTTAACATCATATAATTCTATAGATTTAATGAATTTTCAAAACATTGAAGAATGATTAATACTCTCAAGGGCTACATTCATATTTGTAATTAAGTTTTATTTATAATGCTGAAAGAATATTTTTTTAGCATTTAAAACAAAATGCAGAGAAAACATTACAATTTTATCCTTTTCAAAACGCTCAGAGGGTTAAATTCATTTAAAAAAAAAAAAAAAACACTATGTGGTAGGAAGATAGTTTATCATCAATGATTGTTTAAATTTCATTCGACATTTTATTTAATTCTAATTGATTAAAATCTAGATTTCGGAAAAAGAAGTTATTTTTACTTTAATAAAATAGCAGTAGATGGCAGGAGGGGCATTCTAGAAAGTTTATATTTTATCTCAGATTTTCTGTGCGAGTGAAATTCGTAAATAAATTCTAAATAAGAGTTGAGAATTAATTTGAAATTAACAATATTATTCATAATTAAAATGAGGAATCATCTCGGACGCTTTGGATTACGTTCATATTATTTTTATTTTAATAATTGCTAGCTGGAGTTTCACTCCCTGTTCACAGCTCTGACACTGGCCGCCATATTGGAGGAGGAGCTAACACAATCTTTTCTGTTCATTGGTCTGAGCTCTGGAAACTGCGGTTGTTGCCAACGGTAAGGTAGAAATTCAGCCCTATTTCCGTGCCACGTAAGACAAATATATATATATATATAGATTGTCGCTATCTATAGCATGTTCCCTATTTCAACTGAAGTGTGTAGCACTTAGTTTTTTTACAGGGACAGTCAAAAGTTTTCTGTAACATTACGGTCAACGGGGAATAATCATTTCAAGTTAATTTTGGTGACGCTACGTCATTTAAAACACAATGAAATTGATATATAATTATGAAGAGTATTAAAACATGATTTTTGTAGAATATGGGGTGCAAAGCATTTATTATTTATTTACAGGGTCAAACAAAAGAACTATGTTACACATCGTTCTATGGGGGAAAATCGTCTGCAGTGTAATTGAGTGATATTTCACTATTTCAAACATAGTGAAAATTATATGCATTACTGAGGTGCACTATAAATGGCTCTCTTGTGTGCATTGCATTTATTTACAGGGGCACACAAAAGATATTGGTTACAGTACATGTGCGATATTTACAGTCTATGTGTGATAAGTGTGTTTTCAACTTGGGTTTCCGTTTTTAAGTTTAACAATTTTTTTTTTTCATAGTACGTGTGTGTTTATAAACTCGGTTTATCATATACAGGGCTACACAGGGGAATTCATAAATATTAGACTATGGGAGTGAATTGCTTAAGGGTAGTTTTTAATTGTGTTTATGCATTTTTCCTGCTGAACTACATTTAGTAGACTAATAGGACTTTGTGGAATATAAATAAATTCATATACAGGGCTACGCAAAAAAGATACATTGTCGTTTACGTTTGGTAATTGGTGAGAGTGAGTTTTAAGTTGCCTTTTTTCTTAACAGGTGGTGTGTGCAAAAGTCTTCAGATAATATACAGGGCTGTACAAAAAATTTTGAGTGCATTTCCAGCGATTGGTGAAAATTGCTAAATGTGAATATTCTAAATGAACTAAATTTTATCACGTTATATATCCACATCTATTGATCATATACAGAGCTACACAAAATTATTAGACTACTTTTTTGACACTGGAAGGTAATTTCGAAAACTGTATTTTTCAATGTGTTATGTTTTCTAAACTGTTTACGTACCTATCTTCTTTCACCTTATTTGACGGTGAAGTTTCGTTAGTTTTCTGGATGTGTTGGAAAATGTTTCATAATCTTTGCTTGACGCATGATTTTTCGTTCTTTTTTAAAATAATCTCTGCCACATTTATAGTAGGATATTTTCAAGAGAAATCTGTTGTCAATTTTTTTTTTTTAATTGGGGTACAATTTCATATGAAAATAGTTGCCAATCCCAGCCGTAATCAAAGGATTAATTGTTTCGGGTTCAGGTTGAGTTTTTACAATCTTGTTGACCAGATTTTTCAGATGAAAAACTGATATATTTAAAAATTAATGAGCATATGTTTTCCTTTTTGTACATAAGCTATAAAATTGTAGACTACTTTTCCATAAATGTATTAAAATATAGATTATTTTTTTCGCTTTGGGTTTGGTAGGACTATTTTGGATTTGGGTTGAAGCCGTTCGGGTCGGGTACAACCCAATCCACGGAGGACTCAAGTGTCAGGCTGTGGAGATTAAGATAAGAGTGCACTGAATATGATTTAATAAAGAAATTGACTTGATAGTATTGTAATGATTGCAGTAAATATAATGTAACAATAATTGAAAATTGAAAAGTCCAAATATTTAAGAATGTTAATTAACCCACTACTGCCTCCATCTTCCAAAAAAGAAAAATCCCTTTACATTTTGGGCTAAAAGAGGCAATTCACTTCTAAATTTCTAGCCCTGAGGGAACGAGTTTTCTTTTGACCATGTTGTACATAGCTGAGAAGCAATTGATAGTTTTTTCTCACATATATTTTTTAAATTAGCCTAAATACTCATCAATGATAAATGTTTCATTATGAAAATGTTGGAATAACAAGACTTCAGAAAATATTTTTGATATTTATTACCTTCTTTGCTTAAAGTACTTATTTAATACTTGTGCGATTTGATTACAATAAAAACATAAGTTATTTTATCTTTTAGAGCAACTTTTTTTAACCTGTGATGACGGATAATTTTTCTTAAATCTCAAATTCTTGGGGTGGGGGGGGGGGGGAATCTAGCCATCCCTAAATGGCATGCCTGATTATTTCACTTTCAGTTCTATTTCTTCATTATTTTCTGTTGATGCCAGCCTGCTCCTGATTTATTCATGGCTATTACTTTCACCACGAGCTTGGTGGAGATAGTTAATACAGTTAAATTGTAATTTAAATCTGCATAAGACACAATTTTCGACCATTGACCTATAAATGTTAACTTTAAAGTTCATTTAGAGTATTAGATGTGTAAACAAGCTCAGTTCCTGCAACATTATGCAAAACACATTTAATATGCGATCCCACTTAATATGAGACTTTTGTCCAGTCCCTCGAAACGAGTCTTAACTGGGTTTGACTGTAGTAGCAAGATTCATGTGTACTATTGCTTCTGCTGCTGCTCGCTCTTTTTATTTAGAAATGCTTCTTTTATGAAGCCTTTTGAACATCTGAATGCTGAATTTATTGTGGCTGCTTATGGTTTTCATTACATACACTTTTACATGTCATTTATTTAATAAAAGAATGATTTTAAATATTTAAAATAACAATTATTCATTTTATGATTCAAAATTCCTTCTAGGTAAAGTTCTTGGTTGTGCCACTGAATATTTACATTGATAACTTTTTATGTGTATCACTGTCAACTGGTGAAATACATATATGAAAATATTGGCAGTAAATTACAGGGATGAGATTTTTAAATGTTTCATAATTGATCTATTTTGCATTATTACATTCTATGTTTGAAAATTTATAGTGGTTAAGTTCTTCTAATTTAAATTTTTCCACTTGTTTCATAAATTGTCTTAATTTTGTTATCCGTTTAGTTACCTAATATACTAGGGAAGGCTTATAGTCTTACGACTTGGAGGAAATTTTTGCACCCATGTACTGGTATCGCCAAAACTAGTTAATTATGCCAATAAAAATAGTTTAATGCAAATTGCAATTGGTGATATAGTTATGGTGTATAAGATGTTGGCCAGGATAGAATGATAGGGAAGGAGGTGAAGTTGGCTCGGTTGGCTTAAAAGTCTGAATTAAATACAAAGTAGACATGAAGTTTCAATTAGCAATCTTAAAAAGTACTCTTATTGTGTATGTTTAAAAATAGATGAATTATCTGTGTGTAATTTATGCAGCAACTTAGTTGTATATAAATCCTCTGGCTGTCAATGACCCCATGATCAGTTAATAGAAAACACAACTTTAAATAACTGTTTATGGCAGCAGTTATTTAATATAATTTGCAATCATGAAAGTATGGAAATTCTTGGGAGTTCTTTTGGGCTAGGTGTTATGCTGTAAATTGTGCATTCGTTAATTATTTTGTATTCCTAATTTTGACTAGAATATTTTGCTTGCTTCTAATTAATTTACTTTTGCAATAGACATCAGATTGGAGAAAATGGCCTAACCAAATTCGTAACAGATATCTGAATGCTATAAAAACTAGATTAAAAAAAAGTCTTGACAGTAAAAGTCAATCAAATACGCACTTTGTGGTAAGTTTGTTGGAATATTCTTTTTCTTCATGTTTTTGCCAAGATTTTTAGTGTATCATATATTTTTACTTAGAATAACTGACTAAATGATGTACTGATACTAACAATGGTGAGATTTGTGAAGAGATTAAAATAAAGTAATAATCAGACTTGTATAAAACCAAAAACTTTCTGCGCACATAAATATTGAGTCAAAAACTTTCTGCAAATTAATTTAATGTAATAAAATTACGTGTTATATTATTTTGACGATATAAATTAAAAACAGTAGTTTAAAATAATTACCATTTAAAATTAATTAATATTAATTAAAGAATAATTATTTTGGTTAAAAATAATAATAAAACTAAGAATCCATGATAGGAAGAGCTGAATTCTTATCAGTTATTTTGTCAATGCATTTAGAAACAACCCAATCCTTAATATTTTGACCTCTTCGCAAGTGTCTGTAATGCCACAACAATGTTTTGCATTTTTAAATTGTGAATTGTGCGCACACAGTAAATATTTCTGCACAAAAAGGGATTATTTGTGTAAAAAGGGAATATTTAAAATTTTTTAATATTTAAAAAAAAAAAAAAAAAAAAAAATTTTTTTTTTTTTTTTTTTTAAATTTTTGTCTTCAATTTTCTGCAATTTTGCAGAAAATTTTCCGCGCACGGCGTGCGCGCGTGCGTCTATATTATACAAGTCTGGTAATAATGAAGCTCTCGTTTTTCTAATTTCCATATCAAACGTTTCAAAGATGTTAGTTTAATTCCATTAGATATTGAATGTTTTTAGATTAACTAAATTGTAAGATGTATTTCTCAAATTCATCTATCTATAAACGTGTCCGTGCGCAACGCCGACGTCATTTTGTGAATGGCAACAATTGACGATGAAATTTCGGTTTGCGATTTTTGCTACTGCAATTTTTGTAATTTCTAAATGTCGCACATTTTCAATTTTTACACAGTTATATAGGGGGGGAAATTTACTTTCAAATGCAATTTGTTTGAAAACTGTATCAAAATATTAATTTGTTATACCATTTAAATTAAATTTAAAGTATGATTTTTTTTTTAATCTATCTGTATTGCTTGCAGACGATTACAAAATATTAATCTGTTTTCATTTAAAACAATATAAAAAATTTAGCATTTGTTTCCCGCTCATATTCCATAACGAAATTAAAACTTCATTAAGCAATAAATAAAATAGTATAAATAAAACACAAATTGAACAGACATGTAATTGAAATAAGCGCTTAAAATCACTTAAATTATCAGAATAATAATTTTAAAAAAACTGTGTGAAGATAGCGAAATTTTTAGTGATTTCTTCGGGTATTAACTTCTGGCACGAGGCCAATGTGAAACTACTGCTTTTAATATATTTCAAAATTTTATTTGAATATATAATTGAATATTTCATATAAAATGCTCTTGGTGTTGTTAGAGGGCAATCTATAAAAAAAATTATTAAATGTAAAAAATCTATTAGTTTTCAAAATAAATGGTTTTTACCTACATTCTCTATCCCGGGACGCCCGGGTTCGATGCCCTACACTGTAAAAAATCTTCAGCTTTTGCTGCATAGTCACTCCACCACTTTTATGGAATATCTCTATTTTGACCAATGAAAATGCTCTATAATATAGTAATGTAACAGTTTTCTCTAAAAGCGGTGAAGTGTGTCTGCAGCAAAAGCTGAAGATTTTTAACAGTGTAAGTCTATATAATGTTAAAGTACATTGCACAAGAAGTTTTAATTAATATATCCTTGTATACTTAAAACGCTAAGTGTTTTCTTTCGACAGTCTGTGAGAGCAGTCTGCATCAAATTAAATCATTCTTTTTTTAAATGAAAGATATTTGGACACAGATTTGTTATCGTACATTCATTTGTTAAAAAATTTTAATTAGCCATAATTTGAAATTAAAATTTTACTTCTGCGTATGTTGTCATAAAGTAAATTGGCAAAGGATGACTGCAACTTTGTACAAAATTGAAGTCAGACTCTGACCGTAACTTCCAGCTATCTGGGAAAAGTACAATTGTAAACAAAGATTATGTTATAAAAATAACAATGTCACAGATTTATTTACTTTTAACATTTGTTGAAACCATAAAATAACTGCAATTTTAATTCAAACACATATGGAAAAAATATATTGAAAATGCGATGGGCAAAATGTCATTATTTCATTTTCTTATTCTATACCCACAAGACTTTCTGTTTACAAATACATTGAGGACAAAATTAAGACACACATACCATTTATATTATAAATTATGCATACACTAGCAAGCTACACTGGTCAATTTCTCTTAATGCACCTTTAATCAAATGAAATATTGACCTTGAATTTGACCTTGTGTTTTAAAATCGTACATTTGTGACATAATTCACTTTTATATTTTAACAGAATAACTCTACTCTAATTTGTGACTCGTGCTATAGTCAGTATACATGCATCAGGACATATTGCCGTTATCATTATCTTTTTATGTGTGAAGGTTTCGCTATAGTACTCCATTGTAAAATTTGGTAATTTTTTAAATTCAATATTTAAAAAACGGCATAATCATTAGATTTGAAATTTATATCAAGAAAAAATAAAATTTTTTACCTTTCTAATAGTTTGTCTAATAATTTTCTGACAAATACTTTTCAAGCTATTAATTTTTTCAGTAACTGCAAATGTTTCATTTTTAGAGATTAATCTGTGGCAACGATTAGCAAAAAACCCAGTCGTCAGCAACGCATAGCTTTTTATTAAAGAGGATACCATTTATAATAAAGGTGCCAAGCATTTTAAACAAGGAGGAAATATTTAAAAATACATATTATACTTTAATTTTATTAAACTTGAAATTTTAAGTTTTATAAATTTACTTCAAATGAGTTACTTATAACCACTTATGTTATTCTTTAAAATGACTGATAGATTAATCGGGTTTAATTCTGAATACAAAAATCTGATTTGAAACAATAAAAAAAAAAATTTGAGCATTAGCATTGTATCCAATTTTAGATGCCATTATTTCTTGCTGTTTTATTGAAACCGACCCTCTCCCCCCACATTCTTATCATGCGACATGCTAGCTGGCTAGAGTAGAAAAATATAGCCTTTTCTGTGCATGAGATTGAAAATGCCTTTTTAAACTTCGTTCTTCCATTAAAAGTAAGAGAAAAGGAAGATCACCACACACGAATAGGGGGTGGTGATGGGGAAGAAATGAAGTTTGTGCTCATAGGGCAATTTTTGTACAAAAGGAAAAAACCAGATTAAATAACTTGGTTACCAGTGCCGACTGCATTTGTCAAGCCCTGGTCCTCATAATATATAACATATCTCAATTTATTCTAACTATAGCAAAAATAACTATAATGCAGTTTAATAATTTGATATAAATTTTATATTTCTGAAAGATGCAATTGCAATCTTTTTTAGAATAATGTACTGTTGACCTAGATCTGGGGAGTTTTCTTATTTCTACTGACATAATTTTTTACATCATTGTAGATAGGGTGGGGGGGGGGGATGTAATTTAGTATTAAATTGATTTTTCTAATATGCTTTGCTTCTATCTAGGTTTGAAATATTAAGCTTTTTCCTAAATTATCATTAATGATGTCTCGGAAATAAATGAAGTGTTAATCATTAATGGTGGAAACACACATTTATATATATATATATTGCATTATCCTTTTCTATGTATATAATTTAGAGAACTTTTTTTTATTTTCATAACATTATTTCACAGGGTAAACAAGTTGATGTTACACATAAAGTTTACTTTGATGTTTCATCAGAAGGTCAGAAACTAGGAACTATTGTTATTGGCTTATTTGGAAAAACAGTACCAAAGACTGTGGATAATTTTATAGCCTATGCTGGCAAAGGCTTCGAAGGAAAGAAATTTGAAGGAACTAAATTTCATAGAGTCATCAAAGATTTCATGATTCAAGGTATTAATGCAATAATTCTTAATTTTTAAGTTATTTGGAAATTGCTTCTTTTCTTTCAACTAGTTTTTATTTTATTTTGATTAATTTTTTTTTTATTAATTGTCATCAAATAATAGTTACAATTTTAAACATTTAATTAGCCAGTGGAACATATTCAGTGATAAAATAACTGGAGATGAAAAAAATATAACTTTTTGTAGTTTTTTTTTTTCAGATGGTAAGTAAAAACATATGACTATATAGTTTTTAAGAGCAATTAATTAGAAGTGTTCATCATAAAATGATGAATAACAGTTGTTAGCCTAACAAGGCAGGTGTATAGGTTTGAAATATTAAATCTTTTTCTAAATTATGTTAATGATGTCTGGGAAATAAATGAAGCGCTAATCATTAATGGTGGAAACACACACATTGTTTTTATATATTGCATTCCCTTTTCTATGTATAATTTAGGGAACTTATTTTCATAACATTATTTCATAGGGTAAACAAGTAACTCTTGTTAGGTTATCTGTTATTGATCACCTAATAACTGCTAATTGCTCTCAAAACTATAGTTGTTTTTCCTCAACATCTGTAGAAGGGGGGGGGGGAATCTACTCCTGTATAGAATATATTCAGTAGCCAGTTTTTAAAGATTAATGGCTATTTCTACTATATATTTGTTAAGTAAAATTTGAAGGTGTTCTCCATTTTTTTCACTTTTTAAGTCTTCTTGGTTTTAAAAAATCTCTCTGAATTGGTATTTTTATTTTTAGATGTTATTGATCCAACCATGCATGGACTAATTCATAAGTGGGGAGGATGGGAGAATTATTTTGGTGAAACTTAAATATTTTAACCTTCTTGCTGACAAGCCCGTGTTAATATGTTCACTAAGTTCCAGGTTTTACTGCAATACAAGCATTTTTTAAATTAATGATTCTACAAATATAATCCATTTTTAATACATTGAGTAATGATTGATTTTATATATAAATAAGTTTTTTACATAATTTTGGAATAACCTTGTTTAGCATTTAAAATAAAATAGAGAAAATATTACAATTTTGCTCTTGCTGAACAGTCAGGGGGGGTTAAAAGGTTTTTAATTTCTGAAAAGTGCAAAAATGAAGCTAAGACCTTTGCTGCCTCCCTTCCTTTTTAAATTGTTTGAAGGTGAATATGTAATTTTTTTTTTTTTTAATTTTTTTTTTTTTAATTTTTTTTTTTTTTTTTTGGGGGGGGGGGGGGGTGATCTAAATATTTATAACATATGATTACCACCAGGGTAAAGATACATGACACAATGACAATTGATTTTATACAATACTAACATAAAATTTAAAGAATAGATTTAAAACAAAATTAGGCATAAATAAAATTGTTATATAATCCTTTACATTAATGTCCAAATATTTCTACATGCTTTATTGCTCTCTTTTCATGCTGTGAATTCTAAAATTCAAACATCTTATCTTAAAGATCCCTCCCCTAAAATATCAGGATCTTTCATTTCAGTTATGACAGGTTGTACCTTTTTGAAAATATTTTCGTATTCTATATAGGGCAAGCCGATTTGTTACTTTTTTTCACACATTTAATTGTAGCATGGCCAGCGTTTAATCTGGCAATTTTCTTTAACATTTTAGCTAAAATGATTAATAACAATTGTTAATTTTTAGATTTAACTTACAAATTAGCATAAGATAACATTTCAAAAAGTGAAACCTTGATGTTTTTCTCTTGTTCAAAATCTATTTTTACACATTTTCTGCTTTAAAATTAAGGGTATTTAAAAAAAAATTGTGTGCAAAATAATTTTTAAATCTGTTTTTATTGATTTATGGTTTTTAGAATGTCATGTCTATTTTTATTTCTGAAACATGGTGACTTTTTTTTTTGTTTATGAATTGAAGAAAAGTTTGAGGTTATTTTTTTGTCTCAATTGTTATAGGTGGTGATGTAATAAATATGGATGGAACTGGCTCAGTATCTATTTATGGTGGCAAATACTTCTCTGATGAAAACTTTGATTTAAAGCACACAGGACCGGGTATTCTTAGTATGGCTAATGCTGGTAAGAAATAGTTTGTGATATATGTATGCAAATTAATATTTAATATACTATTTGTTTGAATTGTTTCTTATACTGCCTTTTAACTTTTTTTTTTTTTTTTTTTTTAATAAGAAAGTTAAATATTAGAGTTGTAAATCTTTAAGACAATTATGCTAATGCTTAGACTTTAAATAAATGTCATTTAAAATTTTAGAATGTACAGTATCATCAAAATTAGATAGCCATACATCTATTTATTATTTCCCATCCCATATAAAATATCATAATATTGTTTTGGCAATTGTACTTCTAAGCAATAGCCAGGAATTTCAAGAAAATATCTATTTATTTCTTTAATTTGCAGATTTCAAATGTACCACTCAAATATTTAAAAGAGAAGATACTTACTGATTGTAAGCAACCTAAAGAAATATGTTTATGTGCTTTGACCTAGCTATTCGATAAAATGGATTTATCACACCCATCCCTACAGGCAAAATTAATATGTTAATTTTAAGGTACTGCCATGAATACTAATGAAAACTTTTATTCCATAAAACTTGCTTTGATAAGTATGTCATTTATATATGAAGTTCGTTCTTTTTAAATTTTTAAGCACCAAGATTGTGTATTATTAAATGAAAGAAACTCTTTTCCACAATAACATGGAATTACATAATTTAAATAATATAAATAATATACATAATTTATTAATATAAATTGCAGAACTTTTGTATGAAATGAAAAATGATAAATATGAAATATTTTCTTTTTAAACACTGGAAATTTAACTCTAGTAATAAATCCTCATTACTTTTGTGTTTTATTAAATCATAATTTGTAACTTACGTGTTTGTATACAGTATTTAATTTGGTAACTACATGAAATAAAATTTAGATTATTTTGTATTGATAAATTATATTTAAAGTGTTGTAAACTAAGAAACACTTCTTGATTTAAGGAATCTTTTGGGGTGATTTTAGATAAATTTATCTCATTGTTTCTTAAACTTGGTATTTCCAAAGTAACTGATGGGCCATTCCATGGTGATGGATGTGACTGACTCATTTTAAGGAGATTAAAAGGTATTTAAGTGAAATTGTTTCAATTTTCGGCAAAGTTTTTAGCATGCTATTTTGGATCCATTCTTACATTATAAAGCAATTGCAAAGTAATCGTAACATGTTTTTTTGGTGTGGTAGAATGACAATATTTAGTAATTTGAGAAATGAAGGGTTTTCTGAAACTTGTCATTACATTAAGTAGTCCAGCTTTTTTTGTCTTCTAACGATTCTCTAAGTGAACTATGACTTATTTGACTGTTGCACTGGATAGAAATTAATATACGTTCAATGAAAATATGGTTATCTAGATTTTTCAACATTTTGACTTTCTCCTGTCATTCTTAACCCTCCCCCCCCCCCCCCTTCATTTAATTTTGTGATGGATGTGACCTTTTTTGTGACATGACTTTTCACTTGCATTCATGTTTGTTGCAATTCCTATGATTTTATAATACTTGACTAGTAAAAAAACATTAAAGTAATACAAATTTCACTTATTAAAAGTTTTTTTATGCGCGATGGTGTGACATTGTGCACATTTTTTTATAATTAAACATTTAAACAATGAAATTGAAGTGTAATTGATAAAGCAGCAATATTTGTTACCAAAAAGCTTTATTTTTAATTATTTAAGGATTTTAAAATGAGTAATAGTAATCCCTTATTAAAAGTGATTTTGGTAGAATCTTTCGGATAAGATTTATTTTTGCATGTCACTCTTTTCTGGTCAATAAGTCAGAACAGTAGCATAATAAAATTTGCTGCTTAATTGCTTCTTGTTGCTGCCTGCAATGGCTAAAGAAACTAAATCCAAAGTACCCAACTATGAGATCATCTTGTTTTAATGTGAATTTGAGAACTGATAACCATTTCTTCATTTACTTCAGAAAATACAACTTAAACTTTTTCTAATTTTGATCTTGCTGATCTTCCCAACAAGGAGATCAGATCTATTATAGATCTGAAAGGTTGTTTTTTTAAATTGTAATCTGTTGATAGATTTCCCCTACCTCGCCATTAACATCTATTAATTCCAATATGATCCCTAGCACACTGAAAAAATAGTCTGTCGAACTATCAACTAATTTTCTTTGTAATTCACTAGAGTCCATACTTTTGACTTTACCCTTTCTCCTATGCTATGAACTTAACATTTCCCATGTGATGTGCCAAAAAAATTCTATTCTCAAATTACACAACTCATTCTTAAAATAACATAAATTGGAAAGAGTAAATTTTATTCTTGAATTGTGTTGCACTGTCATAATGTGAAAATCTAACACCTTTTGTCCACTTGTACATGGAATGGCCCTGATTGCTAAATGAAAAGTAATAAATGTGAAATTTGTGTGCATAGTAAACTGTTAATATTGCTCTTTAACTTAGTTTTGGTGTGTAGATGAAATTTTGTAATAAATTTTTTCCACTCTCTTCCTGACATGCTAGAATTATATGTAATATGTACTTGAGTGTTTACAATGACAATACATTTTAATATTTTTAGAACTTAATTTTAAGGTGTATTTTTCTGTTAGCCGGCTGTAGGTGATAAATCAAATAATCTTTATGGCTATAACTGTTTGAGTTAAGAAAGCAGTGGAGTTAATTATGCACCAAACTGCTCTTGTCAAAATATGCCAACTGGCTGTAAAACTGCAACAACTAAAACTTTATACACTAAGAAGTAGAAAACCTAAGATTTAAAAAATATATATTAATTTAAATAAATAAATGTTTTTGTCATTTATTTAGATCTTTACCAGAATATTTGACTATTTTTCAGCACTCTTGCCTTTTTGTATATTTCTCACTTGAGAAAAAGGATTTTTTTTTTTTCAAAAAATAATAAAAAATTAAAGGTATTAAACTTTGACTGAAGCTATTTAATAAAATTCTAGAAAATTAAATCTTGTTAAAATAAGTCACTTTAAAAATTAATAGTATTTCCAGCAGGAAGATTTCTTATCAATGTTTTTGTCAATTGCCTTTGAAACACTATTTACTATTAGCAATAAAGTGTCGGTGTTCACTTATTTTTTTACTGCTTGGGTTCTAATGATATCATAATTAAACATACAGTTAAATAAAATAACTTTTTTTAAAAATTAACAAATGGAATTATTCTGAAGAAATTTCCTTATGAATAAATTATTTCTTTAATGTGAAATAGACATTTAATCAGTCACGTTTTAGTATGCTATAATTTTCTAATAGTTGTTTATAAAAAAAAATATGAGGATTGATTGATCTTTTCTCATTAATATTGAAATAGTCTGTACTTATTTATAATACAAAAAAATGCCTTTCATGGTTTATGTAACTTTAGGTATACATATGCTGTGTTATGTCTTGAATATTTTTAAAGTTCTATAGCAGTGAAAATAATGAAAACAGCATAACATTCTATGACATTTTTTACATTTTCTTCTAGGCTAAAATTTATATGCAATAAGACCTGTATGTGAAATAAAAATTTGATTTTCTATCCTAACAGGGAAAAACACAAATGGATGCCAGTTTTTTATCACAACTGTTGCTACTCCTTGGCTTGATGGTCACCATGTCGTATTTGGTAAAGTGCTCCAAGGAATGGATGTGGTAAATACAATTGAAAATGTCAAAACAACTCCTGAAGACAAACCAGTTAAGGATATCACCATTACACGATCATTTGTTGAAGAAGTCAAGGAACCACTCAAAGTCAATTTTGCTTAAATATAACTTCAATTTGATTGAAATTCTACAGCTTACATGTTGCCAAAAACATAGAAACTTTTGGGATAGTGGTTTGGTTTCATGGGTAAATGTATAAAGGTTAGGCAATTGATCTTTTCAAAAAGGGGGGAAACTTGGTCATGTTTTGGTCTTTCAACCAAATTCTATGCAATCTATTTTTATATCTTTCCACATTTGTGGAGGGGAAAAAAGCTTAAGCAAAAAATGCATTTCTCTGCCAAATCAACGAGCTTATTTTCTGAGTACTTATTGTTATCTACTTAGATGTCTTTGTTGGTGAATCCAGTGAATCGTAACAAATTTTCTATTGCATCTTTTTTATAAGAATGTTACATTTTGTACTGCTATTTTGAATAAATATCTGCCTTTTTTAATTCCTGTTTCATGTCTTTATTTAACATTTTTTAATTCCTGCTGATTTCTAGTAAGTTTCATTGCTGAATAAAATTTTCAATGCTTTTGAGGGACATTGGTACATATGGGAATTTTTCAATAAAGCGGTGCAATTGTTTTATTCAAATAAGGTAGTTGTTTATAAAAAAATTAAAGGGGATGTCATTATAATCATGTAGAAAGCTTAAGTGTTGCTTCTTTTTTATGGTGTAAAGTTTTAAAAATAATGCATTAATTTTTAAATAAAGTTTAAGAAAAATAGCATATTGGCATTCACTTGTTAAATGTCTAAGTTAATGAGATATCTACTGGCTGAGAATGAAGTAGAGGCATATAATTTGCTTCAGTAAATTGATCCATGTTTATTTAAAAAAATTAACATTTTTGGAAATGTTCCCAATGATCTTGTTATTGCTACAATCCTAATATTATAAATCTGTGTGCAAATGTTAGGCTGAAGCCAGCGTCAAAATGGAGCATTTAATGATCCTGTATCTTTGCATATAGGTTGATTATAACCCTCAAATGAACATAGGCTGGTTTTTGTTTATTTTATTCAAATATTTTTCTTAATAATTCAAAATTTCGTTATTTTCATAGAGAATAAATGGACATTTTTTCGTATAATATTTTAAAATGGTTAAATTTACTTCACCATTGCGAATACTTTATCGTTGCCAAAACTAATTCAAAACCCGGAATAATTTTAACTCAACAATTTAGTTTTAATTAAAAAATTTTCACGTGGAAAATGAAATAAAAAAATTAAAGATTAAATAATATTATTGGAAATAAAACTTACTTTTTTTAGTTTTTTGATGATAATACAAGGTTTCAATATGTGTAACCATAGGAAACAGGCGAATATGACGTCATACATCGAAAATAAAGCGGCTGTTACAGCAAACGTTACACTAATAAATGCATTTTATTATAAGAGTCTAAAAGTTTAACACAATGAAAAAGTCCCAAAAAGATTGAAACTCTAAATTTTAGAAATGTAGGTAATGTAAATTGGAAAAGTGTTTTAAAATAAAGTAGGAATTAAAATTGTTTGAAATAATTTTACCATTAATTTACAAAAAGTTACTTATACATTTTTATAAGATTTCTGTATCCAAAAAGTTAGAAATTTTCATGCTCTGCCAAATACAACAATAAAAATTCCATTCTTCTACGATTAAAATTCCCATAGTTGTGATAATTTGAATTTTGTGAAATTTCAGAGCTTTCTGGCACAAAAAATTGTCTGTTTCTACCAGAAAGCTCCAAAATTTCATAAACTTTGAAGTATAATTCAAAGAGTTGCCGCAGAAGAATGGAATTTCTACTATACTTGTGAGAGCATGGAGAAAACTTCTCTAAATATTGCTTATAGGACCCCAGGGGCCATATAAAAATTTTAAATGTAACTTTGAAAAATGACAGGATTTATTTCATCAACTTATTCTTAATCCTTACCTTATTTAACAGCACTTTTGCATTTCATTGCCAATGCATCTCAAACAGGTAAAAAAAACAGCTAAAAGATTGAAACCTATCTGTTCAATAGGGAGTATTCATAATGGGTTTTTGTCCTGTAAAATAAATTTAAAAGAAAGAAAACTTATATTTCTGTGCTTTAAATTTAAATAACTTAATGTGGTTTTGCAACTTTCGTGACACTTATGGTTCATAACTTTTTGCCTTTTTATAGATCTGTAAAAAAAAGTGTGACTAGGATTCTCATCCTGAGAATTCTGTAATATTGTCATGTTACTGTAAAGCTTAGTAACTAGTTTCTTTACAAAAATAAGACCTGCCTACTTAACCTAGATGTTTCTTGTAATTGTTGTCTTAAAGTTGTAATTTAATTATCTATTAAATCTTAACCAGATTTGTTTGTGATGACTGGAGAAAAAAGTTAGAAAAAACATTCTTTAATTGTATTGATCCTTGTAGTATTTTCGCTTATTAATGGCTGCATGCCTATTGAAGAGAAATATAAACAAATTTCATCTACAATGTGTTAATTTGGCAATGGGCCTTATTATGGAAATTCAAATATTTGAAAAAATTGTTTTAAGGCCATAACTTTTTATTGCAGTGGTAGAGGCTCAAAATTTTTAAAGACAATAAGGCCATAGACCTTATTTGATATTAATTTCAACTTTATACCTTCAGTCGTTCCTGAAAAAAAAACAAGTCAGAGAGACGAGTTTGCCATGTAATTGACATAGAATTATGAATTAATGATTTTCGGATTTGTTCTTTTACATATGCTACAAGACCTTCCTTTGTGTCAAATTTCAAGATTTTAGGTCAACAAAAAGTACCCTATAGATTTTGCAAGGAAAGAAAAAAACATTTTAAGGCTGTAACTCTTTATTGTATTCAGTAAGAAGATTCCAAATTTTTAAAAAACAATGGGGCCATGGACCTTTTATTGTTTGATATTAATTTCAATATACCTTGAGCCGTTCCTGGAAAAAAAAACTTTTGACCACATACAAACTCAGTCAAAACCTATAGGGTACTTCCTGCTGTCGAGGATCTTGAAATTTGACACGAAGGAAGGTCTTATAGAGCATAAAAAGAAAAAAATCATTAATTTATAATTCTACTAGCAGGCTGTGCCCGCTGCACTGGTCCATTTCCCAAATGAACCTTTAATCAAACGAAATGGTGAATTCGACCTTGCATTTTAAAGTAATATGGACCTTCACCTTAAAAGCCCGTCCACATTGCTGAATACAAAGCGAACGCCATTGCGCTATTATATTATCTTATTCGTTAAACAAAATTCGCACTATTGAGAAGCAACTCTTTTATTTGATCATTTATAGTATAGTGTTAGGTGGGAAAATGTGGCCGTTATGACCAACATAAATTAAAATGTCTAGTCACCGAACTACTAAAAAAGAGAGCATTATCATTATTGCAGATATTATAACCATTGAACTTAAATAATGTTTGGGTTATTCATTTTCGTTTGTTAGTTCTTCAACTTCAGACCTCTCAGTTTGGTGCTATATGTGGATCTGGTAGCTTAAATATAATCTCGCTCTACTTTGCATTATATTTCGTAATATACATCATCTTCTGGTAGGTCTACTACAATTTACTATTTTTGGATTCCAGCAGAGTAAATACAGTCAAAAATGTTACATTATTTGCACATAAAGAACACTATTTAACCTTCATATTTAAAAAAAGTTGAACCATATTTTTAATGCTGAATTGTAAGAATAAAGTTAAAATAATTATAAGATATTTTTTTTTTCTATTTCTCTAATGAGCATAATGACATGAAGAAATAAAGCTTTGCTATTTCTTTTATTTTCAAGATTACATTATTCTCCAGTCTTTTGTCTAAATAAACCGCATAAAGTACATAATCCGTTAATTTGCCACTAAATTTTGCGTGTAGGGCTGTGCGTTCGCCGAAATTGCTTTATAATCATAATATCTAATCTGAATTCCAGGTACTTTTTCTTATCTAGATTAAAATGATAAATCAGCAAATATTGTTCCTTGACCACAATTTGCATTTCAAAGTATTTTTCGTACATTGCAAGTATTCTTTTTTTTACTGATAGTAAAATAACTGTAGATGGAAAATATGTAATCTATACTAATATTATAAAGTAGTAACGATTGTTTTTTTGTTTGTTTGGGGTAGTC
The DNA here is from genome assembly GCA_963931845.1 of Maratus michaelseni. Classification (NCBI taxonomy): domain Eukaryota; kingdom Metazoa; phylum Arthropoda; class Arachnida; order Araneae; family Salticidae; genus Maratus; species Maratus michaelseni. The sequence goes on along the minus strand of OZ007590.1, from coordinate 72,403,742 downwards.
TCTGGAACAACCGAAGCGATTTCAAAAGTGGTAGTTGCAAATTGATGGGGACAATACCTGTTCCAACATAGGCTATGTTTTATGTCGGTGCCACTACCCCCAGGGGGGTGCAGAAACTAAAAACATTCTAAAATTTCGATTTTTTTTTTTTTTTTTTTTTTTTTTTTTTTTTATACTGAAGGAGCTAGAAACATGAAATTTGGCATGGCAGTTACTTATAAGATGTAAGTGCTCTCCAAGTACAAATTCTAAAAAAATTCTAAATTTAAAAGGGTGAGATGAGCGAAAAGTGTTCTAAAAACATTCTAAATTACAATGTCTATGGAATCTTTGGAACTACTGAACCATTTTCAAAAGTGGTGGTGGCAAATTGATGATAACAATCCCAGCAGTAACATAGGCTACATTTTATATAGATGCCACTACCACAAGGGGATGCAAGAGCGAAAAACCGTTCTAAAATTTCGATTATGTTTTATACTGAAGGAACTTCAAATTTGGCATGGTAGTTATAAGATGTAAATGCTCTTTAAGAACAGTTTCTAAAAAGTTCTAAATTTAAAAGGGTGAAATGAGCTAAATGTATTCTAAAAACATTCTAAATTACAATTTTTATGGAATCTTTGAAACTACCAAACAGATTGTAAACGTAATGCTCGCGAATTTATAGCAACAGTCTGTGCTCTAACACATTTTATATTTTATGTCACTGCCACTACCCTCAGGGGGTTGCAAAAGCGAAGAACGTTCTAAAATTGCAATTTTTATTATACAGAAGAGATTAGAAACTTGAAATTGGGCAAGATAGTAACTTATAAGATATACATGTTTTCTAAGAACAGTTTAAAAAAAATTAAGAGTGATATAAGGGAAAACTATACTAAAAATATCAACGTTTGACACACAATAACATCGTGTAATAAACAGACGCACGTTTCATGAGTATCCTGGACTCATTTCCTCAGTGTAAATAAACTAAACCCTATTGTATCCCCCCAAAGACATGAAAATGAATCTAAAAACCCAAATGAAAAACAACAACACACCGAGAAACTCCTCCAATCTGATTAAGTCGGTTGGTTGGTTGTAGAGGATTCACTATGACAAAGTAACTCAACCCAGAAAGGTGAGATGTACGGTACACTTGAAAAATCATTAACCAGGGAGTTACCAAATTTATGAATATAAACTGCCTCAAAGAAGTCTAAATCTAATGGAGTGTTACATTTCTTAATAATAGTGGCTGAGTCGAAGTTAAAATTATGTCCCTCACTCCAACAGTGACAGGCAATAGAGGACTTTTGTAATTCTTTTTTCTTAATGTAATTTCTGTGTTCATTGAGTCTGAAACGGAGTTGTCGTTTAGTCTGTCCTATATAGGACAAACCACATTGACATTGGATATTGTAAATGCCCCAAAAGTTTTGATGTGAAATTTTATCCTTTAACTGTGAAAAATTTAGTTTATTAACTGGCTTAAAAACAACCTTAAAATCATATTGCCTTAAAATATTAGCTATTTTATAGCTAATGCTATTGTGAAATGGTAAAATAATGAGGTTAGAAAAAGATTCTGGGACATCAGAAGGAACAAGATTACTATTTTTATTTAGACAACGAAAAATTAAACGGTTGATATAAGTCAAACTAAAACCACGATTAATAGCAACAGATCTAATATAATTCAATTCTGTACCAAGGGAAACATTATCAGAACAAATGGAAATTGCTCTATTAATAAAGAAATGAAAAGCCGAGGCTTTCTGAGAAGGGGGGTGACACGAATTAAAATGAGGGGGGAGTGAGACTGCAAAAGGTTTCCGGTATACACAGGTATCAAATGTATTAGGCTGACGTGTGACTAACACATCAAGAAAGGACAATTTATTTTCAACTTCAACTTCATATGTAAACTGAATAACAGGATCTATTGAGTTTAGAATAGTTAAGACGTTATCAATGGATGAAATAGACAGGTCCAAGAGTGCAAAAGAATCATCAACATATCTGCAATAAAATGGAAAATTTATAAAATTAAATAATTTATCCTCAAAATAATGCATATACAAATCTGCTAGGAAAATCCTTTCCTAGCAGATTTGTATATGCATTATTTTGAGGATAAATTATTTAATTTTATAAATTTTCCATTTTATTGCAGATATGTTGATGATTCTTTTGCACTCTTGGACCTGTCTATTTCATCCATTGATAACGTCTTAACTATTCTAAACTCAATAGATCCTGTTATTCAGTTTACATATGAAGTTGAAGTTGAAAATAAATTGTCCTTTCTTGATGTGTTAGTCACACGTCAGCCTAATACATTTGATACCTGTGTATACCGGAAACCTTTTGCAGTCTCACTCCCCCCTCATTTTAATTCGTGTCACCCCCCTTCTCAGAAAGCCTCGGCTTTTCATTTCTTTATTAATAGAGCAATTTCCATTTGTTCTGATAATGTTTCCCTTGGTACAGAATTGAATTATATTAGATCTGTTGCTATTAATCGTGGTTTTAGTTTGACTTATATCAACCGTTTAATTTTTCGTTGTCTAAATAAAAATAGTAATCTTGTTCCTTCTGATGTCCCAGAATCTTTTTCTAACCTCATTATTTTACCATTTCACAATAGCATTAGCTATAAAATAGCTAATATTTTAAGGCAATATGATTTTAAGGTTGTTTTTAAGCCAGTTAATAAACTAAATTTTTCACAGTTAAAGGATAAAATTTCACATCAAAACTTTTGGGGCATTTACAATATCCAATGTCAATGTGGTTTGTCCTATATAGGACAGACTAAACGACAACTCCGTTTCAGACTCAATGAACACAGAAATTACATTAAGAAAAAAGAATTACAAAAGTCCTCTATTGCCTGTCACTGTTGGAGTGAAGGACATAATTTTAACTTCGACTCAGCCACTATTATTAAGAAATGTAACACTCCATTAGATTTAGACTTCTTTGAGGCAGTTTATATTCATAAATTTGGTAACTCCCTGGTTAATGATTTTTCAAGTGTACCGTACATCTCACCTTTCTGGGTTGAGTTACTTTGTCATAGTGAATCCTCTACAACCAACCAACCGACTTAATCAGATTGGAGGAGTTTCTCAGTGTGTTGTTGTTTTTCATTTGGGTTTTTAGATTCATTTTCATGTCTTTGGGGGGATACAATAGGGTTTAGTTTATTTACACTGAGGAAATGAGTCCAGGATACTCATGAAACGTGCGTCTGTTTATTACACGATGTTATTGTGTGTCAAACGTTGATATTTTTAGTATATTTATCCACACAAGATTTTTTTTCATTAAGGGAAAACTGTTCTAAAAACATTCTAAATTACGATTTCTATGGAATTCTTAAGGACAGAAACTTGAAATTTAACGTGGCTGATACTTTTTAAGACAAGTGCACACATAGAACAGTTTTTTAAAATAAATCTAATATTAAAAGGATGAAAGGGGAAAAAAAGTTCTAAATTATGATTTTTTTTTTTTTTACTAACAGGATTAAAAACTTCAAATTTGGCATGGTGGTTACTTTTGAGATACAAATGCTCGCTAAGAATGGTTTGTAAAGAAACTCAAAATTTCAAAGGGTGAAATAAGCGGAAAGTGTTTAAAAAGCGTTCTAAATTGCAATTACTATGGAATTGTTAGGGGTAGAAACTTAAAATTTTACATGGCTGCTGATTTGGTCGCACAGAACAATTTGGAAAAAACCGAAATTTAAAAGAGTGAAATGCACCAGAAGCGTTCCAAATTACGATTTATTTGGAACTATTAAGGCTAGAAACTTAAAATTTCGCCTGGCTGTTACTCACGTAAATGAACACCCAGGACAGTTTACTAAAAATGCGAAATGTAAAAGGACAGGAGCAAAAAAAAAAAAAAAAATACTAAAATTGCAATTTATGTGATACAGCTGGTATAGAAGCTTCGTATTTGGTATGGTGGTTACTCTTAAAATGCAAATGCTCGCTAAGACCGGTTTCTAAAAAAATCTAAATTTAACAGGCTGAAATAAGCAGAAAACGGTCTAAAAGCATTCTACATTATTATTTAATTGGATTTATCCGGGTTAGTAACTGGAAATTTAGTATAGTTGTAGCTTTTAAGATGCAGACGCTCGGTATAAACAGTTTATTAAAAATTTGAAGTTTAAAGGTGTAAACTGAGCGGAAAATGTTATAAATTATGTTTTTTTCTAAATTGTTAGCGATAGAAACTTAGAATTTAACATGCCTTTTTTTTTTAATATGTAAATGCTTCCACAGAACAGGTTTTACAAAATTCGAAATTTTAAAAAGGTGCAGAAGCAAAAAACATTCCAAAATTGCGATTTTAGTGATGCTGGTGGTATAGGAAGTTGAAATTTGGCATGGTGGCTATTTTTAAAATTTCAGTGCTCGCTGAAAACGGTTTTCATAAAAAAAGTGAAATAAGCTGAAAAAGTTCTAATAACCTTCTAAACAATGATTTATCTGAAATTGTTAGGGATAGAAACTTGAAATTTTACATGGCTGTTACGTTAGAGACACAAATGCATACATAGAACAGTTTTTAAATTTTTTGAAATTTTAATGTGAGCAGGAACAGAAAAGTTTTAAAATTGCAATTTCTGTGATATAGTCATTACAGAAATTTGCTTTATTAGTGTGGCTTAATTAGTAATTTCTGAATTACCTGTGGCAGTAAAATTTCCTGTAATGAAAATAGGCCAACGAATACCACATGGCATTTTTCAAAAATTACGCGAGCAAAGCCGTGGATTTTGTTAGTAGTAAATATTCTTTTGTCTGTTTGCTTCATAATGAAAAACCATAAATTTACTAATCACTGAGTTCAAATTCGCTGTAATCTGATTCATCACCAACAGCCCCCTTCAAATATAAAAAAAATTCCAACAATATAGTAAATACGCCAATTGGCAGGTGACCTGATTACAGAAGATTAGTGCAATATGTTTAAAAACCTTCAAAAAAGAAAAGATATGCAAAAAAAACTAAAAAGAAATGAATGGTGAATTTTTTTTAAAACGTGTAATAATAACTAGTGTGTCGCAGACATTTACACTAAAGTTTACATATTTTAGTCTGTTTTTATAATATTAACTTATTTATATAATTTACATTTGAATATAAAAATTTACTCCAAAAATATTGTCGACACTTGAAAAAACACCATTATTATGAACATGCATTATTGTGACCGATGTCATGCTTATGCCTTTTCTGGCTTAAAATAGAGTTGTTTAGCGACAAAAATAAAATAAAAATCTTAAATAAAAAAATAACATGCAACTCAGCATTACAGTCATTTTTATAATTACATCTGCTCGTTTCTTCTGTAAGTCACATGACACAGGAGTTAGATAAAAATTAAAATTAAATTAAAAAATAAAAAACAACTCAAAAATAAAATTGTTACTCTGATTTTATCTAATAAAATTTTCAGATACATTTTTCTTAACCTGACGCAAACGATAAATCGCCAAATAAGGTTTCAATTGCAATATTTCACACTAAATTTTTTAAGCACTGCGCACATTCTCTTTCACGTATAAATTAAATATTTTCGTTTTATAACATTATTTTTCATCAAAACTGTTTTGCTTATTTTATTTTATATAAAATTAGTAAGTTTTCTTTTATTTTTTTTAGATAATTGTATTATTTTCTAAATGATATAGCCGTTTCAATTCTTTCACCAACGATAATGGTCGCCAAAGAATAACCAGTGGTAACCTTTTCGTCCAAAATAACAGAAATTTTCATCATAATTCTATAACTAATCTATGTAGAACGTTGTGTTATATACTGAAACCTTCCCTGTAAAATTATCTATCGAACAGTGAAAGTTCCATCAAAATCCATTCAGCGGAACTTGAGTTATAAAGGAACGGAACGAAATTTCCGTTTGTGTTTTATATATATAGTAGATGTCCATTTTTACATAACTGACTCTACCTTAAAAAGAAAATATTAAAATTCGCTAAATGATATATATATATCTATATATATTATAACTGTTGTCAACATCCTTTTTCCTATGCATTTACAAAACACACAACCAGTGCTGTAATTGGAAAAAAAATATTTGTGGAAATTCACCTTTTAATAGAGCAGATGTTGATGCTACCGGATTTTTGCTAAGCCAATTTAAAACATTTAGCCAAAAGCAGACTTTTTAACAGTTATAGTTATTATATTCTAGATTTTATAGTATTGTATAGCATTCATCTAAAAAAAGCAATATTTAATCAATCTCAGAGTAACATTTTCGATTATGAATCAAAATTTAATTGAAATAAATCTATATATTACTTACTGGCACATCTATCCTAGAATCCATAAAGAGCAATAATGAGAGGTGTTTTCTGTGCTCTCTGATTTATGACAAGCTGTCTCTTCTGCTAATCTTTTCCCTGATCGCAACCCAAGATTTCACATATGGTTCAGGACAAAATTCCTTTAAGGAAGGTCCTACTTGGGTTATGAACATAAGCAAACTGGTTCTTTCAATAAGAAGTGAATTTCTCGCATCGGTCGTGATGTTATTCATACAGCTGAATGTCCTTGCATTCAGACGAAATGGGTATAGTTTTCACAGTCTGAAGAAAAGAATTTAGCTCTCTAGGCTCATTTCTAGTATCAATAAACTGTCTGAAAGCATTTATGAATTTCCTTTATTCTGGGAAATTAAATAAATTACACAAATTGGAAATATTGTCTTCACCATATCTGATGCCCCCATCTGATGGCCAATTCTTCTTAAACAGTACATTTGTATCTTGTTTAAAATCATCACATTCTGCTTTTTTCGATATATTTCTACTTTCATGTGATGACCTGCTTGAGTTCTCAATCAATCTGTTATTTAAATTTGACACAAGACTTCTGAAGAGCTCAGATTGATTGATCTGTGTACAATTTTTGAATAGCTCTGTATTTCAATATTTTGAAATTGTTTACCAGCAATAGCTTTAGATGACTCTAACATATTCATAAACTCTAAAACTTTGATTGTTCATTTAATATGGGTGTTTGCATCAGGCAAAGTCATATCTTGACATTGAAGGAATAGAGATATTTCACTTAATTCAGTAAATGCATGATGCCTAAATCCATAACAAACTGGAATGAAGTAAAATGTTTATAGAGTCTTCCATATTTAGCTCTTTCTCCAAACACTCTTAATTTATATTCTTTCGAAACACTGAAGTGTGTTGCCAGAGCTGAGTAACCATCCCAAACAGCTTTTACAGTTCTAAGACTAGACAAAACCCATCTTATGGTAAAAATTTTACCAACCTTTTTCAATCTTTTGTATAAAGGAGATGAACATGCCATTAGTTCTCTCTGATTTTTAGGAGAAATGTGTACAATGAATATAACTTATCAAAAACATCTGAAAATGATTGACACTTTGTTTCTTGTATCACTAGCAGCCAATTCTAATCTGTGATTTGAACAGTGAGAAATAAACAAAGCTGGAAATAATTTTTTAACTCTGTTACCACTCCTGCCTTTCTACCCAACATAACAGATGCTCCATCACAAGCAAAGGAAATTAAACATTTTTTTTTTTAATTCTTCATCCATAGCTTTTTAAATTGTCTAAACAGGCATTCATTCATAATAGCTTGTGTTGTAGTGTCTTCAAGTTCGATTAAATCCCAAAAGAATGATGCAGGTTTATCATCTACAGAAAAAGGACACCGTAGACACATTACTAATCCGTATTTTTGATGAACAGTATTAGATTAGTAGATTCATTAATCATCATGCTTATTCTCTTATTGTTCTCTATTAAAATTAGAGAAATTATGTAGTTTCAGAAAAAAAAATTCATTTCTTTCACAATATGGTCAAGAATATTGGCACAACTGAATCTTGAATGCAATACTCTACCCATATTTAGACCATTAACTTCTTAAAATTCCACATCAGCAGGTAAGTCAGTATACAGCCTATTTTGTTTTGCTATTTTATATGTCATGCAAAAAATCCTAACAGTAGTTTCTAAATGTTTAGTGTTAATATTATCAACAGTTGTTTAATTTTTTCTTTTTTTAGATTAAACTTTGATTGACTCTTCAGTTTTATGGGAAAGTGATGTTTTATGCACATGACTCTTTTTTTTCTCAAACTTGTTTGTTTGTTGGTTTTATTGTGCCCATTGTTGCTAACTTTACATTCTATCCACTCCTTTGAAAATTTAATTCCAGCACCTCTTTGTGTTCCCATGCCACCTGAACTAATTTCACGACAACTTAATTATTTGTTTTCAACTTCTAACCATGTGTTTTCTGAAGTAAAATATTTATATTGTTCTTCTGACCAATAGTTTGGAAAAATAACAGAAGCTTTAAAATTCGAATTAAATTCTTCAGAATAAAGATGAGACAGATCAAAATTCATGTTAGTTGCTGAGCACTCTGTTTGACCACTTTCACTATTATTGTTCAAGTTAATATCAGTTTGTCACTTTTTACCATTTGGATTATTTGTTTCATCTTCATTTGAAGATTGTCTTTTAAAATATTTTAGCATTTCCATTTTCATCTGTGTGATAAACAAAACTCGGTTTAAGTCGCATTACGTTGTTTTGTAAATACATCTAGACAATCCTAGCAAGTCGAATCAAAACCATTGAGTATAAATTACAGGAGAACTTTGAACTGAAATGCGGAAGAATCACAACGAAGCAAAATATGCTGTAATGAAGTAGCGCTGCTCTGCGAAAAAAGGGTGTTTGTTTTCATCTAATAAGGATAGTGCAGATGACATCACTCAGGGTAGAACGGTGGTTTCAAGAGACCTGATTGGTCGAAATATTTCCTTTCTTGGTGAGTAGAAATGGATCTTCTTAGAACTAGCATAAATTATCATTTTGCTTGAAAAAAAATAAATAAAAGGGTTTGTATTCATATGTGATATTTTTTTTTACAGTACAAACCAAATATACTTCTGGGAACGGCGTTCTCACCTAACTACAGCACTGCACACAACAATAAATGAGGTATCATTCGAAAGGTTTTAAATCTGCTTCTGACATTGTAGATTGTTGCATTTCATTAAAACATGTTTTTTGATTATAAATTAAATCAACACTGTTTTCATAAATGAAATGAAAGGTTTTTCTCAAATCAAAGTTGCCACTAAAATAAAATACCACATATATAATGTTCAACAATGATTATTAAAAAAAAAGATAAAGTAGGACATTGTTATTGCACAGGTTTATTTCATATTTATGATTAAAAAGCAAAATTCAAATGTTTAGAAGAAAAATACGCCATTGATTGAAGCAGTGGTATTTCACATGTAGCCTAAAATGTATGCTTTGTTATATTAGATCAAATTGTATTTTATATGTATCCAATTTATTTTTCTTTGTCCCATGTTTCCTCCGAAGCAGATGACGACATCCTCAAATACAGTTAAAATACTGTTAATTAGTTTTTCTCTCGCATGCCTTTTGCTATCTTTGATTAGTTTTTATTCTGTAACTTTGATGGAATAAATGAGATGATATTCTAGCTTGACTAATGTTGTTTTCAGATATTTTTAATCCTTAATTTTTCTTTAGAAGTTTAAATCTACATCTAAAAGATATTAAATATTGCTAAAATATATTTGACTGCAGTGCGAAATCCTCGCACGGGCCCACTGGTAAATCTATGTTTCTAATCTTATATAACACATTTAAACAATCAGAAAGGCAATAAATATAGATCCTAAATTATATGAAACAATCAAAACATCTTAGATCAGAGAAATTTATTTTACTCTAGTGTCGAAGGGAAATCGATGATTATTAAGCCATCTCCTTAGCATTCAAGTTGTATTCTTTTATACAGTTATTTCTTCCACTTAAATTAAAAGAAACATGCACTGTTTTCATACTGTGTACAACTAGATGGAAGTCATGTATGTTTTCTTGTACAAAAAATATGCAAATGTTACAGTAAAAAATTCATGCTCTAAGAATTAATAAAAATATGCATGGATTACAAAAATCTTTTTAAAATCATTAAACTTTTACATTGTGGGAAAAAAAAAAAAAAAAAAAAAAAAGAAGTTTCAAATATTTTATCTCTTTTATGAATGCATATGTAAATATATATAAATAACAATTACAATTTTGTATTAAAAAATATTTATTCAAAATATACTTGAGGAAATCTATTTTCAACTACTAATTATTAATGTAATACATTCTTAATTAAAAATTATTATAGCAATCTAAGTCAGTAGAGGAGAATCTAAAGCTCCAAAACCAGCAGCAACTCCAGTTTCATCTCTAAAGCTTTCTTTACTTCTTAAAAGATGTCCACCAATAACGTTGACATTTATTTCATTCTGATTTCTGAAAATATTAACAATTAATAGAAAAACAACATTAGAATTTATAATCATATATTTCCTAGTTGAATTAAAATTTAGCAAATATAGATCAGTGAAACATATCTTTAAAGATACTGAAAGAATCAGAAAATGCATGTTTAAATTTGGTGAATGCCTGTAGCCAAAAGATAAAATAAAAAGAAAAGTGCCCAGTTAAACTGATAGTATTGAGCTCACAGGCTATTCACACTAATTGTATATTACACTCTTATTTCAAAGAATAATGCCCCTCGAAAAATAAAGAAATTGAGAATAAATTATGGGGGGGATTAGCCTCCTGTCCCCCGCCCCTTTATATTTAACAAATGAACCCCAAAACTAATCAGGGAAGTACCTTATCACAATGAACCTATATACAAAATTTGAAGCAAATCGGATAATTCTGCATGAAAAACCTATTTATCTAAATTAAGGGGGGATTAGCCCCCCGTTCTCCCCTTTATACTTAAACAATGAACCTCCACAACTAATCAGGGAAGCGTCTTATCAGAATGAACCTATATACAAAATTTTAACCAAATCAGATATTTTTATCAAGAGTTATCACGTTACATACGTAGGTACACACATAGGTACATATATACAGAACCTGCAGGCACATTAGCTCTCAGGCTTTGATAGCCTGTGAGCTAAAAACAAGAATGCAAGCATTAAATTTCATACTAAAGCATGAAATAAAAGAAACGATTTTGGGAATTTCATTCAGATGGCTTCAACGGGAAAACAGCATAACAAAATTCTAAATAGTATAAAGAAAGCAAAAGTGTGTAGAGAGAATTGATATTAGTGGTGCTGAAGCTAAATAAACTTTCACCTAAATAAAAAAAATTACAAGAAAATCTTTGATTGTACAACATACAGGGGTGAATGTAAGCTCATGCCTGAAACAGGAAAAGTGGAAGGTTTTTTGTCCCCATAAGAAAATTACCCCCAAATCAAAAATGATGTTGAGTTTGAACTTAACAGTTAAATGTATTTAGATAACATAAAAAATTTAGATAACTGATTAAAACTTGCATATAAGTGTTACTGCTTTAATATTTAATTACTCCTTTCAAGACATGCTATTGGAATTACCTAATCATACATACATTTAGAAGATTCAAGATGAAAAATATTTTGTATAAGTTGTAAAAAAAATGATAAATTTTCATTTAAAATTCTATAAAGTTAAAAAAAAAGTATTGTTTCAGAACGGTTATTAAAATATAAAAGGTAAATAATAATAAATTTTAAGCAAATTCTAGACATAAATTAGTTTGGAGTTTCGTCAGTAGAAATATTAATTTTAAAATTGTGCAAAACAAAATGTAAATTTTCACAAAAAATTCGAAAACGCAAATGGAATTTATTAAGAAAGTATCAAAAAGTTCAAAGATGCAGAATTCATAATTCTGCATAAAACTTGTAATGTGTCAGATATATAAAATTAATTTTAAAAAGTAAAAGACACATGATAGGACAGAACCCTCACCTATGGGACTCGGTGTGAATGCTAGCTCTGCACCACAGAGACCTTGTTCAGACCATCAAACTAATGGGTATTTGAAACACATGCTGAACTTTAACCCGAAATTTCTCGAAAACTAAGGCCCATTTGATGGAAACCTTCGACCTGAATAGTTAGAGGTATGATCCCTACAACATACTTTAAAATCATCAAAATCTGGGTGCATCATGTTTGGCGATCCCTTTGTAAATACTAGATTTGGTGTTTGTCCCATGAACTTCCATGTCACTTAACTGTTCTGTTTCTCATTAGCAAGTTTTTCTGACAGGCAAAATGTATCCAATAATTCAACAATAAATACCAAATATGTCCTCAGGTATTAATAATAGTTTAAAAAAAATAGAGTTGTAAGTTTAAAATGCAAAGAATCTTAAGGAATGTTTCTTTGGACAAATAGGTTAAATGGTACCAGGTGCAAGAAATGCTTTGGGGCATTAAATTACTTTCAAAAATAAAACAAAAATCTTTTAGTCCTATTGAGAATCCTTATATATATAAGAACCATGTGCAAAACTTTTTATTAAACATAAGCGCTAGTAAAAGACTTTTAGTCTTATATGACCCATATAAACATGGGTCTGGGTTCATAATACTCCCTTTATAGACAACTTCAGTTATAATTAATGATTGCATATAAAGAAATATATTAAACTGATGTTCCACTATATTATTTAATATAAACGTATAGAATTTAATGAAATAATTCTAATACAAAAATATATACCATATTCAAATAAAAATATTTTACACTTTAAGTGTTCAATAAATAAAAGTGCAAGTGAAATACATTGAACAAACAGTACAAAATATTTAAATAGTTTCAATTTTTTTTTTTTTTTTTTTTTTTTTTTTTAAATATTATATATACAGTGAACTCTCACTTATACACCGCCTCTTTTTCATTTATACAACGATTTTCTGTGGTCCTGGCTCATTATATAGGAAAATAATGATAATCATCATTCGTTTATGCATTGTTGTGAAAATTAATCTTTCACTTATACGCCTAAAATTTTTTTACAATATTTTTTTTTTTTTTTTTTTACAATAGCAAAAATGTGTTTCCCAATACAGTGCAATAGTTTATTTTCCTCAATTCTCAAATGTACCATTTCTACCTTTGTTGTTTCTAGAAAGATATTCTTTCAGTAAACAAATGAATTTAGAATGGGTATCTTATCTGTTACACCACCCACATTGAAAATCAGTTCATCTTGAAGGAAAAGACATGTACTATCGCTATTGCCCAGAGGCTAGTCCTATCCCCATTTCTAGTGCTGTTTATAATAGAAAGGGGTCATACATCTTCCCTTATCTCTGTAAATAAAAGGGGGTGGTCTGTTTAGTGACAAAACTGTAATCAAACAATCTTATCTGCAGCATAGATAACGTCAAAGATTTTCTGCTTAGAGTACACTATCTATCCGTTTTCACTCTTTTTGATCTGGTCATAGTCAACGCTTTCTTGCGATTACACCGTGTCTTTCATATGACATACTGGAGAAGTCCTGGGCATCCTACAAAAGGGAGACCTTAGTTCAAGTTCGATCTAATCCACTTATCTGGCTTCCAATGTTTAACCCATTGTTGAAATTCTCCCTTCTTTTGTCGAATCCACGCCTTCTTTTCTTCAACACGTTTTATTGCTTTATCATGAGACAGACGCTTTTAACTGAGTCTTAAGCTTTCTTTTTTTTAATTTCAGTTTTAACAGTTTAGTAGCTAACAAACTTTAGCTTGTGCAACATTTAAGATTTGTCTCTCAGCAAAATGGCAAAACGAAAGAAATGTGCTTGACTTTCAAAGTGAATGTTATTAAAAAAATTGAAAATCCATCAACTACTAAAAAAGGTTTAGCTGATCATTTTCAAATTCCCGAGTCAACTTTAAAATAAATTTTTAAAAAAAGGGACGCAATTCTAACTGCTCAACGAGAATGCGGAATTTAATCCTCGAAGAGAAGCCGAATTCAAGGAGGAAAGTTTCAAGAATTAGAAAGTGTTTTGTTACAATGGTTTAAAGAAGCTCGTGCCTCTAACATTCCGGTTAACATTGAGCTTCTCAGGCATAAAGCTGTTCATCTCTCAGAGACTTTGAAAATTGAAAACTTCGCTGCATCACATGGATGGGTAGAGAAATTCAAGATTCGGCACGGATAGAGAAATTCAAGATTCGGCATGGCTTAGAATTTCGTACTCTATCTGGAGAAAGTGCTAGTGTTGACGAAAAACTGAAGAGCAATGGAAAGAGGACTTACCATCTTAATGAAAGGATACAAACCTAAAGATATTTTTAATTGTGATGAGACTGGCTTGTTAGGGGAACCCTGTCACGGTGGAAAAAGCAGTAACGAAAGATTAACTGTTTTGTTATGCTGTAATGCAGATGGACCTGAAAAACAACCCCCTTTAATCATTGGGAAATCAAAAACACCTCGCTGTTTTAAAAACATAAAGCAGCTTCCATGTGAGTACTTTAACAATCGTGCAGCATGGATGACATCAAATATTTTTTTAGATTTTCTTCATAAATTTGACAAAAAAAAAAAAAAAAAGAGGAAAAAGAAAAAAGAAAAGTTCTCCTATTTATGGATCAATGTCCTGCTCATCTACGAGATCTGCCAAACTTTGATCATATAAAAATAGTGTTTTTTTCCCGCAAACTGTACGAGTAAGCTACTGCCTTTAGATTTAAGTGTAATCTGTTGCTTAAAAGATCATTATAGGAAAACTTTGATTTGTCGATATCTTGCCGAATTAGAAACAGGCAATTCAGCTGCAGTCAATGTAAAAATTTCAATTCTTTTGCTATGAATATGGTATGTGCTGCATGGAGAAGTATCGGTGATTATACCATAAGGAATTGCTTTAAAAAAGCTGTATTTTTATTTCCTGATGAATATGAATGTTGAATGATCAAATTAACGAAAATGAAGAAGATTGTGATATAGGTCACACTGATGACGAATGGCAAATGGATGGGCTGATGGACTTGTTTGTTTTAATCAATTTGTTGATATTGATGATAATTTAGTAACAACCGAATTAAGAGATATTGAAGACATCGCTAATGAAATGGCTGATGGTGATGGAGATAATGATAATGAAGATGATGCAAAAGTTACTCTAAAACATACGAAAGCGTTAGAAGCTTTGGACACTATTCGGGACTATTTGCAATTTAATTCAGCTGCTGAAACTCCCATTTCTTATTTATATGAACTTGAAAAAACTGTCTTACAAATTCATCGGCAAAAACAAACATCTATTATGGATTATTTTGAAAAGAAATAAATTATTATTAGGTGTGTTACACTTTGTTTTATTATGTATATTATTATTATTATTATTATTTGTTTACTTATTTTTTTTTGTATAGTTACAGTAATTACCAAAAATCATTATAAATATCAACATATAATCTTTAGATACATTCTTATTCATGCTCTCATTGCAATTTATGCTGCGTTTTAGAATTTTATTAGACCCTTTTTCAGTTATGCGTGTTATTATAAAACCTTAAAGGTAATTAACGAATATATTTATATAATTAGCAGAGCATCGACACAAATGGTGCATTGATGCTGTAATTGACCAAGGTTTTAAAATGTTCAAAAGCAAATAAAGATAACTGAAAGTTTCTAAGATATTGATGAATAAAATAATAACAAACAACAGGAATTAAACTCAATCAAGATTTATTCAAATTACCAAATGAAAACAAGTTCAAAATAAAATACATATCTTTAATATTCTCAAGTCAATACGATGTCACATTAACATTTACTTTATATCTTCATTTATCAAAAACAGAAGGCTTAAAACTTACACAATATATATTGAGACCTTCAAACTTACATCTCATATTCCGGATGTGAAAACTGGAGCACCAACGATAAAACTATGAAAAAGGTTCTTTAACAAATTTACTCTAATTAAAATTAAGCTTATCATCAAATTAACTTGGAAAGAAAAACAAAGTTACTTTTAATTAAATGTTTTAACAAAAACTCAAAAGAAACATCTAATTTACTTTAATGATCTTCCAAATAAATAAACTTAATCATGTAAAAATATATTAATATTAAATAAATTCCATTAATATAAAACCAAACTTTAATTAAACATAAAACAATATCTCTCCTCACTTCCTGATCCAATGCCTTCATCCTTCCAAACACAACCTCCATTCATCAACTTGTCAGTAACAGCCAGCCGTGCCAGCTCGAACCCGAAACAGTCGTACGCTGAACCGCCGGACAAAAAATGCCACTCCAAGGTACTATCTATACATTTAGTAACAGTCCCAATGGCAAACGATCTACCGATATGAAGTACTATCCCCTGAAACCCAAACCGAATCAACGAATTTAGTGTTTCAATAGCGAAACGGTCACAAGTAATTTCGGCTTCCAAAATTACTGTTGCAAGAATAACAGACAAAACGTTGTCAACATACTGCAAATGGAATCACGTAATGAACTGTTAAAATGCTGATAGCCTTTTGATTAAATGAAAGCCAATATTATAAAAGTCTAAAAACCATGAAGTCAGGATAAAGAGAAAAGCATTACTCACTTTAAATAAAAAGTATTCTATCTAATGAAAAACTAAATATATATTAAATTAGCTGCACGAAATAATACAAGAGAAGCTGCCTTTTTATTAATTAACTATTTCTCTAAAAGGTTTTTTTAAAACATGATGAAATCCAAACGTTCCTTTCCGAGGATGAAAGATGTGGCGTTCATTAAACATTTCTTCCCCTGCAGATTTCAATTCACTAAAAACAAGATTATCTTCCACTCCATTCTTTAAATCATATTACACAGCACTTGTTAAAAGACTTCCTCAATTAAAACAATATTACGGACATCACTAGACGAAATACATTTAAAACCAAACAACAGAGGCGATTTCCAGCCAGCTAGAAATAACAACACACAACGGCCTCTCCTTTAAATACTCTACTGCCTCGTGTCCGTGCTGATGACGTAATCTCCCCATCCTGCAGCAAACAGGTCACTTCCGGCCTCTTGAAGGTTACGTGACAATCGATTACAGTCACAGGTAGAAACACGGGTGAAGACAGATTATCAGAGCCACCTGTCATCAGCTGCTGTAATCATTTGTATCGTGATGTAATCGATCCGCCGAAAACCGCGAGAAATAAGGAGATACGATCAAAGTAAACATGCTTGAACGATGTACAGAGGAAGCGAAAACGTGATGTAAATAAAACGAAATGAAAGTAAATGGAAAACGCCTGGAGACTTAGGATAACTAATATGGCCAAATGGTAAGTAACAATAAAGATATTTTTAATTTAAAACCATATGAATTACTTTAAATAAAAATATACTTTCATACAGTAAACTAAAGTTATTGAACTGAAGGATTTATTTACTTAAGTGTGACTCAACTTATTATGGAATATAAATGAATAAAGTTGAATATTAAATAAACAGAATAAATATAATAAGGCATGAATGAATGGGTGATCAGGTCAATTAAGATATGATTTGAATGAGTGATAAGAACTGATGAGAATTAGCTAAGGGAAAACTATCTAGTTTTTCCAACAAAGCCCCCCCTCTTATCACTCTAATGAAAATCAGACTGGCAACACGAGAAGCATGCTGAACAGGCTACCTATAACAATTTGCACAATTAGCAAAGCCTCCCTGATTACCTATCCAATTATAACCATATATAATATTAACTGTAATCCAACTATCCTCCAATTCCAGCTAATAAAAAAAAATAAAAAATAAAAAATAAATCCACTTAAAACTTACACGGCCAATTATCACATTACAAGAAACCAACAATCCAAAGCTTTCCCCATTAAAACTGCAAAAAAAATTCAATTGGGCTCCAGTCCTCATCTAAAAATATACTATACTATTAAAAATAAATACATATAAAATGCACATATAACACAATATCATATTTTACATTTAAAATATTCACCATTTTTAAACATGAACTCTCTAAAAACATGAACTATCAAAAACATGAACATCAGCTAAAATCTAGTTTAACATAGATAAACCATTTCCAAGTATCTCCATACTTTCCCAAAAAGTCCATTTTATCAATGAGAAGGATTAATTCATAACTAACTTCACAACGTAAATGACTTCATAAATTTATAACAGAAATAACTTTACAAATCTAACTAGCCAAAAAAAAAATTTAACAACAATTTTTTTCATATTTTACCATGCCAACAAAAAGAATCAAAATCTTTCTTTCATAAATTTTTCCCAAACAAAAACCTCTAACACTCCCTCTATATCTCATTATACCGAATCTCTATAAACCTTTATTAAACAAAATATATGACACTTTCTCAAACCAATGACAACATCAACTAGAACACCAATCAAATGGATTCCCATACAAACACCTAAGACATGACAGCTCTACTCAATCAAATCAACCTATTTGATCTCTGCTCCATTAAACCATCTCATTATTTTATGCAACATTTAAATATTAAATCCATAACATATTTCTGGTCACCTTTCCATCTCGAATTCCTAAACATAAAGACATCACAAATTTAAATGAGTACTTTCCATTTATTCATCCCCATTCATAAAAACCTATCAATCAAAGTCATTTACTAGGGCCCTAGATTTCACACCATTCGCTTCAACATAACATAGATGAATATGACCAACGGATAATTATAAAACCATTTTTAAAATTCAATAACAACTATTTCAAACTATTTTCAAATTTATACATGGAGCATAACCAAAACTATTTCGATCTGAATTCCAACTCTCTTATTTCCACAAGAAGAACACTCCAGAAGAAGAATCATGACCAAGCAAATTCAACTTTAAGTACTCAGCATATCTAACACAATCTTAAAAGTTCCTAAAAATAGTTATTTCAACACCATTTATGCTAAGCCTTATAAAAACAAACTGGGAAAGACCTAAACAAAATATACTCCCCATCTGTTCAAACTGAAACTTTATTTCCCAAAACAGAATGATCCTAAAATATATATATATACCCGGCCATTTCCCCTTCAATGTTATATCTTGTCAAACCTCAAGAGATCACAACAAGATTCTTAAAAATAGCTGCCACTCTCCAGTATCCGCCAGGGCTATCAAACTCGATGTTACCTTATTCAACTCACTTGAAGCCAAAAAAAAGTTTTCTTCCCAAATGGAATACTTCCAGACACCTGATCAAGGCCTCTAACATTTGCAACTTAAAAACAAATGCCTTTAACCTACTCAATATACTGGATAACAGAAAATTCATCATCCATGACTTCCTTGAATAACACCACCTTAAAAATCATCCAAAATCTGTATATTCAGTTCTAATACAATCTTCAACATATTCCTTACAGACAAAAAAATAAATAAAAATAAAAATAGTTCCAATTAATCCTCACACATTTTTCAAATATTTCTAAAAAAATTCCTAACACAATTTTTCTAACACGGTTCTAACACAGTTTTTCTAAAAAAAAAATCTCTCAAACTATTGAAAAATTTCCTGACACTTCCTGACACAAATCAAAATTTTCCAATGTCACCGAGATATTTTCCTTACACTTTCTAGCACAAAAAATTTCCCTACACAATCTGATATACCCTAACACTAACTAACACTTGATATACTACAGCCACAAAACTTCTATAACAACCAAAAAAAAATTTCAACATAACTAAAAACTCAACCTGCATGTCTTTATAATGCAATTGTCAATTTCTACAAGTTTTTGCAAATATATTTGCAGGGGATGTATTCCCCAAAAGATCTATCACATTTCAGGACATTGACATTACCACCTTAAAAGAAATGTCCTATCCCGAAAAAGAAATCTCCATATATACCCCTTCTGCAAGTGAAATGCACTTAAAGTTGATAACTCAATGAAATTAATATCTGAAAAATAAATGTATATATATATGAAATAACATTAAAAATTTCATAAAACATAGAAGATACATCATTAAATTAAACATAACTCATTGAAGGTGTACATAAAAAATATATATTTATTGTAAATAAAAAATTCTTGTATATCTTAAGTTTAAATAACATTGCATTTAAAAGCAATACTCTTGACCCAATATACAGGAGTCCATTTTCCTTAAACATAGAATTATCCAATTGAAGTCAAGATTTTTAACAATTTAAACTTTAGATCAAAATTTACTTTTTATACTTTGAATTTAATTCAAATTTACTTAAAAAAACTGTATATAGACAAAAGTTTAACAATATTACTGGTTTATCTAAAAAAACTTTTACTTTGAAAATTACGAATGCTTAACTTTAAACTGTTTAAAACTATTTATTACATCTTACAATTTAAACACCTTCAGAAGAAACTAAATAAAACTTTAACATTTAAGGAACTGCAGCTGTAGTTATCTTAACACTTTAAAATTTCAAATTCCGTTAACCAAACTCATATGTTAACCTTCCAAAAACATGGAAAAACAGTTCTACTTAACTTCCTTAAAATTTCAAACACATCATAATACTTTAACCATTCTTAAAAAATTTACCTTAAAAATATACATGCAGACAATTTCTACAAGTTTTTCTTAAAAAATATATATATAATCAATTTCACCCACTATCTTAATAAAAACTTCAGCTGAATTATATTAACCATAACCCTTATAATTAGAATTCATTAACTTCAAAGAATTTTTTCATCAAAATACCCAAAAATAAAAAAATTCAACAGTTTCAAACTTTCTTAACAATACTGAAAAACAGATTTCAAAATAAATCTTGGATAACAACATTTAGCTTTAATGGCTGAATTAAAAGCATTGAAATTTAAAACTTTCATAATTAAAAATTATCAAATCAGTCAAAAAAAACTAGGTTCACTTTTACAAAAACATTTAACCCTAAAAAAAATTTCAAAAATTTATCAGACTAAAAATATATCTTACATCTTTACCTTATCCTAAAGACTTTTACTAACACATAACAAAAATTTTATATTGTATATAAAAAAAAAATTTCAATCTTTAAATATAAAAAGGATTTACTTTACATATTGATATCAAAATTTGAAATACTTTAACAGCTCTTAATTAAATAAGATTCAGCCTTCAAAAAAAAAAATTATAATTTATTAGTAAAGAAAACTTTAAGACAAGTAGGTGACTTAAACTTTTAAACATTTACCACTATGTAAAAAAAATTTTAATATCAAAAACAACCATTGCATAGAATCATTAATATTCATAAAAAATTTACAGACGATCACTTCCCTTGATACAATTTGATCATGCCCAAAACCATAGTTCTAAAAATGCTGATGTTCACTTCTAAAATCAAAGTTCATGTAAAACAACAAACATCCTCTTTCTCCGATGATGATGTCCATATTTCAAGAATCATTACTCCACCAGGTGAAACTATATTCATAAGTTGCCAGACGCTGCCACTGAATAAGCACATTCTTTACTTTAAACTCAATCTTGACCAGCAATGTCTTGACCATCAACTGCTCACTAAGATTGCACTTTTCAAAAAAAAATGGTGACACTTTTCAAAGAAAACACACCATTTTTCACAACCTTATGCACTTCTTTATCTTTCAAAAGAAACGAAATCTGCATTCCTGGCCACACAGTTCTTGATTTTTACAAGCAGATAAGAACTTTATTAACGTCTATCTAACTAGGATTCATCTATCAAAGGCACTAAACTTATTCAGATCACTTCACTAACATCACTTTAATGACTTTACTTCTTTATGTAAAAGCACCTTGTGACACCATCAAACGTTATCCAGACCATTTTAATATTGCAGCTTCAGAAAAACAACTTCAGACAACTTAAAAAAATTGGAATCAAAAATCAAAAATTTCTGAATAGAAACAGAAAACCTTAAACAGATTTCAAACTTCTTAAAAAAAATTATTATAGCAAAATGCTACCAGCACACCCATCTCAAAGCTCAATGATTGAAATGAACAACTGGAGGACTTTTATAATTCAAAAATGAAAAACTGAAAAAGTATCTTTAAAAGTATAACCAACGAAAACCAGCTTCTAAACAAATCCTTGGCCTTAGGTCCATAACCTTGTTATTATAAAACCTTAAAGGTAATAAATGAATATATTTATATAATTAGCAGAGCATCGGCACAAATGGTGCGTTGATGCTGTAATTGACCAAGGTTTTAAAATGTTCAAAAGCAAATAAAGATAACTGAAAGTTTCTAAGATATTGCTGAATAAAATAATAACAAACAGGAATTAAACTCAATCAAGATTTATTCAAATTACCAAATAAAAACAAGTTCAAAATAAAATACATATCTCCAATATTCTCGAGTCAATACGATGTCACATTAACATTTACTTTATATCTTCATTTATCAAAAACAGAAGGCTTAAAACTTACACAATATATATTGAGACCTTCAAACTTACATCTCATATTCCGGATGTGAAAACTGGAGCACCAACGATAAAACTATGAAAAAGGTTCTTTAACAAATTTACTTTAAATTAAAATTAAGCTTATTATCAAATTAACTTGGAAAGAAAAACAGTTACTTTTAATTAAATGTTTTAACAAAAACTCAAAAGAAACATCTAATTTACTTTAATGATCTTCCAAATAAATAAACTTAATCATGTAAAAATATATTAACATTAAATAAATTCCATTAATACAAAACCAAACTTTAATTAAACATAAAACAATATCTCTCCTCACTTCCTGATCCAAAGCCTTCATCCTTCCAAACACAACCTCCATTCATCAACTTGTCAGTAACGGCCAGCCGTACATGCTCGAACCCGAAACAGTCGTACGCTGAACTGCCGGACAAAACATGCCACTCCAGGGTACTATCTATACATTTAGTAACAGTCCCAATGGCAAACGATCTACCGATATGAAGTACTATCCCCTGAAACCCAAACCGAATCACCAAATTTAGTGTTTCAATAGCGAAACGGTCACAAGTAATTTCGGCTTCCGAAATTACTGTTGCAAGAATAACAGACAAAACGGTGTCAACATACTGCAAATGGAATCACGTAATGAACTGCTAAAATGCCGATAGCCTTTTGATTAAATGAAAGCCAATATTATAAAAGTCTAAAAACCATGAAGTCAGGATAAAGATAAAGCATTACTCACTTTAAATAAAAAGCATTCTATCTAATGAAAAACTAAATATATATTAAATTAGCTGCACGAAATAATACAAGAGAAGCTGCCTTTTTATTAATTAACTATTTCTCTAAAAGGTTTCTTTAAAACATGATGAAATCCAAACGTTCCTTTTCCGAGGATGAAAGATGTGGCGTTCATTAAACATTTCTTCCCCTGCAGATTTCAATTCACTAAAAACAAGATTATCTTCCACTCCATTCTTTAAATCATATTACACAGCACTTGTTAAAAGACTTCCTCAATTAAAACAATATTACGGACATCACTAGACGAAATACATTTAAAACCAAACAACAAAGGCGATTTCCAGCCAGCTAGAAATAACAACACACAACGGCCTCTCCTTTAAATACTCTACTGCCTCGTGTCCGTGCCGATGACGTAATCTCCTTATCCTGCAGCAAACAGGTCACTTCCGGCCTCTTGAAGGTTACGTGAAGATCGATTACAGTCACAGGTAGAAACACAGGTGAAGACAGATTATCAGAGCCACCTGTCATCAGCTGCTGTAATCATTTGTATCATGATGTAATCGATCCGCCGAAAACTGCGAGAAATGAGGAGATACGATCTGTTAGGAAAATTAGGACGTCTAAAAATAGAGTCCCTCATTTCTATATAATTTGTCTCATCATTCTACATATCCTTTATAAACTTATAGTCCAGCATTCATATAAAGTCTAATAATATCTAAAGTTATATCTTACAGGCACATTTAAATTATATTTTTGTTTCTTGTTATGTTAAATTAAACAATATTTTATTCAAGAAGTTTCATAAAATATATCTTTAATTTAGTAATTAAACCTTGTTTTATGTTTAAAGTCAGTTAGAACAAATACTATTTTTATTTAACTTTCATAAAAATACATATTCATATTAAAAAGATAAATTTACTTATTAAATGAATCTGGCCATATTGTATCTATCTAAATGGAAATATAAAGTTAATCTTTACTTTAATATAATCCTTAGTTTCCCATTTTCAGTTTACCATACGTGGCTTCATAAGTCGCAGTAACTTTCCCTCGATTACATCATTCGATACGCTTCATCGATTTCAATCTCCATCATCGTGGTTGGCCTGGATGCCGAGAGATGGCGTTGTCGTGACGTAATCACGATACGTGTTAGGAGGCTAACGCTAGAACGATAGTTTTGCATAAAGCAATGTCATTGACATTCTAGAAGTTTCGGAAGATCGTCGTGAGCATGCGTGGCGTAGTGATCTGAGGGAGTAGTGAGGTATATATAGTTATGTTTTTCGGTGAACAATTATCTTCTTCAGCTACCGCATTCAAGGATATTGTCATTGTTGTTTTGGTGTTGTGTCTTGTAATAGTATGTACGTTTCGTTCCAGTGTTAGTCGTTTTTCATTTTAATTATATTTTTATCTCAGCGGGAAGTGATGACGTTCTTAGTTTAAGTCAAATACTTGTTCAGCAGTTATAGTGGTGAAAGAAGTGGAGAGAAGTATTGCTGGTAATGGTTTAGTATTTAATGGAATATGGTGGTAAATAAATACGCTATTTCGGAAGCTTTTGTGACTTTATAAAATTCTTTAATTGTGAAGTTGGTTTCTAATTAAAATGCTTTCTGACCTTCATTTACAAAATGAAGTATGTATTGAGTAAATGGAAATGAATCTACGTACTTTAATCATTTGCTGCCATATAGTGTTGAAGTGACTGTTGGAGGATTACATGAGGTTCCAGATGGCCAATACTTATAAAGATCTAATCACGTCATGTTGTCATTGAGATATTGTGAGCTTTTTAGTAATTGTTAAGTAGTGTGAGATTGTTATATATTTAATTGATTTTAAGTTTAAGTTTAATTATTGTTGTAATTGTTTAATTGAATGTTTAAATAAATATCCTGGGTTTTAAATATGTTATCTTTATTGTTTTTAAACCACTACATATGTGTTTAACTTAATTGTTTCTTTCTATTCATTTTTATTTATCTGGGGTATAAAAATCAGCCTTTACGTTTCCACTAAAAGTGTGTTAACTTTGCTATATTTTTCTTAAACCCCATAACTATTATTTTTATAATAGTTAACACGATCAAAGTAAACATGCTTGAACGATGTACAGAGGAAGCGAAAACGTGATGTAAATAAAATGAAATGAAAGTAAATGGAAAACGTCTGGAGACTTAGGATAACTAATATGGCCAAATGGTAAGTAACAATAAAGATATTTATAACGTAAAGGTTTCTCATGGAAGTGGTTAACTTGTTTTGGTACAAAAGTTACTTGGAGATAAAACTCTGCAGAAGCACGTGCTAGGTCATTAGGCCTAGGCAGCACGTGGCGTGATCGATCAGAGAAAAACGGCGAAGTGTTCATCTGCAAAAACTCAGGTTCTGTAAATAACTCGCTGTTGTCAGGATCGCTTCAAGACGAGGAAATGAAATAAGGAATAAATTCTTATCTTACCAAAGGACAGGCTCATCACTACAGGAAGTGTCAAAGGAAGAAAGAAGCAGACATCTTACGCAGGGAAATCAGGAAACAGAGATGCAGCTAAAACTTGTTTTATTTTATGTACAAATTGTACACTCTTAAAAGGGATGTTGGTGGCGATCGCTCGCACACGATATGTTCCAAAAGGAGACATCACTAAGATACGATTACTCACTCGGCTCCCACGGAAGCCGTTTACAGCAACCGGGAGGCCTAATCTGAACACCACTATCTCGTTCCCAGGCAGAACTCAACTGTCTCTCCTACTGAACTGCTTGCCGGTACGAAAAAACCGCGCAAACCTGCGCTTGGCGCCGAAAAACCTGTCTAACAGGTGCGCGAACGCCAAAGCGTAAGTCCGTGTTGATGACCAAGGGCGATGCGGTCGACGCCGCTGGCAACCACGGACCGTGCCAAACGAAATGCAAGGAGAAACGGCCGAAAGTGCGATCGCTCCGAAATCGCGAAACGCAATGAAAAAGAATAATTAAGAACTTAAAGAGGGGATTGCAAAATATGAAGAGATTAACGTAGAGACATAAATGAGATGTCAAATTAAAGGGAATTTAAAATGCCGAATAGTGAGAACGATGATTTAAATTAATATTACAGAGAAACAATTAGAATTATTAGGATTAAATATTCAAAAATCGGAAATGTGCACGTGGGTACGATAACATCGTAAAATAGTTGAAAGTGGCACGTTTGCAACGTGACACATTCCCGGGCAAACGAAAATTTGTAAAATTTTGAAAGGGAAAGAAAAATTTAGGCTGACATACAAATTTTGAACGTTCGAGAAAAATTTGGAATAAGGATAAATTTTGAATGCGAGAGAAAAATTTTACAAAATTTTAAAAATTAGGAATGTGCGAGCCATCACCAAGGGCTACATGGGGTTGACAGGATGACTTGACAATCAGTCGTATTAAAAACAATCAGTATCAAATCAACATAAAATATTAGTATCAACATAGTAGTATTTGTATCAAAAATTGCAAATTAAGCTACACCTTTACAGATCTGTGAAGTATACCATTGACTTGCTAAATAAACATTGTTATTTCACTAAAAATTTCATTGATAGTAGCTTGAGAAATTTGCCATCATAAATACTTTTTTTAATTGACTTTAGAATGTGGTGACTTACATTATAACAAAAACACTAAAAATTCAATATGTGTGGTACTCACACTTAATTATACATAAGATTCAGCTCTAAAGTATTTGATTTTATATTAACACCAAATAGAAACTGGTGATTAAATTTTAAATACATTGATACAGTGTTGAATAGACTTTAAAGTTAAGCTGCAAGTAATTACACACATAATACAAAAAACAATAATAATACATACATTTTAGCTCTAAGTTTAAATGAAAAATGGCATTGTATGAGCTTAATTCATACTTTTGAAAAGAATTGCATGCGCAATTGAAAATTATTAAGTTGAAAAGTGCAAAAAATTTATATTTTTAGGACCTTGTGCAAAATTTAAATCCAATTTTGAAAATTTCAATGAAATCATAACAAAATTTTAGAACACACTTTAAAAATAGATTTCAAAGATGAATAAAAGTTAAGTGCTTAGTTAACCAACTAAAACAAACAAAAACAATTAAATTTTTAACTATTGTGCACAGATTTAAAGTAAATAAAAGTTAATATATATATTTTGAAAAACACAGCTTCATAAATGAACAGGCAATAATGAAATACACTTAAATACACATACAAATAATAAGCAGCATATGAAACTTTAAACGTTACCATAATTGAAATTTAAAAATTGTAAACATGAAGTATTTTATAAGTTTAGAACACACAGAATTACAATACACTCTAACAAGAAAACCAATGACTAAAGCAAGATAAATTAAGTAAGTAAAATCCTGAAAGAGGCAACTGTGAGCCAAAATTATGAAAAAATGAAAATTTTAAAAATCCAGCACATTTCATCGAATGCGAAATGTGTGTCACAAAAGTGTTGGTGTACAAAAAAAAACAAAAAGTGGACACCATGTTGGTTGGCAACTTACTAAACAACCAATCA
Source organism: Maratus michaelseni (assembly GCA_963931845.1). NCBI lineage: Eukaryota > Metazoa > Arthropoda > Arachnida > Araneae > Salticidae > Maratus > Maratus michaelseni. The sequence goes on along the minus strand of OZ007590.1, from coordinate 72,376,086 downwards.
CTGTGTGCGTGTAAAGGACCTGTATGTAAATAAAGATTGCAACACAAAAACCAAAAGATAAAAGTGACAGAACTTATTGAAGAAAACAAGCACCCAAAGGTAAGTGCAACAGACAATTGTCAACTGTTGCCTGACAAGAGCCACCTCAAACAATTATCAAGTTAGGAGGACAAACAGAAGTTGCATTACTGGACTGGGATAGTCCAAATGGATCACAGGTAAGAAAAATTTAAAAATTAAAAATTATGAAAGAAAATTAAATATTTCTATGGAATTTACGACCATGTGCTTAAAGCCATCATACCAACAAAACACAAAAATACACGATACTAGTAGAATATTAATGCATGGTACTGTGAATAACGAAAAACACTGTGAAGGCTGATCGCCCAACAACCTAACACTGTGTGTGTCACTACTGAAATATCACACATAAAACACAAGAATGAATAAATAAATACACTAAAATACAATGCTTATTGGTACGAATGATGCACTGATGAATTAAAATAAGCAAAATTGGAATAAGATAAATAAATGTTAAAATGCTGCATATTTGTATAAAAGAAATTATATACCTAGAAGTTCAGAAACTGTAACCTTAATTAAAAATTATGCAAGAAAATTTACTTTCTTCAACATTACAACAGAAAAATACAAAGATCACTTAAAAATTTGAGATTTAGAAAATTTAATAGCTTCAACACCAAAGAAAATTTTATATCTACAATATTTCATCACACTTAAAAAAAACTATTGAAAAATCCGTTAATTGCTACTATACTACCTGAGAAACATAATTTCCCACTGTATTTCACATATAAATTGAAAAAATTTAATTGCTTCAATACCATAAGATAAAATTTCTTAGTGTTCCATCACATAAAAAAATATAATTTTTGATTTTTTTTTTTTTTTTTCTCAAATTGATAGCATTATTTTGAAAAAGCACTTTTTTTTTTTTTAAATTTATTATTACTTTGAAAAACAAGCTTTTTGAATAAGTTTATAGTTTATTTTGAAATTCAAACACTTTCTATTTTTTTTTCTTTACTTGAGACTTTTCTCAAGATTATAAACACAATACATGAATAATATGATTGACAAATCATGCAAAAATGATACTTTATGAAAGTATAAAGTTATAAAGCACCTTATTAAATGCAATTTTGAAAATCATGAAACAGTGAAAAACAGTTTTGAGATAAATTAAAATGAAATACTTAAAGAAATTTATTAAAATGATGCTTGATAAAAACCTTAAAAAGATTAACTGAGCATGAGAGCAATGAACAACTGTTACACAATACCTGCTACCGGTAAACAAGCAATGCATAACGCAAAAAACTTTCACCAGATTGTTCCTGGCCATGAAACAACCAGATGAAAGGATTCACAGCACTCATGAACAATCAATGACTTAACACTTAAAATGAGAAATATCGTAAAAACGTAATTTCAAGCAATGAATTGATAAAAAAAAACATGTAAAAATAATAATAATTGTAGAATATTACTAAGTATCACTTGGACACAATAAAAAATTAGAAATATGAACTTAAGTGTGCAAGCTTGGAACAGTGAATTTTTGAGTTCATCTGATCCTGCACGATGAAAATATTTGAATTTAAACAAGAAATACCTGTCTGCATAGAACACAAAAATACACACTAAAAATAGCAGATAAAATATATTTCCTGTGATTAAGAAAAATGTTATTGAAGTTCAGTGAAAAGTACTGATTTTTTTTTTTTTTAATTAACTATTGAAGAAATACCAATGCATGGTTTTTTTTTTTTTTTTTTAAAGGAACTTTCACTGTGATAAGAAGGCATCTTGAAAATTGCAACCATGAAAAATTTAAAAACATATTACAAGAAAACCATTTTAAATTTGAATTGATTACTGTTATACAACACTAATAAAAATAATCATAAATGTTAAATATGAAAAATTTTCAAATTATAAAATGATACCTTTGAGCTAAATAAAACACTTAAACACATATGAAAATATAAGAAAAATGAGTAAATACGAAAGCGACGATCTAAAACAAGCCTGAAAAATTAGTCTGCACTTATCTGTTCCTTTACTGTTGGCACTAGACATATACTCATACTCATATGCTGTAAAACGTCTTTAGTGTCCTTTTTACTTCATCATAAGAAAATAACAATATGATGTCGCGATGTCTATTCCTGTTCCTGAAATCGATGAAAAACGTTGTCTTCTTAGAAAGGCTAAAGTTCTTTTTTTTTTTTGAGACATCGATGATAAAAAAAAACTCGTCACGATTGACGTACGAGGAGGTGACACGGCACCAAGTATAACGTAAAGGTTTCTCATGGAAGTGGTTAACTTGTTCTGGTACAAAAGTTACTTGGAGATAAAACTCTGCAGAAGCACGTGCTAGGTCATTAGGCCTAGGCAGCACGTGGCGTGATCGATCAGAGAAAAACGGCGAAGTGTTCATCTGCAAAAACTCAGGTTCTGTAAATAACTCGCTGTTGTCAGGATCGCTTCAAGACGAGGAAATGAAATAAGGAATAAATTCTTATCTTACCAAAGGACAGGCTCATCACTACAGGAAGTGTCAAAGGAAGAAAGAAGCAGACATCTTACGCAGGGAAATCAGGAAACAGAGATGCAGCTAAAACTTGTTTTATTTTATGTACAAATTGTACACTCTTAAAAGGGATGTTGGTGGCGATCGCTCGCACACGATATGTTCCAAAAGGAGACATCACTAAGATACGATTACTCACTCGGCTCCCACGGAAGCCGTTTACAGCAACCGGGAGGCCTAATCTGAACACCACTATCTCGTTCCCAGGCAGAACTCAACTGTCTCTCCTACTGAACTGCTTGCCGGTACGAAAAAACCGCGCAAACCTGCGCTTGGCGCCGAAAAACCTGTCTAACAGGTGCGCGAACGCCAAAGCGTAAGTCCGTGTTGATGACCAAGGGCGATGCGCTCGACGCCGCTGGCAACCACGGACCGTGCCAAACGAAATGCAAGGAGAAACGGCCGAAAGTGCGATCGCTCCGAAATCGCAAAACGCAATGAAAAAGAATAATTAAGAACTTAAAGAGGGGATTGCAAAATATGAAGGCATTAACGTAGAGACATAAATGAGATGTCAAATTAAAGGGAATTTAAAATGCCGAATAGTGAGAACGATGATTTAAATTAATATTACAGAGAAACAATTAGAATTATTAGGATTAAATATTCAAAAATGGGAAATGTTCACGTGGGTACGATAACATCGTAAAATAGTTGAAAGTGGCACGTTTGCAACGTGACACATTCCCGGGCAAACGAAAATTTGTAAAATTTTGAAAGGGAAAGAAAAATTTAGACTGACATACAAATTTTGAACGTTCAAGAAAAGTTTGGAATAAGGATAAATTTTGAATGCGAGAGAAAAATTTTACAAAATTTTAAAAATTTGGAATGTGCGAGCCATCACCAAGGGCTACATGGGGTTGACAGGACGACTTGACAATCAGTCGTATTAAAAACAATCAGTATCAAATCAATATAAAATATTAGTATCAACATAGTAGTATTTGTATCAAAAATTGCAAATTAAGCTACACCTTTACAGATCTGTGAAGTATACCATTGACTTGCTAAATAAACATTGTTATTTCACTAAAAATTTCATTGATAGTAGCTTGAGAAATTTGCCATCATAAATACTTTTTTTAATTGACTTTAGAATGTGGTGACTTACATTATAACAAAAACACTAAAAATTCAATATGTGTGGTACTCACACTTAATTATACATAAGATTCAGCTCTAAAGTATTTGATTTTATATTAACACCAAATAGAAACTGGTGATTAAATTTTAAATACATTGATACAGTGTTGAATAGACTTTAAAGTTAAGCTGCAAGTAATTACACACATAATACAAAAAACAATAATAATACATACATTTTAGCTCTAAGTTTAAATGAAAAATGGCATTGTATGAGCTTAATTCATACTTTTGAAAAGAATTGCATGCGCAATTGAAAATTATTAAGTTGAAAAGTGCAAAAAATTTATATTTTTAGGACCTTGTGCAAAATTTAAATCCAATTTTGAAAAATTCAATGAAATCATAACAAAATTTTAGAACACACTTTAAAAATAGATTTCAAAGATGAATAAAAGTTAAGTGCTTAGTTAACCAACTAAAACAAACAAAAACAATTAAATTTTTAACTATTGTGCACAGATTTAAAGTAAATAAAAGTTAATATATATATTTTGAAAAACACAGCTTCATAAATGAACAGGCAATAATGAAATACACTTAAATACACATACAAATAATAAGCAGCATATGAAACTTTAAACGTTACCATAATTGAAATTTAAAAATTGTAAACATGAAGTATTTTATAAGTTTAGAACACACAGAATTACAATACACTCTAACAAGAAAACCAATGACTAAAGCAAGATAAATTAAGTAAGTAAAATCCTGAAAGAGGCAACTGTGAGCCAAAATTATGAAAAAATGAAAATTTTAAAAATCCAGCACATTTCATCGAATGCGAAATGTGTGTCACAAAAGTGTTGGTGTACAAAAAAAAACAAAAAGTGGACACCATGTTGGTTGGCAACTTACTAAACAACCAATCACTGTGTGCGTGTAAAGGACCTGTATGTAAATAAAGATTGCAACACAAAAACCAAAAGGTAAAAGTGACAGAACTTATTGAAGAAAACAAGCACCCAAAGGTAAGTGCAACAGACAATTGTCAACTGTTGCCTGACAAGAGCCACCTCAAACAATTATCAAGTTAGGAGGACAAACAGAAGTTGCATTACTGGACTGGGATAGTCCAAATGGATCACAGGTAAGAAAAATTTAAAAATTAAAAATTATGAAAGAAAATTAAATATTTCTATGGAATTTACGACCATGTGCTTAAAGCCATCATACCAACAAAACACAAAAATACACGATACTAGTAGAATATTAATGCATGGTACTGTGAATAACGAAAAACACTGTGAAGGCTGATCGCCCAACAACCTAACACTGTGTGTGTCACTACTGAAATATCACACATAAAACACAAGAATGAATAAATAAATACACTAAAATACAATGCTTATTGGTACGAATGATGCACTGATGAATTAAAATAAGCAAAATTGGAATAAGATAAATAAATGTTAAAATGCTGCATATTTGTATAAAAGAAATTATATACCTAGAAGTTCAGAAACTGTAACCTTAATTAAAAATTATGCAAGAAAATTTACTTTCTTCAACATTACAACAGAAAAATACAAAGATCACTTAAAAATTTGAGATTTAGAAAATTTAATAGCTTCAACACCAAAGAAAATTTTATATCTACAATATTTCATCACACTTAAAAAAAACTATTGAAAAATCCGTTAATTGCTACTATACTACCTGAGAAACATAATTTCCCACTGTATTTCACATATAAATTGAAAAAATTTAATTGCTTCAATACCATAAGATAAAATTTCTTGGTGTTCCATCACATAAAAAAATATAATTTTTGATTTTTTTTTTTTTTCTCAAATTGATAGCATTATTTTGAAAAAGCACCTTTTTTTTTTTTTTTTTTTTTTTAATTTATTATTACTTTGAAAAACAAGCTTTTTGAATAAGTTTATAGTTTATTTTGAAATTCAAACACTTTCTATTTTTTTTTCTTTACTTGAGACTTTTCTCAAGATTATAAACACAATACATGAATAATATGATTGACAAATCATGCAAAAATGATACTTTATGAAAGTATAAAGTTATAAAACACCTTATTAAATGCAATTTTGAAAATCATGACACAGTGAAAAACAGTTTTGAGATAAATTAAAATGAAATACTTAAAGAAATTTATTAAAATGATGCTTGATAAAAACCTTAAAAAGATTAACTGAGCATGAGAGCAATGAACAACTGTTACACAATACCTGCTACCGGTAAACAAGCAATGCATAACGCAAAAAACTTTCACCAGATTGTTCCTGGCCATGAAACAACCAGATGAAAGGATTCACAGCACTCATGAACAATCAATGACTTAACACTTAAAATGAGAAATATCGTAAAAACGTAATTTCAAGCAATGAATTGATAAAAAAAAACATGTAAAAATAATAATAATTGTAGAATATTACTAAGTATCACTTGGACACAATAAAAAATTAGAAATATGAACTTAAGTGTGCAAGCTTGGAACAGTGAATTTTTGAGTTCATCTGATCCTGCACGATGAAAATATTTGAATTTAAACAAGAAATACCTGTCTGCATAGAACACAAAAATACACACTAAAAATAGCAGATAAAATATATTTCCTGTGATTAAGAAAAATTTTATTGAAGTTCAGTGAAAAGTACTGATTTTTTTTTTTTTTTAATTAACTATTGAAGAAATACCAATGCATGGGTTTTTTTTTTTTTTTTTTAAAGGAACTTTCACTGTGATAAGAAGGCATCTTGAAAATTGCAACCATGAAAAATTTAAAAACATATTACAAGAAAACCATTTTAAATTTGAATTGATTACTGTTATACAACACTAATAAAAATAATCATAAATGTTAAATATGAAAAATTTTCAAATTATAAAATGATACCTTTGAGCTAAATAAAACACTTAAACACATATGAAAATATAAGAAAAATGAGTAAATACGAAAGCGACGATCTAAAACAAGCCTGAAAAATTAGTCTGCACTTATCTGTTCCTTTACTGTTGGCACTAGACATATACTCATACTCATATGCTGTAAAACGTCTTTAGTGTCCTTTTTACTTCATCATAAGAAAATAACAATATGATGTCGCGATGTCTATTCCTGTTCCTGAAATCGATGAAAAACGTTGTCTTCTTAGAAAGGCTAAAGTTCTTTTTTTTTTTTGAGACATCGATGATAAAAAAAAACTCGTCACGATTGACGTACGAGGAGGTGACACGGCACCAAGTATAACGTAAAGGTTTCTCATGGAAGTGGTTAACTTGTTTTGGTACAAAAGTTACTTGGAGATAAAACTCTGCAGAAGCACGTGCTAGGTCATTAGGCCTAGGCAGCACGTGGCGTGATCGATCAGAGAAAAACGGCGAAGTGTTCATCTGCAAAAACTCAGGTTCTGTAAATAACTCGCTGTTGTCAGGATCGCTTCAAGACGAGGAAATGAAATAAGGAATAAATTCTTATCTTACCAAAGGACAGGCTCATCACTACAGGAAGTGTCAAAGGAAGAAAGAAGCAGACATCTTACGCAGGGAAATCAGGAAACAGAGATGCAGCTAAAACTTGTTTTATTTTATGTACAAATTGTACACTCTTAAAAGGGATGTTGGTGGCGATCGCTCGCACACGATATGTTCCAAAAGGAGACATCACTAAGATACGATTACTCACTCGGCTCCCACGGAAGCCGTTTACAGCAACCGGGAGGCCTAATCTGAACACCACTATCTCGTTCCCAGGCAGAACTCAACTGTCTCTCCTACTGAACTGCTTGCCGGTACGAAAAAACCGCGCAAACCTGCGCTTGGCGCCGAAAAACCTGTTATATTAAACCCTAAGGTAATTAATTGAAGTAAGCAGAGCATTGGCACAAGTGGTGCGTTAATGCTGTAATAGACCAAGGATCTAAAGTGTTCAAAAGCAAAAATAAAGTTAACTGAAAGTTTCTAAAATATTAATGAAATAATAGACAGACAAAAGGAATTAAACTCAACAAGATTTATTCAAATTACTAAGTTCAGAATAAAATACATATTTCCAATATTCCAGAGTAAAAACGATATCACATTACTATCCAATCTATATTTGCATTTGTAAAAACAGAATGCTTAAAAACTTACACAATATATATTGAGACCATTAAATATACATCTCATATTCTGGATGTGAAAACTGGAGCACCGATGGAAAAATTATTTAACAAATTTACTTTAAGTTCATTACCGAATTAACTGACAAGGAAAAACAATTACTTTTAATTAAATACTTTAATAGAGATTCAAAAGAAACATCTAATTTACTTTAATAACCTTTTAAATAAACTTAACCATATACAAATTATATTATCATTAAATAAATTCCATTAATGTAAAAACCAAACATAAAACAATATATTTCCCTACTTCCCAATTCATTACTCTCTATCCTTCCAAATACAACTTCCATTCACCAACTTGTCAGTAACAACCAACTGCACCTGCTCGACCACGAAACAGTAGTACGTTGAATCGCCGGACAAAACATGCCACTCCAGGGTACTAACTATACATTTAGTAATAGTCCCAATGGCAAACGATCTACCCGTATAAAGAGCTATCCGTTGAAACCCAAACCGAGCCATCGTATTTGGTGTTTCAATAGCAAATCGGTAACATGTAATTTCGGCTTCCGAAATTACTGTTGCTAGAATAATAGACAGAACGGTATCAACATACTAAAAAATGGAATCACGTTCTGAACTATTAAGATACAAGTAGTCTTTTGATGAAAGCAAAAGATAATACTATGAAAGTCTAAAAACCATGAAACAGGATAAAAATAAAAGCATTACAAACTTTAAACAAAAGCATTTTTATCCATTAAGAAACTAAACCAATGTATATCAAATTAGCTGCATGAAAAACATAAGAAAAGCTGCCTTTCTATTATCCAACTATTTCTGAAGAACGGGTTGTTTTAATGCATTATGAAATCCAAGAGTTCACTTTCGAAAAACGAAATACGTGGCTTTCTTTAAAAGAAATATGTTTATTCATTTGTCGATCCAACCTCATTGAAAAACAACACCATCTTTCATTTCATTAACCACAATACATCACTACACGAGTTAAAAAGCACTTCCTTATTAAAGACAAACAGCACTAGACTAAACATTTCCAGACAACACAAACACCAAAACAACAACCGAGACGGCTTCCAGCCAGCTAGAAGATATCAACACACGATCGTCCCGTTCCTTAAATACCTTACCGCCTCGTGTCAAGGTCAATGACGTAACCTCCTCATCCCGCAACAAACAGGTCACTTCCGGCTTCCCGAAGGTACATGACAATCGATCACGGTCACAGATAGATACTACAGGTAATGACAGATTAGAGCCATCTGTCACCAGCTGCCGTAATCACTTGTATCGTGACGTAATCGATCTACCGAAAACCGCGAGAAATGAGGAGATGTGACCAATGTAAGCAAGCGATAACGATGTCCATAGGAAGTGAAAAACGTAATGAAATGAAAGTAAATAGAAGCAAATGGAAAAGCCTGAAGCGTTAAAAATAGATAATATGGCCAAATGGTAAGTAACTAAATAAAGATATTTTTACTTTAAAACTATATGAATTACTTTAAATAAAAATATACTTTCATATTGTAAACCAAAGTTATTAAACTGAAGGATTTAATTACTGAAATGTGACTGAACTAATTACTGAATATAGCTGAATAAAGTTAAATATTAAATAAACAAAATAAATATAATAAAGCATGAATGGATGAATTAGGTCAATTAAGATATGATTTGAATGAGTGATAAGAACTAAAAGAATTAGTAAAGGGAAAGCTATCCAGTTTTTCCAACAAAGCCCCCCCTCTTATCACTCGAATGAAAATCAGACTAGCAACATGAGAAGCACGCCGAACAGGCTACCTAAAACAAATTTGCACAATCAGCAACGCCTCCCCAGTCACCTATCCAATTACAACCACATTAACTGTAAACCAACTATCCTTCAACTTCAAAAAAAAACTAAATCCACTTAAAACTTACACGGCCAATTATCACAATATAACAAACCAACAATCCAGGACTCCTCCCCATTAAAAACTGCAAAAGAAAACTTCCCTGGGCTCCAGTCCTCATCTAAAAAATATACTCTACTATTAAAAATAAATACATATAAAATACATATATAACACAATATATCATACATTACATTTAAAATATTCATAACTTGTAGACATGAACTCTAAAATATAAAAATATCTAAAACATGAACATCAGCTAAAAACCAGTTTATCATAGATAAACCACTTCATCGTATCTCAGTACTTTCTCAAAAAAAAGTCCATTTTAGTAATGAGAAGGATCAATTCACCATTAACTTCACAACATAAATTACATTCTAATTTTATAACAGAAATAACCTCTCAAATCTAATTAACAAAAAAATCTAACCCTTTTTTTTTTCTTATATTTCACTATGCCAACAAAGAGAATCCGAAAATCTTCCATTCTTAAATTTTCCTTTTTTTTTTTTTTTTTTTTTTTCTAAACAAAAAAATTTATAACACTTCATAAATCCTAAAAAAAAAACCTCCAATACTTTCTCTATATATCTCACACCGAATTTCTTTAAACCTTTATTAAACTCCATATAAACCTTACAAAAACCTTACACAAGCTTTCATTAAACAAAAAAATGTATGACACTCTCTCAAACCAATGACAATATTAACACTAATCAGATGAATTCCCATACCGACACCCAAGACATGACAGCTCGACTCAATCAAATCAGCTTATTTGACTCCTGCTCCATTGAACCATCTCACTATTTTATGCAACATTAAATATTAAATCCATACCATATTTCTGGTCATCTTTCCATCTCGGATTCCTGAACATAAAGACATCACAAATTTAAATGAGTACACTCCATTTATTCATCTCCTTTCATAAAAACCTATCAATCAACTTCATTTGCTGGGGCCCCAGTCTACACACCACTCACTACAACATAACATAGATGAACATGACCGACGGATAATTATCAAACCATTTTGAAAATTCAACACCTATTACAAACTATTTTCTAATTTAAACATGGAGCATAGTCAAAACTATCTTGATCTGAATTCTAATACTCTTATTCCAACAAGAAAAACACTTCAGAAGAAGAATCATGACCAGGCACTTTCAACCTTAAGTACTCAGTATATCTAACACAATCTTAAAAGTTCCTAACAAATAGTCCTTTTTCAACATCATTTATGCTAAGCCTCATAAAAACAAACTGGGAAAGACCTAAAAAATATATACCTCCCCATCTGTTTAACCTGAAAATTTATTACTCAAAACAGAATGATCTTAAAATATATATACTCGGCCATTTCCTCCCCAATGTCATATCTTATTAAACCTCAAGAGACTACAACAAGATACCTAAAAATAGCTGCCATTCTCCAGTATCCGCCAGGGCTAGCAAAATCGATGTTACATTATTCAACTATCTTGAAGTAAAAAAAATTTCTTCCCTATATGGGGTACTTCCAAAAACTTGATCAAGGCCTCTAACATCTGCAACCTAAAAACAAATGCCCTTAACCTAATCAATATACTGGATAACAGAAAAATTCACCATCCATGACTTCCTTGAATAACTACACCCCAACATCATTCAAAATTTGCATATTCAGTTCTAATACAATCTACATTATTCCTTACACAAAAAAAAAATTTAATTTCTAATTAATCCTAACACATTTATCGAATATTTCTAATAATTTCTAACACAATTTTCTAACACGGTTTTAACACAGTTTTCTAAAAAAAAAACCTCTAAAACTATTGAAAAATTTCCTGACACATCCTGACACAAACCAAAAAAAAAATTTCACCGAGATATATTCCTTACACTTTCTAACACAAAAAAATTATTTCCTTACATTTTAACATAACAATTTCCTTACACAATCTGACATATCCTAACACCAATTAACACTTGATATACTACAGCCACAAAACTTCTATAACAAAAAAATTTCCAAAAAAAAATTCAACATGCATGTCTTCACTATATTTGCAGGGTATGTATTTCACCAAAAGACCTATCACATTTCAGGACATTGACATTACCACCTTAAAAGAAATGTATTATCCCGAAAAAGAAATCTCCATAAAAACACCCCTCCTGCAAGTGAAACACACTTAAAGTTGATAACTCAATAAAATTAATATCTAAAAAAAATGTATATTATCTGAAATAAATATAGAAGATACAATATTAAATTAAACATAACACATTGAAGGTGTATATAAAAAAATATATATTGTAAAACAAAATTCTTGAATATCTAAGTTTAAACAACATTGCATTTAAAAGCAATACTCCTGATCCAATATACAGGACTCCATTTTCCTAACACATGGAATTATCCAATTGGAATCAAGATTTCTAACAATTTAAACTTTAGATCAAAATTTACTTTAACATTATGACTTTAAAATTAATTCAAATTTACTAAAAAAAAAACTGTATATGGACATAAGTTTAACAATATTACTGATTTATCTCTAAAGAAAAACTTTTACTTTAAAAATTACAAATGCTTAATTTTAAACTGCTTAAAACTATTTATTACATTTTACAGTTTAAACACCTTCAGAAAAAAAAAACTTTAACATTTAAGAAACTGCAGCTGAACGGCAAACTGTAGCTATCCTAACACTTTAAAAATTCAACTTCTGTTAACCTCACTCATATGTTCACCCTCCAAAAAAAAATATGGAAAAACAGTTACATTTAACTTCCTTAAAAATTTCAAACACCTCATAATACTTTAACCATTCTTAATAAAATTTACTCTAACATATTACACATGTAGACAATTTCTATAAGTTTTATAAAAAAACATATAATCTATTTCACCTTCTATCTTAATAAAAGCTGAATTATTTTAACAATAACATTTATAATTCAAATTCATTAACTTTAAAAAATTTTTTTAACATTTACATAACATTTAGCTTTAATGGCTGAATTAAAAGCATTTGAAATTTCAAAATTTCATAATTAAAAATTATCAAATCAAAAAAATCAGATTAACTTTTACAAAAGCATTTAACCTTAATAAAAAAATTTCAAAAAAAATTATCAAGCCCATAATACATCTTACACTTTTACATTATCTTACAGACTTCCTAACACTTAACACAAAAAAATTTTAATAATTTCAATCTTTAAATATTAAAAGAATTTACTTTACATATTGATATCAAAAATTGAAATACTTTAACAGCTCTTAATCATATAAGATTCAGCCTTCAAAAAAATTTATATTTAAAACTTAAAGAAGACTTTAAGACACGTAGGTCACTTAAACTTTAAACCTTTACCACTATGTAAAAAAAATTAAAAACAACATGGCATAGAATCATTAATATTCAAAAAAATTTACAGACGATCACTTCTCTTGATACAATCACTTATGATTAGACCATAGTTCAAAAAAATGCTGATGTTCAGTTCTAAAATCAGAGTCCACGTAAAACAAACATCCTCATTTCCTCGATGATGTCCATATCTATAGAATCACAAGTCCATCAGGAAAAATGGCCCAGACGCTGCCACTCTATAAGCACACTCATCACTTTAAAAAAAAAACTTTACTGGCACTGTAGATCACAATCCACCGTAAAGACTTCACTTTAAAAACTGACGATGCTTAAAAAAAAACATAATTTCTCACGATTTCATGCACTTTCTTTATCCATCAACTGAAACTAGATCTGCACTCTTAGCCACACAGTTCTTACTTTTTACATGCAGATAAGAACTTCATTAACTTCTTTCTAATCAGGATTCATCCTTCAAAAGCACCAAAAACTCATAAAGATCACTTCACCAGCATCACTTTAATAACAACAACACTTCTTTATGCAAAAGCACGTTTTGACACCATCATACGTGATCCAGATCATTTTAATATTGCAGCTTTATAAGTTTAGAAAAACAACCTCAGATAACTCCTTAAATTGGAACTGGAGAAAAATTCTGAATAGAGACAGAAAACCTTTAAACATATTTCAAACTACTTAAAAAAAATTATAGCAAAATGCTACCAGCCCCCCCATCTCAAAGCTCAATTATTGAAATGAGACAACTGGAGGACTTTTATAATTCAAAACTGAAAAATTGGAAAAAAAAAACATCCTTAAAAGTATAACTAACGAAAATCAGCTTCTAAACAAATCCATGGCCTCAGGCCCATAACCTTGTTATATTAAACCCTAAGGTAATTAATTGAAGTAAGCAGAGCATTGGCACAAGTGGTGCGTTAATGCTGTAATAGACCAAGGATCTAAAGTGTTCAAAAGCAAAAATAAAGTTAACTGAAAGTTTCTAAAATATTAATGAAATAATAGACAGACAAAAGGAATTAAACTCAACAAGATTTATTCAAATTACTAAGTTCAGAATAAAATACATATTTCCAATATTCCAGAGTAAAAACGATATCACATTACTATCCAATCTATATTTGCATTTGTAAAAACAGAATGCTTAAAAACTTACACAATATATATTGAGACCATTAAATATACATCTCATATTCTGGATGTGAAAACTGGAGCACCGATGGAAAAATTATTTAACAAATTTACTTTAAGTTCATTACCGAATTAACTGACAAGGAAAAACAATTACTTTTAATTAAATACTTTAATAGAGATTCAAAAGAAACATCTAATTTACTTTAATAACCTTTTAAATAAACTTAACCATATACAAATTATATTATCATTAAATAAATTCCATTAATGTAAAAACCAAACATAAAACAATATATTTCCCTACTTCCCAATTCATTACTCTCTATCCTTCCAAATACAACTTCCATTCACCAACTTGTCAGTAACAACCAACTGCACCTGCTCGACCACGAAACAGTAGTACGTTGAATCGCCGGACAAAACATGCCACTCCAGGGTACTAACTATACATTTAGTAATAGTCCCAATGGCAAACGATCTACCCGTATAAAGAGCTATCCGTTGAAACCCAAACCGAGCCATCGTATTTGGTGTTTCAATAGCAAATCGGTAACATGTAATTTCGGCTTCCGAAATTACTGTTGCTAGAATAATAGACAGAACGGTATCAACATACTAAAAAATGGAATCACGTTCTGAACTATTAAGATACAAGTAGTCTTTTGATGAAAGCAAAAGATAATACTATGAAAGTCTAAAAACCATGAAACAGGATAAAAATAAAAGCATTACAAACTTTAAACAAAAGCATTTTTATCCATTAAGAAACTAAACCAATGTATATCAAATTAGCTGCACGAAAAACATAAGAAAAGCTGCCTTTCTATTATCCAACTATTTCTGAAGAACGGGTTGTTTTAATGCATTATGAAATCCAAGAGTTCACTTTCGAAAAACGAAATACGTGGCTTTCTTTAAAAGAAATATGTTTATTCATTTGTCGATCCAACCTCATTGAAAAACAACACCATCTTTCATTTCATTAACCACAATACATCACTACACGAGTTAAAAAGCACTTCCTTATTAAAGACAAACAGCACTAGACTAAACATTTCCAGACAACACAAACACCAAAACAACAACCGAGACGGCTTCCAGCCAGCTAGAAGATATCAACACACGATCGTTCCGTTCCTTAAATACCTTACCGCCTCGTGTCAAGGTCAATGACGTAACCTCCTCATCCCGCAACAAACAGGTCACTTCCGGCTTCCCGAAGGTACGTGACAATCGATCACGGTCACAGATAGATACTACAGGTAATGACAGATTAGAGCCATCTGTCACCAGCTGCCGTAATCACTTGTATCGTGACGTAATCGATCTACCGAAAACCGCGAGAAATGAGGAGATGTGACCAATGTAAGCAAGCGATAACGATGTCCATAGGAAGTGAAAAACGTAATGAAATGAAAGTAAATAGAAGCAAATGGAAAAGCCTGAAGCGTTAAAAATAGATAATATGGCCAAATGGTAAGTAACTAAATAAAGATATTTTTACTTTAAAACTATATGAATTACTTTAAATAAAAATATACTTTCATATTGTAAACCAAAGTTATTAAACTGAAGGATTTAATTACTGAAATGTGACTGAACTAATTACTGAATATAGCTGAATAAAGTTAAATATTAAATAAACAAAATAAATATAATAAAGCATGAATGGATGAATTAGGTCAATTAAGATATGATTTGAATGAGTGATAAGAACTAAAAGAATTAGTAAAGGGAAAGCTATCCAGTTTTTCCAACAAAACCTGTCTAACAGGTGCGCGAACGCCAAAGCGTAAGTCCGTGTTGATGACCAAGGGCGATGCGCTCGACGCCGCTGGCAACCACGGACCGTGCCAAACGAAATGCAAGGAGAAACGGCCGAAAGTGCGATCGCTCCGAAATCGCGAAACGCAATGAAAAAGAATAATTAAGAACTTAAAGAGGGGATTGCAAAATATGAAGGCATTAACGTAGAGACATAAATGAGATGTCAAATTAAAGGGAATTTAAAATGCCGAATAGTGAGAACGATGATTTAAATTAATATTACAGAGAAACAATTAGAATTATTAGGATTAAATATTCAAAAATGGGAAATGTGCACGTGGGTACGATAACATCGTAAAATAGTTGAAAGTGGCACGTTTGCAACGTGACAATATTTTTAATTTAAAACCATATGAATTACTTTAAATAAAAATATACTTTCATACTGTAAACTAAAGTTATTGAACTGAAGGATTTATTTAGTTAAGTGTGACTGAACTTATTACGGAATATAAATGAATAAAGTTGAATATTAAATAAACAGAATAAATATAATAAGGCATGAATGAATGGATGATCAGGTCAATTAAGATATGATTTGAATGAGTGATAAGAACTGATGAGAATTAGCTAAAAGAAAACTATCTAGTTTTTCCAACAATGCGTCTCTCTCACTTATGCGCTTTTTTCTGTTGGTCCCTTGGGCCGGCGCATAAGTGAGAGTTCACTGTATACATATATATATATATATATATATATTAGCATTAAAATATATAGTGGATATGAATAATCTAGGTTTACACTTTTAGAATGCTAGAAATTCTTTATGAAATAAGAATTCATGTTTACAAAAGAATTAAAACATGTATAAAATTTATATAAACATTCTAATATAATCCTAAATTGTCATAGTATTTTCATTGAGCTTTTATTATATTTAAAATTTTTTTTTTAACTGGAAAACCAAAATTTCTTAATGTATTACTTAAATCACATTTGTTATAATAAACAACAAAAAAATAAAAATAAGCATTAAAACTGCATTCCCCCCCCCCCTATTAAGATATGAAATTAGTTTTGTTAATAAAAATACATTTTTTTTTCATATTGTTTATAGGGATTAAACTTTGCTAAGTATAATAAATTAACATTGTAATTATTTCCAACTTAAATTATGCAATCTAATCTTAGAATATAAGCTAAAATATTTTCATTGTTTTTTTAATTTAATGTATATATTTTTTAAACTGGCAAGCAAATTTTATACATATATCTAAATTGTATTTATAATGAACTAAAAGAAAAATAAGTGTTAAAATTGTTTGTTTTTTTCCCCTAATAAGATATGAAATTTTCACTGAAGTTATGTTAATGAAAGTACATTTAACTTAACCCCCTTTTTTCCCCATATTGTTCATAGAGATTATAAAATATTGCTTTTTTTAGAACACATGAAATATATCATAATTATATCCAGGGCTCGGAAGTAGCGAAACTACAGTAGCCGCTACTTTTTCTAGTAGTTTGTAGTGTAGCGCGCTACATTAAAAAAAAGTGTAGTGTAGCGAGTAGCGCGATACAAAATATCAGTAGTTTGTAGCGAGCATCGACGCTACTTTAAAAAAAATGTCAATCTTCGAATCACGTTACCATAACGTTATTTCTTTTATGCGAAATATGTTCTCTGCAACAATTTGCGAATGTCAGCGATAAATCTCAGTTTCAGTGTCATAGATTTTTCCATAGACGATGGGAACGGTCACAAATTAACTGTCATTTTCACAGTTTGGGTGTCAGAAACTTCGTGTATTCTCATTTAAATCCATAGAAATCTTCTCAATATATTGTATTTTTATACCACTACGATTTTTTTTTAATCAAAATATAGACATCTGGCTATGTTAAGTCTTTATCTAACTAATTTATTCTCCCTTTTGCCTCCCACCCCCAGCAAACAAAGAATTGTAAAATATTTATTTAAAAAAGAAAAAGAAAAAGAACGGATTTATCTAAACATAAATCATCTAACTTATCCCTAACCTCTCAAATTCACGCTTCCCTCTAGTAGCATACAAATGAGTTTAAAATACTTTTAAATCTTTTTTTTAATACAAAAATAGAATCTTTCACTCCATTTATTGCTCTCTAACGACAATAAATAAAAATTATTTCCTTGTCCCCGAAATTTGTGCTTCCCTTTTTGCACCTCCTCCAGCATGCAGTTTCAAATATTTAAAACTCTTTATTTAAAAAAAAATAATGGCCACATTCGTTTCTCCCTAATAATAATATATAAGTAATCATCTAACTTGTCCCCTAACCTCCTATAATTTACTCTTCTCCACCCCCCCCCCCACACCCCCAGCATACAAATAAATCTAAAATCTTAAAGTTATTTTTATTTTTATATGAAAAAAATGTAAATTATTATAAAATCTCCCCCATCTCTCCATATACAAAATTTAAAACTCTTTTTTTTTTTTTTAAGTTCCGTATTCTTTGCTGTCTAGTAACATTAGTAACAATAAATAAATAATCAATCATCTAAAATAGTTCCCTTCGAACAAATTTTCTGCTCGCTTCCTGCCAGTTTAGAATCGTTAGAATTAAATATATATATATACATGAAAAAGCACAGAAAAAGAATTTTATTATTAGAGAAAAGTGCACTAGGATTGAATGATTTCTGCCCTTCAAACAAACTAGCAGCTGAAACGTAAAGCATCAGCATGCCCCTGATCTATTATTTGCTGGATTTGCTAATAAAACTGCAAAGTACTCACTCATAAAAAAAATTATTTTCTTCCTGGCAACCCTTTGTCTTCTTACTCATTATTAGATGTTGTGTTTTAATGTGGGGATTCTTCTTTTGAGATTGGTGTAATAGAAATACAGACAAAAATAGTATAGAATTGCCCTGGTCGACATTTAATGAATATTTCGAAGTTATAGAACAACAAGAAAGTGGTAATTATTCTGTAACATGTTAACTTTGTCCAATTAATAAGAAGTTATCACTATCAAAATCATCTGCTTAAAACCTGAAGTTGCACATAGAGGTGAGTTAGCATTTTCTTTATTAATAATAATTACTGGGTCGCATCTCGAACCAAATATCTAAATCATTATTCATTAAAATTCATAAATCATTAAAAAGAGTATTTTCGAATTAAGATCCCTGGTTCAGAAAATATTCCTATCGAACTGTTTATTATCAAATAAAAATATACAGAAAATTCCATATAATATGAACGTCAAATTCACCTTATCAAATTTATAAAACACAATGTAAACACTTTGATAATTTGTGTTACTAAATAGGTGCAATAATTTAAATCAACTGTTTATTATACTGTTATAATAATTGTTTATTAACTGTTTATTATCGCAAAAAATTATTTTATTAATACATCTTTTGATCGTTGTGAAATATTTGTCCAATAAGAAAAAATATTATGAAAATATTAGTCCAGAAAAGAATTCGGTTACAGCAACTATGATTGATTTCATTGTATGAAAAAAATGAAATTTCTTAATAATATTCTGTTAGTGTTGGAAAGCGTTTCATAATCTATAAATGATTAGTGAGTTTTCGTTTCTGTTCTGTTATAAATTTGTATTCATTTTATCCGGTACTGGTATGTAAGTTGACGTACTTTTCTTTCAACTCAAACTCGTATTTATACTTTAACTTCTGGCTCAACCTAGTATTTAAGGCTGATGGTCCGGGAGATTTTAAATTCCCCTCACTAATGTTAAACCTATGGGCATGTGATACATTCGTATTTTTAAAATATTTTCTGAGGATATTAATAATTTTAACTTCTTTTTTCTGTGTACACTTCTTAAAGGATGTCTTTTTTTTGTTAGTTGTCAAAAAATTTCTAAAATATATACTTAATTTTATTTAAAGTGTTAAAATATTATTCAATTTTTTAAAGATTTTAACAAATAAAATAATAAATTAAGTATATATTATAGAACTATTTTGACAACTAACAAAAATATTATATAAAATATAGGAAACATCCTTTAAGAACAGTACACATAAAAAAAAAAAGTTAAAAAATTAAATTCCATGGGAGATATTTAAAAAATACTAATGCATCACACGCCCATAGGTTTAACATCAGCGAGGGGAATTTGAGATCTCACTGACCAGCAGTCTTAAGGGTCCTCTTCACTCACTTGAAAATACCCACCCGCTAATGTTAATTCTATGGGGCATTATTTTTCTAATATCTCGTTTGACTATTTTTTTTTTAATTACAGAAAGGAGTACAGTGGGTGAGTTTTCAGTTCAAGTGATCATAGTTTTGCTAAGTTGGGACTTTTTTATTGAAAATATCTACCACTATTACAGTACAGTAATCTTCGCTTTATTTAATGACAGACATTCTGTAATTAAATAAAGCGATGATAACTAAAGTAGCAAAAGTAGCAAAAAGTAGTAAGCACTTTTGAAAAGCAGTTTGTAGTTGCTACTTTTTAAAACAAGTAGTTGTAGTTGTAGTTCGCTACAAACAAAAAGTAGTTTTTCTGAGCCCTGATTATATCCAACTTAATTTATGTAATCTAATCCTAAAATGTTATTTTAATTGAATTTTTTCAATATTTAAAACATTTTCTAACTAGAAGACAATATATATACCAGTGGACTCGAAGATTTGCCAAGATTTCGCACTGCAGTCTAATATTTTTTTTCTTTTTTTTTAACAATATTTAATATTTTTTAGGCGCAGGTTTAAACTTTAAACAAGAACAAAAAATCATGAGTCAAGCATAGCTTATGTAACAATTTCCAACGCTTCCAAAATAATTTTACAAATCATACCGTTTAATAAGCTGAAAGATAACATCTAAGTCAATTTGGGAAAATGCATAACATATTTAAAAACATAATTTCAGGAATTTCCAACATATACAATATTCTGAAAAATATCCGAATATTTTTATTCAGCCCTGTATATGATCTATAAATTTGGATACATACTACATAGGATGCTAAATTTTAGTTCAGTTAGGAAACGCGTAGCACAGTTTAAAATTCTCCTTCTGGAGTTTCTGTCAAGAAACGGAAATTTGTTCGCGAACTTTTGTGCTTCCTTGTATATGATCTACAGAATTTATACACACCACGTAATAGACAAAAAGTGAGTTAAATTTAAAATTGCGTTCAGTAACTTAAAACACACTTCCAGGAATTATTGTTAACAGACAGTAGAGAATTCTTTTGTGTGTCCCTGTCAATGAACGATGACTGCTATACGCACACTATTTAGTAGTAAGCCTCTTGTACTGCACCTTAGTGATATATATAAATTTCAATGCATTTAAAATAGTGAAACATTATATTTAAATAAACTGCAGACGATTTTTCTCCATAGACGTAATGTAACGGAATTCTTTTGACTGTCCCTGTAAAGTAAATATAAGTGCTATGCACACCCTATTCCATATTAAGCTTCTTGTAATACACCTTAGTGATATATATGAATTACAATGTGTTTGAAATTGCATAACATCATTAAAATAAACCGCAAATGATTTTTCCCCATAGATTGTGATGTAACAGAATTCTTTTGAGTGTCCCTGTAAAAAAACTATAAGTGCTACACACTTCCGCTGAAATAGGGAACATGCTATAGATAACAACAATAACATATAAAAATTGCAGAGCAATCCGAGCATATTTACGGGAGTTAGAGCACGGACAGACGGCAGACAAACCAAAGTCATAAACACTTTTCAACTAGGTTGGAAAGTGTTAAAAAAAAAGCTGCAAACAACATTAGTCAAGCCAGAATATCAATCATCTCATTTATTCCAACAAAGTTACAGTAAAAACTGATCGAAGCAAAAGAAAATTATAAATCGTATTTTAACTGCATTAGAGGATTACATCAACTGTTTTGTAAAAAAAACATTGAATAAAAAAAAATAAATTTAGCATTTGAGTTTCAATTTTGCTTTTTAATCATAAATATAAAATAAACCCGTGCAGAAACAATACCCTAGTTTATCTTTATTGTACAAATTATTTTTTTTTATATAATCATTTGTTGAGCACAATGTAATGCAGTATTTTATTTTAGTGGCAACACTGATTGGAGAAAAACCTTTCATTTCATTTAGGAAAATAATGTCGATTTAATTTTAATTAACAACAATTTTTAAGCAAAAAACATGTTTTGACGAAATGTAAGTGTACTATGTCAGAAGCCTGTTCAAAATCCTTTCATATGGTATCTCATTTATTGTTCTGCGTTTGGCATTTGCTTAGGAAAAGGAATGTTGACAACAGAAATAATATATATGATATATACAAACTGCTGTCCAAAAATTATGGGGCAGTGACCAGACACTTTCATTTTTTACATGGTTTGTCGAAATTGTACTGAAATTCTTGACACATTATCTTTGAACTTCGAGAATGTAAAGCACGTGTTTGACTTTAAGAACAGAAGAGACAGTATACTGCAATTAAAAAATTAAATATTGAATATTTGATGAAATATGGATATTTGTATGAAATAATTTTTAACTGTGCATGTGCAAAGTACACAAAAGATTCTTTTTTTTTTCATGATTTGTTAGTCAATTCTATAGAGTAATGTAACGGAACAACAGGCATATACAGGCAACGCAGTGAGCTAATTTTCAAATTGGAGAAAGAAATCTTATTGGATTATGAGGAATTTCCTCACCAATTTATCAATTAGCTCACTGTATTGCCTGTTCCGTTTTGAGTTTTCACGATATTTGACTGGTCTTTTTATACGAGTTGCTCTATAGAATTGATTACCAAATCATGAAATAAAAAGTCCTTGCTATAGTTTGCGCATGTGCAGTTAAACAATTATTTCATACAAATGTTCATATCTTATCAAATATTCAATATTTAATTTTTTAATTGCTGTATACAGTTTTTACTGTTCTTGAAGTCAAACATGTGCTTTACATCCTTGAAGTTCAAGGACAATTCATCAAGAATTTCAGTAGATATTCGACAAACTGCATAACAAGCAAAAATGTCTGGTCACTGCCCCTTAATTTTTGGACAATAGTGTATATACATATTACCTAAATCATATTTATAATTTAAAAAATAAATAAAATAAGCATTTTTTCCCTTGTAAGACGAAATTTTCACAGAAGTTGTGTTAATGAAAGTACATTTGACTTACCCTAATACAATACCAAATATTCCAAGTTCACAAATTACAGTCTGTATCACAGGAGGTTTGTCTCTAACAACAATACAATTAGGAATACAGGGCGGGTTAATCCGTTCCATTAAAATGTAAGCATCCCTTTTATTAGTTGCTTTAATACTCTCCAACACTGTTTTTATTTCAGCCCCATATATGTTATTACCTAATGGAAGAAAAAAAAATTCTATATAAAGTACAATAATTTTTGAAGAAATATAAAGACATGATGAAATCTAAAACAACTTTTTTATTTAATGCTCAATTAACAGAAAATTTCAGTAAAAGTAGATACAATAAATAAAAGATATTTAATTAATTAATAAGCAAATAAAAGCAATTTTTTATGTATTTTGAGGAAGTTTTAACAAAGTAAATTAAAAGCCTTAAATATTTCAAAAGAGCAAAAAAAAAATTTTTTTAAATCAAAGATATTATTAGAACCAGAATTAATTTATGCAATCACCGGGAATAAGTTGGTAATTTTTTGTTTTATTGTATTTCTGTGTGGGAAAAGATGATAGCATTTTAAAACTGGAGAAAAACATAAAAGAAGGGAAAAAAACAATCAACCTCCAAGAAATATATATTTTTTTTAAATAGTAAACATTCATATTTTTAATTAAATAAAAGATACTTAATTAATCAATTAACAGGCAAATAAAAGTAATTATTTGTATATTTTGAGGAAGTTTTTACAAAGTAAATTAAAAATCTTAAATATAAAAAAAAAAAAAAATTTAACCAAAGATATCATTAGAAAGAGAATTAATTTATGGAATCATAGGCAATAAGTTGGTATTTTTTTGTTTTATTGTATTTCTGTGTGGGAAAAGATGATAGCATTTTAAAACTGGAGAAAAACAGAAAAGAAGGAGAAAAAACATTAATCAACCTCTGAGAAATATATATATTTTTTAAATAGTAAATATTCATATTTTTCTAAACCAAAGATACTGCCAGAACTGGAAAAGTATGCTGAATAAGTGGTTATTTATTTTTTGTTTGTTTGTTTTTATTTCTCTCTGAGAAACCGGGATAACAGTTTCAAAATGCAGAAAAAAATGAAAAAAAAATATGAAAACCTGAAAACCAAGATGGAATCGAACTTCTGAAAAAATATTTTTTAAAGACACTACTATAAAGTAAAAGGTAAGATTGTAAATATTGAAAGTAAATACCAGATAAGTATATTTTTTATTTTTTGTACTTCCCCAGGGAAGCAGTTTAAAAATGAAGAAAAACAAGTGGGTAAGTGTGATCGAAGATCACATAAAGGGTTTTTCGTTTAATATTCCTATCAAAACACATTACCCTTTAATTAATAATAATTAATAAATTCATATAAATTTTATTTTCCAAAGTAAAAAGTCATGTTTTTTATAAAATAAAAATTAACCGGTCTATTTTTCCATTTTTTCGAATATCTGAATCGGCCCAATAGCAGGAGAGGCCTGCTTTTCTGCTCTTTCATAATATCTACCATGTGGACTAAATGCAATATTTAATAAAAAATTAGTTTCCCCCCCCTCTCCCCTTCTTAATTAATAATCCTTATTTGCATTATTAATTACATCATTGTTTATTAGCATTTTATTTCTTTTTTCTATACAAAAATCAGCATTTTGTCATAAAATACAACTTTGATTATAATAATGCGATCTTTATAAAAATTATATTTATGGGTTCACCATAAAAAATTATGCATAGATGTGTTAATTTAAATCAATAAATGCAATATTAAAAAAAATCCTATAGAGCGTCAAAAATGCCGTCTGCCATGTTTGGACTGTGGGAACAGGTGCAGACTGTTCGTCTGTGATTTTCCAATGAAAGGAAATTAAACGAATTTATTCAAATCGATTTTTAATTGATATTTACACTTCTAGTGAGACTAATAAGAAAATTTTTAGAAATTCTGGAAGCTAATTTTTTTTTTCTTCTTTTGCATGTGTCCGAAATTTTACTTTCCTAGGTGGAGTTTATGAGATAGGGGTGTCTTTGAAAATCCATTGCAATGCTGTGACTATGACAACCCTCCCCCTATCTTCTGGAGTTTCAGAATGAATTTCCTTTGCAGTTTGATTAAATTCTATGCTTTAGTTGAATTTTTTTTTTCCATTAATGAGTGGATTTTTAGGGTTTTAATTAATATCTTGTGTTAATGAAAACATTTTTTTAATTTTATTATTTCCAGTGTGACAGTAGGTATTCAACTGTAAGTACAAGTCTCTAACTTATACAGTTTCCGAGAACAGACTCTGTAATGGACAGACAGAGAAGTGGGATGAATGAAATACTAAAAAAAGAAAAATCTAAAAACTGACACATAATCAAGCCCCAGAAAAAATGTTTTTTGAAATAGTAAATAGTAATTTTTTATTAACGAAGGATATTGTTACAACCAGAAAGCTATAAGAAAAATGTGTGGTTTTTTTTTTGGGGGGGGGGAGGGGGGTAACTCTATGGGGTAGACCTGGTGATCGCAATTTCGAAATGCAGGAAAAAAAACGAACACCTTCTTTTTGCCTGTGAGAAGATACGAGGAAAGCCTGGAAGGCACAAGCACAGTCAGCAGCACCATAGAAGCTCACCATTTTGCGATGTTCATTAGGGTTTCTAATTAATATCTCTATCAATTATCAAAAAATTAAAAATCTGAGCCTCAAGTGCATTCAGACTCATCTCTGTCCATCCTCATCCAAATTTTCAGCCCTTTTTGTGTACTAGATTTCCCTAGTTATCACCAACAAACACACATACGGACATATCTTTTTTCTTTTATTAATATATATATATTCAATATTTCATTTGATACTATTTTTTTTAATGTAAAATTATTTTCTATTAGTAGTAAAATTCTTCTGTCAATGACATTTTTTTACAAATCAAGCACTTAATTATTATGTAGCACAGTGCTGTGTCATGTTGTCTGTGAATGTATTGTTCTTCCCTGTCTCTTTCTTTTCTGTAATAAACACAACAAATACATATCTACTAAAAATTTTATCAGTGATTACAGGATTCACATTTACTCACATGTTATGCATAAATCACAAAAAATTCATGAAACATAATTCATAAATTTTAATTGACAAACCCTTCTCTTTTTTACAAGAAATAAAATTAATTGCGAAATGATGAATTGTTTTTTTGCTGAGATAGAAGATAAAAAGTCTTCCAAAAATATCAATTGCAACCTGTATTTATAAAATATTGACTTTTTTTCAATTTTCCTAATTTCTAAATTTAATTCAGCCATCCTTGGCTTATTAGAAAAACTTATCAGTGTTGATGCTGTGATGGAGATTCTAAGCATCACATATTGTATTTTAAATAATTAACATTCATTTATATTGTCAAAATAATATTAATTTTTTACTAAATCTTATTTTAAACAAACTTATTTTCAGTTATCTAAAAATATTTGTTCCCAGCAATTTCTGTTAGTTAAAATTAATCTTTTTTTTTTTTTTTTTTTTTTTTTTAAGCATCTTTATTCTATTTACATCATTAACATATCTTCTTAACTTCTTCTTAAGATTAAAAAAAAATATTAAAACTTTCCCTAGCTCAGTAAATGTGCAAAGGTATTTTTGAAACTAGCATTTCCCTTTACAGTCACAATATAAGAACCAATTTGTATATTCTTGGACAGATGTGTCAGTTAGCACATCCAGCTGCACCCAGATTTTTCGGCTAATTTTTTTAATCTATTCTCCTAACCATAATAAATATCTGCAGTCAAAATGGAGTTTTATTAATTGTTGCTGCTTTCTTCTGAACATGGGGAGTCAACATATATTGTTTACTTTTCATGTTTCTTCAGCTCTTCGTCAATTTCATCCACATATCTCTTTGACTGTTTCCTGTTGTCTATATATCAAAGTTTTAAAGGTTTTAAGAAATTGAAAACAAAAGTTATATATCTTTTTTCATTATAATAATAATTATTTATTTATTGTAGCTGCTAATGAAAGCCTCCAATTACAGCATCTATTAGAACGTGTGCAATGTGCACATTCTAATAGATGCACACAAATCCGCACCAAAAGTAATTTCGAAAAAAAAAAAATTCCTATACTTTTCGATGCACTCTAATGAGTATGGCTAAAACTAGAGTGTGGTTAAAACAAGAATTTGTAAGCTAAGAATGGTTCATCATTTAAACTACATTAAGATTTTTTTTGTTTTTTATGCTACAAAAAGAGGATCAGCTAAAAGAAGCAATATATAGTAATAAGTTCATTATTATATATTTTTAAATGTTAATGGTAGCAAAGTAAATTGACTTATTAGCTGGTATTACTTCACATCCAGATAACTAAACATTGTAATTTAACAATAATTATTTCTTATTTTTTTTTTCCCTTGAGAAGAATTGTATAGAAGAAGAAAGGAAGAGGATTGTGTACTAAATTAAGAAAGAAAACAACCATACGCTGAATAATTAGAAAAAACATCATGATATTCCTGAATGCTTTTCAATTATATGAAGATAATATTTCTGTCTTAATTCTTATATTATAAATTACTGATATAAAATGAAAAACAAAACTGTACAATATTGCAATAGGTTTTTATGATATTTCATAGGAGCAAAATTTAATAACTTACCACCTCCTTCTCTTTCAGGTTTTAAGACATATCTACTAGGGTTTTCAATTCCTAAACTAATAGCTTTATCTCCTTCTGATCCCTATAAAGTAATTTTTATTTATTTTATTTCTTTTTTTATGAAATTGCATATTTTGTATAAGCACATATTTTATTTAACCATAAAGACAAAGTTAAATTTTGTAAATATTTTCATTCATATAATTAATGTAAAAACGAACACATACTGTTCAACAGATAATTATTTGATCTTGTTTTTGCAAATGTTTTTTAATTTACTTAACATTTTTCTTTCAACTAACCGTAAAAAAAAAATCTATAAGTCATTTTTGATACTCGGGTTTTTTGTGTAAAAATCTTACTCATTGATTTCTTATTATTTAAAAGTACTCATAACACCATCATAGTTCATTTTTTATTTTTATTTTTTATATTTTACATTACACTGGTTTACACGGTTTATATACTTTCGCCGAAATGTGTATTTTTTAATAGATTCTAGTGCACTGTGTACGGGAAAATTATTGTAAAAAATCTGTCACGTCTAGTTTAAAAAATATTTATTAAATACTTAAAAAATAATAACATGAAATATAAAAAGAAAAATATTCAAAATGATTGATTTTACTTTTTTTTAAATAATTTTCTTGATTTGTTTCTCTTAAAATATAGACCAGCAGTAGTCCCCTAGCAAACTTTCGTCCCAAAAACCTTTGTGTCTGTCTTCAAAAGGTTTAAGGTCTTGGTGAAAACGCTCGCCTTGCTCATCCCTCACGGTGCCCAAATTTTCAGAGAAAAAATTCAGGTGTGAATGGAGAAAATGTATCTTCAGAGACATGTTCACACGCATTGCATGATAGTTTTTTAATAAAACAGCAATATTTTATTTTTATCTTTATGATTTTCTAACAATCCATGGACAACCATTTAAAAGGAATCCCAAGCATTTTTTTCATAAGTAGATAAAAGTTTTTCAAAGTCCTTATCTTGCATCAGTTTATGTATCTGTGGACCGAAAAAATTCCCTCTTTTAATTTTGCGTCTGAAATACTTGGAAAAATTTTGTGTAAATATTTAAAAGCAGCACTGTTTTTATCCTTGCCTTCAACAAAATTTTTAAATTAAATGTGTAATGGTGGCAAAATTATATTTTGTGGATCCACTAAAGATGTATATTTCACATTCATTTTTCCTTGAGTAAATTCATTTCGGACAGGCCAATATTTTTTGATGTAATGGTGTTCTTTAGCTCGACTATCCCACATTCACAAAAAAACATGAATATTTGTATACCCGTCCTGTAAGCCCAATAACATACTAACTACATTTAAATCGCCACATATTTTCCAGTTGTGTTTCTCATATTGCATCATTTTCACTAAAAGAGACATTGTTCATTCATTCATTGTTTCGCCATTCATTTGGATCCTAATTTTGATTCATAGCATTAAAAAGTCCGGGAATATCATGGCAAAAACAAAAATAATCCTTTTTGGTGAAATAACTGCAGAAAATTTGACTTTGATTTCGGTAATAAGTTACTTTTGTATTTGGTGTTAATAAGTTCCACTGTTGCAAACGAGAGGCAAGAATCTTTGCTTTAGATCAAGATAGTTGCAAGTCTCGCACAAGGTCGTTCAACTCATTTTGGTTTATTAAATGTGGTGTTTTATCATTTTCGATTACAAACTCATCATTTTCATCCTCCATAAACAGATCGTCACTATCTTGGCAACTCTCATTTGACATACGAAATGTGGCAGAGTTTCTGAATGTGATATCGGTTTTGAGACTGATGGAATGTCAGGATATTGAATTTTGTGTTTATTTTTTTAATTAAAGCCTGCAGTTTTTTGTCAAACAAAAATAACAGTCATTTTCGGGATTTGAAGATTTTCTCCACAGCATTGGTGATCCAAATTGAAGACGCTTTTTTTCTCCCGAAGCCCAACATATAAGAGTAAGCCTACAGTTTTCACAAAAAAACATGTGGGACCCACTTTTTATCTTGATTAATCACTGAGAATCCAAAATAATGCAAATATGCTGTTTTAGAACATTCTGATATCGGTCTTCCTTTTTTTACCAATATAAATTGTCCACAAACGTAACAAAAATGATAAGAATTTAATTTACACACTCTATTAGACATTTTATCAAAAACAAAACCACTTTAGTTCCCAAAAACACAAGAAAACAGAATACAAAATCCAAGTTGACAATGCAGGTAGGTTGAATTTGACATGATGCGACGTGAAAAATGTAAAAATTTTTAAAATGTGACGTGATAGATTTTTTTTCAAATACCGCCTTTTATTAGTAAGAGGTAGTGTAATAAGAAAATACATGTTTCATAAAAAAATTTTAAAAAAAGTTTAAATTTGTAAACCAGTGTTATTATATATTAACATATAAACTAAAAGAAAAAAACACAAAAGTTTTCATTTTAAATCATTTTAACAGGGTTCAGAAGCAATCAGAAGTCATACATTATTATTTTATTAATTTATAAATTATTACATTTATGTGCAGTATATATTTAACATGTGAATTCTACCTATAAAAAACAGAAATCATCAAGCTCATTAATAACAGGTGGTGAGCAAAGGGGAAAGCTTTTATCCCTTTTAACCTCGTATTAATTTCCACATCTGCTGAAAAAAATTTAATTACATAAAATTAAGCAAAATCGAAAAAAAAAATACTACCTTATTGGCAGGTTTAATTTGCATGCCATAGTGCTTATAAGTAATATTTTATTTATTTATTTTATTTTTTTTTTGTAGGGATATACCATACTTAACACATTGCCTCCATACTGTTTACAAAATCTTTTCTTACAAAATGCTTACATACATAAATCTTACATACTTTCCTTCACACTTACATAGTACATATATATATACAGCGTGTCCACGTATAACCTGACCGACCTTTATTTTCGCAACCGTTGGTCCTAGAGGCATACTTCCAATTACAAAAATGGTTTAAATAAGGTAACGAATTACTTTCAGAGCGATTTGGGTCAAGAAAAGCAGTTATTAAAAAATTACGAAATTTAAATTTTTATACAGTCCCTCGGTCCTATTAGTGATATTTAGTAAAAATTTACTGTGGCACTAACAAGTAAGACAAAAAAAGTCCCTTTCATCTAACATTAAAATTGACTTAGTTATGAAACTTTGAAATGCATGACTTACACCACTTTTTTGCATCTGAAAACAGATGATTTCGGCCTTGCTTTCAGGGGTCGTATATGGAGTACTTAAAGTTATTTCAAGATATCTACGCTTTGAAAGAAGTCATACAACTATTACGATTGAGTTAACTTTTATTAATTAAGTTTCAGATTAGTTAAAATACTTGTATTTTAACATATGTTTTATTTTGAAAGGATTTGAGGCTATGATTTCTTTTAACAAAAATTATGTTGTTTTCATAAGGTTTTATTTAACTTGCAACGATCGTCTTTCCAGTTTAAAATTTGTACTCGATCTTTAAGTTACTTTCAAGTGTCCGATCAAAGTTAAATTTTACATACTGACTTAAATCCGATGACAATGCAATATTATTATAATTTTCGACGCTTGCCATCTTATACATATACTTATATTAGAGGATAACACAAAAGAAATCGGATAGGTCACCCTCAACAAATTTAAGAAAGAATTTTAGATTAAATAACATAAACCTATGCGATGATTGTGTTTTTTAACTTTTATAATTACGTTTTATGTATTTTTTAACGTTGAATAAAAAAATTACGTTCACTTTTAACCATCATGCTAGGATTTTTCGAAAATCATAAATTTCAAGGTTAAAAAATAGCGAAAAATCTGATACTCTAAATTAGATGTAAGACTTTTTATTCAGTTTAATTTTATTTAATTCAATAATTTATTCAAATTTTTGGCTTATACTGGGTTTCTTACAGCTAAAAAGCTCAGGGGTCTGATAAGGTTGGGAGAGGAGAGGGGATCAATTTGAACTTTGAGCTTTATATCTTTGAATTTTGCGATTTGAGAAAAATCCTGACGTGATGGTGTAAAATGAAGGTCATTTTCGGATTCTGCACTAAAAAATACATAAGAATCAGTTTTCAACAATTTAAAAAACATGGCACAATCCAAAATTGGAAAGACAGTGTAATCTAACAGCATTTTAAAATCTGTATCATTTTGTAAAGAATTGAGGCTGTAGTATTCATCCTTTTATTTAACAAAAATTCTGTTATTTTTATCCTTTTATATGTTCAGTACAAATGGTATATTTTGCATTAATATGTCAGAATGATTATAGATTTCACATTTATATTAGATTGCCATGTTAATTTTGCTCTCAACTATTTTTTTGATATATCTGACGATTATTTATATTTCTACTACATTTGTGAATGACCCCTATTTCACAGCAAAAAATATACTCCAACTTTAAACAGCTATTACTAGGCCAATTTTAATGCTAGATGAATGGGACTTTTTTTGTCTTACTTGTTAGTGCCACAGTAAATTTTTACTAAATATCACTAATAGGACCGGGGGACCGTATAAAAATTTAAATTTCGTAATTTTTTAATAACTGTTTTTCTTGACCCAAATTGCTTTGAAAGTAATTCTTTACCTTATTTAAACCATTTTTGTAATTGGAAGTATGCCTCTAGGACCAACGGTTGCGAAAATAAAGGTCGGTCAGGTTATACGTGGACACGCTGTATATAGAACTTTGAATACATACAATAGATATAACCATGGTATTTATAATACATGGTAGGATCCACAAGATAAGCAATAATTCAACCAGTTTGTGACATCACTAACATCCAGCATTCAAGCTCTCTCTGTGTTTTTCATTTATTCACATTACACACATTATTCACAATGTCTTTCTCTTTTCCCAATAATAAGTGTTATTTTTCATGTTCATAAGCACTATTTTATGTCTTAATTTCAGTTTTCAACAGTCATATATCCCTGATAAATCAATGAGATATTAGATTTGATTAAATAAAAAGTATAAGAACATCAGCTGATTAAAGAATTAAGATAAAAAGTATTATAGAAATCGTGAAATCAAAAAATACTTTTTGTAAAGAAATAATGAACCAATATAAATTCCCTGTTTCAACATTGAAAAAGAATTCTATTTTAAAAGGTAAATGTTGTACTTAGAGCAATCAAGATACCTCGCAAGAACTATAGCCTTAAGATATCCAGAAAAACATTACAATATGTCAGATATGAATTTAAATACAAATATCCATACAAAATAAAGTTTTAGAAGATTCTCTTTGCTGTGAAAATTTTTATTGTTGGAGGACAGATTGGACAGCAGAAATAACATACATATTATTAGTTTAAAAAATCTTTTGACAAAGATTTATTTTTAAATATTGTGAAAACTATTGAATTGACATGATTCCGGCATTTGTAAATGACATTGGACCTTAAATCAAAAACTTATATTAGATTAAGAACCAAGCAAGGGTGTAGAAGCTTTTAAAAACACATAATGTGAAAATAGAAAAATAGAGGCATGGCAATACAATAAAAACCCATTTTTTTAATTCACAAATATATTTTGTGATTTATATTTATTTTAAGATATTGCGATAATCTTTATAAAAGACTGATATGGTAACTCTGTTTTTACAATTTAAACTCTGATAGTTTTGCAATTTCAATTTCTTCTAATAATGTATTAGTACATACTAAAAATTTAGGGATATATATTTTTTTTAATCAGAAAAAAATATTTGATTGTTTAAATTTTTTATTTTATTTATTTATTTTTTATTATTTTTTTTTTATGTTAAACAATTTGAGGGGGGGGGGAATTCCAAATAAGCTTTTTTTGTGTTTATTTAAAGTAATTCTGAATAACTGTGAAAAACATTATTTTAATATAATAATAATGTTTATTAATATTAAATTGAGATTTAAAAAATGCATAATAGGATAAATATAAGTAATTTTTCTCAAAGCCTTCATGGTCAATTTCAGCAAAAATAGCATAATATTATTTTGAGTTTATCTGTAAAAGTATGATTTTTAGAAAAATAAAGTATAAAATACACTGGCTTCGAAAAGTTAGGGTACAACCAGTTTTTTGACACTCACTATTAAAAGAATGAAAATAAATATACAAAATATGGTTTATATGAATGATCTTAAGTAACTTCAATATAAAACCATGCAACAATCATACCCATCTCTATTTTTTTTAAAAGAATTGGACACTTATATGGCAGGCGGGAAAAATTGCAAATATCCCACTTTTGTAAATTTGTTTGGAATTTTTTTATGCTTATTGATCTTCAATTGTTGGTCCTAAAATATTGTTGTCCTTATGTAGGAGATGTTGTTTATCTGATTCGTTAAGATGGCATGCAATCGGATGGGTAGAAATGGGGTTATCACAAGTTGATGCTGGTAGATGTAGTAATGTGTCTTGTAATCTGGTCCAAAGACTCTGGGAATAATTTGAATGTGAAAATTCAGTATCAAGAAGACCTGTTTTAGACCGCTCATGGGTTACAACCCCTGCACAAGATTGCTTTCTAGCTCTTTTGGCCCGAAGAAGGAGCATCACTACTGTGGCTCAGCTCATTTCAGATCATTGTAAGGCAACAGGGATGACAATATCTTCTACTACGGTGCACAGCAGTCTTCACAATTAAGGACTCTATGCAAGACGATCCTTTGTATGTGGCCCTATTAATCAACAACACAGTAGTGCTTGTTATGTTGGCCAAGAGAGCACATTACCTGGAACAGACAACAATGGGCTTACATATTGCTCACAGACGAGTCCCGGTTTGCTTTGGAGAGTGATTCAGTTCGTGTGCTAATCTGGAGAGAATAAGGCATCAGATTCTATGTAACATTGTTGAAAGACACAGGAGGTGGAATCACAAGTTTGGGCTGGATTCTCTCCGGTGGCCACAGTAACCTCCATGTATGGCATAGAAGAGCTCAGACTGCTGTGAAATATCGGGACGAAATCCTTGCTCCATTTGTCACAACGTATGCTGGTGCTATTGGTGATGAATTATTGTTAATAGATGATAATGCCTGATCGTATTGCGTTAGAGTTGTTGATGAATATCTTGAGGATGGATCAAAGTTTGGAACTAATGGAATGGCCAGCTCAATCTTTGTGCCTTAACCCGATACAGCATTTTTAGAACTATCTCGGCAAACAGGTGGCTGCCATAAGTCCTCCTCCGAAGTCATTAAATGAGCTGGAACAAGTATTTCTCCATGTATGGTCTTTGTTTTCCATTCCAGTGTCCAACAACTTAATTGACAGTATGGAAAGTCGATGCCACAAATGCATTACAAGTAGGGCCGGACACATACTTTAATAAAATCCATTTATTTAATTTTTTTTTTTCACAAAAAACTGCCCTTTTTTTTATCAAATAGTGGACTTTTGCAAAAAATGCAATTTTTTATTTGTAAATCATGCTTGATGTTAAAATTAAATAAAATTTGAGAAATAACTGTTTAAAGCACAATTCCTCTAAATTTTATGTATTTTTGTTCATTTGTTTTCAAATATTAGACACAAAAAACTGGTTGTACCTTAACTTCTGGAGGCCAGTGTACAACAGAAAATGTACAAACAATTTTGCTTTTTGCACAAAATAAAATATTAGTTATGGTGCCAAAAATTAATACTTTGAAGAAATTAAATGTAAACCTTTTAAAAATGGCCAAAAAGACTTAAATATAAGCTTGAGTTTAGAAATGTTAAATTAATATCTGCTCCATGCGTTATCTGACTCAAAAATACCATACATAGGCTCTTATAAACATGTGTATTATAAATATGAATTCGATAACTGCACCATAAAATTTATATAAAAACTTTGTATTTAAACCATACAAAACTTGCTGAATAGTACACAATTCTTGTATACCATTCAGCAAGTTTTGTATGGTATACAAAGTGTTTTATATGTGTGTAATATCTTTTTATGAAAGTGAAACTTATACAAAGCATAAAGTGCATTACCCAAGACTGGACTCTGGGTACCAGACAGCGTGATAGGGAGTTGCATTAAAGGTGGGACATGTGTGTAAACCCTACCATGTATTCTAAGTACTGTGGATATAACAACTTTTTTTTTTCAACCAATAAAAATAATGTGATTAATGTGGAATTTTCAATAATCCTGATTCAACAAATTTCAATAAATCTATTGGGTAGATGCAAAATTTGGCAGTGCCTAATTGTTATTTGTGACGAATAGCATATGCACATGACGTTTCATATGGATTGGATTCTCCTCTATAACAGAACAATAATTTTTTTCACAATCAAAGTGCATTCATTTAGCACAAATGACATGACATTTTTTATTAAAAGTAATAAACAACTCTGTTGCTTAAAATTATATTTAATTTTAAAAATTTCATTAATCTAAAGGAAATTTTTGAATTCATTTAATTTTTAACTGACAAAAATGTACATCAAAATATTATTTTTTAATAAAATATACAATTTTCAGTTTGCTCCTTATTAAAACACTTTAAAAACAATAATCAAAACTCAATTTTGACATAAAGTCTTTATTTAGGGAATTTCTTTTTAGCACTTTTTTTCTAAATCATGAACAATTCACAAGACCCTGAATACAGAATTACTTTGTGTTAAATTATATTTCCATTTGTAAAAAATGCAATTCAAAATTCAAGTGTGGTTGAAAGTTCTCTATGCTGATGAGTTTTTAACTTATAGAAATGTAATTAATACAATTTAAAATTCATAAAAGATGCATTTCAACTTTGTAAATACAGCCGATTTTCTATATAATGAACTCTTGAATCCTGTAAAAAAAAATTCTTACATAGAAAATTTATAAAATGTACTACAAGGAAATGTTTTGAAACATTTAATTTCAGTTAATAAAATAATATTTCATGTGATTTAAAAGGCCTAGATATTAGATTTAAATACTTTGATTTGAAAGGTTTATTCTGTTTTACATAATTGTTGACAAACTGTTACGGTAAATTCCAAATTTAAAGCAATGTCCTTTTCCTGAAATCTGGGTAAGCATTTTTGAGGGTTTCTAATTTCTACTGTATCAACTAAAATTTTACTCCAGTCATCTTTATGTATGAACAGAACTAAAAATGAAATAACTTTATAATAGAAAATTTATAAAATGTACTACAAGGAAATGTTTTGAAACATTTAATTTCAGTTAATAAAATAATATTTCATGTGATTTAAAATGCCTAGATATTAGATTTAAATACTTTGATTTGAAAGGTTTATTCTGTTTTATATGATTGTTGACGAACTTTTGTGGTAAATTCCAAATTTAAAGCAATGTCCTTTTCCTGAAACCTGGGTAAGCATTTTTGAATTTTTTTTACAGGATTCAAGAGTTCATTATATAGAAAATCGGCTGTATTTACAAAGTTGAAATGTATCTTTTATGAATTTTAAATTGTATTAATTACATTTTAATAAGTTAAAAACTCATCAGCATAGAGCCCTTTCAACCACACTTGAATTTTGAATTGCATTTTTTACAAAACATTGTTTTTAGAGTTATGTTGTATTTAAAGAGCAAATGAGATTAGTACAACAAATAGATTTTATAGAAATCACTCTAAGATACAAAATAAATTTTAATAACTGAATTTAAACATTAATTTAGTATTGCTTTCTGAAACAGAGAGAGGTAAACTTCTGAATGACACAGAAAATAGATGACAACTTACAAATTTGAATACTTCTTACTTATTTAGGCCAAAGTAGCCTGTAGATCTATATATAGATAAAAAAGAATGAAATATTTTCTATTGTTATATAATTTTTATTCTTATTATTCTAAGTGAAAAGTCAAGATGAATCAATAGCTGATGTTCATAAGCAAGTAAAATTGTCTATAAAAATTTATAAAATATATTAAAATTAAAAATAAAAAAAACTACATAAGAAGATAACATAAGAAGGCAGCTTTTATATGCACAACTCCAGAAGATTACTTAATAAAAAATTTGTCATTCATTGCAAATACATGAATCCAATTGAAATTACTTTTCTTTAGAAACCTTAGCATGTATAAATAAAGGAAGTATAACATTGATTCTAATTCTGTTAAATTAATTTTTAATATTGATTTTAATTCTGTTAAATAAATTTTTCATCAAAACTAAATATTCTCTAAACAATTATGAAAAATAATCAAGATGCTTATTTTACCTTACTAAGAGTATATTGTCTTGCAAATACTTGTCTCAGTTTTTCAGCTTTGTCAGGGGAGATGAACTTTTCAAGTACACCAGGATAAGTAAGAAGAGACTGCACTCTTTTAGAACCAGCCAAATGCAAGCCAGCTGAAGGACATTTCACAGCACGAGATTGTTCCATTAACAGTCTTGTATCCCAATCCTGCATTAAATAAAAGTCAGTGAAGAAGTGTTAAAAAATTGATAGTAATCAAACAGATTTAATTAATGCAATGATATAATGAATCAAATAAGTAATCAAAGCAACACAGTACACTTTTATTAAAAACTAGCGGCCCGTCCCGGCTTTGAACGGGTAGACAATGTGTTGACTACAATTTAGGGTAGAGAAGTGTAGGTACTTTAAAAAAGTTGTTCTAAATTGGATAAAAGTGGGAGTGAGGCAAAATTGCTGAACTTAGAAATTTTGAAAATTAAAAGCTTGTAAAAATGTGATTAATAAATTTTTCTGTTTATGTACATATTGAAACTAATAAATAATACACGGCCCATGGAAGGACATAGCAACTATATGTGTTCATGTAGAATGTGTTTTCCTGAATTTCATGCTCCTACCTAAATCTGCTGCTAAGATATGGCAGAAGGACAAGGCAACTATATGTGTTCATGTAGAATGTGTTTTTCTGAATTTCATGCTCCTACCTAAATCTGCTGCTAAGATATGACGAAATGACCCAAAACTTTTGAATACCCCTTTAACCACCTTCTGGGGAGAATTTCCAAAATCACCGAAATATGTATTTAACCAATTTTTTAGTAGATTTGTTTTACTTAATTTCTCCTTCCTACATAAAAGCCGAAGTATGGTGAAATGACCTAAAAAATTCGACCCCCCCCCCCTTTAACCACCTTCTGGGGGGAATTTCTAAAATCACTGAAATAGGTGTTTTATTCATTTTTTAGTAAATTTGTTTTCCTGATTTTCATGCTAAACTAAAACTGCTGCTGAGATATGACAAAATGATCTAAAACATTCAATCCCCTTGTAACCCTCTTTGGGGAGAAATTCCTAAATTCGCTGAAATATGTGTTTAACCAATTTTTTAGTAGATTTGTTTTCCTTAATTTCGTGCTCCTACATAAAACTGCTGCTGAGATATGGCGAAATAACCTAAAACATTCGACCACCCCCCTTTAACCACTCTGGGGAGGGGAGGAGGATTTCTAAAATTGTTGAAATATGTATTTAATAATTTTTTAGTAGATTTGTTTTCCTGATTTTCGCACTCCTACCTGTAACTGCTGCTGAGATATGGCGAAATGACCTAAAACATTCGACCACCCCTCTTTAACCCGCTTCTGGGGAGAATTTCTAAAATGGCTGAAATAGGTGTTTAATAATTTTTTTAGTAGTTTTGTTTTCCTGATTTTCGCGCTCCTACCTATAACTGCTGCTGAGATATGGCGAAATGACCTAAAACACTCAAACCCCCCTTTAACCCCCTTCGGGGGAGAGAGGAATTTTCAAAAATCCCTTCTTATTGCTTGCCTAGCCCATAACAGCAATCTACGGTCTAAATTTCGTGACCCTGACTTTAGTATTTTCGGCTGGGTGTTGATGAGTCAGTCAGTCAGTCACTGTTTCCTCTTTCCTCTTTATATAATAGTATAGATAATCTTTTATTTTGCAATAAAAACAACTCATATAGTCCCATACGGAATTTTTACAATGTATGATATTGTTCATGGTAAGTAGAAGTTAGACCATAAAGTTAGCACTACATAGCTACAATACTTGTACATATAACTACAAGAAATAAGATTTTTTTTTTATTATGCAAAAAACAGATTAATGACAAATGATTATACTCTTACAAGATATCCCATAATTTTGCTCACCATCAGAGGAAGACAAGATCTATTACTTTATTTTCTTCATTCTAAAAATCCTATTCCAGGCAGTCCTAATGATTTAATGTGCACACATAACTACATGAAAATAAATACAAACAAAAAACTTCTTAATAACACCATAAAATTAAGAAATATGCTAAGCCTTTCAAAAGAACTTTATCTTTCTTCTTCCACTGCTACCACTTTGAAGGCAGGAATAAGATTGAAAGGAAACAGAAGAGAAGGGGACAGTTAAAGAAAACAGCAAATAAGGTAGCAGAAGGCATCAGCCAATTACTCAGAGAGCATTAACCAAACAGAAGAAGAAAAGTAAAAAGAAATAAGAAGAAAATATAATATATATCTATACTAATAAAAGAAAGTTTCGCTCTGTGTGTGTGTTTGTGTGTGTGTGTCTGAAAATTTAAATGAGGATAGTACAAAACCTCTCCTGGTGCACCTGAGAATCAGAATTTTAATATTTTGAATATTACCCAAGATATTAATTAAAAACTCATCAAACATCACAAAAATGTGATCAGAAATTAGAGAAAAAGGATAGTTTTTATTGGAACAAAGAAAGAAGTACATTTCAGCTTAGATTTGCACCTCGAGCCGAGCCTAGCAATGAACCAGGCAATGAACCAATGTCTTCTTTGACTGGAACCAAGAAAATTTTCATTTTAGCATTCGGAACGAAACTGCAAATTTTTAAAGTACTGGAACGTTTAAAGCTCCATTATTTTATTTTTAAATGTTGCATTTATTGATTTGAATATTATGCATCTATGTGTATTTTTTCATGCTGATTACAAAAATGTCATTTTCATAAAGATTCGATAGTTAGAACCCCAGAATCCATTTAACAATTTTAATATTTTTAGCTTCATCCATACCATTTAATTGCTGTTATATAGAGAGAATACCGGATCTTTCCAAAAACATTTTTCGTAAAACTTAAATTTATGTTCCTAATAAAAGTACACAACCCATATTCAGTTGATGCATACCTAAAGTCAAAATCTGTGATTTGTGGTTGAGCACTTGACCTCACATCCCCTAGCAGCTGCTCCGTAACATTTTTTCCTTTAACTGTGACTTATATCATAACTCAGCTAATAATGTTCCAAGCTCCTCCAAACAAGTTCCATTTTGTCAAATTAGCATAATAATCAGCATTCACAGCTTCAGAGTGTATCTATAATAAAGAGCTACCAGAATTTTTGAATAATAATCTAAGCGAAATTTGAAATTAAATTTCTAGCTTAACAAAATGAATAAATCTTTAAAGATGGATAGTGGTCCTCCTAATTAGTCATTTAACGAAAGGCACTTGAACATCCGTTCACCCTTGGCCTCTACCTCATGGTTTTTTCGCTGGTTGTGCCCCATTTCCATATCTCAGAAACTAACTTTCTAATTTCAACATAACTGATTCCAAACATTATAACTAACTTAATAATCACCCTCTATAACATTAAAGTAAACTTATGATAACTCCCTTCTATAACATTAAACTTATCAGTTGTACATACAACTCTTTCCAAATAATTTCAGATTTTTTTAAATTTCATTTCAAAGTATCTTGAGTTCTATGGGCCCCAATTATGACAGGGTTTGGCTCATTCAACATCATATTGATAGCCTTACATATTTCAGTTCCACCTTCCACTGCTAGGGGGTGCATTCTTATCTCGCATTCTATGGGCCTGATTACGGCGGGATTTGGCTCATTCGATTTGATTTTGATTGCCTAAGAAATTTTAATTCCACTTTCCACAGCTAGGCAAATGCAAAATGTTAATAAATTTTAAGTAATATTTTAATGGAATATAAATCATTAAAAAGTAAATACATGAATTATTAAATTTTATTATGAGTAAGAATATGGATTACAATTACACTACTTTGCTGATTGTTTTAAATGTCATTTTTAAAAAAAATTTATACATACAAAGTCGGGTTAAAGATATAAAATCATACAAACTTGAGATTTGTTTTAATTTATTATCGCAGGCCATAAAATACGTGGAAAAAATAAAGATATGTGGAGAAAAAAATCCAATGTGCAGAAGGTGAAAATATTAGAAGAAGCAAATGAAAACTTATATCGTGAAACACGATATCAAGGGCAATAATTCCACAAATGTAAGTAAATCATAATTGAATTTTGTTTGAGTAAATAGGCCTGAACCAAACTATCTTTACTCAAATTGCTGATAGACCACGATGCTTCATGTAAAGAAAATTGAATAAAAATGGACTGATATTGAATGACTAAACACAACAGGTGCAAAATCAATGATTAGGGAACATTATTCATTTTTAATTTTAACTCATTTTTTGTCTATTACTTGGTGTGTATAAATTCTCTGTAGATCATATACAGGGCACCACAAAAGTTCTTAAGTATATTTCTGTTTATTGATGGAAATTCCACAAGGAGAACTTTAAACTGTGTTACACATTTCTAAACTGAACTAAAATTTAGCATTCTATGTAGTATATAGACAAATCTATAGATCATATACAGGGCTACACATAAGAATTTATTCGGATATTTTATAAAATATTGTTGGTAATTCCAGAAAATTGTGTTTTTAAATATTGTTGGTAATTCCAGAAATTGTGTTTTTGAATAAGTTATTTATGCATTTTCCAAATTGCTTACTTAGATATCATCTTTCACCTTATTAAACAGTGAAGATTTGTAAAATTATTTTGGAAGTGTTGAAAATTGTTACATAATCTACGCTTGACACATGATTTTATGTTTTTTTTTTTACATGCATTTTAATTAATGACATGCAGACGTCTCAATGGATTTCAGTGCTTTCCGATATTATACAGGCATTAAGCATGTCAATGTTACTTGAAAATGACTAATCTCTGGAGTGGAAAAAACTTACCTGTTTTCCCCAAAAGAAGCACCAACACTCTTCTCCTGAGAATGTAGGATAGTATTTCTGACAGGAAGAGTGGAAAGTAATAGCTGAGTAATGATGTTTTCATTAAAAAGCGGAGTAAGGTGTTTTAGTACAGACCTGTTATCGATACCATAATCTAGGGATATATTTCTTCAGTTTGTCTGTCTTACCAGGCCATACCACAAAGTTTAAATAAAGCAAATATTTGTATTCAAAAATAGTGGTACTCAAAAATTGGAATGTTTGGCAGCTTTGCATAGACAATATTTCAAAATATTATGTTAAAAAAAAAAAAAAGTCTAAATTGTTCTGCATTTTATCTATAAACCATACTTCTATTAAATTGCATATAGACATATATATTTTAGGATGTATTTAATAGTTTCAATGAGAGGAAAGTGGTACAAATTTTATTCTATCATTTTATTTACATAGACAAATAGTCATTTATAAAGCATAAGATAATTATATACTGATTAATACAAGAAGGTACTATAGTTCAAACTCAAGAATATAAAAGTAGATTTTTTTTTTTTTTTTTTTTTTTTTTTTTTTTACATAAAATTATGCAATGATTTTTTTTTTTTTTTTTAATATATCAAGAGCATACATTTGCTTCATAGAACAGGGAAAAACAGAATTCTAAGAAATGGTAAAAGAGTAATCAAAAAGTTTTTTAGAAGAAAAATATTAAAAGATTTAAATTAATTTATTTTAATTTAATAGTAATGAAATTATTTTATTTAATTTACAGTCAATTTAATGAAAAATACATTGATCATATGAAATAATACATATTGTTTTCCCTTACCTACAGATTTGGGAAAACAATACATATTGTTTTCACTTACCTACAGATTTAAATAGATTCATGAAATAGAGAACTTATTTTATGTAATGTAACTATGCATGTTATATAATTTGAGATTTTTAATAATACCTGACCACTATGAAGATTTTCATCAAAAAATTTACAATCACATTTCATCTTGCATTACAAGTAATAATCCTTATTTTTTAAAATATAAAATAAACAAATACCTGCTTTTCATAATTTTCTGGCATGTAACCTGTACGATAATATACTACAGCAACTTCTTTGTTATCTCTATAATATCAAATAAAATATATTCTCTTATTATTATTTTTTTTATTAAATCATCAAGAGTTGTTATAACATATTTAATTAATTTAAAACTATATGATGGAAAGATTAATCTAATTTACAGAATGAATAAACATATATAGATGTAAAAAAATATTTGAAAGACAGAAAAAATATATATACATAATATAGCTAATGTACAGAAACAAAAAATTGTACATAATATAGCTAATATATAAAAAAAAATAAACTATCCAAAACAAATAATACAATTTTCATTTGATTCAACTTAAGATTAACAAATAATGAATGTGTGTATTTATTACAACATTAATTAGATTAGCATTAATTAACTATGCTAAAATTAATTAATCAAGTTAACATTAGTTAATGTAATGTAATAATGATTATGTATGTTTTCTTTTTAAATATTAACAAATTCACACTAAGCTT
Organism: Maratus michaelseni; assembly: GCA_963931845.1. Lineage (NCBI taxonomy): Eukaryota > Metazoa > Arthropoda > Arachnida > Araneae > Salticidae > Maratus > Maratus michaelseni. Next base: position 72,331,607 of record OZ007590.1, on the reverse strand, counting down.
TTTTTTTTTAGTTTTAGCCTGACAATTTGAAATCTGAGGCCAATACTAAATGTATGCTGCAGAAAACTGTTCATAACATTTTAAAATAATTTCAAGATTGATTTTCTCATTTAAAAATCTCTTCTTATACAGAAAAAAGTATTAATCTTAAATACTCTCTCATGACAACGTTTTGTGGCTCTCATGTCCTTAAAAAACTGTTTAAAATAACAAGTTTGTTATTTATACCCAACCATTAGCAGAAATCTGCAAAATTACAATTCTTATAACAGAAAGACATACAAGTACAATTATGGCAGAAAAACATGAGTTCTGTTTGCTAGTAATTCTAAGAAGGACTTCAAACAGAAAGCGAGTATAGACAATGATATCCCACAGCTTCTTTATGTCACTAACATTGACCATGCAAATTCTTCATAATCAGATAGAATATTTCTCCTTATTTCCTATCAATAATATTTCAATTATCTTTCAAACTGATTTTTAAAGGATTGTAAAATACTGAGAAATTTAGACTACATTCTTGTATCGCAAACAGCAAGGGTTTTTTTTTTTTTTTCTGTTTTTCAATTTGTGATTAAATAAAATTTTCACTTTGAGCCTGAGCTCAAAAAAAGTAAAAAGCTGGTGTAAAAATTGAGCCTAAGCCAGTCTTGGGCCAGGGTTGAGCTCATCTCATCTCTAATTCACTAATTGAAAAGTAATAAAAAAAAAATATATTATAAATTAAATTTTTCTATGGAAAAAAATTCATTACTGAGAGTAAGCGTTAGAGAAATACATAAGTAGTGATAAATCAGATTTTTGTATGGGGTGTCACAAAATAAAATCAGTAGTTAGTAAATACTTATCCCATCAAAAACATACATGTGAAAGAAGGCGAAGTTTGTTAACGGTTTCGCTAATAAAAGAAGTGAGATCTAACTGGAAACCAAGTTCTTTCGAAGCTCCTTAAATCATAGCTCCTGTCATACATAACGTTCTTCAATTGCTTAAAATGATTTCTTATGTTATTTGCTACTCAATAGAGCGACTTGGCAAGTTTTCGCCCACCAACTTTAATCTTTGAGTTTGAGTACAATTTAGTCTAGTATGACATTGGCAAAGATGTAGTCAATCAAGTATTTGAATAAGTATGTTGAAGTTAAGGTATTTATAAGTTAAGGAAGTGATTAACTTTAAGTTCAGATCAATCAAGTAGAGAAATTCTAATAAGAGAAAAACTTGCCAAGTTGCCCTATTGAGTAGCAAATAACATAACAAATCATTTTAAGCAATTGAAGAACGTTATGTATGACAGGAGCTATGATTTAAGGAGCTTCGAAAGAACTTGGTTTCCAGTTAGATCTCACTTCTTTTATTAGCGAAACCGTTAACAAACTTGGCCTTCTTTCACATGTATGTTTTTGATGGGATTTCATTACTTTTTGTACAGTTACAATATACTTAAACACTATACTTAATGGTTTTTAATGTGTTTACAAGTGACTGTTTTATTTACCAGGCAGCATTCAATTTTCCTACAACAAAATATTTGGCTGTCAATTTGCGGCAGAAATTGGTATTTTAATAGGCACAGATGTCATATACGCACCACATTGGCGCAATTTTTTTACCCCACCAATTTGGCAAAAACTTTGTTTTTGAATATTAGTTACAAATAGCATGCAATAATAAATAAACAGTTATAAATAATAAACATAATAATAAATATAATAATAAATATAAACTAGATGTAACCCGTCAAAACGTGACGAAAAAAAATACTATAACAATATCAGTAAAATAAGCTTCTTTATTATTTAAGAAGGTGCGTACGAAGCATTCTTTCAAATATTTTATTTTTAATGTTTTCCCCAATTTAATGTAATTGTAATTTTTTCCCCAATAAAATACAATACTATTTCCGATGCAAACTTCAAACAAACAATCCGTAAACAACTGTGTAATGCAAATCAGTTCAATATTACCGCCATATTCCCCATGGCAAAAAAGAAAATTTCATGCCCTATGATGTATCACACAAATAGTATATTCCTACGTTCATCTCATATTCAATAAATAAAAGAACATAGTAAATAAAGAACACATCTACAACACTATTTTAAATAATTTTAATTTTCCTGAAATCCTTTACTTTTGTGAATTTTTTTATTCAAAAATGAAATCGTCTAACCTATAATTAAAAAATAAAAAGTAATTGGTAACATGTAATCAAGGTATGCTATCAAGACAAGCAATCAATAAAGGCTCCAATTCTAATCTTTATAATTAAGAATGGAGAAATCAGTAAAAATTACGTCATGTTGACACAATCATATAAATTTTTCTCTTTAGTTTTATCAATGTTAAAAGCCTAACGTCATTTTCACCGGCGCATTTTCATACATACTTTATATACGTTACTTTTATGCTTAAACGCCATGTATACAAATAAAAGTATATTTTGCATTTAATTGTAATGAAAAAATGGCATCAACAAAGTTATAATGCATAATGATAAAATAAACTCAATGGACAATATTCCCATGACGTCACAATAAAAATGAATTTTTATTCGCTTATAAAAATAAAGTGCACGCGATAAATATTTTTACCTAAATTATACTTGCAAATTAAAAAAAATCGGCCTAAAAGCCACGTGCCTTTAATATTTATTATTTCTCTTTTATCCTCGCAACCACGGAGTTTCACGTTACTCTGTGCCTCGCATATCCAATTGCCGACTTTATGACGTCATACGCAGAAGTAAAAGTTTAATTTAAAATTACGGCTAATTAATAAAACTTTTGAACAAACGAATGTACGATAACAAATCTATGTCTAAATATCTTTCATTTAAAAAAAGAATGATATAATTTGATGCAGTAGTTTGTTCTCACGGATTGTCGAAAGAAAACGCTTACCGTTTTAAATATATAAGATATCACAATAAATCGTAAATATTAACAAAACTAGCACAAAAGAGATTAAGTGTGACATCTCCGCACGTGTTTATTTTATATTTCATGATTAAAGAGCAAATTTGAAATTGCATTGTTTAGGAGAGAAAGACTCCATGGATTGTTTCATGTTTTTTTTTTTTCGATGTAATTAAAATACGGTTGTTATTTTTTTTTCTCGCGCGCGCCTTTTTGTAAGTTTGATGGAATAAATGAGCTAATATTTTGTCACAGCTACACTGCCTAGACCCATGGTAGATCATCCATGATCAATATTTATTTGAATCATTTTTCATCAATATTTATTTGAGTCATTTGAATGACTCTCTTTTGTTTACATTTTTAATTCTGGAATTAGACGAATTTCAACTGCGGATGTCTCGAAATATATGCGTATTTCGATATATGTATTCTCTCAAGATGTTTTTGTTTTTTCACAACGTGTCTAAAAAGGTAAATTTTATGCACCATTACTCAAAAAATTAATTCTCTGAAATTAACTCAAAATGGCTGATGATCAAATATTTTGCTGCACGGTCCGCCCGGATTCAACATTTGGGGCTTTTTTGGCAAATTAAAATCTCGCCTAATAGACGTAACGTTAAAGTAAAAATGGACACCCCCAAGTGGGTAATTAATCAATTTTCAGAATTTTTTGATTTTTTTTCGATTTTTTATAGTGTAAACGAGCTTTTTACCAAATTTTAAGTCTGTAAGTGCTGTAGATATATGAAATCTTTTTGATGAGTGAGTGAGTCACTGGTAAAATTATCAATTATCAGACATTTTCAAATATCATTATCTCGGAAACTAATTATGCGTTATTTATAAAATTTTGGACTCTGGATAAATAAGGGGGCCTTACTACACATCTAAAATTACAAGTACGTAGGTCAAATAGAATTTCAGTAATAGAGCGTCGAAATTTGGCGAAAACAGCTCGAAATGGTTCATGTAAATATACCTACGGCCGGTGTGTCGAGTTTTTTGCTTTGTGAACTTGGCTGACACACTGCCGTGTGTCTAGATAGTTTAATGTAATTGATTTTTTTAAACTTGAAATATATATATTGTCAGAAAAACAGAAGAAATTAAGTCATGGGTGTTACTGTAATTTCGATACATGAAAAATAAATAAAATTGGGAATTTCTCTTGAAAATATTTTAAAAAGAAAGAAAGAAAGAAAATTAAACAAAAATATAAGATTAGGTGAAAAGGAAAAGGATTATTTGGCATAAACTGCTCTAAAATGTTGTTATATTTTCATGATTAACATTAAATAAGCACAGTCTTTGAGCAGAATTTTTGATCAGTGAACTGCTAATGAATCTATACAAAATAATTAGTAAAAAAAAAATGACACTCTACATTAAGTTATTAAGTATTTGCTACTTTTTTGTAAAACTTTTAATTACTTTAAATACTTTTAATTACTTAACCTTCTCACCACCGTGACCTGATATATCCGTTCACTATGCTGTAGGTTTCACAGCAATACAAGGTTTGTTTAAATTAATATAATTCTACAAATATAATGCATTTTTAAAACATCAAGTAATGATTGATACTCTCAAGGATTATACTTATATACGTAATTAAGTTTTTTATCTCAAGTTTGAAAATTCAAATTTTTTAAGCATTTTTAAAAAATTACCGAGAAAACAACATTACAAATTTGCTTTTTTGCTCGGCGGTCAGGGGGTTAATGTATAGTTAACATATTTTTAATGTATTTATATTTTATTTATAAGTCCTCCAAAAGAAATAATGGGGAATTTGACTAAGTAAACACTGATTTATTAACAAGCAAGCAATTCAGCTGTTAATGATAATTAAAAAAATTACTAATTTGAAGATAAATTTACTGATAAAGACAATGTCTTCATCAATCCAGGATTGAATGGTCCCATACAGTTCAATAGAGAATCCTGGAACAATCCCCATCCCAAGGAATTAAGAGAAATCCAGATGAAGCAACAACAAATACAAAGAAGCACAACACTAAGACGTACCACTTGGCCAGTCCACTGACAAACCCTCTGAGAAAGCCCAAGTAAACTATATTCCTACACAGGAGACATGCCCTGTACTCACTTGGAGCCCACAAGAAGACAATAATGTACCACTAAATGACATATTGTGCAGTGCCCCAAGCCCTGAGGAACCCACGGTACCTGTGTATTATTTATCATAAAAATAACACATGAAGTAAAAGTCACACAGAATCACAAAGGACTGAAAAAAAAAATATCTGCTTTAGACAGGTTTCTGTCTTACTAAATACATAGTCTCTTATAAATTTATTATATTATTTTTGCTGAGACCAAGAAAATTTTCTCTTTAAGGAAGGATTCTATTATATACAGTTTCTGATTTTACAGAATTTATTGTACTTATATTTTGATATTTCTTTTAAAGAAAAAATATGCATTTAAAAAAGAGTATTTAACACAGCTATTATTAAAAGCTAAAATAAAAATGTATAAAGGTATTTAATACATACACAAAGAGCACTTTTCCATTTAATTTAGCACGATTCCTAAGGTCCTTGAAAGAATATCGTAAAATTTCTATGCTACTGTCACAGTCCACAATAGCATGCTCTACTGCTTTTTGATCACAAATATTCAATGTATATTCTTCCACAACAAATAATATGCATGCACTGAAATGGATTTTTTAAAAGTTAATATAAATTACTTGAAAATAACACTATCTTTATCAATGTCAAATGACACCTTTTAAATTTTGATTTATGTTTATTTTACTTGTAATTCTTAAAGCTAATAAGTATAAAAATAAGTCTTCAATGTATAAAAAAATATTTGTTTTAATCTAAAAATTACAAATAAAATAACTACAAATAGAAATCTTTTAAAAGGTGTCATTTGACACCATAGAAATAGTGATAAACTATGACACTGGTTTTAAAAATGACACATAAAAGACTATTTTACAAAAATTAAATGTTTCAATAATACACAAGTTTTCACATGAAACATTAAACTTGTTCAATTTCATTCTTACTTTCTCAGGGCTCTGTCCAGACTTTTCTTACAGAGTCTTGTTTTTGTGAATTTATGAATAGTTATTTTTATATTTGTGAAAAATCTAATCATAATTTTGTAAATTTTGAATTACTGTTATATTCAGATTCCTGTTTATCTATTTTTAACAAGATACTTTATATATATATATATATAAGCTAGGTAATAGGTTCTTCAGTGACATCAATTGTTTTGTAAAAGGTCAAGCTTTATTTTAAAGTTATTAAATTTGTGAAAGTTTAGAGGTGGAAAAGCTTTATGAAAGGTTGTTTTTAAGATGAAGAACTTTGTGAAGGATCCTGTTTTAAAATTTAAAATATTTGAAGGGTCCTGTTTTAAAATGAAAATGTTTGCAAAGGGTGCTGTTTTAAGATGAAAATTTTTGTGAAGGGTTCTTTAAAGGAACCAAATTTTTCCTAAACAGATCCTTGTTTCTTCTATATAAGAAGAAAATATTGGAATCTTGAAAATATTATACTTCTATTTTTTGATGGATTTACATATTGTTTGATGTCCTGAACACATTTTGACTATTTTTAGAAAATGTCTGTCTATTAGTCTGTGTATGATACAAATTTTGTGGCAGCTCTATCTCAAGAACCAATGTGTGGAATTTGATCTAACTTCAGCTTCAGTTAGACATTGACATAATTTGGTGCTGATTACATTTGGGTGTAAATCACCGACAAGTGGCACTGCAAAGCTGCATTTTTTACAATTTCTAACAATAGTTATATCTCAAGAACTAATGAACAGAGTTTCATCAAACTTCATATTCTGTTAGACCTTGACATAAATAGATGCTGATTGGGCTTGGGTCTATATCGTCCAATAGGTGGTGCTGCTAGGCTGTGTATTTCATTTCCGGAATAGCTATATCTCAAAACTAATGCACAGAATTTCATCAAACTACATATTCTATTTTACCTAGATTTAAATTGGTGCTGATAAGGTTTGGGTGTATACTGCCTAACAGGTAGTGCTGCTATGTTGTGTTTTCATGATTTCCATGATAGCTGTATCTCTAGCACAGAATTTCATCAAACTGCATATTCTGGATGCAATTTAGCAAGCATGGTTTTTCAGTATTATTAACTCTATTTTTGTAACTTTCATATATTTTAACCACATTGTTGCTAGAATCATTAATTTTTTAGACTAACTTTTGGCTGTGGGGGCAATTATAGAATATTGGGCATATGCTTTTTGCGATAAACAATATACCTGTATCTTATTTTCTATTGTGTAGAAACGCATCAAATTTTGCATTTGAGTTTAATGATTAAATATATAGGTTGCTCTAATTTTAAATTTCAATACCCAACAGTTAGCACTGTTGTTCTGTTCTTCTTGTCGGCTTTCTTGTTAAAGCATCTGGAGGATTCTTGGAGGCAACAAAATGCCTCCGTATCACGTGCAGCATGTTCAGGCACTTCAACAGGGTGAATATGCACCTCGTATTGCTTTTGTACGATGGTATCTTCAAAAGTGTGCTACAGATCCCCGTTTCCCTGCTAATATGTTGTTCACCACTGAGACATCCTTCACAAGGAAAGAAATATTCAACACACATAAGGCCCATTTCTGGGTGGCGAAGAATCTGCATGCAACACAATGTCGTTCAGTGCAAATTTGGTTTTTGGATATTTTTGGGCTGGCACTCGGGGGGGGGGATCACCTCATTGGACCTTACCTGTTGCCTTTTTGTCTAACCAGGTAATAGTAAGTACCTGATGTTTCTGCAGCGTTGCCACAACTTATGGATTCCGAACATATTTCTGCATCGATGTAACAGACAATGTTGTTCCAACACGATGGGGCTCCTGCTCATTTCAGACTTAATGTTCATAACCACCTACACATCAGATTTGGCCAACAGTGGATCGGACGTGGTGTTCTGGTCCTTGGCCTGCTAGATCATCTGACCTATCATGCCTCAATTTCTTTTTATGGGGTATATGAGTACACTCATTTATGACATCCTCATTGAGAGTGGCAAGGAGCTGGTTGAACAAATTGCAATAGCTGCCAGGAAAATCCGAGATTATTTGGAATTCCATGAGCTGAAGAACTGATACCTGCATTGAAGTGTGTGGATGAAACTTCGAACACTATCTTTGACACATGTTACATTTGTTCATGTACAGTGGTGGACAAAAGTTTGGACATTTTTTGAAAGTTTCATGTTTTTCAACTTTGTGTGCTTGTAGAATATATTAATTTTCACTTAAATACAAACACTTATATATCAAATTGAAGGTAATTTAATGTAGAATTTAATAATAAAAACAGTATTACAATATCTGTATTACAAAAAAAGTTATGCTCATTTTAGTAGAACAAACAAACACAAATTGTTTTGAATAAGGACGTGTTTTGTAATAAAAGCGTACTAGCCAATCACAAACAATGGTTTGAGGACCAATCAAATGTCTGTAACTATAGTTTAGGTTATTTGGATGGTAAAAGAGTTATTGTTGTGGAAATATTTTGCAGAATGATGCATACTAGTACAATTAAATAGAATATTGCTGTTTTTAAATATTTAAAGTCCTTTTTTTTAATTAAACTAATTTTAAACAATGTCATCAACAAGAACTAATTGGACATCTACAAAAAGAAGCCGAATTGTCATATTGAGAGAAAATGGCCTCTCTTATGCTGAAATTGCAAGACAAGTTGGTGGTTCAGTGACTTGTTCTGGTGTACGAAAGTTCTGTTTACGTTATGAAAAAACGAAATCAGTGGAAAATAAGGCCAAATCAGGCCGAAAAAAATGCACAAGTGCTACTGCCAATAGAAAAATTAAATGGCTATGCCTTCAAGATAGAAAGATGCCATTGGATGTGAAATGAATGCAGCGGGTATTGCAGTAAGTTCAAGAACAATAAGAAGAAGGTTATCAGGATTTGGACTACAAGCTAGAATTCTAAGGAAAAAAAACATATTTAAATCAAAAGCAACGCGAAAAACGAGTTAAGTGGGCAAAAGAACACATTAAATGGTCAGAAAATCAATGGAAGCAAGTAATCTGGAGTGATGAGAGTAAAATATCGCTCTTTGGTAGTGATGGTAGAAAATACGTGAGACGTAGAGTAGGAGAAGCACTTCATCCTGATTGCATTGAAGCAACTACAAAAAACCCAACAAATGTCATGATTTGGGCATGTATGTCTGCAGATGGTGTGGGCCGAATTCAAGTGATTGATGGCATCCTGAATGCCAAAAAATACATCGAAACTGTCCTGGAACCAAAATTGATACCTTCCATCAGGGATCTCTTCCCCAACAACGCACCATTTATTTTTCAACAGGAATCAGCTCCATGCCACACAGCAAAAGTATGCAAAGCATGGTTTCAAAATAAAGGCATAGATATATTACCATGGCCAGGAAACAGCCCTGATCTCAATCCAATTGAAAATTTGTGGCGACGTTTTAAAATTCTTGTACGAAAAAAATGTCTATCCAATAAAAGACAACTTACTGAAGCTATAATTGATTCTTGGCACCATGTGATTACGAAAGATGAACTCCAAACACTCGTTCACTCGATGAAAAGACACTGTGAAGCTGTCTTAATAAATAAGGGTTATCCTACTAAGTATTGATTGTGTAAGTATCACTTTAAAAAAATGCAAATATAAGATAGATCTTACTATTAGTTGCATAACTTTTTTTGTAATACAGATATTGTAATACTGTTTCTAATATTAAATTACCTTCAATTTGATATATAAATGTTTGTATTTAAATGAAAATTAATATATTCTACAAGCACACAAAGTTGAAAAACATGAAACTTTCAAAAAATGTCCACACTTTTGGCCACCACTGTATATTTATTATTTTTCATGTAAATATATTATTAAAACAAATATTCACTTAATGTGGCATTTTTTTTTTTTTTTTTTCTGTTTCTGCACACACCACTGCATCAGGAAAGCACTTCCGACCCTGCATTGCTACATGATTCTGAGTCATCATCATGCACCCTACCCCTCCTAGAAGTTCTGAAACCTTGTACGGAAACACCCTGTATATATATTTCTTTTTATGCTCAAAGTCTTACAAAATATTTACACTATTTCTTTATACTAAAAGCATCATAATTGACAAATTCACCTTGAATTTTATTAACCATGCTAAACCTCCCCAAACATTGCCCAAGATAATAGAGTTTCCACCACAATGATATTTAGAATCTTTAACATTAAAATTTACAACACAATTTTGTCAATAAAACAAAATTAAATGTAAATATTTCTTTAAGTCATTTTAATAGTTAATTTGCTTTAAATGAACATTAGAGATGTAAAGTTTCTGGAAATTTTGAACTGGTGGGGAAAGAAAACAAGGTTTTTAATTTTTTTTTTTGGAAAAAATGGAAATTTTTTTGGGAAAAAATGATTTTTTTACAAGTTTTTTTTTTCTTTTTTTTTTCACGTGTAATTAGTTTTTTTTTTTTTTTTTTTTTTTTTTTTTGGAAAACATAAAATAAACCTTTTTTTTAAATGTATGCACACTAGAAAAATTATTTTAACTTTATGTGAATATATAACAAAATAAATAAAGTAAATGAATTTTACTGTTAAAAATTTAGTTTTTCAGTCTCAGAGTTTCCACAGAAGTTTTCTTGCTTAATTTAATACCAATTTTGTAACATATTGTTTCAGTTGCATTTTCTATTTTAAATTGTGATTAAAACTTAACCCATCTACATAGTATTTCATTTTATTTTGTATATAAATGCTGCTAAGCAATCTCTTTTTCATACTGAATTATTTATATTAAAAACAATATAATTGGACATGTCTATATCTAAGGTAAATGCAGAAGAAAAGAGTAATTTCAATTTAATATTTTACAACAATTCGGGGTTATAATTTAATACTTCTGGTAATTGAGATCTGATTAACATTTTAAGACCTGAGAAAGTTTTCAATTAATCAATATGTAATCAAAACAAAAGTTTTCAGAAACTAGAAATCTGCTCAGATGTGGTATCCAGCAGTAAAGTTTTAAACTATGAAGCTAGAATGCATGAAGCAATCTGAATTTATTAAGCGATAAAATAAGTAATGCTACTGAAAATCATGATCTCATAATGAGAAAGAGTTTGATTATTTCATATCATAAGCAATTTTGAAATAAAGCAGGACATATTATATATTGCATTTAAGCAGGACATATTATATATCATATATTCTAATACGAGAAAATCTTATGTGTGGTTATGCAAATTTTATTTTAAAAACGGCTCTAACGATTTTGTATCCTACTGCTTTTGGGCACCAGAAAACCATTCGGCTAGGTCACGCGTTCGAGAAAATTCGATTAGTGGGTCATCAAGGGTCATGGTCAAGCTAATTCTATCTAAAAAATGGTTCAAACGATTTTGACGAAATTTTGAATTTTACCATTTTCAGGCACAAGAAGACTATTGGTCTGGGTCAGATATTCGATAAAAGAAAAATATATCGCCAAATTTGGCGAATTTGACGAAAAATTTGACTTTTAGAATCTGAAGGAATTTTCTAGAAATTCACAATAGGAGCCGACATACATAATTCAACCAATCAGAGTCCATGGAACGTTCTCGAAAAAAGATTTGAACTAATCAGCGTACATAGAACTTTCTCAACACATGCTTGGTGCTAAATGAAAGCATGTCGCTAAACTTGGTGCCATTTGGCGAAAATGTTGGCTTTTAGAATTTAAAATAATTTTCTAGAAATTTCCAATAGGAGCCGACATACATGATTCAACTACCAAGTTGAACACAAAGCAAATGTTGACCGAGCATTGCTCGGTCGTACCAGCTAGTTACATTTAAGCAGGACATATTATATATTGCATATTACTAAGCAGGACATATTATATATTACATTTAAGCAAGACTATTATACATATTACATTTACTATGCATATTACATTTACATTTGAAAAGTAAATATTTCTTTCTTTAAAACAAAATATATATAAAAAATATTTTTTTTAACTGTTACCTTGGATTTCCATATTTATTCCAAGCAGAAATAAGACCTTTAGATAGTCCATTTAAACTATTGTTAATTGGCAGCTTAAAAGAAAAATATATATAATATTACAGTTTAAATCAAATTACTATGGGATGTAATAAAAATTTATTTAAAATTGAATTGATATTGTAAATACAGTAATTCATAATATAAATTTTTAAAGGGTAAATGTTAATCAAAAGATTTTATAAGATTTTTAATAGTTTACTTTATCTCTAACTTTTTCTTTAAAAAAAATCCCTGACGGCTCGGCCTACAGGCACAGGTAGATTTCGAAGACTCAGACCGTGGGGCGCATGTTTATTGGGAATTGCAGAAGAAATGACCTTTTTGCCATGATGCGGCAGTTGGGACCTCCCACTTCGAAATCTACCTGTGTGTGCAGGCATAGTCGTCAGGGATTTTTTTTTTTTTTTTGCTATAAGGATTGGTCCTATAAAAAACTTGCCAATATAAAAGTTTTAGATAATATTAAGAGGATATATAATAAATTTAAGTGGATTTGATATCTTGTGAATTGATGAAGTTATGAATTTTTTTCTTCTGAAACCCCTATTTCCTCCCCCTCCCCTTGGGGGCATTTTTAATGAAATCAAAAATCTGTCATACATAAATTTTCGGTCCTTTTCCTAGAAGTAATAATAACTTTAACGGATTCAATACGTATCATAATTAAGAAGTTAAGAGGTTTTTTCTGTTTTCACAGAAAGCTCCCCCCCCCCCCTCAACTTGGTTCCATTTTTCCTATTAACGAACTTAACCAAGATTTTATGCCCCTTGATTTTATGTATGAGTTTGGAAGAGATTTGTGCAGAATTGTGGAAGTTATCGTGTCCATAAAAAAGTGATATAGATAAATAGATAGATAGATATATAAAGTTTTCAACTGGGAGTGGTTTTGGGTTCTGGGAGTCATGATCGGCATAGATCTGAAAAATTTTTGAGAAATTCCAACTTAGGGGAGAATGAAATAGAATAGGGGAGAAATAGGGGAGAATGAATTTCTTACGAAATCTACCTAAAATTACAGCAGCAATATGATGAAAGTGAGCAAACTACACTATAATTTATTTTATTTTTAATGCTAAATATAGAATACTTGCTAAATACATACCAATTACACTGGCCACATTATTACAAAGAAACTTAGTAGGTAAGTCATAAAATTATACTATGAGAGATGCTACGAGTTTTATCCTATTAAAACAGGGGGGATTTGTCATATAACTCAAAAGAAGAAAATTAATAATTCTATGTATTTCATTTTCATGTGTACACTTCACAATAACTTTGATGTTTGAATTCTGAACTGAGAACTTCTATAGTTACAATTCAAATTGAGTAACACTCTAGCTAATACATGATCAAAATATCAGGTGTTAATTAGGTTCTCAACTATTAGATCTACAATCATCATTCTGAAAAAAAAAAACATAATTTAAAATTTTATCTTTTTATGTAAATATTCCAGGGAAATAAAAATACTTGTGTTGCCGATTATTTAAAAATCTTTACAAAATTATTTCTAACATCCAATAAATAAGTAACTCTACTATAGAATTTCAAAACTTTTGAAAGTAATACATATTAATATTTACCTTACTAAGTAATGATTCTTTCCCAAGTCTTTTTAAAATATATCTGAAACAATGTGAAAAATGAAAATTCAAATAACAAATAAGAATTTTAATAATTTATGTATTTGAAATTTTAACAATGAAAATTAATAACAGGAATTATATTTTTGTACAGGTAAATGTTTATTTTATATTGTGTACTATCATATACTACTATAAATCACTTTCAAAGAATCTTATAAAGCTGTCTGTGTGCATCAAAATGTATATATATTTTTTATTATTATTTCTTCTATTATTCTGGTTGAACTGCTCTACTAGAAAATATAGCATCAATGAGAGCAAATTTTTAAGAAATAAAATATTTCATTATCACAAACACAAACATTATGATTAACTAATACGTTTTCTGTTCAGCAACACATAAAAATACTAAAATATATTCTGCATATCTTTTTGAATAAATGAAATGATAGGCAAACAAACACAAAATTAGTTATTATCTGATCCATGCAATATTTTTTCTTTTTAATTCATCATAATGTTGTTACAATAAGCTATAAACATTACAGCACAATAAATCTACTAAATTATTTGAATTGAAGATAGAGTGAAGAATGAACTTATATTTAAATTTGTATTTTACTCTTTATAGAACTTAAACAAGAAAAATAAAAGTTTGATACAAAGATATCAGTTTCATGCTGAAAAATAAACGAAATAAAAGAATCTTTTGTTGATATTTAAATAAAATAATACTGAAGTCAAATAATTTTAGAAACATAAAAAATTATAAACAGTTTAACTTTAAGATTTATTATTACTTTACTTTTAGAAATTAAATAAACTTACCTATGTAAATCAGCTACATTAGAAGCTAAGCCTCCAAATGATGCTGCTATTGTATTATTTTCAACTTGTTTTATACCAGTCACTTTTCCAGAAGGATCTGTGTCTAATAAGTAATCAGAACGTATCAAACCCAGACTAAGTTGCTAAAAAAATTGCACATTAAATATATTTTTAAAATTCCTTCTATTATTATTAAAATTTATAACAAAATTATTCATAAGATTCAAGACCATTTTGAATTAATAGCTATATTTCATTATTAACAATGATAGCATCTATATTACATTAAAAACTTTTTTAACTTTGTGATTATTAAAAATTTTATGACAAAGGGACTTGCCCTCTATTTCTGTCTATATTTATTTATTATTAGAAGAGCAGGGAGAAAAAAAAAAAAAAAGATGGAATGTGTATTACGGCCAACAAAAAATTTCACAGCCTTCTCTGACTTTGACTTTGAAGGTTACAGTCCTTCTTTGTTTCCAGATGAAATAACTCTATGGAACATGTGTCCACTAGTGCAACATTTCTCAACTGGTGAGGCACATCTCTTTTGAGATGGGCAAAGCACCTGCAGGGGAGGCTTGAGCCAATGGCATTTTTGTCAATTGCACTAAATGAGAATGTAGAAGAAAAATAAAGTCCTTACATTAGTGCTATGCATATTCTGGGAAGAGTAAGGGAGGTATTATTGCAAGTTATCCTTGTTTAGGGAGGAATAGTGCAGATAAGATTGAAAAATCTTACACTTTTATTATTTTAACACAATCATACTGATTGGTAAATAAATTATGCGAGTAGTAATTTTTCTGAGTGAAAAATATGTCCAGGACGGGACTTAAACCCAGAACCTTTGGCTTTAATAGCCAATGCTCTTTCAATTGAGTTATCTGGATGACATCCAAGCCAATCATTTGGTAATGACATCTGGTATGTTATTTGAAACAGCTTGACAGAATAAACCACAGGTAAAAGAACTCTAATAAATGATAGATATGTAATTACATGAAAGATGTTGGAGTTCCTTCACCTGTGGTTTATTTTGTTGAGCTGTTTCAAATAACAGACCAGATGTCATCACCAAATGGTTGTCTGAGTGAATTGTGTTGGCTGTGAGGCCAGATAGTTCAATTGGGAGAGCATTGGCAATTAAAGTTAAAGGTTCTAGAAGCACATTTTCACTCAGTTGGCAAAATTACTACTTGCATGATTTGTTTACCAATCAGTAGGATTCTGTTAAAATAATAAAAGTGTAATTATGTATCAATCATTTATTAGAGTTCTTTTACTTGTGGTTTATTCTGTTGAGCTGTTTCAAATAGCAGACCAGATATCATTGTCAAATTGGTTGCCTGAGTGAATTGTGTTGTTTAGAATGTTGTCCAGACACATCAAATAAAAGAACATTGGCATCTAAAGTCAAAGGTTCTGGGTTCAAGTCCTGATCTGGACACATTTTCACTCAGTTGGAAAAATTACTACTCGCACAGAAATGTTATGTTGATAATTTTAAACATATAAAATGGTATTTTAAAATATACATTCATTATTTTAGGCTGGAAAAATAATCATAATTTGATTTTGCATTAGTTAGTTTAATAGTTAGTAGTTTAATTAGTTTTGAACTCAAAACTAATTTGCATATAATATTTCCTAATTATTTAATATTAAGACAGAAGAAAATGTAATCATAATTGTTATTTAATTTAAGAAAGTTTATTATTTTTTTTTTAAGTTAGCCTTGTGCTTGCCAATATAAAAGACTTTTCTCTTGGATATGAAGGGATTTTATTCTCAGAATTCAATAATGTTATGCATTTGCAAAATTGTAAATTGAAAAAAATATATATAATTATTAATTGTTTATTTACTAAAAGAAATGAATGGTTAAATGTGAAAATTTTATCATTTAAAATGGTTTTGTATTTATCTTAAGTAAAATATGTGTTTATTCTAATTTTAATAATTAAATTGTTGGGAAATTATACCTGTTATATGTCCCTAAATGGTTCTTATAATTTTATTTCAACTCTTTAATCAAACCTTTAAACCTTATTTCCATATACATATTACTTTTCCATATATTTCTTTTAACTACTTCAGTTTCTGCTTTATATACAGATATTATCATTTATTTTAACTTCTCAATATAATATTAATACAGTCAAACCTGTCTATCTCAAATATCTTGGTAGCAAAAAAAAAAGACGAAAAAAAGATAAACAGGTTTTGCAATATACAGGTTTTATAAAAACAGAATAAGAAAATTTCTGTACACTAAATACAAAAGACTGGAGATTTAAAATAGCAAGCAAGTTTTATTTACATACCTTATGAAAAGTAATCTGTTAGGAGTTTTTAATGCATAACTTTTTTAGATTGGATAATTTTTTAGAGTTTTACAACAGCAGAAAAGCAATCCTGATCAATATTGTCAGCGGATTCAAGATAATTCTCAATGTTTCAATGGCTTTTTCTACTTCTTTTGGTGTAACAACGCTTTCTATATCAATGTCGTCTTCATTATCATTTTCCTCTTCATCATCAGAAATCCTTCGAACGTTTTCTAAAATTTCGGAATCAGTTAATAATGTTCCACTCGTTACCAGTAATTCATCTATGTTTACAAAATCTTTAAATGAACTACAATCAATATTTAGTTGATCTCTGATAATCCTCCATTCCTTCGAGTTTTCATCAGTTTCCTTGGCTGATTGCTCCTCATTTCTTTTAGCTGTTGTTCTCCGACAGTGCATGATTGCTCAAATCCAGCCTTTTTAAAACAATTCTTTATAGTTTTTTCAATGACATTCTATTCTCATAGTCTATCATCCTCATAACGTCCAACTTTTCTAGATTCAACTTTAAAACTCCGAATAATCTCTTGATCTAAAGGTTGAAGTTTTGAAGTTGTATTTGGGAGTAGAAATTTTACCAAACGTTCTTTGTCGAAGGAAGATTCTTATAAGAGCTGCAGTTAATGATGAAGAGCAGAATTTTTCTGTTTTTTAAGCCCATCGATTTATCGACTTTCTTTAACCACTCACCAAAAATTTTGCTGGTCATCCAAAATTTTCTGTTTGATTTATAGAGAATTGGAAATGATTTTACTTTTGCAAAACATCTTGGTTTTGCTGAATGGCCAATCATTACTGGCAGAAGTTTTTCACTGCCATTTTGATTAGCAGCTAGAAGTACAGTTACTCTCAGTTTACTCTGCTTGCCTCCTTCGCATTCATCTCCTTTAAAAATTGCTGTTTTGTTTCGCAAACATTGGAAAAAAAGGCTGGTTTCATCAGCATTAAAAATATCAGCTGGATCATATCCTTGCAACAAAGATGAATGTGTTTTAAGCCAATCTTCGATAAGACTTGTTGGCACAGACGCGCTTTCTCCACAAAGTTTTTGGAAGACAATGTCTCCTTTGAAGCTTTCAAGACAGCCATTACTAGCTTTGAAATCACTAAGTCCCAGTTCTTTTGCGAAATCTTCATCTTTTTTTTTTTAAGCATTAACCCACTGATAGGAATTCCTTCTCCACAGTATTGCTTAAACCATTTTTTTTTACACATTGGTCCACATCGCGAAAAGAGAATGCATGGTTTTTTTTCAAGGTTTTAATGCTGTTTTCAAAGTTCATTGCAATGAAACCTTTATTCTTTATGATGGTGGAAAGAGTACTGGGTGAAATTCCAAATTTAACAACGACCACACTTATCATAAAAGGATTTTCCTTCAAAAAAGTGAAAATCTCCTTTTTTTCTTGATCGATAAAATGTTTATTTTTCTTTTTACACCTGACATTTTTAGCTCTAAATTAGACAACGTTGAAACGATTCTTTACTCATTACTCGTTTAGCTAAATGACCATAAACTAAGAACCAGTTCTCTTTCTGGAGAAAAATTAGAATAGGCTGCCTACACCTCCTTTCTTCAACCCCCACTCCTCATCATAGAATCCGTCTTAATTCTCACGCAATTCCTAACCAACTCTTGTAGTGCGGAGAGGGACGTATGCCCCCTAGGAATTTCACAGAAATGAGGACTGGCAAGTTACAAACGTTTCTAGTTGCTACGGTGGGATTGTTGTTTGTTACTGATAAAATTGATGGATTTTGAACTGAAAAGTGGTGTTTCTTCCAAAAATTCGAGATAGACAGGTTTGGAGAAAAAATAATGTGAGATAAGTTTGAAAAATACGTTGCATTTTGAATGAAAATACAGGGAAATTTGCAAATTTTGACATAGACAGGTTTTTGAGATAGACAGGTTTGACTGTACATTTTTATCTTTAAAATAAAGAATTTTTGTAAACTTAATTATTAAACTTAAACTTTTAATTTTTACAAACTTACAATTATAGCCGAGCAGGTCTTTTTAACTTTCAAGGTATTGAGCCTTTCTCTATTTTTAATATCACATTTTGTACTTCCGGTAGAATTACTGTTTACTTTCCTCTGCTTTCCATCTCCACATACTGGTTTTCATGTATTTCTCTCCGGTGACAGAATGTCACTTGTTTACACTTCCCCAGATCTTTTGGGATGCCGGAGGTGAGGTACGTATGTTGAGGACGGAAAGTTACCAAATGGTAGAATTACTGTTTACTTTCCTCTGCTTTCCATCTCCACATACTGGTTTTCATGTATTTCTCTCCGGTGACAGAATGTCACTTGTTTACACTTCCCCAGATCTTTTGGGATGCTGGAAGTGAGGTACGTATGTTGAGGATGGAAAGTTGCCTAATGGTATGTTTTCACCGAGAATAGAGTTTTTATACCAGCATTTCTCACTGATTAGTTAGCTTCGTTTTTCTGTCTGTGATGTGTGGTTCAATGTAACTTGGTGCCTATAGTTATGTGGTGAAATAAGTTAGCAAGAAATGCTTCTGTGATAATACAGTTTTTTTATTTAAAGCATGATGAAATAATTGTTTTAATTTATGTTTTAATTTATGTTTTAAATTGATTTTGTTTTAATTTTTGGCCATGTCAGTAAGATTAAATTATTTCTTTGCACCTACCACATATGTTGTGTTAGCTAATGAATGATACTACATAAACATAGTACAAGTATACACTGGGAGCGAAGGGATTAAGCATTTTTATAAATATAAATTTATATTTATTTAATATAGTAGGTATAATGTTGTGTAACAGTCAAACAGAACATATCATATTACTTTATATAATGTTGTGTAACAGTCAAACAGAACATATCATATTACTTTATATAATGTTGTGTAACAGTCAAACAGAACATATCATATTACTTTAAAATACCTTATTCTTCATATTAATATTCCTTAACATTTTTTGAGCTTTTAATTTAACAAGAATTTTGGGAGTGCATTGTGATTTTAAACAGAGTTGCTACTCATACAGGTGAATGAAATTCCCTGACTTTTCTAGATGTATTTTAAGAAAATTCCAGTCCAGCAGTATAGTGTGTACTCGACATGCTGTAGGTAAAATAAATACTGTATTGCTCGATAATACTAAAATTTTCTAAATGCAGATGACATTGATTAAAAGTTCCTTTCTGAATTCCCTCAAAAACTTGCTTTCAGGATTACAAAATCATTCTGATCACAAGAAACTTTCTGATAATTACAAACTTTCGAATGAACTTTTTTTTAAATTGTAAAAACTTGCTATATGGTATTTATGTACTGAGCCACCATTCTCTTCAAAAATCTGCATCATAAAAATAATTAAAGTACAGATAAATTTTATTTTTAACAGGAGGCAAAGAGGGGTATGAAGCAGATATTTGAGTGGGGAGATGAAGGTTTGGGATCATTATTTATTGTAACTACAAAATAGTAAAATATTACAAAAAAAAAATTATCTATATTGATGGGCTTGAAAAATTACTGTGTGCTGTGGTAGTGGTGGGAGAGAAGTAGAAATTTCAGAAAGGGGGTAAATGAGATGAAATTTCTCTAAAATAATAATAATAATATGGACTTTGCCAAAACGTGTAATATTCTCACCTCTGGTAGCCCCAGATCACACTTACTTGGAAATCGCAAAGATATTTTGTGAAAATTCCCTGACTTTTCCAGATTTTGGATAAAATATTGAATTTCCCTGACTTATTTGTTCAATTTTCAAATTCTCTGACTTTTTCTGCTTAGCCAGGTAGTGTAGCAACTCTTTTTTAAGTTACAATTACAGCAATTCATTCCTATTTATGTATATTGGTTTATTAGAGAAGAAATAACAGAGCAACAAATATATTTTAGCTAAACCATAAAATCAGTATCATAGTTTAATTATAATAAAAAATAAATAAAATAACTCTGCAATTTAATCTTGTTATTTTGCATTTAGAAATGAAGGCAGTAAATGCTACCTTACACAAACACTGATAAGCTTATTAAAATGATAGAATATTTAGTATTCAGAATTTTCAGCAATACCCTATGTTTTACTAGTCTATAAACATTTAAATAAGTCAATCTGGGGATGTATTTTGTATGAATGCAGCAGAAAGAGAGAAAACACCATCTGATATCACATATTCTTTGTATTATTTATAAATTTGGATTTGCCTTTAATTATTTTCTCTCTTTTGACTTTAATATATATATATATATATATCTGTAATTAGACAATGTAGAAACATCATACACAAATGGGGGAATAAAAATCAAAAATTGAAATATGAGCACATATCTGTTTGAATAATTATTTATGTACATTCATATTATAACAATTATTATTTATATTTTATATATATATTTATGAAACACCTAAGACACTTGTCAACGCACTTGTGTGTCACAACATATAGTTGAGAAACACTGCTCTATACAAATTATTAGACACATAAAGATGCAATGTACAGTGCTAGAAAAAAAAAATGTGATCATCCATACTAACTCTGTCCCAAATCAAAGTATAAAAATGTGACTGGTACCAGTCGATTAGTAATAAAGCCTATTAATTAATATTGCATTTAAATTTTGCTCAGGGGGTTGTGTACACAAAGAAATTCTACCAAACTTTATAATTTTCACTACTAATATCCAATTTTGACATTGTATTGGAATTCTTTGGTAAGTTTGACCTTTTTCTAGATGAAGGTTAGTATTAACAGCAGAAGCTAGAATGATATGGCTACAATGCAGAAAAGCTATCATAGCATCATCAAATTTTCTAAATCATAAAAGGACTGACCTTAATAATTCTTTTATCAATTGAAGAAGGTTTGAAAAATTCCAGTCACCAGGCTATCATACTTAGTAAAAAAACAGAACTGACAACCAGAAATTTTTAATATTAGTTATACTAATATTACAGCGGAAAATATCAAGAAATTCATGAAAAAATTATTTCCACATTCAATCATTCAACTTCAGTTATAAAGTGGGTACTGCATATTATTTCAGTCCTTGCAGATTAACCCCTTAACAGTTTTTTTTTTTTTTTTTTGACACAATAAACTAAAAATAGGGACTAGACACCACTTTTTTCATACTAAAATATTTGCCTTATATAATCAAAAAATGTCTGCGAATTAATAAAGTGAAGATTACAGTAAACGATTAGTGGTATGCAAAAGCTTTTAGTAACAAAGCAAACAAACTCTTCTTGCCTGAGTGGCATTCGGGCAAAACTGTTTTTAAATGTGACTAAAAACCAGCTTTTTAAAAAATGCTGGGTTAAAAAAATTTTAAAAATTGTAAACGTGGCTTTATGTCTCCTGTTTTTGTGCTTTTACTTTCTTCATAAATGCAAATTTTATTTATTGAGTTTTCTTTTTTTCTATGATAGTAGACTTGGTCTAGTACTGTTATTATCAAAGATAAATAAATTTTGATGCAGACTTACACAGAAAATTCAGCTACTGGATTCATCACCATAACTGCAGTATATAACATATGCATAAATTGTATTTTTACCCTATTGTCATTATTTTTTAATCACATTACGCTTTTTACTTGCTCCTATCTTTTTTAGCATGGCTGCAAACATTTCAAAAGATTCTTCAATCTCTGCATTATAGAAATGTCACAATAACATAAACAAAATTGTTACATTAAAATTCATTTACAATATATATATATATAATGTCATAATAACATAATGCAAGCAAACTTTCTTGTAGGATAAATAATTACAGAGCCATACTGAGTACTCACTATATACTCGGTATTCAGCTAATTTGTTGAGTAGTTGTTAAGAATTTCATTTTTAAGCATATTTGAAGACAAAGGAATTTATAACTGATCTGTAAACAGTTATTTGAATAAAAATGTATAATATATGCAATAATTCATAAAAACTATTTACTCTGTACATAAAATTGCATCTACAAAATATGGAAGAAGGTACGTAAAATCCCATGTAAAATTAATTTAGTTTTATATTTATACATATAAAAATAAGTCATTTTTAAATCTGTAGAAAAAGACTATGATTTTGGATAAAGAAATAGTTTGTAGAAACAGAAAATATAATAAATGCAATACAAAAATCTTAATAATTAAATTTGTTATATTGCAAATTATGGTGCAAAAATACCAAATCGTTCTACATTTTCAGCATATAAGCCATTGTTTTTATTCTTGTGAATTTGGCATTTGGCCTGCCTCAGAAAAAAATGTATTCACTGCAAGCACTGCTAAAATAACACCTTTGTATGATGTAGATATGAAAAAATGAAAAGAAACTGTAAAGCGAATACAATTTTTTTTAATCAAAAGAAAATAAGGTACATTTAGAAAGTATGAAAGATTTTGAATTATTAAATGAATTGTTACAGCAAGCAATAATCATTTTTGATAGCCAGGTTTCATGTATCAGAATGAGTAATGATGAGTTAAAGAATCAGTTTTAATTTCAAACTGGTTAATTGTGCTTTTTATGTATCAATTATTTTTTTATTTTATTTTTTTTAAAATGATAAAGTTTAAAAATTTTTGAATTTACAAAATTGTCTTTAAAAAATGCACAATAAATTAAATTTTGAATTGACATTAATTTTCAAAAATATGATTATATGCTCAAGATGCATGTTTATGTCTATATATAAAAACACAGACATACACATAGAGGTGTTACCCCTAAGCTTACTTCATGTGTGCATCAGTGATTCTTTATTATGCACAATTATTCAGTTCTCGGTATTAATGCTCAGTACTTGGCCAAGTTGTATTATGGTTGAGTACTTGGTACTCGGCCAAAGTAATACTCAGTACATCATTAATTAATTATGATATTCATTCCTAAATCAATAAAAAATTATTTATAAGATTTTCAGAGGCTTCCAACTGGAAGCCCACAAAGTTCTTAACAAAAATTAATTTATTCATAAGTAAACTTTTTCTCTGAGAAATACAAAGCACATAGTTGAAAAAAAAATCAATTATATCCATTTAAGGGGCTTGTTCACTCACACGAAAACATCCACTTCGCTAATGATAATCCCATGGGACAGTTATTTTATCTCGTTTGCATTTCAATATTTTTAAACTGTTTTTTTTTTTTTTTTTTTTGCATTGGATAGCTGCGGTCAATCTCTACTTTTTTATGAGGATACTTTCACTTTTGGAACCAGTTTCAAAAGTGAAAATATGCTCATAAAAAAAAAAACCCTACATGCAAAATAGAAAAAGTAAAAAAGGGCTATTGTAGAGATCGATCTCAGCTATCCAATGCAAAAAATGTTTAAAAATATTAAAATGAAAATTAAATATTATAAAATAGCTGTCCCATAAGATTAACATTGGTGAGAGGGTGTTTTCATGTGAGTCAATTGGCCCTTTAATAATACAATTGAATAATGTACTTTATTACTTTATGAGTGTTAGTACTTTCCTATATGATACAAATTTTTGCTACATCATGGATGATGCATTCCATATAACTCATACGGTCATTTGCAGCATCCAAACATATAAATTAGAAACCTCTGAAAGTAATTTCATGGCCAATTGTAAAGCAAGCATTCTAAGTTGTTGCATAACCTGTATTTAGATTCAAAATGAAGATGCTAACTTTAATCAAGCATTATTATTTGCTTATGTAACAAAGTCCATTACTTTATTTTGTCACTATAGTAATTTTTTAAACAGTAAAAGATTTGTAATAAGCAAACAATCTTATCACTTAACACAAAATAACAAATTCAAAATAATACATTATTTTTTAAAATAGACTGTCTGACAAGTAATTATTTCAAAAGATTAATAAAACTAATGGTTCTTCACACTAAAAAAGATTTCTCTAAGTATTAAATTTTACAATGATTTCTAATAATGGCGTGTACAGTACAATGTCTTATAGTAATTTATCATTAAAGAAAACAAAATTCTAACAAATTTATTTTATTGAGAATAAAAGTTAATAATAGGTTCATTTTGGTTACCTCACTTTGATTTTCAACTGCTTCGTAGATTTTAAATATGTTTGCTGTAAACTCATCAGCTTCTATAGTACTGAAAAATCAATTACATTACTTCACAATACAAACCTAATAACAGAAAATAATAATAAGCATAAAGTATATAAGCGTGAAATATTTATTATCTAAGATTCAACAATAATTTAAATTAGTGTTTCAAATTACTAGAATGTGATTAGAGCATACAATAACTTACATAACGATTTAACTCAAGTAAAACAATATCTATTAGGCAAATGTTGATGGAAAATATTTAGGTAATTTTCTATTAAACGAAAACCACTTGTTATTTTGTATGAAAGTGCCAAATATGGTAAATGGTTTGTTCCTCTTTTATAAGTGTAATAACCTGATTATTAAACCCATGTATAGAAATAATCTTTTTGTTCAAGGTTTTTTCTTTTTCAATTTCATTTAACTCAACTTGGTTTTTGTATGCAAAGATGGAAATTTGTAATCTATTTTTAACTCATTTCCTGATAAGCTAAAATTATAAAAATCATATACAAAGGAGTGTTTCTGTTGACAATACAATGTTTTAATATTTTTAGAACTTAACTTAATAATAAAATAATAATTTAATTTTAATACATTTCTTCATTAGTCTGCCACAGGTGATGATGATTTATTGTTACAACTGTGTATGAGTTACAATAACAATAAATTTAATTAAATGCCAAACCATGCTCGCTATAAGCCCAACTGGCTGTGCAATATTTTAAACACTAAAGAATTTACTAATTGAAAAAACCACACACTTTTATCATTTAACAGTTTAATATTAATTAAATTATGATTATACAATGATAAAACAATTTACAAATCCTAAATAGGTAGTTTAAATGATGCTTTTTTTCCCTTTCCAGTTGCCATATAAATAATATAAAAATATGTAAATACATAAAAATTATATATATTTTTTAATAAATTCATTAGTTTGTGCTTTCTACCAAGCATAAAAACAGTGCTGAATTTTCTATAATTGGGTTCAATGCCCATGCCAAATTAATGTATTTTGGAAAAAACAGGAATTGCAGTCATGAAATTAGGCATGATTTTCAAGATAACATTGAATGCTTATGAAAGAGCAGGGGTGGGGAATTTTTTAGAAAATCTTACCAGCCAAGGATTTATTTTACCAGCCAGCAAGATGCAACGTACAGTTGAAAATCGTTAGGACAAAATGTACACGACTGCAAAAATAGTTAATTACTATTACTACAATGCATTTTCATTTTTTTTCTATAAAATTAATTAAAAAAGATATACAATAGAGGAAAGCTTACTATAGGATAGAACTTAGTGCAATGTTTATATTGCAGTAATTTGGAAAGTTGCAACATACAGCTAATTAATTAAAAAAATACAGTTTTTAGCATATCTTCTATAGCCTGTAGTTTTTCAAATTCACTCGGCCCATCACAAAATCCACTCTCCAGTGGCGAGTAAAATAATGTATTTCTCCACCCCTGTGAAAGAGTATATTTTTAAAAAACTGTTTTTTATTTTTAGATTTATTTCAATGAGTTTTTTTATTATTATTTATATATTTTTAAGATTTAATATTTCTTGCTCACTTCGGAAATTGCCAAATGATGAATACTCTAACTCTGAGAATAAATTCTTCCAAGACAAAAGTTATATTCAATAATGTGATATTTTTTCATAAAAACATATGATAAAATTACATTGATACACAAAACAAGTGCTGCAAACCAAGAAAAAAGACATATATAGATAAATTTTGTTTCAAGACTCTTCCATTCTATTACTAACTGTTCTTTGATTTATTTAAAACTTCTGGTATCAAGAGCTTACTTCTGCAGAGTTCTGCAAAAATTTTGTGAAATGTATTTAATTGAACTTATCTGGCAATAATTGCATAAAAGCAGATATCTTTATAAATGATAAATAAAACAGTAAACTTCATGCTGGTTGTGTAATGAAACATTATTTTTCTTGCTTAGTAATTTTCCATTGTATTTTGCATTTAATGAAACAGTTATTCTTTTCAATGAACTATATATATATCATTATCATTAGCCGGTTTCTAGTTAGCTGCCAACTGTCCTTTTCGTACTATTTGTGCCTGGCATCTTAGTTAACTTTGTCGCCAACAATTGGGCTTGGCATGAAGTAGTATTCATATATTGGAAAAGTACCAATATTTAAACAGTAAAGTAAATAAGTTAAGTAAGTTAACAGTAAAGTAAAATTGAAAAAAAAAGAAAAAGAAAAGAAAGGAAGGAAGAAAGAAAAATGTGGTGTGTTAAATAAAAAACAAAATTAAACAACTTTTAAATAACTTAAAACTTCTAAAATTCACTTGTAATTAACATATCTTTATTTTTTTAGCATGCTTATTTCTAAAATACTATTTTTTGAGTAAAATCATGCTATGCATTTCTAGTACTACTATAATCTTTTTTAAAAAGACAGAGAGAGAAAGAGAAACAAGAAGTAAAAACAAATATAGAATAAGACAGTTAGGTACTTTTATGTTAGCTAGGCAACAGTGATAATTCGCCAAATCTTGTTTCAATGGACATCATTGGAATTGGAAACAACTAACGATCCATTGAACAATGATTTGAACAGCTAACGATACATTTTTACAAATTCTAAATAATTTTAAAAGATTTTGGGATATGACATAAAGTGAGTTTCTATTTTTGTGTATATTAAATTAGATACGATGCTTTCATTATAAAATAAAATGTTTCTAGTTTATGTTATATCTTATTTTAACATTTTTTGTAATGGAACAAGTCTAATTTTTACGTATTTTATCATGATTATATTTTAGCTATTTTTAAGTAAGCTTTTAAAGATATTATATTGCAGTGTTAAAATATTGGTTATTTGTTATTAGATAAAGTTGGCGAGATTTTAAAAAAAATTCCATCACTGGCGACTGGTTAACATAAAAGTACCGACAGTTATATTTATTGCATCTCAAATGGCTAAATAAAATGAAGAAAACTAAAATACTATGGCTTTATTGGTTAACATAAAAGTACTAACAGTTATATCTTATTTATTGAATCTTAAACGGCTAAATAAAATGCAGAAAACTAAAATAAAATATAACAATAATTAATAAACAATGCACTCAAAAATAATCATATTAAAAAACAAAACAAAAAAAACAGAAGCATAAAATGGTTTATATCCCTTTTTCTTTTGGAATATGCAATGCCTAAGTAAAATTTTAAAATGTTGATAGGCAGTATTTTTTTTAATTATTATTTATTTATTCTGCTATTTTGAACAGGCTTATAAGTATCTGGCAACCTATCAGGCTTATAAGTATCTGGTCAAAATTCAATGAAATGACAAGATTGGCAACACAGCTTTATTGGTAAACAGCTAGCTGCTTTTATTTAACTTTATTCATACAAGTAAAGATCGAATTTTATAATAATTCTTTCACTCACTTCCTGATGTGCAACAGATCTAAAAATTATGTGCAGTTGTGTGTTCCCATTGACAATACAATATTTTCATATCTTAAATTTTAATTACACATTGTGAAAATAATTTAGAAATCCTAAAGAGTTTAAATAATTTTCAGGTATGATTTTTTTTTTTTTTTTTTAATCTAGTATACCACATGACTTAACAATAAACATTTGTTACAGTATGTAAAATAACATTTGCAGTACTATAAAAATGCTTTTTTTCTTTCCTGTTTGTTATCTTAAAAGGAAATTGAACAAAAATTAAAATATATATATATATATATATATATAAAACAAACCATTAATTTTGAACCTTTAATATATGGCTTTTACATGGGAATGCAACATCATATAAACATGAATTTTCATTTATAAAAAAATTATTTTAAATTCAACATATTTCTACTTTAAAATACACTAATAAAAGCAATTTTTTTCTCATCTATTTTTACTTTTATTCTTATTTTAGAAGTTTTAATTTCACAGTAAATTAAAATATTAAAAATGTTCTTAAAAAATAAACTGTCAGAGAAAAAATATAATTTTAACTGGTTTTAATAAGAATTTAAATTATATTTATCTTCTATGCATGAAATTTAACTTTTTATTATAGTATTTTAAACTTATCTTATCTACTGTTTTAATTAAGTTTAAATTGTATTATACACCTTTATTCAGTAAAGAAAAACAATTAAAACGAATGCACAGCCATTGTAGATTATTTAATGACATTTTTATTTTACTTATTTGTTAATTAAATGCATAATTTCTATTTTTAATTTAAAAAAAATATATATGTATTTATGTAAATAAATATTTGAAATTCCTATTATATAGTACATATATATGTGTGTGTGTGTATTACCTTAGTCAACCAAAAAATATGACTTTTATACCAAAGTCTGGTCTTAAAAGATAGTTTCAAATACTATGAATTAAAAACAAAAAATTGCATTTTATCAAAAATTATGCATGATAGTCATAAAAAATATGGTGGGAAGAGAAAAAAAAATGATAACTTTAAATGACACTTCTTGATCATCTCATCGACCACTTTTCATATGAAAAAAACTATTGTCAAATTATAGGATTTAAGGCCAAAAATGCATGATCGTGGGGACACACTCACTTGACGTCAGAAGCATTACATCTATTTGCTATGTCATCAAGTGACTTTTAATTCAACATTTACCTGTATTTTTCATTATTAAGTTTTACTGATATGAAAAGTGATCAACAGGATAATGGAGAAGTACCCTTTAAACAATAATAAATAAATAAAAGCTTTACAACTTATAGAAGCAATTACAGATACTTTCTGAAGATATATGATTGTTTTATGACTAAAATATGTTTTATAATTTGCTTACTTTTTGCTTCAATAGCTAAAAACAACAAATTCATTTTAAAAATTTAAATTTTGAACTAATTTTAACAGTTTCTATATCTTATTCAGTAAATGGGGGAAAATATAATGCTACATAACTTTGATACAATAAACATTTACTTAAAAATACATCTATTATATTGAAATTTTTACTTAAAAGCATATAGATTTTGAAAAAAATTATTAACAAATAGTTATCTATTTATTATTATTATTTGCAAAAGAAAAACAAAATAAAAAATGTTACCTAGCAAAACATGTTTTCAGAAATTCTCTTGAATAAGAAATTTTAAAAAGAACTTCATTTATTTGCGATTGTAATTCAGAAACTAGATGATACCACTTTTCAGGAATTTTAGATGGAACGAGACAAAAAGGCAACGGAACTCTTGTATCTTTTGTATGATCATGAGTTCTCATTAAAATACCTAAAATAATAAAAGCAGTAGAATTAAACAAACAATAAAGTTACAAAAACTTTTAATATTTAAAATTATAAAAACAATGTAACAATATGAACAACAGGTTAAAAATAAAAAGTTAATTTAAATTTAAAAATGAAGATAAATGAAACTAGTAGATTCATGCTCCTAAGGCTTGTTCAGTCAGAAGTCAAATTCCCTTTTCTGATGTTAAACCTACGCAATGGGATGCATTAATATTTATTAAATTTCTCATCAGATAATCCAAATTTTTCTTTTTTTTTTCTCTGTATTCTTTTTAAAATGATATTTTCTTTGCATTGCATCACTGATACTATTTATTGTTGACTATACTCTGTTCAGGGAAATGAGAGAACGAAAGTAAACAAACGAGTTGCAGAAACATCACCATCGATATTCACTTTTGGCCCAAATCCATAGTTTGGAGAATTTTTTTTTTCTTTCGATTTTTTAGTTTTTTGCACATTATATTTTGATAACTATATGAAAACAAAACAAGTTGCTAACCAACATACATTTTAATATGAGATTTTAAACAAAAATGTAGAAATTTAAATCACAGAAATAGAAATTATTCTCAACATTTATTTTATTTTTAAAACCATCATCAGGAGTTAATTTTGTTAAATACAAAATGGCACAAAATTATTTATATGTTACATTATCGAAGTTATTTTCAAATTCTTACAAAACAAAACTTTTGATAACTTTTAAAACACTTACCTCAGAAATCACTTTGAGAAGATGATGTTCAAGTATCAGTACTATTTGAGTGAGATTGATTACCATGGAATCGAATATATTATCTATAGCATTGTCTAAATCCCAGATTTGTTTTTTTACTTTATTTGTTACATGTGCAATGCATTTTTTCTATTCTTCAACGGCAATTATGCTGATACTTTGAATGCACAAATCTTTTACATGAGGCATTTTAAATGTTTTGTTTTCTTTCGCAACAAAGTTCTTACTTTGTGCCCAAATCAGTTCTTTTTAAAATGATATTTTCTTTGCATTGCATCACTGATACTATTTATTGTTGACTATACTCTGTTCAGGGAAATGAGAGAACGAAAGTAAACAAACGAGTTGCAGAAACATCACCATCGATATTCACTTTTGGCCCAAATCCATAGTTTGGAGAATTTTTTTTTTCTTTCGATTTTTTAGTTTTTTGCACATTATATTTTGATAACTATATGAAAACAAAACAAGTTGCTAACCAACATACATTTTAATATGAGAAATTTTAATATGTGAGCTGAATCCTATAGGATTCAGCTCACAATGGTATGGGGGGTAATCGCAAAAAAGTTTTATTTTGAGCTTTTGCCATTTCATACACAGCGTACTTGTCATATTTATTTTTATTTTGCTTCACTAACTGCAACAGTTCTGCTTTTAACATTCCATCTTCAAAAGCAATATTTTCTGTTAAAAGACAATCGACAATCTTTTGCAGAGCTGTCCTTAGCGAAAGCGAGGCCGGGTGCAAGAAATTTTGTGAGGCCCTTCACTTCCAAACTAGTTAATCCGCTCCTATTCCCCCCCCCCCCCCCCAATATTGCCAATTTAGCTCTTTTTTTAATCAACTACCAGGGATCATTCTAGAACATAAAAAAGGGCAGGGTGCACATTACATAATAAGGGCAATTTTGTTAAGAAGGGCACATCATTTCATAAAAAGGGCATTTTTGTAATAAGCGCATATACCACTATACTGGTGGGGAGGGAAGTCTGGCAACAGCTTAAAGTACTCCTTAATTTTAAAAAAATCCAATAATATTTCTAATTTCCACAACTTCACTGTTTGAAAAGTATTAAAAATAGCAAAATGAAACTTGTTCTCGATTTTTATTGTAAAACTGTTTACTATACACAGTAATTTCCCCCTTTCCCTATGATATTCAAAAACTTCATTCTCTAAAACTTTTATTCACCAGATAACTTTTTCACAGTTTTAGCAAAACTGGTTTTGAAAAAGCTACAAAATAAAAGTTCAAAAGCTATTTCTCAAATTTTTATAGGACTTATGTAAGTTATCATGTGGTCAAAGGCCGGAATGCCTGATCTAATACTATATTTCACTAGACAAGGTGAAATTAATCAATGACCCTTAGTTGTTACCGTATGTCTTGTTCAATGGAAAAAATGATAAATGAAAAAATTAATCGCTCAAAGTCAAAG
Organism: Maratus michaelseni; assembly: GCA_963931845.1. NCBI lineage: Eukaryota > Metazoa > Arthropoda > Arachnida > Araneae > Salticidae > Maratus > Maratus michaelseni. Next base: position 72,299,256 of record OZ007590.1, on the reverse strand, counting down.
ATTAGACATACCAGGGCATTTCACAGAGAAATAAAGAGGGAAAGAGGAGTACTCCTGATGTACCATACTAGCATTCTAAAAATAAAAGATAAGTAAAGAATTTTTGAAAGTGCAATACAAACAAGACAGGATTCTATCCAGGAATAAAAGGAGGGTAGAATTCTACCTGGAGAAAGGGCAAGGAGGGTAGAATTCTACCTGGAAAAGGGGCAAGGAGGGTGGGATTTTATCTAAAAAGAACATGAGGGCAGGCCGCCTTCTGAAACTCTCTAGAATGATCCCTGCAACTACTAGAAGTTTCGAATGGTAATTTTTGCTTTATGTAGTGACAGACGTTCCATGATTAAATAAAGTGAAGATAACTATTTGGAAATTCTGTAGATATTTTGAATAAAAAAATTTGCTAAATTGGTAAAACTACTTCCCACAATACAATTGCCTTTTGAAAAAGCTCGCATGACATACAGAGTGGTGCACCAAGGATTAAAATTTTTCTTCACAATGGGGGGGAGGGGGGGGCTATTTTGTTTCAGTAGAGGGTTATACAGATTCGCACCAATTTCCATTGTTCAGACTGGCTCAGTCTATTCTTTTTTCTGCAGATTTGGTACCAGGTCGAGAATTCCTTCTTGCCATGTCATGATGGAGCAGCATTTCTTTTATTTTTCTTTGGTAAATTAGTTATATTGAATCGTAGTTAAAAAAGAGAGAGAACATCCGCATATTTACTGTTTAATCACCAAATTGCCGCAGAGAAATGAGAGAGGTGCTGTTCGACTGGGAATTTTGTCTACTTTTCGAATTTGAATACAAACTTTTAAATAGGGGTCATCTACATATTGAAAATTGTATCGACTTAGAATTTTCCAATGACAACACTTACTTTTGACACCATTTTTTAGTTCCTTTAATCAAGGTAATCCGTAAAAAGGCACCGATTGTATACTTTTTTTTAAAATCTTCATAGAGTTAGATGAGTTAAAAGTTTCAGGATACTAATGTCACATGACGAACTTTTGTTTATTATTTTCCCAAAAATCATGCGATTTATTTTTTTAATGTGATACAATACATAGACGCAGAAATCTTTCAGGAATTTTTTTTCAATTAAAAAATTAATTATGAAAATTATTAATAAAATCATAGTAAAAAAATTATGAATTACGATCGATATTAGGATATGTACATGTAAGTGTACAACTCATTCTAATCAATAGTTTTCGAGATATAGACAATTTTTACTTTTTGATGACCTAAAAAGACCATCTCCTGTTATCAAAGCATTCACAGAAAGGAAAATGTTACAATACAATACATAGACGCAAAGATATTTCAGGAATTTTTTTCAATTAAAAAATTAAAATTATTAATAAAATCATATTACAAAAAATTATGAAAAAAGATCGATATTAGGATATGCAAGTAAGTATACAGCTCATTCTAATTATTAGTTTTCGAGATATAGATAATTTTTACTTTTTGATGGCCTAAAAAGACAATCTCCTGTTATCAAAGCATTCACAGAAAGGAAAATGTTAGGGATTAACTGAGGAAAAAATTATATTTCCTTGCATATACAGTGAGTTTATTTTACACTAAATAACGCTGTATAATTTTTCTCGTTGAATTAACTAGTTGAATATTCCTGATACATCTACTTATGAGATATTTTTATTTTTTTTAATTTATGGATAAACTTCTAACACATTTGCTCTTATAACTCTATGAAGATTTAAGAAAAAGTATATAAACAAAACTTTTTGCCGTGCTGCCTTGATTAAAAAAAACTCAAATATTGCATCAAAAGTGGGTGTTACCATTTGAAAAAAATAAAGTTGGCACAATTTTTAATATGTAGACGACCTTTATTTCAAAATTTATATTCATAAAGTAGACAAAATTTTATGTCGAAAGATATTGTTTACTACTGTACATTTGTTAACGGAATCTTTAGAAATTTATTTTGGCTTAATAAATAAAAGAGAAATATACATATATTTTTAAACTACTTTTTTTTCCCTTTATAGAGCTTTAAAATTATGTCTTTTTTAATTATCCTTTTCTTTCCTTCTAAACTATCTAATTTTAATGCTTCTTCATTTGCTTCATTTGAATGTAATTTTCTTATCACTAATATTAAGCGCGGTAAACGTCTGTGTGTGTGTGTGTGTGTGTGTGTGTGTGTCTGTCTGTGCACTCCACCTTTGTACCCGCAAAGGCTCCGGGACCAGGCGACGCACGGACGGCGGACGCGGACCGAAAAATTCGCAAAAAAGGCGCGACGCTCAAGTTTCGATCGGGTCGGGCCTCCGACCCGGACCCGGGGCGTTATTAATGAGCGAAAGTGTTTTAATTACCGACCGAAACCGAAGTAGGAAGAGAAGTCAAAACAGCAAACATTTTCGCCTCCGAACAGGGTTGCCAGTCTCCGTCGGGTCCGGGAAGGAAAAGACGGCGGGGTTCCCAGGGAGCGATTTAAGCCCCAAACCGCAGTGCAGGTCCGACCCGTATCTCCGTAAGTCGGAGGGCCAGAAATTCGAAAGTCGTACGTACGGAACCGGGACGTCGTCAGGTTTGATAAATTCGAAAAATCTTTTCCGTACGACGATTAGAACCGAAAAAATCCTTTAAAAATCGATCGATAAAATGTAATTTTCGAATTCTTTTTCACCGCTGGGAATGTCAGACAGCAGACAGCCGGAGACACGGCTGCAAAACGATTTCATTCTCCTCCACCGCAGGTGTTCCGGAGGATTTTCACGTGACCGGCCTGTATTCATCGCTCCAGTGCGCTTTCGAAAAACAATGAAGTCGGGGGACCAGAAATTCGAAAATCGTACAGACAGATTCACGAGAGCATTTGCTTTCAGAAAATCGAAAAATCATTCCCGTACGACCATTAGAACCGAAAAAATTCTTTAAAAATCGATCTATAAAAAATTATTTTTCATTTCTTTCGGCGCTGCGAATGCCAGAAGGCAGACGATTGTCTGGTTCGATTTTCAAGAGGCAAGGAGGACGTGGTCACGTGACGTTCAACTGCGTTTTTTCAGAGGGGGGACTCATTTCCGAATCTAAGGGGCGCATTAATTTCAAAATTTGACAGGGCGACTCAAAATGGATTCTGCTTTCAGAATATCTAAAAATTATTCTCATATCTTCATTAGGAGCCGATATATTATTTTATTGTATAATTAATCATCGTTATTTGTATAATTAAAGCAAAAGAAAGATTTCTATTACAGTGCCGGCTAGATATTACGATTTTAAGAAGTAGGCCGCGTCTAAAAACTGCCATAACGAGTATCTTAAGTTTTTGTTTTAGAGTGGAAACCAGATATTATGATAGGAAAAAGCGGGCTTCGCCCGTTATCGATTTTTTTTTTTTTTTTTTTTTTTTTAGTTTTAAGTTTTTCTACAGCTCACTGTCTTTGAACTAGAACACAGGTAGTCTACATAAGTTGTTTGAGGAAAAGCAGTGTCATCGCCAAACCCCCCCCCCCCTCTTTTTTCTTTTAACTGTGGTCCGTTTCTATAACTAAGAAACTGTGTTACGGATGTCCACCAAACTGATTCCAAACATCATAATTAAAGTAATAAGGACCCCCTATCCAGATATTATGATAGGGAAAAGCTGGCTTCGCCCGTTATCGATTTTTTTTTTTTTTTAAGTTTTAAGTTTTTCTACAGGTCCCTGTCTTTGAACTAGAACTCAGGTAGTCTAAATAAATTCGACTCGACATCGATACAGCTTACCGATTTTATTTCGTTTTTTCACCACTAGGGGGCGCTTTCCTATCTTCGGTTCTACGGGCATGAAAACGACGGGGTATGGCTCATTCGACTCGACATCGAAAGTCTTAACGATTTCAGTTATGATCATATAAACAGATTGCGCCACCTGGTGGCGGAAGGTGGAACTAACGTATACTGCAGCGCGTGCGCAGCACGACTGCTATACGGTGCCGCAGGCAGCGGGGACCCGAGCCGCAGGTTTTCGTTCAGTTAGAGGTTTATACTATTCCATGTGCAATTTAAGGGATTATCCGGTGCATGCGTAGCACGACCGTCATACGGTGCCGAAGGCAGCGGGGACCAGGGTCGGAACGACTGCTATACGGTGCCGCAGGCAGCGGGGACCCGAGCCGGAGGTTCGTTCAGTTAGAGGTTTATACTATTCTATGTGCAATTTAAGGGATTATCCGGTGCGTGCGCAGCACGACCGGTATACGGTCGGAGGTTCGTTCGGTTAGAGGTTTGTACAATTCAATGTGCTAATTAAGGGATTACCCGGTGCGTGCGTAGCACGACCGGTATACGGTGCCGAAGGCAGCGGGGACCCGGGTCGGCGGTTCGTCATTATACTATTCTATGTGCAATTTAAGGGATTATCCGGTGCGTGCGCAGCACGACCGGTATACGGTGCCGAAGGCAGCGGGGACCATGGTCGGAGGTTCGTTCGGTTAGAGGTTTGTACAATTCAATGTGCTAATTAAGGGATTACCCGGTGCGTGCGTAGCACGACTGGTATACGGTGCCGAAGGCAGCGGGGACCAGGGCCGGAGGTTCGTTCGGTTAGAGGTTTGTACAATTCAATGTGCTAATTAAGGGATTACCCGGTGCGTGCGTAGCACGACCGGTATACGGTGCCGAAGGCAGCGGGGACCCGGGTCGGCGGTTCGTCCGGTTTGAGGTTTTACAAGATTCGAGATTTTCTACAATTCGAGGCACCGATGTAAATTAGGGGCCCGCTGGCGGGCGAAGCCAGCTAGTCACTAATATTAAGCGCGGTAAACGTCTGTGTGTCTGTGCACTCCGCCTTTGTACCCGCAAAGGCTCCTGGACTAATCGACGCACCGACGGCGGACGCGTACCGAAAAATTCGCAAAAAAGGCGCGACGCTCAAGTTTCGATCGGGTCGGGCCTCCGACCCGGACCCGGGGCGTTATTAATGAGCGAAAGTGTTTTAATTACCGACCGAAACCGAAGTTGGAAGAGAAGTCAAAACAGCGAAAAGTTCGCCTTCCGTTTTGATAATCGCAGACATCCAAATCGTCGCTTTTTAACGCATCATCGAATAAAAAAAAATGTACCGGAGGTATCGATCCAAAAATCGGGGTACACACGCGGCCGATTTTTGTCGTTGCAAAACGTCAAATTTTTTGAAATTCGGACCGTAACTTTTCTTTATTTCGGCCAAAAACTGACCAGACATCCAACATCGACCCCAGACGTAAAAAGAGGTTGCCGTAAAGAATGCAGGTCGACAGATCCGAGATCGAATCGCCCCAGTCCTTTTTGAAACAAGTGGAAATAATGACTCTACATTCGCGAAAATTTGCTAACACGTGTATAAAAAAATCGCGAATTCAACAAAAAAAAATTCGTAAAAATCGACCAGTAATTTTTGAAGATATCAATTAAAACTCATTAATGACACGGCAAATGAATTTATTTCTATTCGGAAGAGACAGCTTTTTTTTTATTTCAACATTCAACGGAGACAAATCGTCTGCGGATAAGTCATTTCTGAAAGAGATAAAATAGTCAACTGCGTTTTTTCAGAGGGGGGGGGGGCATTTCCGAATCTAAGGGGCGCATTAATTTCAAACTTTGACAGGGCGACTCAAAATGGATTCTGCTTTCAGAATATCTAAAAATTATTCTCATATCTTCATTAGGAGCCGATATATTATTTTATTGTATAATTAATCATCGTTATTTGTATAATTAAAGCAAAAGAAAGATTTCTATTACAGTGCCGGCTAGATATTACGATTTTAAGAAGTAGGCCGCGTCTAAAAACTGCCATAACGAGTATCTTAAGTTTTTGTTTTAGAGTGGAAACCAGATATTATGATAGGAAAAAGCGGGCTTCGCCCGTTATCGATTTTTTTTTTTTTTTTTTTTTTTTTAGTTTTAAGTTTTTCTGCAGCTCACTGTCTTTGAACTAGAACACAGGTAGTCTACATAAGTTGTTTGAGGAAAAGCAGTGTCATCGCCAAACCCCCCCCCCCCCCCCCCGCTTTTTTCTTTTAACTGTGGTCCGTTTCTATAACTAAGAAACTGTGTTACGGATGTCCACCAAACTGATTCCAAACATCATAATTAAAGTAATAAGGAACCCCTATCCAGATATTATGATAGGGAAAAGCGGGCTTCGCCCGTTATAGATTTTTTTTTTTTTTAAGTTTTAAGTTTTTCTACAGGTCCCTGTCTTTGAACTAGAACTCAGGTAGTCTAAATAAATTCGACTCGACATCGATACAGCTTACCGATTTTATTTCGTTTTTTCACCACTAGGGGGCGCTTTCCTATCTTCGGTTCTACGGGCATGAAAACGACGGGGTATGGCTCATTCGACTCGACATCGAAAGTCTTAACGATTTCAGTTATGATCATATAAACAGATTGCGCCACCTGGTGGCGGAAGGTGGAACTAACGTATACTGCAGCGCGTGCGCAGCACGACTGCTATACGGTGCCGCAGGCAGCGGGGACCCGAGCCGCAGGTTTTCGTTCAGTTAGAGGTTTATACTATTCCATGTGCAATTTAAGGGATTATCCGGTGCATGCGTAGCACGACCGTCATACGGTGCCGAAGGCAGCGGGGACCAGGGTCGGAACGACTGCTATACGGTGCCGCAGGCAGCGGGGACCCGAGCCGGAGGTTCGTTCAGTTAGAGGTTTATACTATTCTATGTGCAATTTAAGGGATTATCCGGTGCGTGCGCAGCACGACCGGTATACGGTCGGAGGTTCGTTCGGTTAGAGGTTTGTACAATTCAATGTGCTAATTAAGGGATTACCCGGTGCGTGCGTAGCACGACCGGTATACGGTGCCGAAGGCAGCGGGGACCCGGGTCGGCGGTTCGTCATTATACTATTCTATGTGCAATTTAAGGGATTATCCGGTGCGTGCGCAGCACGACCGGTATACGGTGCCGAAGGCAGCGGGGACCATGGTCGGAGGTTCGTTCGGTTAGAGGTTTGTACAATTCAATGTGCTAATTAAGGGATTACCCGGTGCGTGCGTAGCACGACTGGTATACGGTGCCGAAGGCAGCGGGGACCAGGGCCGGAGGTTCGTTCGGTTAGAGGTTTGTACAATTCAATGTGCTAATTAAGGGATTACCCGGTGCGTGCGTAGCACGACCGGTATACGGTGCCGAAGGCAGCGGGGACCCGGGTCGGCGGTTCGTCCGGTTTGAGGTTTTACAAGATTCGAGATTTTCTACAATTCGAGGCACCGATGTAAATTAGGGGCCCGCTGGCGGGCGAAGCCAGCTAGTGTGATCATTAATATTGTAATTCCATGGCTTGCAGACATACAGGGTGTCCGAGAAAGATCCGTAAAACTTCAAAAATTTATTGAAAAAGAAACAATAGGGTTACAGCGCAACTAATTAGTACATTAGATAGAATAACTCAAAAAGTTTTTTTTCCTATAACTTAAGTTATTACCTTAGGAAATTTCTACATGAGACCCTTTCGTAGCACGAACAATATCAAGACGATATTCCAATTCCATCCACGACCGTTTCAGCGTGCTAACATCAACAGTAGCTACAGCTGTTTGGATGTTTTGCTTTAATTATTCGAGACTGTTAACTTGCGTTCGGTATACAGTATCTTTAACATAACCCCAAAAGAAAAAATCCAGTGGTGTTAGGTCAGGAGACCGGGGTGGCCATGCAATAGGACCATCCCTGCCAATCCAACGCTGTGGACGTTGCCCATACGTCGTTCGATAATTCCGTTGTGTTTGTGTATCGGATTTTGTTTCGATAAACCACGCAACACATTGAGCTTTCTTCACGCGATCCGCCATTGAAATAACTAAAATGCTTTAATATTCCTTTGCATGACATGTAGCGCCATCTATGGTCAGAAACATACTGCAGAAAAAATCTTTTTGAGTTATTCTATCTAATGTCCTAATTAGTTTCGCTGTTACCCTACTGTTTCTTTTTCAATAAATTTTTGAAGTTGTACGGATCTTTCTCGGACACCCTGTATAATCTGAAAAATATCCTACTTTAAAATGTTTGCTTAAATATGTATGCAATATTCTTTTAAAGAATTTTAATTGTAGGATAATGCTGGTGCTGGCTAACAAATGCTGGAGATGTAGGGATTGAGTCGGATTAAGGTAGCTTTCTCTGGACTGGGCTGGATCTGGATCTAAAAATTTTGGCCCATACAAACCATGGGTATCAGATATTTTTGTATTTGTTTTGTAATACTAGTACAAAAAAATTTTCTTTGTCATAGATTTCTTTTGAAATTGTCATAGAACTGCACAGCAACGGTTTATTTTGTTTTATTTTATTTTATTTTTAAAGGTGCTACGAATAAAATAAAATAAAATATTCACCAGTTGCAGCAATTTCTAATAAAAAAATAAATTCATAGTCAAAGGATTAATCAATCAAAGTACTCCATGAGTCCACTTCATATTTTGGCTTTAATGAATGAGATAAATATGAAAATTTTGACCTATAAACTCTACTCTTTCTTTAATTGTAACTTGTCTAAAGTTTTTGATTTAATTAGCAAACATTAAACAGGTTAATATTTTTAATTTAGAGAATTTAAATATAAGAAAAAATCTATGTCAAAATCAATACTTCTCAATTTTTTTCGTTTCTAAGAATCTTTAAAAACTTAACTTTTTATAGTTATGAAGATTTGAAATCTTCAGTTTAATTTTGAAGTCTGGGAGGGGGGGGCGGAGCTTTAGCTCTCTGGCATCCCTTCGTTTTTATGTGAAAGGACATGCATATGCAAGTGGACAGGACACCGATATCCATATAATAAAAAGGGAAACTTGATTACACAATACACAAGAAGGAAAGCAAATCTGTGTTGTTACATTACAAATAATCATTAAAATAATAGTGAGCAGTTTGTGAGCACTGACCTCTTAACGATTAGCATTCAGATTATGCGACTATCCAGATATGTTATGCGCCTGGTTCGGCCTAGGCAAGAATATAACAATGCCTATAGATTGAATAAGCTACAAACAATCTATTCTCTTCTCGAGTGCCCCCAAATGGCGCCGAATCGATAAAACATTTTACAATTCATAAATAAGCATGTTTCCACATATAAATTTTATTATGAAATAATTGACTCATAACAAAATAAATAATAAATATTTAGCTATTTTGTATTAATACATTTTTTTTCCGGGCGCGAAGCCCTGTGCGGCCGCACCTGTCGCACACCCCTAAGGACGTCTCTGATCTTTTGTTTCCTTCACGAAGTATTCGGTATTTTTTTTTCTTTTCAGCATTATCCATTACAATTACACAGTTATTTTAAAGTCGAAATAAAATATCAGCAAACCACTTTTCAAACCATTCAGAATTCATGTCTTCATGATAATCTTTATTTTTATTGGATTCGAATATGTCAAGACCTCTATCCACAAAACCAGAATCGCTACTAATATGGGTAATTATCATCTGTTTTCCTTTCCCGGAAGGAGATGTTAATCCTGAAGAAAGACCAGATAAAAATGCTTGCTTTAAAAACTTTATTGAGGTATCTTTCCAAACTTTACTAACTGTATGTCCTACATTTAACCACCCTTCTTCTCTTAAAGATTTGATTTGCCTTAAGTATTTTCTTCCCCACGCAATTATTTTGTTTTTATCAATGAGAGTACTATCCCATCCTCTCCGTGAACTACAGAACTGTTTTCAAAAGTAATGGTGGCAAATTGATGGTAACAGTCCCTGCTGTAACATAGGCTATATTTCATGTCGATGCCACTACCCCCAGGGGAGTGCAGAAGCTAAAAACATTCTGAAATTTCGATTTTTTTTATACTGAAGGTGTTAGAAACATGAAATTTGGCATGGTAGTTACTTATAAGATGTGAATGCTCTCTAAGAACAAATTCTAATAAAATTCGAAATTTAAAACTGTGAGATGAGCAAAAAGCGTTCTAAAAATATTTTAAATTACAATTTCTATGGAATCTCTGGAGCTACCGAACTCTTTTCAAAAGTTATGGTAGCAAATTGATGGTGACAGTCTCTGCTGTAACATAGGCTATATTTTATATCGGTGCCACTACCACAGGGAGTTGCAAGAGTGAAAAACTTTCTAAAATTTCGATTTTTTTTATACTGAAGGAACTAGAAACTTGAAATTTGGCATGGTAGTTATTTATACAATGCATATGCTCTCTAAGAGCAAATTCTAAAAAAAAAAACGAAACTTAAAAGGTGAGATGAGCGAAAAGCGGTCTAAAAACATTCTAAATTACAATTTCTATGAAATTTCTGGAACTACAGAAGCATTTTCAAAAGTGATGGTAACAGTCCCTTCTGTAACATAAGCTATATTTTATATCGGTGACACTGCCACAGGGGGGGGAGGGGGGGTGAAAGAACAAAAAATGTTCTAAATTTTCGACATTAGTGTGGTTTAATTTGTAATTTTTGAATTATCTGTGGCAGTAAAATTTCCTCTAATGAAAATAGGCCAACGAATACCACTTGGCATTTTTCAAGAATTACATGAGCAAAGCCACGGGATTTGCTAGTATATAATAAAAAATTAGCAATACAGTATGGAACCATTTATCCAGAAACCAGTTAACCGGAAAACCAGTTATCCAGAATGATATTTCCAATTGTACAATTTCAGAATCTTTCCAGTAAAAAAGTGCCATATGGTGCAAGTTTGATGCTTGAAACATTACAACATGCATGGTATAACTTGATACTAACATCTAGGATTTGAAATGGAAGCATATTTAGTTAGATATTGGACATTTTGATTTTTATGCAAAGGAACTTTTATTTCCAAAGGTTTTTAACAAATTGCCTTCTTTTAAACTCTGATTAATTTTTGATCTTGTTTGCACCTGATTCTTAATATGAGTATAATCTAATAATTAATGTGAAATCTGAAACAATATCACAACCACAAATATTCTACAAATCTGATCAAATAGATGTTTTAAATTTAATATTTTAAGTTGCTATGCCTAACCAGTTATACAGAAAAACCAGTTATCCAGAATACGTCTGACCCCAACCATTCCGGATAAATGGTTCTGTACTGTAGTTCTGTTTTTCGTCTAATCTTTGCAATCGGGTTCATAGCTGATGTTGCCCACAAATTCGCTAGCTCTAAAATCGCTGAAATACATGATTAACTACCTTTTTTTTTTTTTTTGTAGACTTGTAAAGCGGAGTTTCACATTCTTACTTAAAACTGCTGCTGAGATATGGCAGAATTACCTAAAATTTTCGACACACAGTATAACCCCCTTGATGGATTATTAACTAAAATTGCTGAAATACATAGTTACCTATTTTCTAGTACATTTGTTATCCTAAATTTCACGCATCTACCTATTACTGAGATATCGCAAAATAATATAGGAAATCCGACCCCCATTTAACCCTCTTTAGTGGCTGAATTTCTAAAATCGCGGAAATACATGTTTAACTATTTTTTAGTAGAATTTGTTATCCTGAATCTGTGATTTCAAGCTCATAACTAAAAACGAACATTCGAAATGACCTAAAATTTTCGACCCCATTTAGCCCCCCCCCCTCCCCCCCTTAATGGGTGAATTCCTAAATCGCTGACATATATGTTTAATTATTTTTATACCAGATTTGTTATCCTGAATTTCATGCTCTTATCCAAAACTACTGATGAGATATGGTGAAAAGGTGAAATCATCGAAAATTATCAACCCCCTCTCATTTAACTCTCTTAGTAGTTGAATTTCGAAAATCGCCTAAAATGCATGTTTAACTATTTTTTAGTAGATTTGTTATCCCAAAATTCACGCTCCTAATTATAACTTCTACTGAGATATGGCAAAATGGTGTAAAACATTCGACCCCCATTTAACCCCCTTAGTGTCAAAATTTCTAAAATCGCTGAAATACATGTTAACTATTTTTTCAGTAGATTTGTTATCCAGAGTTTCATGATTCTACCTATAATTTCTACTAAGATATGGCAAAATGACCTAAAATATTTGACCTCCTATTTAACCCCCCTTAGTTGCTGAATTTCTAAAATTGCTAAAATATATGTTTATCTATATTTTTTGTAGATTTGTTATCTCGAATTCCGAGGTCGTAACTAAAAATGCTGCTGAGATATAGCGAACAGGCAAAATGACCTAAAACGTTCGACCCCCCCATTTAACCCCCTTAATTGATGAATTTCTAAAATCGCTGAAATATGTGTTTAATTATTTTTTTAGTAGATTTGTTATCCTGAATTTCACGTTCCTATCTAAAACTGCGGCTGAGATATGGCAGGGGTGGAAAATCGAAAATCCATTTTTGTAGCAGGTTTGGAGCAGGTCAAATTGCAATTTTGGAGCAGTAAATGCCACTTTTGGAGCACGTCAATTACAATTTTGGAGTGGGTTAATTACATTTTGTAGCAGCTCCAAATTAAAAGCAAATATGCTTTGTTAATGAACTTTTCTTTAACATAGTGCATATATACAATTTCAACAGTACAAAATGTAATAAATGTTAAAACAAGAAAAAAAATTATATACTTAGAGAGTTTCAAAATTTGTAGTAATATGACTATAACAGATGAATTAACTTTCCACAAATTTAATAATACATAATAAATATACCATATTCTGACAACAAATATTTTACACCCTTTTAGAAATAAAAAAATAATTCGACTTATCTAACACTTTAGGAAAAGATTAAAAAAAACTTTTAAGAAAGCATTTAAATTAAAAACAGAATGTAACAAGTTAAATATGTTTACTTACAATAGTTATTGCATATTTTTGGCAAATGACAAACATTTGATAGTAAATTTAAATAACTCAAGTGATACCTGTAACTGTGAGTAATCACTAGACTGCAGAGTGGTTTTCTTTTAAAAAAGTAATACATGTCAATAAGACACATTTTAAAATCGTGGCCAAATGCATTGTGGACTTTGTGAATAGTGCATGCTTCTATATCAACAGTATTATTGTTGATTCCATGCAATTTGTTTTTTACAATCTTCGTGACATTCAGTCCACTGCTAAAGAACGACAGCAACCAATCTTTTGGCTAATTGGCTAAAGCACACTTTATAATAATAACAAATCTTCTGATTTGGAGTCTCATAATACAGGAGTAGAAAATAAAAAAATTGTTTTGTATCAGAATAAATTGCAGTTCTGTATCAGAATTTAATGGTTTTGTAGTAGAACAAACTTATGTTTTAGCATTGAAATCAAATAGCATTTTCTATTTTTCAATAAAAACAAAGATTATTTTTTATAGTGTTATGAAAGTGGGCATTTTTAACTCAATTTTAGGACGCTACAGTTCTGTAAAGGTCTTTATGCCTCAAAAATCACTTATAGCATAAGATGTGACATTTAACAAAAACTGCTATTCAATTTCAAATTACTTCAGCAGTCATGCCTTACCAATTTCATGCTTTTACATCTAAAAATAGTTTGTAGATTTGTCAGAAATTTCTGCATTGTTGAGGGGGTAAAAATATTTTGTTTGAGAGCAGTCTTAATGCTGCATATCTTTTCAATAATACTTACTTTTGATAAATGGTACATCAGCTGTGTTTTGGAGTAATCATCCTCTTTGGATTAAGATATGTTATATTATAAAAACTGAAATGTAAGACAATGATTATGTAGTAGTATAATCCATTATTCAGTTAGAGATAATTTTTAAACTTAAATGATACTGTATATCTTAGCTACATGCATCATAGCAGTGTGTTGCCAAATCTATACAAAGTTAATGAAGTTTTTTTTTTAATTCTAATTTTTTAGATTAAGAAATTTCCATTTTTGGAACAGATTGGAGCAGAATTTTAAAAAATTGCTATTTTTGGAGCAGAATGTAGCAGGAAATCAAAATTGGAGCAGTTCGGAGCAATTGGAGCAGATTTTCCACCCCTGGATATGGCGAAAACGCGAAATGACTAAAAACTTTCGACCCTCATTTAACCCCCTTAGTGGTTGAATATTTAACATCACTGAAATATGTGTTTAACTAACTTTTAGTATATTTGTTATCTTGAATTTTGTGCTTTTAACTAAAACTGTTGCTGAAATATGGTGAAAAGGCAAAATGACCTAAAACTTTAGACCCCCATTTAACCCTCTTGCCCTTAGTGGTTGAATTTCTAAAATCGCTGAAATACGTGTTTAATTATTTTTTTAGTAGATTTGTTATCTTGAAGCTCACGCTCTTATCTAAAACTGCTGATGAGATATGTTGAAAATGTGAAATCACCAAAATTTTTGACCCCCCCCATTTAACCCACTTAGTGGTTGAATTTCTACAATCGCCTGAAATACATGTTTATCTATTCTTTAGTAGAATTGTTATCCTAAATTTCAGGCTGCTACTTAAAACTCCTGCTGAGATATGTCGGAAAGACGAAATTATCTAAAACTTTCGACCCCCTTATGCTGTGAATTTTCAAAAATCCTTTCTTAGTACGCGCTTACATTGTGTAAAGAACATGTCTTCCAAATTTCATTGTTCTAGGACAAACGGTTGAGGCTCGGCGTTGATTATGAGAAAATCAAGCTACTCCTTTATAAGTATAGATTTCTGTTGTCAACATCCCCTTTTCTATTCACATACAAAACATACAATGATGAATAAGGTATCATTCAAAAAGTTTTTGAACAAGTTTCTGACATACACTCACATTTCGTTAAAACGCATTGTTTTTTTGTTTTTTTTTAAATCAGTTAATTAAAAAATAGTGCTAAAACGTACCAGGAAATACTCTAAAAAATTGTAGTGCGAAAGTTTCGCACAGGTCCTTCTTAATATCAAAAGTGCATCATCAGTTAAGTGTGCCTATCAAACAAAAATATTTTATTTCAAATGAAATGCGAAACAACATTACAAATATGGCTTAATTGCCTTTTATTTTAGTAATGTACAGATATTGATATTTAATTTTTATTATTTTTTTTTTTTTTACTCAAAAAATTTGTTTAAAAAAATATTTATCAGTCCAAAAAACACATTTCCTTGAGATCAATTTGCATGTTGAAGTTTTTTCATGCATTTCTATGCTGCCTTATTCACTACCTACCCCCCAATATCCAAAAAATAACCATTTATTTCAGGAACATTTTTTTTTTAAACAATATAATTTATTTAAAAATATCTTAATATTTACTATCTCAAAAGTAAATTCTGGAACACGAACTAGTCATTTTTCCCTCTCTCTATGCTACTTTACAAATTTCAGTATAGCATTCTAAGAAAACTAAATGTTCTTTTATGACAGATATACAAATTTCTCTATTTTTTGTTGCAATCGATTGACAATTTTAGCAATTTTTCTCATGCGATCAATGAACGAATTTTGCTATTTTTTTCCCATGACTGATGAATTTCGGGATATTTTCCTGCTACTGATTGCCGAGTTTCGCAGTTTTTTTCTTGCAATCAATAGGCGAATTTCTTGATTTTTTCCGCATCTCAATGGTGAAACACGAAACTTATGGGGTTTT
Source organism: Maratus michaelseni (assembly GCA_963931845.1). Taxonomy (NCBI): domain Eukaryota; kingdom Metazoa; phylum Arthropoda; class Arachnida; order Araneae; family Salticidae; genus Maratus; species Maratus michaelseni. Next base: position 72,283,736 of record OZ007590.1, on the reverse strand, counting down.
TTTCATGCGATTGTGGATGAATTTCGCGGTTTTTTTTCCTACAACCAACTGCTGAATTTCACGATTCTTTACATGCGACCGATTGATGTTCACAATTTTTTTCTTGCAACCAAGTTGTTGTGATTTAATTAAATTCTTTTTTTTTGGTTCAAAGAATAAAGGGTGAGCTGCATTATAATTTATAATGTTCTAGTATACCCAGGTATCTGTTCTTTATTTTTTTTAAGAACATATATCTTTAATTATTTGAGCACACAGAATATATTTTCTATTTTTGTTTCTTCAGAGGATTCTATGCTCAAAAAATAACTTAGATGATTAATATATTTTTTAATTTTTATCCACAAAATAACAACAAAATTACATTAAAAAAAAGGGAGACTTAATTAACTATAGGAACAGTTTATTTTTCTTTTGACGAAAATAGATATATTTTATCCTCAAAAATATGTTCACTGAATAACAATAAAAGGTTAAGTAAAATATATTTTTTATATATAATACACCAATTTGCTTTATTCGGAAACAAATTTAACTCGTAAAAAATATATATCAATTCTATGTAACATCAAATGAGAACAAAAAAAATTATACTTATCAATAATCTTGCTTCTATTTGACTATTACAAATTGTGATAATTTTAACATGATATGCCAATATTAGTTTGGCTATATCCACTTCAACTGGACCACTATATCTTGAATCATCAATCATTTATTTTCATAAGATGATAAGTGGGAGGTCGACGAATTTAAGAATTGTTTTCCTTGAAAATTCGACAAAAAAAGACAAAAATTAACCAGGTAGAGGACCACATCATACTTATTATAATATACAAGCTGACATAAGATAATCTAATATGTATATGATGCATCTATGACACACAAAATTACGTATTTTATAATACACTCCATCTCCAACAACAACCGAAGAAGAACTCCGAAAAAAAAATTTAAAAAAAAAAAAAGCGAACCTGTCACTGGCGAAAGGATAGGGTTGCCGTAACATGGAAAAACTCGCCAAACAGTGACAACTGCCACTACAGGCATCGAAACTTCATTGACAAGATGAAAAACATAAAAATAACGGAATGCCAACATAGGGCTAAATATATGCCAAAGGGAGGGTATAATTAAAATTTAAAACAAACGGAAAAAAATATGAATCTGATTTGTTAAAAATGAAATGAAATCAACCTGACGTCACAAAGACGAAATTGAAAATAACGAATACTAAATAAACGTTTTGAAGCCGATGGGCTAAATAGGATAACTTAATCAAATAATAATTTTTAAACAAAAAGGAAAACTATGATTAAAGTCTGCCAGGCAAATAAAAAAATAAATAAATAAAAGGAGAGAGAAGGGAAAACAAAAAATAAACTGCGCTATACGGAACTTGAATGTGGTAAAATTACCACACTCACCCACACCTCCACAAAAAAAATGGAGAAGGGGAAGTGCGAGGCACTAAAAGCACTTGCACAAGCCATTTTTTTTTCTTTTTTTAAATTGAGCCAGAGATGGATAGGGGCAGAATGAATGATGGAGTCCAAATACAGCATAAAATATCAAGAAAATAACATACCACAACATATTTGTATATATCCTGTATCATAACCTATAAATATCATAATGAGAAAAAGAATAAAGTAATTGTGCACAATTTTATAAGTCATAAATTATGTAACATGTTGACAGAAACAATATTTGCTTTTACAATTACATAACTATGTCAAGTAAAACCAACTTATGCTCTTTCATTTCTGTCTATGCAAACACTATATAAAACTTATAACTATAAATTTTTTCTAAAAAGAAATCTAATATAATACACAATACATAATACAATAACAAAAACTCAACTTTTACCAACACATTTTTACGAAGATGTAGCTAATAGTTATTACACAAAAATCCAAAGTGAGATGTAATAACCTAATTTCACAATACACATTATCAATGCAAAAATATAAACAAAAGTAAAATACACATTCAAACAATACAAAAGTTATAACTATTTATAAAATACCATGGTTAATCATTTTCAAAAAGTTTTTGAATTAGTGGCCACTCTAGAGAAAAACCAATCTAACATAATTGGCAAAGTACTAAACAGACCTTATTCATAATACAACATTTGCCTAGGACTTTTAATTAAATGTCATTCAGGTCATAATATAATGTATATATATACAAAAGAAAGCAATAAAGTTATGTACATGCCATACATAATGTACCATTAAGTTGTGCTTTCACAATTCCACTAATAACATGATCCACTTTAGAAAATCATGTAAATTACAATAGGTGACAAAATGATATTGTTAAATGATTTTTAACAAAATAATTCACCCATACTTTTTTTTTTTTTTTAAACAGAATAACTATGAGAATATTGCAAGAGTTAAATAGTAACATGTATTATATATTTTGATGGTGACCTATAGCAAGCAACATTATGTAAAGAAATGCAATAAATCAAAATGCTATTGTATTGTTATTACAATTTTAGCTTAAACATATTTTAAATATGAATTATATATTTCAAAAAGAAGAAAAGTTACAAATGTATTATTCATAAAGTGCAAAATGCAGAGCTTGATAATATACAGTCAAGTGGGCTATTGATGGATAATTATTAAAAGGAAAAAAAAAGGAATACTTATACAGCAGGTAGTCCACATGTCTGTGATAAGAGGAGTAAAAAAAAAAGACTTTCTGACCAGCAGAAAAAAAAAGAGTTCTTAAGTTCTTATCAGTTCGATAGTGTTCAAGGCGCGCGATCAAACACTATCAGCAGGCATGACTGAACTACAGCTGAAAGAGAAAAAAAAAGGTTAATAATACTGGAATTCATCACTGTGTGGCACAAATTTTGGTCGCTTAGGTCGTAGAGCATAAGAGGAGCTGGACTGTTGATTGGTAGAAGAGAAATTTTGAGATGTAGTTGCAGCTTGATTATTATTGTTACTGACAGTTTGTGGAATTCCTTGTGTGGTATCTTGTAGTTTAGGAGCTCTAGGATGTAATTTTATTACTCGGTTGGTATATATAAGGATAGGTGAGGAACGGCTGTCTTTTTGTGACACAATTTGCAGTAAAACAGGTGAAATTATCTTTTGCACTATGAATGGACCTTGAGGCTTTTTCTTGAATACATTAGGGAGTGTAATGAATACTGTGTCATTGACTTTTATATCTGAAAATTTGTGCTGTTGTCTCGACTTTTCATAGACTTTCTGACGATTTGTTTCATTATTGAGATAGGATTGATAATAAATTTTATCCAAGAGATCTGTTAATTTGTAGATGTCATGGGCGGTGTCAAGAATTTTCCAAGAGGGGTGGCCTTTATAATTCATGTAAACATCATTAATTTCACGTCCAAAATGAATAAGATTAGGAGTGAATTTGGTGGCAGGATGTACTGTAGCATTGTATATTGATTGATGTATCTTGGCAGCAGTTTTGGTGTCAAAACCTTGTGAAGTCATAGTATTCAGTGATGATTTGATTTGAGAATTCACCCTCTCTGAAAGGCCATTTGCGGCTGGGTGGGCCACTGTGATGTGATTCAGCTTGATACCTAATGTTTTATTAAAAAACGAGAATATGTCACTAGTAAACTGGGATCCTTTGTCTGTCAATACTATATCAGGTCTACCATGGGTAGCAATGTAGTTTAAAAGAACATTGGTCACAGTCGGAGCAGAGATATTATTAAGAGTAGCCAATTCTAGATGACGAGAACAGTGGTCAATTATTGTTAGGACATTTGAGTGATTATTGAGAGGACCAACAATATCTAATGATATTTTTTGATTTGGAGCAGTTGGAACAGGAGCAGCCATAAATGGAGCAATTTTCTTCTTGCGATTTTTGTGAATAAGACATAGTTCACATGAATTAATATAATTCTGAGTATCAGCAATGATTGTTTTCCATGTGAAACGTTTTCGGAGGTTCTGTAAGGTTTTGTTTATTCCTGGATGAGTAATATGAGCAATGGTAAGTGCTTTGGGAATCAATGAGGTGGGTAAGACAGCACGATGCAGATCAATTTCTTCAGCAGGAAAAAAATTATTGTAGCAAAGAATATTGTTGTTTGGATTGAGATAATAACCCTTGTGTTTCTGGAGATTAATATTTTGTTGTAAATCAAGTATTATTTTATTTAAATTTGAATCTTTGGTTTGTTCACTTGCTATTGTTGCATCTGAAATTTCTAATAATGGATCTTGAGTAGATGAGTTTGTCTGTGACAAACAATTAATTTGGCACATCTTCATGTTGCTGTGGTACTTTATCCAGCTTTGTGGGATGTGATTCTACTAGTGATTTGATTGATTGAAGTTGACCATCTATTTCATCGTGTAGATCATTTATATTCATCGTTACTGGTAGAACTTCTTCAGAATTTATAATTTCAGGATTAGATGTCAAGTCCTGTGTAGGTGGTTGAGCAGTTCTGCTAAGAAAGTCCGCTAATACATTTTCTTTGCCTGGTATATGAGCAAACTAAAAAGAAAATTGAGAGAGCTCCATGAGCCATCTGGTCGTGACATCTGCAGGAGAAGAAGAACTTTTGTAGTTGTCAAGTGGTTTAGCATCAGATAGAATGAGAAAATGTCTTCCAAAAAGGTAATACTTGAATGAGGTGATACCCTTGTATAATGCATACAATTCCAACTTTATGCCAGGGAATTTTTTTTCAGCATCAGACAAAGCCTTTGAAAAATATGAAATAGGTACCCTTAAATTATCTTGTTCCTGCATGAGGACAGCTGAAATCGCAGTTTGTGAAGCATCGGTATTAACAATAAATTCTTTATCCCAATTAGGTAGATTTAACACGGGCTTCTTAAAAAATAATGATTGTAGTGTTTGAAAGGCATTTTCATGTACAGATTGCCAACTGAACTTAGTTTTTTGGCTTTGTTAACTCGAGTAGAGGGCTAATTAGATCTGCAAAGTATGGAATAAGTGATCGATAAAATGAACATACACCAATGAAAGCTTTAACTTGTCGCTTGGTTTTGGGATGAGGAAAAGATGTAATTTTTATTATGTTGCTGGAAATAGGAAAAATTTTATGCTCTTGAATGTGGAAACCTAAAAAGTCTATGCTGGTATGAAAAAATGAGCATTTCTCAGGTGATAATGTTATGTTGTATTTGATGAATGTATCAAGAAGTAATTTTAAATTATGGATCATTTCTTCAAATGAGTTGGCTCTAACAATAATATCGTCTTGATAAGCATAAGCATCTACACCAGATAATTGAATTATCGTGTCAATAAGTTGCTGGAATGTAGACGCTGCTGTGCGTAAACCAAACATTAATCGCTTATAGGTAAAAACGCCAAATGGAGTTGTGAACGACATTTTGTCTTGTAGCTCTTTGGGCATAGCTATTTGCCAATATGCAGAAGGGAGATCCAGCGTTGTAAAAAAATTCTTTTTAGACAATTGAACTAGTAAATTTGGAATTTTAGGTAAAGGATAGGTAGATGGAATAATTACAGCATTTAGTAGACGGAGGTCTAAGGCGAGTCTATATTTTTGAGGCTTTGATGGATCTGACGTTTTTTTAACCAATAACATGGGACATGCCCAAGATGAATTGGAACGCTCAATGATATCAGCTTCTAACATCTCATTAATCTGTTTTAAGGCTTCTTCCTCTAATGCTTGTGGCACCGGAAATGGAAGAGATTTTATAGGATGCGAATTAAGTAGACTTATTTGTGGAATGACTAGGTCAGTATGACCAAGAGTACGCAGAGACTTCGAAAATGCTTGGGCTTTTCCACATAGCAAGGACAATAGAGTCTCTTTTTGTTTGCTATCAAGATGTTCTAATTTAAAGTCTGTAGGACTTAAATCATTTATTCTCATTTTTATAATGTCTTCTGATGGTTGGATTAAATTGCACATTTCATCAGCTTCATCATTAAAATCGTAAGGCTGAATATCTTTTTCATCAATATTTTCATATACACCCAAGACAGTTCCCTTGTTGAGGTGAAATGGTTTGTTTGAAATATTTTGTACTACAATCAGAAAAGAATTTTTTTTTATGGCTGATAAGGAATAGAGAGATTCCATAAATACAATATTACGGTTATTTAGTGTTGGAATAAACATGAAATGTTCCTCAGGTTGTGAATAATATTGAGCTTGCATGTACATGCATGTGTTGGCTGGAATAGTTACTTTATGAAAGTTTGAAATTTTTAACTCATTTTGGGGGGAATTTGAACTTTCATGAACAATCCCAGAGCTGTTAATTTTTGTTTGCTGATGTTCACTAAAATCATTTACTGGTGCAGACATATTTATACTTTGAGGGTCCATAGTACAAGTAGAGGTATTAGGAACGTCATTTTTTTTACACATAAATACTTGTGCCTGATCCATATGAGAATCATTGGATATCTGGTGTTTGTTTACTAACGGAACAAGAATTTCTTTCAGTAGAATGGAATTAAAGGATGGTGTTATGGAAATACCATATTTACAAATAAAATCATAACCCAAAATGATATCAAAATTTCTATTACGTATGTTAGTAATATAAAATACATGATTGAAAAACAATTTGTCTATTTTGAAAGACAAACGAATACATCCAAAAAATTCAACTTGGGAGTTTATGGTCGAAATAGATACTTTTCGAGAGAGAAATTTATATTTTATAGTGGGTTTTAACATATTGAAATGTTGTTGATCAATTAAAGAAATAATAGACCCAGTGTCTAACAAAGAAATAACATTATGATGTTGTACATTTAAGGTAATACAAGGAAGAGAGTCATTGTAATTAAATGTGCTATAAATTACATAGTTTTCAATGGCATCACTATCATTTTGGGATTCAGCAACTAAAGTATTTGCGTTATCGACTTGAGAACAATTGCCAGAATTCGTAATATAATCATAAGTATTTTCATTTTGAAAAATAGACTGTGATTCTGCATCTTTGAGCATACCATTTTTTGGTAAACATTGGTCATTTTTAAGTATACTCTCAGAAGATAAAATTCCTTGAGAAGTAACTCTATATAATTGAGTTTTTGAGGTATTTTCTGGCAAATGTGAAGTATTGGAGGACAGAGTGCCAGATAGATCTGCCTCCTGCATTAGTTTAAACTCTTATCTTTAGAAAATCCATCATTATATTCATGAGTATTTTGTTGATTAGCTTGGTATTCATTAGCAGTATTTTGAAGCATGTTAACACCATTATGAGAGTTAGCTTGGTTCATATTTTGAACAAAATTTTTAAATTCAAAGCATGTTTTCATTAAGTGCCCCTGGTGTCCACAAAAAGCACATTGATTTACAGTCCTATGACGAAATGAATTACGAAGATTTCTTTTATAGAATGGTTTTTTAAACGTAATTTGGTTAACATTTTGTTTTGGATTATGTTTGCCATAGGAAGAGAAATTTCTATCACAAAATGACTTTCGTTTATTTTTACTGTCAGAATGTTTATAATCAGATGGACCGGGATTAGGGAACGAATGTTCCATATTATACACAAGTAAGGTGACAGGAGCAGGGGTGGTTGGTGATTCAGTGAAGTTGTAAATATTTTGTAATTGTTCAGCTCTTGAAAGAGCATTAGTAAAGTCAGAAATACCTTCCTCTAATAATTTTATGTGGATATTTTTGGGTAAAGCATTCGTAAAATATGTGAATTTCAAAATTTGGAGCGAAGCATCATCAACTGTTGGATGAGCTAACTTTAGATTCTTGTTTAATCGGTATGAGAAATTTCTAACTGATTCATTATGTTCCAATTTCATCTTATCTAATGAACGAAAGGCCAAATTTTTGTTCTCCTTTGAAGTGAAAAACTGGATAAATTCAGTTTTTATGTCTGCTAATTTTTTAGTTTGAGTATTAAATTGTGAATCTAAATAAAAATGAAGAGCAGGGCCAAGGAGTTTCGTTTTAAACAGTGCTAGCATTTCTTTTTCGCTATAATTGTTTAGCTGTTGAATGTCTTCAAGCTGGTCGAAAAAAAATTCGACAGTAGATGGATTACCATCAAATGGTTGAATATTCAGACTAATAGTGTTCTTGGATTTCGACATGTTGCAAAAAGTTTGTGAATTAAAACAGAAATATAGATAAAACACTCAGAATTTTTTTTTTTTTTTTTTTTTTTTAAACTTAGATTAATACCGGTTCTACTTCATATATGTATATTTATTAAGAACACAACTATATTCAAGAGCACAGCCTAAATAAACAAATTTTCTCTAAAAAAAAATATTGGAAGAACATTTTTCTATTAAGAAGCCAGGCACAAAAAAAAAAAACGTAAAATGATCTTGAAATGGAAAATAATCCATGTTCCATCATCAATGAGAACAACTTTCGTTTTCATTTTTAAAAAAAAATTCTTCAGTATTTGCACACAAATAATAATAATAATAAATCCTCTAAAGAAAGTGGCCAAGGCACCACGTGTTGTGATTTAATTAAATTATTTTTTTTTTGGTTCAAAGAATAAAGGGTGAGCTGCATTATAATTTATAATGTTCTAGTATACCCAGGTATCTGTTCTTTATTTTTTTTAAGAACATATATCTTTAATTATTTGAGCACACAGAATATATTTTCTATTTTTGTTTCTTCAGAGGATTCTATGCTCAAAAAATAACTTAGATGATTAATATATTTTTTAATTTTTATCCACAAAATAACAACAAAATTACATTAAAAAAAAGGGAGACTTAATTAACTATAGGAACAGTTTATTTTTCTTTTGACGAAAATAGATATATTTTATCCTCAAAAATATGTTCACTGAATAACAATAAAAGGTTAAGTAAAATATATTTTTTATATATAATACACCAATTTGCTTTATTCGGAAACAAATTTAACTCGTAAAAAATATATATCAATTCTATGTAACATCAAATGAGAACAAAAAAAATTATACTTATCAATAATCTTGCTTCTATTTGACTATTACAAATTGTGATAATTTTAACATGATATGCCAATATTAGTTTGGCTATATCCACTTCAACTGGACCACTATATCTTGAATCATCAATCACTTATTTTCATAAGATGATAAGTGGGAGGTCGACGAATTTAAGAATTGTTTTCCTTGAAAATTCGACAAAAAAAGACAAAAATTAACCAGGTAGAGGACCACATCATACTTATTATAATATACAAGCTGACATAAGATAATCTAATATGTATATGATGCATCTATGACACACAAAATTACGTATTTTATAATACACTCCATCTCCAACAACAACCGAAGTAGAACTCCGAAAAAAAAATTAAAAAAAAAGAAAAAGCGAACCTGTCACTGGCGAAAGGATAGGGTTGCCGTAACATGGAAAAACTCACCAAACAGTGACAACTGCCACTACAGGCATCGAAACTTCATTGACAAGATGAAAAACATAAAAATAACGGAATGCCAACATAGGGCTAAATATATGCCAAAGGGAGGGTATAATTAAAATTTAAAACAAACGGAAAAAAATATGAATCTGATTTGTTAAAAATGAAATGAAATCAACCTGACGTCACAAAGACAAAATTGAAAATAAAGAATACTAAATAAACGTTTTGAAGCCGATGGGCTAAATAGGATAACTTAATCAAATAATAATTTTTAAACAAAAAGGAAAACTATGATTAAAGTCTGCCAGGCAAATAAAAAAATAAATAAATAAAAGGAGAGAGAAGGGAAAACAAAAAATAAACTGCGCTATACGGAACTTGAATGTGGTAAAATTACCACACAAGTGACAAATTTTTTGATATTTTCCCACGAATAATAGACGAATTTTGTGATATTTTCTTGTGACCGATAGATGAATTTTGCGATATTTTCCCACAGCCTTTTGGTGAAATTCACGACAGCAAATTTTTGCAAACCCAAAGTAATCAGGGCACATTTCCAGCTATATGAATGAATGAATGGCTGAAATGGGCAGAGTGCATTTACAACTATAAAATAATGGGCAGGGCGCTGCGCCCTCTTGAAAACGCTTAGAGGAAATACTAATTCAATAAGATCAATAACATATTTGAAGATCAGCTTATATAATATGGATTCAGATTTAATTAAAATAGAAACATTATCATTAAAAAAGTGCAGAAATTAATAATCATCAATAATATTTGCTGAAATCTTGTTACTGCATCATTTTTAAAGTGAGACATATTTATCATCAATGAGTATCTTGGTTACTTTAAAAAATATATATGAGAATAAAACTAGGGCTGGTCACACAGATTGCTTCTAATTGGGCCCTGTGTTAGGATAGAGCATAATCTACCCTTGGCTTTATAAGCACACACCAACATATTGTAATACAGTCGAACATCGTTAACACGAAATTGAAGGGACTGGGAATTTTTTTCGTGTTAACCGTCATAATAGTGGCGCCATCTATATTAGATATAAAAACTAAATAAATTAACCTACAAATATATCCCTGCTCAAAAAATCATAAATTAATAAGAAATAGTAAATTTCATTAACAAATTAATTATCGTTTTTTAGGCAATAATAATTTTATTTACATGATAATCATATTTTTAAATAGTCCGTTATTGACTTTGGCTTCAATTTTTGTAGAGTAATTTTTTTTAGGAACGTATGGACCTAATCTAATTAGTCCAAAGCTCGGGAAGTATCCTCTTGATCCATAAAGAAACTTTGTACAGTTTTCAATGCTGCGATAGATTCATTTATTGACACTAAACTTTTCCATTCTGTGTCAATTTCTTCTTCCTTGTCTGACACTTCAATGTTGTCATCTTTATTTTTCAGCAATTATTTCTTCATCTGTCGTCACATCCGAAGTCAGCACATCTTCATATCTGCAAATGTACTTGGAAAAAACAATGTCTAAGAAAGAATTTACCGATTTTGGCTACATACCTTTCTGCAGACAAGTCTATGACGCTATTTAAATCTTGTTAGTCATCTGTTAGAAAATATGCAAGAGCCTCTGCTTAATCTTGCAAAACTGCAAAAGTTAAAACAATGTTCTGGTTTATTGCCTCTTTTATCCACCGCAAGAGAGCAATTTCAATTTATTCATTCTTTCTTCCACACATTCGTTTTCTTACTGGTTTGAATTAACTCACAGCATAAACCGCTTCAATCTTTTCACGGTTCTTTAAAATTGTAGAAGAATTGTAGGTATCCCATACTTCGCCGCATTTTGTGATTTTTTCAGCACTTTATCAGTAACTTCGTTTAATTTTTTTGCTTGGTTTCTTAAGATACTGCTTGCTGTTTTCGACTCATCTTTCACAGAATTCTACAGAGCAACTGTGAACAGCGTTTCCATTATGTTAGTTAGGTAGTGAAGTAGAGATAGTCACTTCTTTCACTCACAGTCACGGATAGGAGAATTCAGACCCCCCGGTTTATAGTTTATGTTACTGTCAATACAGTCAACTGAGTAATGGAACAATCACTTTCAAAAAAATAAATTCCTTCCCCAAACTTTCATCGTGACTAATCTATTGCTCATATGGTGAATGTGGGAACACTTTCGCATATCAGAGATCAAAGAAAAGCAAGGATTATTCAGGAATTCAGTATTTCAGAATTTTCTGAAACCCTTTTTCACTTTAAATCGTTTTCAAACCATGAGAAAATTCCACTTTTAATAAGAGTATGTGACATTTAAGTTTGAAATATCGAAAACATTGCATAAGGAATCATGTTTTGACTTTGAAGCGAAAAAAAAAATTTCGCCTTAAGCGGGATTTTCCGAAAATCTATTTTGTGTTAAACGAATTAATTAACGTTGATTTTCAGACTCATCTGACGGGACCTGAAAATTATTTTGTGTTAAGCGAAATCTCGCGTTAAGCGATTTTGTGTTAACGAGGTTCGACTATATATCATATGAGAGGGGGGGGGGGTTGTATGGGGTTTAATGGCACAGAGTCTATTTTGGGACATTTTGCACCAATGCAGGGCCAGGGAATTGCATCATTTTATATGCCACTGGCAAGTGGATTTTCTGACACAGTGAGTGAATTCTTAGGCACTCTTAAAAATTACAGAAAATATACCAAAATTTTATAATTTTATTTGTTAGCCATATTTTGCAACACCCCCAATTGCCACAATGTAAACATGACATCAAATTCTATTCTATATTAAACTTTCCTCTGTTGTATATATTTCCTAAGTTTATATAGAACAGATGCTTTACACTCACGCAAACATATAAACATAACTTTGGTGACTTTTTGGTTGGCGCGATTTTCAAGACCGCGCCAAACGAATAACTTACTAATACAATGGCTAGGTTGCCATTAAAGGAAAAAATCCCCAAAATTTGGCGCCTTTTTTCCTTTTATAACCGATTAAAAAAAAAAAAACTGTGCGTGAATGTATGACATCATAGCCCAATTATTTTTGCAGTCGCGTAAATTCTATCACAACAATTTGCAATTGTTCATTGTATCTTGCTGGCTGGTAAGATTTTCTGAAAATTCCCCACCCCTGATCATATGTATAAAATCACATTTCATGTTAGCATATGCAAAACTTTCTTTAGAATTATGTAGCATATTTAGTATTTATTGCAGCATCTACTAAAAAATAAACTAAACATGCTGCAGACCCCTAATATCGTTTTACAGTTTGCAGACTCTTTATTACCCCCTAACATGCGCCATTGGTTGTAATTTATTTTTATTTCTGCATTCTAAAAACGGGAGATATAAAAAATAAGGAAATATCTAACAAATGATTCATGTTTGTTTTTATTGCATGGAAAGCACAAATACAGCTATGTTAAGGCCTGAAGCACCAAATTGAAATCTTTCTTCAAAATACCTTTTGAAACAGCAAAGTCTTTAGCCCATTCAGAGACTGCTTGTAACTTTTTTTCATCTATATCAAAATCATTCAAAGTGTTGGAGCTCATAATGAAAAAATAGTCTTTATTAGTAAGAAATTGCCTTTATTATATATGATTTTTAAAATAGAGATAGAAAAATATGTGAAGCAATTTAATTATACATCATTGATTAACACTACTTGCTTTCTTTACGCTTTCATAATTAAAACTAAAAGTCGGACTGATCACAAGTGTCATAAAGTAAATAAAAACACGTGATATTTTATTCCAGATGACATTTGACAGTGACGGTCATGATCATGAGCCCGAATGAATCTGCTACGGCTTAACCAAATTTGAAAAGACTACTTATATTTTCATATTTTATCTAGAATCATTATTTATTTATGTATTATTTATTGCTTCTAGGTTTTTTTTCATATACAATTTTTTTTAATCGGGAATTATTCATGTAATGAATCAAATGATTCATTCCAGACAATACCATATCACGTACATTTCTGTTTATGTTTTGGATTTTGTAATATGTTGTTAAATTCCGAGATTAACTTAAATTATACTTTTTAAACTATTAAATGGTGAGGAAAACGTTATATAACAACAGTCTGGTACAATATAATTTTATTAAGTGAAAGATTTTGATGCATTTATTTCTTGTATTTATGTCTGTCTTTTGACATTTTCTCTTCTTAAATTTTAAAAATAGTGATTATTAATCTAAAAAGAATGCCTAAAAAATTTGGTGGGAACACGAAAGCTCTTGAAGCCAAAGAGAGGAAAGAAGCAGCTAAAAATGCAGAAAAAGAACGAAAAGAGAGAGAAGCTGAAGATGCTCTGTGGCGAGATGAAGATAAACACGTAATGCGTAAACAGCTCCGAAAGGTATAATTTGTTATTATAGTATGTATTAATTTAGCATCGCTTCATTTTTTTAATAAATAGAATTGACTGAATTTTGTAGTTATCGTGCTAACTCTGAGTACGATATCGAGAGTCTGATTTTAGGGTCCTGGGTTTTGAAAAAAATTTACCTTGTGATTTTTTTTCATCATATACAATTTGCATTTCAAATCTAAATATGAAATTAACCTCCCCCCCCCCCCACACGTACACACTAACAGGAGAACAATGTAGAAAAGAAAATTACCCCACTTTTGGTATGTTGAATAAAAATTTATCTTTTGACATCATTGAATAATACAGTTGTAGATGGAGATCATAGCTTAGCAGCTAGAAAATGAATGGTCACCAGTGCAGTATAAGTCCTCTTTGTCATGATCGCACATATAAAACTTCACTATTTGTTAATATTGTTTTGGATGAATTTTCAAATTAAACTTTTGTGCAAAATTCTTGAAACTGTCTTTAACAAATTTGAAACCATTGTTGCATATATTTGGTATTTTAGTTTGAACAAGAATTCCTTATTTTAAAAAATTATTTCACAATAATTTTGTGGACTAGAAATAGTATACTTGTGTCATCAATAACCAGGCATAAGAACTAGAATTAAAAAAATATTAAAACCTGTTTTTTTTTCTTTATTTCTTTTTTCTCATTCATGATTGTGTTCAGTTTATATACCTGAATTCGGTTATTTTTTTCATTTTCAATACCGAAATTCCAGTTTTTCTTATTGTTAAATTCATAAAATAAGACTGAAACATCAATTTCATATGATTGTTAAACATAATTAAAATTTGTATTTTTCATAATTTCACCTAACTGCAATAAATTATATGTTCCTCCCCCCTCCTCCCCTTTCTCCTATGAAAACGTTAAATTTCAGATATTTTTTCATGAACCCACAATCATCCCGTTGTTTTCTTTTGGTTTAAAGTTTTCTGTTTAATATAGTTAAGTCATTCCATGTCAAATCAACCAAAAATTTTCAATATGCAACCTGACCATTTCAGATTTTAACGAAACCTTCAGGAATCATTCTCCTTGATGATACAAATGAGAATATACTTTTATAATTTTTTTATCCCAGTAAATTTTCATGCAACTAATTTTTTAAATTTCAAAAAATCATCATTTTTTTACTTGTATAAATGTTTTCAATTTCTCAAGTTCTATCTGGCGTAGAGAGCTGTTTGACCCCTCATTTTAAAGAGAATTTCATAAGGTTTAATTTGATATGCAAGTTGACTATGCTTGGTTTACCAAAAGTAAATTTAATTTAATTTAAAAAAATTTAAAATAGTGTTTTTTAAAAATTTTGAAAAAAGTATATGTTTTTTGTAATATTGTAATCTTTAAATTCTGAAAGTTTTAGAGTGGGATCTCAATGGGATCAGCAGTTATAAAAAAAAATAATGTTTAAAATTAATAAGACAATACTATCTTTAACATAATCATAAAGTTGGCGAGGTGCCAACTTTAAATACCAGCCCCAATTGGTGTTTAACATTAGTTTTTTTAACATAACTGCTGACCCCATTGAGATCCCACTCTAAAACTTTCAGAATTTAAAGTTTTAGAGTGGTGGATTTAAAGAAATTTATATTACAAAAAACGTATTTTTTTCTCAAAATTTTTTTTAATTAAATTAAATTTACTTTTTTTAACCAAGCATAGTCAACTTGCACATCAAATTAAACCTTATGTAATTCTCTTTAAAATGAGGAGTCAAACAACTCTCTACGCCTGATAGAACTTGAGAAATTCAAATTTAAAACACTTATACAAGCCAAAAAAATTATGATTTTTGAAATTTGAAAAATTAATTGTACGAAAATTTACTGAGATAAAAAAATAATAAAAGTATCTTCTCATTTAATATCATCAGGGAGAATGATTCCTGTAAGTTTCATCAAAATCTAAAATGGTCAGGTTGAGTCACTGGTTGATTTGACATGGAATGACCCAGTTATACAAATGACTTTTTAGTAAAAGTCAATAATATGATTACCTTTTTAATTTCTCATTCATAATTGGATGTAATTAGATTAAAACTAAATTGCTGTTATTTTTTTAATTTATGAATAATGAATGTAATTTTTATTGTTTATAAATAGGGTAGATGTGACGGTTATAGACACCCTTAAAGAATTTCTTTAAAAAATATTTTTTAATAGTTATAATTATTATATTCCTGTTTTTTTAATATATTCATCGATAAACAATTTTTAACCATTCTCATAGTCACATTTTTTCCATGTGAATCAACATTTAATTGTAAATAACAGAAGTAAATCACAACACCCAAAAACTACAACTTCATTAACAATGTTAAAAATTTTATTAAAAGCAGATATTTATAAAAAAAAATTGGGTACTTCCGTGTTATAGCGGCCCCCACAATTACGATTATGTCAGGGTTGCAGCTATGAATTCTCCAAGATTATCACAAAGTTATTTATTTCTTATATATCATATATCATAGAAACTTGACAGAGTTTCTCGCCAAGCATAAGAAACAGCAATGCATTGAACCGTAAATGAAAGGAATTTCCGCCAATGGATGCCAAACGATTTTACAAAACATTTTTAGCACTCTGTCTAGTTTATATTTTGCGGACGGGACAAAACGGGTTTTTGACGCATCTATATCTCGCGTTCTATTTATGATAGAAACAAAATTCTTGATTCTATGGAATGGGGCGTGCCAAGTGACTAAGAATTCAAAAGTAAAGCAAAATCCGACAAATAGGTTTTCAGTAAATGCCATTTTAAAAGTGCTGTTTTTTGTACTTTTTAAATCTTGTTCAGACCAAAAACTGTTGACAGGGCTACAGCAATGTGTAATTATCGGATTTTTACGCGGTTTACGTCATTTGAATTGTTTTTATGAGTAGTTCAAACCTTTGTAAGTTTCATATAAAAATATTAATAAGTTTTTGATTTATATCAGTTTAAAGTTATTGATTCCTATACTTAACATAGAGCAAAAAACTGTTGGCAGGGCTACAGCAATGTGTAATTATCGGATTTTTATGCAGTTTACGTCATTTTAATTGTTTTTGTGAGTAGTTCAAACTTTTGTTAGTTTCATGTAAAATATTAATTAGTTTTTGATTTATAGCAGTTTAAAGTTATTGATTCCTATGCTTAACATAGAGCAAAAGAATAATAAATGACCCAACTCTTTTAGGAATGGTCGTATACACATGATATTAAGATTTGTTATTACAGTCAACCCAAGTAAGCTTCTTATTATAAAAAAAATAGTAACATTTAAGGTTCGTTTACAGGGTCTCACAACAGATCTTTTGATATAGGGCTAAAGAGCTGTGTAATTATCCGATTTTTACGCGGTTTGCAGCTAGGGCCGTACCGAGTACTCGGTATTTACTCGGTATTCAGCATACTCGGCCAATTTGCCGAGTAACGCTACTCGGCTAAATTTTGGGCCGAGTACCGAGTACAATACCGAGTAGTTGTAAGAATTTCATTTTTAAGCATTATTATCATTTTTGAAGCTAAAGGAATTTATAATTGACCTGTAAAAGTTATTTGAATATAAAAATATATAATATATGCAATTATTCATAAAAACTATTTACTTAGTGTTAGTATATAGAAATATGTTTACAAAATACAGAAAAGTTAAGAAAAACCAAAGCAATTCAAAATTTAGTTTTAATAGTTCACTTTTTAATGTCCCTTTCATTATACCACAACCAAAATGATTGGAACTTTCATTTGAGCTTTTCAATGTTACCAGAATGGCAATAAGTTTCATTACACTTTCCAGTAATTGCTACTGAACTGTAGTTAAATTTTTTTATCTTACTTTCAGTAGCATAAAGGCAAAGAGGCTGCTTTAATTCATGCAATATTTTCAACATATTATACTTCGAGTTTCATCTTATGGTTAATTACTGTAATGATTAATTTTTTTTGATTCAGACAAATGTGACTGTCCTTTTTAAAATTTGAACATGCAGCTACAAAGTGGTTAAAATGTCCATCAATGTTTTTAGCTATAACTAACATGTCAGAAAGCATGTAGGGTAGATAAACCCGATTTTATTATAAGTTGCACATTGTGAATAGTGCAAGCCGCACGTTTAACATCAGCTTTTTGCATTATTCAATGAGAATTTGTATTATTCAAAATTACAGTAACCAATAACCATTTTTGACAGACAGATTTCTGGTATCAGAGTGAGTTAGATAAATGGAAGAATGGGTTTTAATTTCACATTGGCTAATTTTACTTTTATTTATTAATTTTTTTCTATCTTTTAAAAATAATGGTACTGTTTTAAATTTTTTTGAATTTTCAAAATAGTCTTTTAAGTGCATAATTAAATTTTAAATTTAATTAGTTAATTTGAAATTTTTTGTAAAATTAAATGTATGACTACATGCTCAAGAAGTATGTTTATATATATCTACACACACAGATAGTGTTCCCGCTAAGCTTCTTTTGAAGGGCGCAGCGCCCTGCCCTTTTTAAAATCGGCAAAATGCGCCTTGCTCTTTTTAAAATCGGCAAAATGCGCCCTGCCCTTTTTAAAATCGGCAAAATGTGCCCTTCCTTTTTTAAAACTAGTCAAAAGTGGCCAAAAAATATCGCGAAAAAATGGCAAACTTCGTCAAAAACATTGCGAAAAGCGGCAAATTTCATCAAAAGATCTCGAAAAAACGGCACATTTCGTCAAAAGATCGTGAAAAAACGGGAATTTTTGTCAAAAGCATTGCAAAAAACGGCAAATTTCATCAAAATATCGCGAAAAAACGGCAAATTTCGTCAAAAACATTGCAAAAAGAGACAAATTTCATCAAAAGATCGCGAAAAAACTGTAAATTTTGTCAACAGATCTCGAAAAAACTGCAAATTTCGTCAAAAGATCGCGATAAAACGCAAATTTCGTCAAAAACATTGCGAAAAGCGGCAAATTTCGTCAAAAGATCGCGAAAAAACGGCAAATTTTGTCAACAAATCTCTTAAAGAATTTGGGTGGTTAATCCACCGGGTTCAAATGGTAAAGTAAAAGTAAACTGACTCTGAATAAGAGGATGGCTTAAATTAATAAATAACATTTATTAAACATACTTTAACATTATAAGAATTAACAAACAGTCTGGCATACTTGCACAGACATTTAAAAATAACTAAAACAAAACATCGTACGATATGCAGCTGCCACATAAGCAAAAAGAAGAAGAGAGAGAGAGCAGACAAGTCATGCAGTGATATTTAAGCTAGTTATTCAACACATGCGCAGTCATGGCATCCAATCAGGAAACGGCACCTGGCAATGACGCAATGCATACGTGGGAGCAAGAAAAACATGTGTTTTTGTTTACTCTAAGAGATCGCGTATCGTCGTACATACGATCGCGATAGAAGCACTTAAAGTAGAATATCTCAGTGGCGCGAGACCTAAAAGGAAAAACAAATATGGGGAAGTTAAGCTTCCACACTAAGGTTTTCACAACAAAATCGCAGGAAAAACGTGACTTTCGTCAGAGAATTGCGAAAAAACAGCAAATTTTGTCAAAAACATTGCGAAAAACGGCAAATTTCATCAAAAACATTGCGAAAAAACGTCAAATTTCGTCAACAGATCGCTAAAAATGGCAAATTTCGTCAAAAAATAGCGAAAAAACCTGCAAATTTTATCAACAGATCTCGAAAAAACTGCAAATTTAGTCAAAAGATCGCGATAAAACGCAAATTTCGTCAAAGGGACGCGCACCCCCTCCCCTCTTAACACCCTGGAGGAAAAAAAATTCATCTTTTGCTCTCCCAGCTCACCAAGCTTAAAAGTCTTTTTACTTTTTCTGCTCTGTCACTTTATTATAGCAAATAATCGATCAAGTAATTTTCCACACCCTGTACCAAAATTGATGCCAAGCATTCTTTCCAAGCACACAAAATTTAAAGTTAAAACTCTTTTATTTAAATTTTTTTGTCCTATTTTTAAATCTTTAGTAAGGTAACTAAATCAGTCATCTTAAGTTCAAAATTTCTGCTTCCCCCTTAAAATTCATAGTTTAGAGGCGGCTAATAATTTTATATCCACATATGTTAACCTAATTACTTACTAGAACCTTAAAATTTCAATTTAATAAAAATGTATTTCTATAATTTATGTTACTAAATGTGTGCAAACATTGACGAGTATATGATGAACAATAATAAGTTTCTTATATTGGTTCCGAAAATGTATACTTTTTTTATGAAACAATGCCCTTTTTCGCTGAAACTAGTGCCCTTTTTGTGACTAGCACCCTGCCCTTTTTTTTTCTAGAGTGAACACTACACACAGACATGT
The DNA here is from genome assembly GCA_963931845.1 of Maratus michaelseni. NCBI lineage: Eukaryota > Metazoa > Arthropoda > Arachnida > Araneae > Salticidae > Maratus > Maratus michaelseni. The sequence continues at coordinate 72,263,613 of OZ007590.1, read as the reverse complement.
TATTTTTAAGCTCACTTCATGTGCGCATCAATAGTTCTTTCTTACACGCAACTACTCGGTACTCGGCCGAGTAGTAAATGGCCGAGTACTCGGTGCTCGGCCAAAGTGCTACTCGGTACACCCCTATTTGCAGCATTTGAATTGTTTTTATGAGTAGTTCAAATGTTTTAATATTTCGTGTAAAAATATTAATTAGTTTTTTATGTATACCACTTTAAAGTGATTTATTCCTATACTTAAGATGAAGCAAAAAAATATTAAATGATCTAACTCTTTTCAAAAAGAACGTATGCGCATGATGTTAAAATATGTTACTATGAACGACCTAAGTCAGCTTCCTATTGTAAAACAGAATTGTAGAATTTACTGTTCGTTTACAGGGTAACTCAAAAGATTTTTTAATAAGACTAAATAGTTGTGTAATTAACGAATTTTTACATTGAAGTATGTGATTCCTGTACTGAACACAGAGGAAAAACAATAGTAAATAGCACAACTTTTGTCAAAGTGGCTATATGCACAAGATATTGAAATATGTTACTTCATCCGATTCATTTAAACTCTCTATTGTAAAGTGGCATTGAGCCATATACGTTTCGTTTACAGAGTCTCTTAGAATAAGAAGATCTTGATTACATTACAACTGATGTATATTATTTACTTAGTGAGATGTATTTTAATGATTTTATACTGTTTAAATCTCTGTAAGGTTTTATTATCTTGCTTTAAAATTTAATACGAGTTCATTTTGTCCTCCTGAAAGCTCGTCGATCTTAAGCTCTAAATCTATTAAAATATAGTATTTTCATCAATTAAAAAGAGAATTCTAGCGTATCAGGAATTGATTGAAATAGCGATTGCAAAATTCCAACTTTACATTCATGCGCTGAGTAATATAATGTAAAAATGTTGCTATACCAAGATTAGAAGTTTTGCGTTTAAATATTTGCCGTTTATAATCCTCAGCTACGACGAACTTAAAATGCTCTAAAAACGGGCCTAGAGCACAATGAAAAGGAAATAACTTCTTAAATTCTCCATAAAAATTTAAAATGATAAGTTTCGTAGACAACAGGTAATCGGTAATGAACTGTTCAGTTAACGAACACTTTCGCGTGAGATTTTTATGTTCGGATAATGAACACTTTTGAGATATTTTTTTGTTCAGAGAACGAACACCTCACGAAACAAAGTCATGTTGAAGCAATGCTGTGTTTCATATTTGCCAAGCTATACTTATTGCCTCTATTGTCGACTTAGAGAACATTTTAACAGTTGTAAACATATGTCCTAATTAATTCATGGACTGCCGTGGATTAGGAACCTATATTTTAGGATCCCCGAATTGGAATATAGTAGACAGACTAGAAACATTAATTATGTATTTTGTGTCCTTATATATTTTATGCATTCAGTAAATATAGTCAGTCCTTTTTGGTTTAATCACGCTCCTTTTTAAAATCTAATTTAAAGCTTTATGAATTATCAGATCAAAAATTTTATTAAAAGTTTACATCTTTTTAAACGGTTCAATATATGTAAACGCTTTAGTCTTTGCGGTATATTTACAAAATCAAACAAAATTTTGGAATGCATGTCATCCTACGAACAGTTTCTATTTTGAAACCACTTTAATAGTTTTTATACTTTTGCAAACGTTGCGAATCTTATATTTTTCCGATTCTCGGAACGGTGAGTTAAAAAATTTAACAAATAAAAAAAAATTTAAAGTGCTCAGTAATTTTTAAAAATAATATTTAATATATTAGTATAAAAATACCTGTGAATTACAATGGTTCGTAGAAAAAAAATGTTTTGATTATTCTCGGTAAAGTATGCTCCATAAACTTATTGTTATAATTGACCGAAAAAAAAGTGCTTATTTTTCCACATTTTTCTGAAACTGCAGTATTTTAATTAGTTTGTAAACTACTGTAAAATTTTTTAATTTTTTGTTTTTTGAATGTATATAAACGGAAGAGTGATATAAGAAAAAGGAAAATAAACATGTCATAAATAATCTGATGAATACAATGTAAGGAAATTAATATAAAAGTTTAATATAAAAGTTTCCCTATAAAAGTTTAATTAATAAAAAAGTTTAAAAGAAATACTGCTATGGTAGCGACATGTACATTGGAATAAGTCAGTCAATAAATTGTATATTTCTGATGTATTTTTCTGTTTATAGCATCACTAATATTATATATATATTTTTTTTTTTTTTGCCCCTTTCATCTTTCTTTTATCTTTTCTTTTCTGAATAAAAATGGAATCTGTATAATTGAAATTAAATACCTTACAAAAAGGAGTGATATCTCATCAAAAACAACTCTTTGTAAATGATCCCGCCAAGCCACAAACCTAAAACGTCAGTCATAAAAAGAAATGATATCACATAAAAAGAAGCGATATAGAAGTGCATACTCCGAGTACCGTGTAAAAATCTATCACCACTCATAATGTTTCCAAAGGACTCGGAGTGAGGTACAGTATGTGAAAACTGCTTGGCGACATGCAGGCTTTTATAATATATGCAGTATATCAATTTTGAAAATCAAAAAAATAAATTTTTAATTTTTGTTATATTACTGTTATAAATATTTTTGTATGCGAAAGAACTGACAGAACGGATTTTTCCCCAGATATATGCGATTCCGCTTACGCTAGAATTACTGCAATATATCTCAATTTAGTTAACGTTTATTATAAGGTGCATTGTTATTAATATGCATATGATCATTATATATCAATTACAAACTCAAAATCTTTACATGTTTACTTAAAAAATCCTCTTCGTAAGAGTGGTGTTTCTAGCTTAAATCTTGGTAAATAAAATCAACAAATTGATTTTTCAAGCTCATAAATAAGAAAGGACATGGAAACACAGAAGCATCAACTTTTTACAGTTTTATGGGAGCAGAATAAATAATTAAATAAATAAATAAAATAAAATAAAAATAATATAATCATATGTAATTACAGGAAACGCAAACATTATAAAAGTCTGCAGGTCGCCAAGCAGTTTTCACATACTGTACCTCACTCCGAGTCCTTTGGAAACATTATGAGTGGTGATAGATTTTTACACGAGACTCGGAGTATGCACTTCTATATCGCTTCTTTTTATGTGATATCACTTCTTTTTATGACTGATGTTTTAGGTTTGAGGCTTGGCGGGATCATTTATAACGAGTTGTTTTTAATGAGATACATCTTATACACATGTCATATCTATAAATCATATATGACTATAACCAGTATTCGAAATTAGCAGTCATTAGTCGTCAAATGCAATTACATTATAGCATTTGACGACTACAAAATTATTCCTTGCCGTCAAATTTGACGCCTATCTTTTTTTAACACTTATTTTTTGTTTAACTTAGCTAATCACCACTTTGAAAATTTGGCCTTACATCAAACAAACTATAATGTGAGACAGTTTGACAGCGATTTTTAGCAGAGTGTACGAATCCAAATGAATATATTAATTTATGCAAAATGCTAAACTTTATATTGAACCTGCCATTTAGCACTGCTGAATGTGAAAAGTGATTTAGTCAGTTTAATTTAATAAAAAATGATACCTGTAACCATTTATCCACTGATACTGTTAATGATTTATTAATGGTAAAACTGTATAGACCCAATTTAGCAGATTTTTATCCAGATAAAGCTATAAATCCATGTGAAGTGATGTAGCTGAAGGACGGTTAGACGTCCTAATTTTAGTATCTGACTTTATTTAGTTAATGGTATTATTTGAGTTTCATCTTTGCAATCTATATGCAGTCAAGCATTGTTAGCATTAAATCGCTTAATATAAATTTTTGCTTAACATGAATTATTAAATAATGCAGTCCCAACAGATACGATGGTATTATTTTAACGGTTAACACAAACAAAAAATGTGGTCCTTTAGATTTCATGTTAACAATATTTGTATGTAATTATATGTATAGTTTTTTATTTTTTTTACTAAATTTAAGTGTAATTATCAACAATGGATAAAATTTTGTTAGGTTTCATTTTGTTTAACATGGTTAAGTGCATTTTTCTATTAATTTCTAAATGTAGCATTAATTAAAAATGCTTTATCAGTTTTACAGTTACTTCAAGGGTAGTTCTGAAATTAAGTGGAAATTTCACTTTGGTAATTTCATTTGTAAAAAATATAAATTCAAATTGTTGTGTTTCCAATATTTTCTTTAAGTTTTAAAGATAAATAAATCATGATTCAAAGTCAAGGTTTATTTATTTTATTTTTTTAATTAAATTTTATTTTTCATCTAAACATGGAGGTGACACATTATACCATGGAGGTGTCAACCTTTTAACCTTCTGACTGCTCAATTTTTTTTTCAAAATCCTTTCGACCAATATGTAATCGACCTTTATCTCCTATACTATTACATATTTCATATCACCCTGTATATGAAAAATTTAATAAATTTATCATTTACATCTTCAACCTTTGACTGTGGAATTTTTAATATAAAATTGCTTCAAAAATTGTAAATTACATAATTTTTTCTACAAATGTCTTGCCCGTGGAAATCGTGGGATAATCAGTCAGAGGGTCAGTTTTGTTCCTTTTTTGTTAACATGTTACTCAAGAGTATGTGTCCTTCTCTTTTACCTGTATTGTGTATTGTAATCCAGTTTTTGTTTTGATGTGTTATTTGAGTTTCTGTATTTTATTGAAATATATTACTATAAATCATTACTAATAGTAATGATAAAAGATGAATATAAGTTTTATTGTGTCCATTTACTAGATTGAAAACACTTATGGTTGCAATATTAGATTGTTTTATAATATATTTCAATGAAATACAGAAACTCAAATAACACATCAAAACAAAAACTGGATTACAATACAGGTAAAGGGCACATACTCTTGAGTAACACGTTAACAAAAAAGGAGGAAAACTCAGACTTAATTTAATATTAAGTAATATTGCAATTGGGAAGGATTAAATCGAAGATATATTGTAACCGATTGTTCACTTTCGGTTGTTCAACCACATAAATCAATTCTTCATATGTAATGAAAGCTTCTGCCTCTTTACCAAGGTTCGTGATTTTTTTTTGATTTTTTAAAAAAGCTCAAAATATAATTTTAAAACTACATATTTTAAAGTAAAATAATCTTTATTAAATCATTAAAATTAACAATTAGAAAAGCTCATTTAAATTACTTTGAAATATTTTAATCTTATAAATAATTAAACATATACAGTTAAAAAAAAATGGAGCAACAGAAACAGATTTAATTTGAACATGTGAATTATTTTTTTACTTTTGAAAACACGAAATAAATAAAACAAATATGAGCACTTACTTACATTAATTGCAATTTAACAAATATCCTGTTCTATATTATTATATATATATATATATATAATATCTTTGAATTTCAAAAAACATATCAAGTTCTTGTAACATTCTAATTAAATCTCCTAAGAGATAATTAGTAATAAAGTGTAGACAGAATACCACATAGTTAATAAATTAACAATTGCAATCATAATATTACTATAGCATTTGCTTCAATGGTAATTGGCCAAAAATACTGAAAATATATACAGTGAAACTTCCATTTAACGAAGTCTCATCGTTACACTTAAAAACTTCGTTATGAAGAAAATTCGTTAAATAGAAGTCAACTTAAATTCATGAAATTTTTCCTTCAGATATGATAAACAGGTGCAGGATTCAGAAGCATTTGATTCATAACTCTTTTACAAAACAGTTGTGTATACACAACTGTTTTGTAAAAGAACGGTCGAAGAAATCACGTCACATTCCCAAGCTTTGGCTCAATCTTTCATCAGCTCTGATACACAGGTTCTCAAAGTAATGTTTTCACTACATTGTTTTTTTTTCTTCTGTTTATTCGATAATGTACTTCAAGATTGTTTATTATTCCATAGACTAATGGCTGAAGTTTAGAAGTTGTATTGGCAGGAATAAAAATAACTTTGATGTACTTCGATTTGCAGTTTGAAGCACATTCTTGTGAATGTACAAAGCAATTGTCTATCAGCAATGGAAGATTAGAAAGGTAACTGTCTGACTCTAATTGATCATTTTTGCACCAAGCAAAAAATTCCATTATGCTTTTAGCACCAAGAAGAATGGAAATTATTTAAATGCATTCATTTCCATACAATCCGCTGAAATAAATTCGCATATACATCGCAAAAGCAACTTATTAGTTTGAATTCTGTACAAGTACAAAAGTGGAATAAACTTCGTTATATAGAATATATTTTTCGTAATATGGAGATTAATTTATATGTTAATGTTGTTCAAAGTCAAAGTTCTGCAGAAAATTTCGTTAAGTAGAAAACTTCGTTAAATGGGGACTTCGTTAAAGGGAAGTTCCACTGTGTATGTATATATATATATATACAGGGTATCCGAAAAGTCTGGAAACGGTCAAATAACTCAAGAAATATACATCAGATTGAAAATCGGCAAAATGCATGTTCAATATTTTTGAAAAATCTATTTAGAGATATGAAAGTTGCCGGTTCTGCGTCAATTCGTCACGCACAATTCATCGCGGAACAATTCATCGCGCACAATTCGTCGTGGCTCAATTCGTTGCAGCGAAAACGCACAATTCGTCGCAGCGAAAACATCTTTGAAGGCTATTATGATAAAAATAAAGATAATTCAGAAAAATTACTTACTGATAATTTGTTTTTTAGATTTAGAGAATTGTAACTAACATTTTACAGGCAATTTTGGAGGAATCTTTTTTCATATGTGATTTTTGTGAATTTCCCTGGTGAGAACATGAAGGTTTAATGAATTAGAACAACTCATTTCTTATTTAAATTAGAGATCGAATAAATATTGCTTTAGATTACTGAAAAAATGGCGGAAGATTTAGAATAAAATCACCCAGAGCATGAAAAAATGATGAATACAAATGCTAGAAAAAAAATTACACAGGGTAAAAAAGAGGACCCCCTCCTCCTTATATTTGAAAGAATTAGGAAGTAAAAAAAGTATTTAGAGATGTAAACATAAAAACTTTTTGTGATTGTGATTGAACTGATCGCTTCATGAATGCAATTTCATTATATGATATTTTTGCTTTAAAAGTTTTTTCATTCATTTCATCTATACTAATAAAAGAAAGTTGTTTGTTTTTCTGAGTTCTGTGTGTGTGTGCGAAATGACAAGCGAAATCTACCGCACGTAGAAGTCTGAAAATTTGGGTGCGGATAATCCAAGGCAGTCCCTGAAGACCTGATGCTCAGATTTTTCATATTTTAAGACCCGGGGTCTCTGGGGCCTTTTTAAGGTTTTTGCATCTAAATTGTTAATAATTTGCCCCGGTTTTATCCAATCTCCCTTGTTTTCGTGACCATTTCTCCATTAAGCTTTCCCCCCATTTCCACATTGCAGTTAGGGCCCTGGCACTCTGTGGCCGATGCGTTGTTCACTTGAACCTTTTGTGTGCCCAGCATTTTTCACCCTCTCTAATTGTGTCACTCTCTCAATGCGTGACTTTTAAGTTGAGTCTTGGACTCCTCTCAACGGGCCACCACCCTCATATTTCTATTGAGGCCCTTTTTTAGCATTTCTTTCAAATTTTATTCTAACGATTAATTTATAACATATGCTTAATTTCGTCTAATTGAAGATGTAAAGCGCTACGTACTAGGATCTTTTAAGATGTTTTCCTCTTAAGGTCTTACTCAAAACTATCAGTTGGCCCCTTTTGGGACCTCTCCCTTAAAAATTGACTGATCCACTAAGCTTTTGTTTACTGATAACTTTTTAGGACTTCCAACTACAAAAGAACGATACAATTTTTGTGCCCTAAATTGTTAATAATTAGCCCCATTTTACCCGATCTCCTTCGTTTTTGGGGCTTTATCTCCATTAAGCTTTTCACCATTTCTACGTTCCAGTTAAGACCCTGGCCTCCTGGGACTCAGTATAGGGGAGAAAAAGAGGGGGGAGATGAAAGAAAATTTGCCGAAATCATGTTAACTAAAACGCATAAATTAAACCCGTTTATGGATGAATTCTGCTGTCTTGTTTGAAAATGTCAGCCACCTTAAAATTTCAAACCGCTATACCTCAGCCCTTTTTTAAGATAGAGGCAATTTAAAAAATGCTCTAGAATCCTTGGATCAAGACAGAACATTTAACGGAAAAAGTTTTTAGGATTTCTTATTTTATTTTTACAATTTTTTGAAATTGTAATCTTTAAATGGCTATCACAGCGCTTCCTCCAGACGCAATATCTCCAAATTCAACTGGGACCTGTAGGCTATGGTCAAAAACATATACAAAAAAATATGTTCAATTATCTGCATAACTTCATAAAATTTTCGATGATACAATAGTAAAAATGGAACAAAAATCGCAATCACAGCACCCTCTTCCGTCGAAATAGCCCCAAATTCAAGTAGGACCTGCTGGCCATAGCCAAAAACACAAAAAAAAATTTTGGTTCAATTTTAAGTATAACTTCATACACTTTTCGATGATACAATGAGGACAGACAGACAATTTGAAAAAACATCTTTTTCGGAATCTCTGACCCCTAAAACGTGTAAATCCGTCAAAAACCGGAAGTCGAAAAAAAGTTCGATTACAATACTTTCTTCTATAGAAGAAAGCAAAAAGTCATAAATTGGAAACATTTACTGAATACAACAAGTGGATGAAAATAATTGAAATATAATAAAACTAGCGGCCCGTCCCGGCTTTGCACGGGTAGGCAATGTAATTTTTTTAGTACATTTGTTTTCCTGAATTTCGCGCTCCTACCAAACACTGTTGCTGAGATATGGCGAAATGACCTAAAACTTTCGAACCCTCCCTTTAACCACCTTCAGGGGGGGGGGGGGGGGGGGTTCTAAATTCACTGAAATACGTGTTTAATCATTTGTTTAGTAGATTTGTTTTAATTAATTTCGCCCTCCTACATAAAAGCTGAGATATGGCGAAGTGACCTAAAAATTTCGACCCTCCCATTTAAACCTTCTGGGGGGAATTTCCAAAATTTCTGAAATACATGTTTTATTAATTTTTTAGTAGATTTGTTTCCTGATTTTCGCGCTCCTACCTATAACTGCGGCTGAAATATGGCGAAATGACCTAAAATATTTGACCACCACCGTTTAACTCCCTCCGGGACGGAAATTTCTAAAATCGCTGAAATACATGTTTAATCATGTGTTTAGTAGGTTTGTTTTCCTGATTTTAGTGCTCCTACCTATAACTGCTGCTGAGATATGGCGAAATGACCTAAAACATTCTACCCCCCCTTTAACCCCTTCGGGGGGAGGAGAATTTCTAAAATCGCTGAAACAGGTGTTTAATCATTTTTTTAGTAGATTTGTTTTCTGGAATTTTCTGGCTCCTACCTATAACTGCTGCTGAGATATGGCAAAATGACCTAAAATATATTCGAACCTCCCCTTTAACCCCCTTCTGGGGGGAATTTCTAAAATCGCTGAAACAGGTGTTTAATCATTTTTTTAGTAGATTTGTTTTCTGGAATTTCAAGCTCCTACCTATAACTGCTGCGGAAATATGGCAAAATGACCTAAAACATTCGAACCCCTCCTTTAACACCTTTGGGGGGAGGGGAATTTCTAAAATCGCTGAAACAGGTGTCTAATCATTTTTTTAGTAGATTTGTTTTCTGGAATTTCAAGCTCCTACCTATAACTGCTGCTGAGATATGGCAAAATGACCTAAAACATTCGAACCCCCCCCAAAGTGAAATGTAGAAATGGGCGGGGAATTTAATGGAGAAAGGCCCTCTAAAAGAAGGGAGATCAGATGAAAATGGGGCAAGTTATTAACAATATAGATGCAAAACCCTTAAAAGGGCCCTAGGGGCCCGGTTCTTAAAATATTAAAAATCTGAGCGTCAGGTCTATAGGACCCGCCTTGGACTATCCACACCAAATTTTCAGACTTCTACGTGCGGTACATTTCGCTTGTCATCGCGCACACGTACACAGAACTCAGACAGACAAATACTTTCCTTTTATTAGTATAGATGAAATAAATGAAAAAACTTATAAAACCAAAATACTACTTAATGAAATTGCATTCATGCAGCAATCAGTTCAGTCGCAATCACAAAAAGTATTTTATGTTTACATCTCTCAATACTTTTTTTACTTCATAATTCTTTCAAATATAAGGGAGGGGGGGGGGGGAGTTGTACCCTGTGTACACATATGTCAACTAATAATTTTTTTTTAAAAAATTCTAGCATTTGTATTCATCATTTTTTCATGATCTGGGTGATTTTATCCTAAATCCTTCGCCATTTTTTTGGTTATCTAAAGCAATATTTATTCTATCTCTAATTTAAATAAGAAATGAGTTGATCTAATTCATTAAACCTTCATGTTCTCATCAGGGAAATTCACAAAAATCACATATGAAAAAAGATTCCTCCAAAATTGCCTGTAAAATGTTAGTTACAATTCTCTAAATTTAAAAAACAAATTATCATTAAGTAATTTTACTGAATTATCTTTATTTTTATCATAATAGCCTTCAAAGACGTTTTCGCTGCGACGAATTGAGCTCGCGACGAATTGACGCTGCGACGAATTGTGCGAGATGAATTGACGCGACACCAAAGTTGCCCCCCCCCACACACACACACACACACTTTGAAATCTTAAATGATGACCCCCATTTTTTATTGCAGATTCAGCTTCTACGGGGAAAAATACATAACTTTTGTATTGAACATTTTCTTCGAAACATTGTAGATGGCGATGTAATCGAGTGCAGTACTGTGAGAATCGTTACTATTGCAATGTCTGGAAACGCTCGAATAACTTGAAAAATATACATCAGATTGAAAAACGGAAAAATACATGTTTAATATTTTAGAAAAACGGCAACTTTGATATTCCTAAATAGATTTTTCAAAACTATTGAACATGCATTTTTCCGTTTTTCAATACGATGTATATTTCTTGAGTTATTCGAGCGTTTCCAGACATTGCAATGGTAACGATTCTCACAGCATTGCACTCGATTACAGCGCCATCTACAATGTTTCGTAGAATCCGAATCTGCAATAAAAAATGGGGATCATCATTTAAGATTTCAAAGTTGCCCCCCTTTACCCCCGGGGGGGGAAAGTTGGGGGGGGCAACTTTCATATCCCTAAATAGATTTTTCAAAAATATTGAACATGCATTTTGCCGTTTTTCAATCCGATGTATATTTCTCGAGTTATTTGACCATTTCCAGATTTCCAGACTTTTTTTCACCTTCAGACTATCATTAGATATGTGATTTAATTTCTAATCTATGTATTTTTAGGAAGAAAAAGAGAAAAAAAAGCAAGAAGAAAAAGAAAAAAAATTAGCTAACAAAGTGGCCTACGAAGAAGAGATGAGTTCAATCAAAGCAGCAAAACCTGCTCCAGCCAAGGTTACTCGAGCAGAAATTGCTTCTAAAGTAGAGAAGGAAGCTTGTAAGATTACTTCTCTTAATAAAATAATTGATATATCTTGTTCTAAAAAATATGTGTGTCTTGTTGAAATTAAAACTTTTAAGAACTACCATGTTTCTCTGAAATTAAGACAACATGATAATTTTTGTTGCAAAAGATACATTAGGACTTATATTCAGGAGATACCTTTTTTTCTTGCATAGCAATTTCTATTTATTCATGTTGTCGTCTTCTGGAATATAGATAAATTAAAGTTCTATAATTTTTGCAAGCTATTGACACACAGATTTAGAAATACTGTGGTACAGGCAAGATTTTTACAAAAGATATCTGGGCACAAACTAGGGCTGCATTTCACTATTTTTAAAATATATTTGTTATATTTTCTCACTTTTAAAAAGGGCAGGGCACTGCATCCTTAAAAATATAGGCTAGAGCAGCGATTCTTAAACTCTTAGATATCATAGACCCCTTTTTCCTTTATCTTCACGGACCCAGTATTTAAGATTGAAATTACTGATGTTTTTCAGAATATTAAATAAATGTGTACTTTTCCAGTATAGGGGTCTTTGCGAGATAGTTAAAATGGCCTTGGCAATAAAAGGAAATTTGGTAACATATTTTCTGGCAATATATTCACTGTTGTGTATGTTCATTTTCATATAGTCCGCTGAAATAAATTAGTACATGTATCGCAACAGCAAACTCTCCATTTTAATACTGCACACGTACAAAGGTGGAATAAACTTCGTTATATAGAATTTCATAATATGGAGATTAATTTACATGCCAATGGTGTTCAGGGTCAAGGTTCAGCAGAAAATTTTGTTTAGTAGAAAACTTCATTAAATAGGGACTTTGTTACAGGGAAGTTCCACTGTATATATACTACTGTGGGCAAAAAATAATAAGACTTTTTAATTTAAATTTCGCGTGAAAACCCATTCGTCGAAATATTTTTTTTTCTAGGTTGGTATGACTGTCAGTGACATCTGTGCCAAATGTCACATCAAAATAATCATTAGTGTTTAGTATACGCTTGTCTTTCTGAAATACAAAAAGTGCATTCGGCGATTTTTACAATGAGTGAAATTATTCAACAAAGAAGTTCCATTAAATTTTGTGTGCCGAATCAAATTTCTGGTGCCGAAACGTTCAGAATGTTGCAAAAGGCCTTCAGTGATAATTGTTTGTCGCGAGCAAGTGTTTTTGATTGGTACAAATTATTCAAAGAGGGTCGAGAACGCGTTGACGACGAACCACGTCCAGGACGGCCATCAACATCAACTGATGATCAACACGTCAATAAAATCAAGGAATTGGTGCTTGAGAATCGACGATTAACAGTCAGATACCTTACTGGCATCGTTGGAATATCAGAAGGATCAGTGAAAACCATTTTGAAAGATGCACCGATAATGCACTGTCGCATACTGCATTAATTCTTTGTGAGTTTTTCGCCAAATTTTCAACCAATATCGTGCCGCAACCACCGTATTCACCTGATTTAGCTCTGTGTGACTTCTGGCTATTCAGCAAACTCAAACGACCGCTCTGGGGAAACCGTTTTGAGTCAATTGAAGACATTAAACGTGAATCGCTACGTGCATTGAAGGCTATTCCGGAAATTTACTTTAACAACTGTTTCGAGGATTGGAAGAAACACTGGCACAAGTGTATTGGGGCCAGGGGGGATTACTTTGAGGGGGACGAAATAGATTTGGAAGAATAAATGAAGAATTTTAAAATTATGAACAAAGTCTTACTATTTTTTGCCCACAGTAGTATATATATATATATATATATATATAAGCAAGCATAAAAGTTTGTTAGGTTTATTTTCATAGTTGTGTCTATCATTTGGCAACTAATCTTTCTTTCTGAAGGCCGAATTGTACCAAAGTCTTTTAAAAAACGCCAATGCCCCTATACAGGAAAAGTACCAATTAATGTTACATAAACTAATAGAGATACAATAAAACCTGCTGAGACAGAATTGCTAGGATTCTGGAAATTCAAAAGATTTCTCTCAGATTATACGTAAGTAATAATTAAAAAAATATATTGAATGCATGTCCTTTACAAACCTTCTAAAAATGCATTTTGGACACTTTGGTGTCTGTTGACCACAGTTTAAGAACTGCTAAAGGGAGGGAACACTACAGATTGCAATAAAAGTTATTTATAAAATTTAACTATAAATCAAAAGAATTTATATCATCTTTAAAGTTAGAAGTGTGTCTCAAAATTTTCTGAAAATATTATCCATGATAGTTGCAATCTGATATTTCATTTTGTAATGTCTAACCAACTGTCTGTTAATGCAAAAAAATATAAATTTCCAGATTCTGGATTCTAAATTGCATAAGATAGTAATAATAATAATAAAAAGATTGTTGCAAACAATTTAATTGTCGCTTTTTTCATATTTAGTTGCCACCTAATTAATAACAACTGTAATTTTTAGTAATTCAACATTCACAAACTTTTTTTATTTTTAAAATCTGCATAGTTTTAATCCATAGTAATAATAATTAAAAAAATAAGTTTTTAAAAAAGCAAATTCCTAATTATACCTGTTAATGGCAGATAAAGAAATATGAGATAGAGAAAACTGTTCAAGGTCATATTGTTTAAAATGTATTTTAGAACTAATTGAAGTTGTAACATGCTTGTTTTTTTGTTTTTTCTCATAATTTTACTGGGAATTTAGCATAATATTCAGGTATGATTCCAAAACATAAAAAAACACCCAGATTTAAAAAATGCAGAATTTAATTTTAGGAGCCAAAACTGTAAATAATTACATTAAACTATAATATTAATAAAGCACCATGCACAAATTGTATGGAAATGTAGCTCCTATAGAATTGGCTGAAAATTTAATATATTATATATTTAATGAAATTCCTGATTTCATTTGATTTGAAACTATCATATTTGCATCATAATAGCATAACTGCCAATTTTTTTTTTTTTAATCAAATTAAATCAAACTTTATTGACTAATAAAAACTAATTAAGATCCATGTAGAAGCAAAAAACATTTCATTAAATAAATTTTCTTGTTCAAATTATATTTTTTTTTACTTGAAAAAAAAAACTGGGAGGTTAGCAGCATTATGAATTAAGACTTTTCAGGATTGTGCCCTTTGATACATTTAACCAGCATCACATGAACTACAACATATAAAATTTTCAGCCTTCTACTAATATCACTTTTCCACATAATTTGTGCATGGTCCTTTAATAGCAGAAAAAATGGCATTGTTATATAAAAGATATATTCTACATAAAATTATGTTTCATTTTTATTTTGAAATATTTCATCTATATTTTATTTTTATTTTTAGCTAAACCAGCTAAGACCTTGCTTGTTGATGAACAACCATTAGAAGAAAATGTAAATCGACTTCAAGTGGAAGGAGATGTTGCTCGAAATATTGATGAAGCCATTGCTGTTTTGAGGTATTTAGACTTTAAAAAAATAAAAATTAGAATGTTTACATGTGTTTTTGAAAAGTTGATTTTTTATTATTCTTTTCTTTAATACCAGTTGTAAAACTTTTAAATTACTCTTCCGATTGACGGATAGCAGAGATGCCAACCGCTAAAATAGGGTGGTTCAAAAAAAAAAAAAAAAAAAAAAAGAGCTAAAAACCAAGACACTCCCTATTTTTTTTTTACATTACACCATAGTATCATTCTCCTACAATTGTAGCTGTTTACTCCTACAGGAAGATTATGCTCAATAACCCTTCATTTCGACACTTTTTGCCAATTGTACACAATTTAAAAATTTTTGATTGATGAGAATTTATGTTTAAAATACATATTTTTTAATCAAAAGCTAATCTTTTTTAAGCTTACATAAATCCTAGTACATAATATAAAGTTTAGTGGAAGTATTTGGCAACAGTTTTTCCATCTCATGCATCTGGCAACAATTCAACCCTTCTGACACAATAAGCTGTCATTTTGTAAGCAAGAGAAATTGCACTTCCTCTTTCAAGAAGCTCCATACAACCAGTGACGGATCTAAGGGGGGGTTAGCCGGGGCAGCCGCCCCGGGTGCAAGACTTGGAAGGGCGCAAATATGATGAATCATAAAAGATTAAGAATAAAGGAAAATTAAAAATTCACATGAAAAGATATTCAATTTTATTTTGTTCAACGGAGGTTTACTTTCGTTGACGATTGGCAGGTCTGTAAAACACTTAAATGGTCTCATGCATAAGGATAAGAAATAAAAAATAAATTAATTTATATTACATTATATAAAATATCACATTTCCACCAGTATTTTTTAAAAAAGTTATTTATTTAAAAGATTTTAATTAAAAGAAGAATTAAAAGATTTTGTGTTATCTCTTTTTGGACACCGTTCTATGTTGTTTTACAGCATGTGCAGTATTTTATTTCAGTTATGTCTAAAAGACATTCAGGTTACAGAAAGAAGGCTAAAAAAAGAGAAGCGGAGGCTTCACAGCTTGTTGATATTTTGGCTGTTATACAGCACCAGTAAAAATTCATTGTATTGTATGTGTTCCATGTAAATTATTTCCACGCGTGTTTCCTGAGCATAAATTGTCATTTTTAGCAAAAGAAGGATTTACTAAGTGAAAAAAACTTAGTGAGAGAATTCCCGAGCACGAAAATTCTTTGTTTCATAAAAGAAACTTTTGTTCGTGGAAAACGCTCGAAAATTCACTTTCTAAAGTTGGTGGGTGTTGATAAAGATTTTCAAAATAAAATTTTGGAAGAGGAGACTCATTGGAAATCCGTTCTGCATGTAATAGTCGATGTAATAATCTATTTGGCAAAGACAGGTTGCTCTAGAAGAGGATCACATGAAAATCTTGATTTCTCTAATCATAAATGCGAAAATTTCTTAAATATAATTGAGAAAGTATCACATTATCATGCAGATCTTCTGCAATCATATTAACCGTCATAAGAGAGGTCAAGTTAGTTACTTTTCACATGACATTCAAAATGAATTTCTAGAGATTATTGTTGCGAAAATAATAGAACATATTTTTAGTGATATCAAAGAAGCAAAATACTTCTCCATCTTGTTCGATTCTACTCCTGATGTAAGCCATTTAGATCAAATGTCACAGGTTATTAGATATGTAAAGTTGAGTGAAAATTGTCCTGAAATAATCGAAAGTTTTATTGACTTCTTCAATGTCAGGCAAAAAATTGGAAAAGCCCTTACTGAACTCATTTTACAGAAATTAGAAAATGATGGTCTAGATATAAATAACTGTAGAGGCCAATCCTACGACAATGGCTCTAATATATCCGGAAAATATAAAGGAGTCCAAACCCGAATACTGCAAGCAAATGATTTACCGTAATTTTGCGCGTAAGCGCTGCGTCTTAGTTAAGTCTTTTTCAAACTGGAAATTTTATTGAAAATAAGAACTCAAATAAGTCCTAAGAAGAAGTAAGTACCGTTTTATTTAAAATAAATTCTGGTATGAAATCGAATTGTCTGAGGTGCGGCGTATACGCGCGAAATTACGGTAACATTTTTTGTTCCTTGTTCTGCTGCGTCTTAGTTAAGTCTTTTTCAAACCGGAAATTTTATTGAAAATAAAAACTCAAATAAGTCCTAAGAAGAAGTAAGTCCCGTTTTATTTAAAATAAATTCTGGTATGAAATCGAATTGTCTGAGGTGCGGCGTATACGTGCGAAATTACGGTAACATTTTTTGTTCCTTGTTCTGCTCATACCCTCAATCTTGTTGGTGTAAATGCTGTCAAAATTTTACCAGAAGCTGAGACTTTTTTTTGGTATCTTAAATTACCTTTACAGATATTTTAGTGTGTCAAGTAGTAGATGGGACATTCTAAGAAAACATGTTCCTCTTTCACTAAAATTACAAAGTACTACTCGGTGGTCATCAAAACGTGAAGCTGCAACAGCAATTTATAAACATATTGGAAAGATCGTAAATGTTCTAAAGCAATTACAAACCGACATATTAGCAACTCATGAAACAAAAACAGAAGCTTCTTCACTACTCTTTAATATTACCAAATTTTAATTCATAGTGATGACATGCTTCTGGCATAAAGTGCTGACTCAACTCGATATAGTGAGTAAACTTTTTCGAACGAAAGACATGACGATTGGCAGGTTTGTAAAACACTTAAATGGTCTCATTAAAATGTTAGATTCCGAAAGGGCAAGTATTACAACTAATGCAGTACAGGATGCAAATGGTATTGCTACTGATATTGGTATTGAAGCAAAATTTAGGGAAACGAGGAAGACAAAAAAGAGGTTTTTTGATGATCTTTGTGAAGATGAAAGTAGTGCTATTTCTGATGGGGAGAAATTCAAACTAAAGATCGTTGAAGTAGTGGACAGAATCCTAACTGAATTAAGAAACAGATTTGAAGCCATTCAAAATTTCAATGGCATGTTTAGTTTTCATCATGGAAGGCATTTCCTAAAAATGTCAAAAGAAGAATTACAAGCGCAAACTGAGCAGTTAGCAAATATGTATATAAAAGATATAGATAAAGAGGAATTTCTTCTGGAAGTCGAAAGCTTCAAATATCATGCACTGGAGTTAGACCAAAAGATGAAGTCAAGTTCGGCTATTGAAAGGCTAAGAAGGATAAATTTATATGGACTTCAGGATGCTTATCCAAATCTAACTACTTGTCTAAAAATATTCATAACACTACCCGTATCCGTCGCTTCTAATGAAAGAAGTTTCAGTAAATTAAAATTGATGAAAAGATATCTAAGAAATTTAACAAAAGAACAACGATTATCCATCCAATTTATGTATAATAAATTTAGAAAATGAGATAGCTTGCAAATTGATCTCATGACGGCATAATAAAAACTTTTGCATAAAAGAAAGCTCGCAATCTTTAATGATGCAATCTTTAAATCTTTAATGATGATGTTAAAACCGGTATTTTTTCTGTAATTTTTGTATTGTGTAATATTGTACTTTTTATATAGAAAAAATGCATAATAAAAATACAGATTTTGAGTATTGAGTATTAATATTACTTCCTTAAGCAATTGGTTGCGCAGATCTTATTCTAATATTCCTGGGAGCAGGGGGGGGGGGGGTGTGCAAATCTGCAAGCTTGCCCCGGCTAAAATTTAGTCTAGATCCGTCTCTGCATACAACTATCAAGAAAAAAGGTTAGAAAAGAATATGTTGAATCAGCAATTCACGGTTTCAAACAATGATAAAAATTAGGAAATGAAAGGTAGGCATCAAATGATGCCTACTGCAAATATCTTTGATGTCAAATTAAAATTTCCAATTGCAATTTATAAAATTCGTTTTTAACGTAACTGCTACTTTTATATTTATTATACGCTACTTTATAAAAAAAGCACAAATATATTGTTTTTATTAATTGTTGAAGTTATATATATAAGATTATAATAATTGAAACAACTGTAAAATGGAAATAAAGCATTTTTAATTATTACTATGTTTAGAAATTAAATAGAAAAATGCACTTAATCCTGTAAAATAAAATTAAACCCGAATAAATTGCTAGCAAGTCAGAAATAAAATTTTATCCAATGCTGATAAAGAAAAAAAAAAACAAAAAAACATGTAATTTAATTATTTTTTAACGTGAAACCTAAAGAACCTTTTTTTTTTTTTTCTTGTGTGCTAATTGTTAAAATAATAGTACCATCTTATTTGTTGGAACTACAGTATTAATTCATGCAAGGGAAATTTCACATTAAGTGATTTTATGCTAACAATGCATACAGACTGCAAAGTTGAAACTCAAGCAATAGCCACTAATTTGAGTAAAGTTAGATACTATAAAAGAAGTTTTCAGGCTACTATTTTTTATTTACAAATGACACAATAATCATTGAAAAGAATTATCATTTTTTATCAATACGTCTAATCCGTCCTCAGCTACATCATTTCACCAGTGATTTATAGATTTATCTGAACAAAAATCTGCTAAATTGAGTCCATACAGTTTTACCATTAATAAATCATTAACAGTATCAGTGGATAAACAATTGTGTCAATTTTTATTACATTCAACTCACTGAATTCCCTTTCACATTCAGCAGTGCTAACTGGCAGGATCAACACAAAGTTTAAAAGTTTGCGTAAATTAGTATATTTATTTCTATTCGTATACTCTACTAAAAATTGCTGCCAAACTGTCTCAGGTGAAAGCTTGTGTTTGGTGTGAGACCAAATTTTCAAAAGCGATTGATTGACTAAGTTAAACAAAAATAAGTATTATAAAAAGCTAAGTGTCAAATTTGATGCCCATGAATAATTTTTTTGTAATCGTCAAATGCAATAATTTAGTTACATTTGACAACTAATGACCGCTAATTTCAAACCAGATTGCCCTCTAGTTCTCCATTGGGATAGCAAAGTTTTCATTAATATTTTGGTTTAGGAAAGGTTGATCGGTTATCATTGTTTGTTTCAGGAGCTGGTATTGAAAATCTCCTGGGTTTAACAAAGTTGAGTGTTGGAGGAACAGCAGAAAATGAAAGAATTCTGTTTTTGCCCTATTAAATAAGTGGGATGTAGAAAAAACATTCAAGGTTTAAGTGTTGACACTACAATTGTAAACACTGGTTGTGTAAAAGTAGCATGCATTTGCTTGGGAAAAAATTGACAGTGAACTATTCTGGCTAGCCTGTCATCACCATGTCATGGAAATAATATTGACAAAGGTTTTTAGTTTGTGCCTTAGACAGTTCTGTTCCCCAGAAATTCCACTCAGATTTAACATTGCCAACAAAAATAAGTATTTAAAAAAGCTAAGTGTCAAATTTGATGCCCATGAATAATTTTGTAATCGTCAAATGCAATAATTTAGTTACATTTGACAACTAATGACCGCTAATTTCAAACACTGGTTTCAAACCAGATTGTCCTCTAGTCCTCCATTGGGATAGCAAAGTTTTCATTAATATTTTGGTTTAGGAAAGGTTGATCGGTTATCATTGTTTGTTTCAGAAGCTGGTATTGAAAATCTCCTGGGTTTAACAAAGTTGAGTGTTGGAGGAACAGCAGAAAATGAAAGAATTCTGTTTTTGCCCTATTAAATAAGTGGGATGTAGAAAAAACATTCAAGGTTTAAGTGTTGACACTACAATTGTAAACACTGGTTGTGTAAAAGTAGCATGCATTTGCTTGGGAAAAAATTGACCGTGAACTATTCTGGCTAGCCTGTCATCACCATGTCACGGAAATAATATTGACAAAGGTTTTTAGTTTGTGCCTTAGACAGTTCTGTTCCACAGAAATTCCACTCAGATTTAACATTGTTTGGCAAGGAATTGAACAAACTTTCAGGGTATAAAACTCAAAAAAAGCACTAAAGATTTTAAAGATTCAACCATTGCCTGTCTTTTATCCATAAATAGATCTATGGTTATAAAAATATCATTGAGTTGACACTTGGTATTCTGGGTAATCCGCCTGGGAATATCCATTGGAAAGCACCAAGTGCTATTACTAAGCGCTTAACTAAGAGGGAAGAAATGCAGCTCAAACGATTTGTGCGGTTCATTTCTCATCTCTACAGCAAAGCATGGATAGAAACTTCAATTGCTGCTGCTATAATTGACTTGAAATGACGGTAAAACCTGAGAAAATTTCAGACAATTAATTCTAAGATTGGATTAGCAGCAAGGAAAGACATAGAAAATCACATGTAGTACTTTTCATATGAATTGGTTGGTCTTGCCCTATTTTCAGACAGAGTACCAACAAAAGAGAAAGCAAAAATTATTGCAGGAATGAACAATGCATAATGTTAACGAATTGATGGAGGGCGATCAAAAATTTTGAAAGATGATCCAAGCCTTGGATATTTTGCAACAAAAAGAACTGTTGAGCTCTTTTCTCTTTTAGGTAGCTTTCAATACAAAAAAGTATAAAGCTACCTATTGCAGCCGTTCGGAGGAAAGCAGTTCCGGAAAATTTCGATATATTTTCACCGATCATGACCCCCAGACCCCAAAACCACCCTCCGTTCAAATGTTGATTTATATATGTATATATATATATATCTGACCTATGTCATACGATAACGCTCGTATTTATAAATCAATTTTGATGAAACTAATTGTGTGTATTAAGCTCACCAATGTCTCGACCAAGTTCGTTGGCCAGCTTGGTCCGCCATTTTGTTTCAAGATGGCGGCCATTTAAAAATTTAAAGCTAATATAAATATAAAAAAAGGTTAAAAATTCAAATTTATTTTTTAATTAAGTGTTAGGCCTTGATACGAGGAGTCCAGAGCATTTTTTGGTTTACCTCTATCTTAAAAAATGGCTAGAGCAGTTTGAAATTCTAGGGTGGCTGACATTTTGAAACAAAACAGCACATTAACGCAATTACTCGCAAATTATTTTCTTTCATTGTTGTAATAATTTTCCCAATCATATGCATAAAACTATATATTCATATCCGTTAGTGCCAAATTCTCGCCAAAATTGGCGATATTTGGTGAAATATCGCCAAATTTGGCGACCAAAATAAGTCTTCATAAATGAAGCCAATTTGGCTATTGCTCAATAATTTGGCGAATTTCTTATTCAAATTCAGTATTAACGAATCTTTTGTAAACGTTTCTTTGCATTTTAACTTGCTGTTTTCGTGTAACATTAGCTAAAATTTTAAAACGAACATATAGGAAAGCTACCTTTTCCTCCCGGTACAGGCCGGAAGGACTTTTGAATATTAGGGACTCTTTTCTACAACATTCCCCTGAAGAATGGAAGGACAATATCAGCGATAAAAATAGTAGAAATTATGTAAAAGAACTAAGGGTTGTGAAAAATGGTGCTGAGAGGGATGTTCATGTTCAGTTGATTCAAGAATTCAACAAACTTTTAACAAATAATGAGGTTGATAAGCAGTTTCTTTTGCAAGTCGTCGAAGAAAATAGAAAGATCATAGCTACCAAGACTACAAAAAAATCAATTGTTAATAATATTGTTTAAAAAAAGTTAATATAAAAAATAAAAAAAACTTATAATGTTAACTATTTTGCTATTGCCTCTACTCCCAGTGACAGAACTATTTTCAAGTGTCTGCAATATATCAGATAAATGTATTCTTGCTGCTGTTGTAGTACTAATTAATTATGGCATCATAGGTGTATATATATGTGTGTACAAACTGTTTGCATCATTTACATAAATAAATTAAAAAAACTTGAGACAAACAAAGAGGTTTATTTAAGGCATTAGGCAGAAAATTAGATTAAAAAAATGGAACTTTGAAAAGTGCTTTATTTAAAACAAGGCAATATTGTTTTATCATTTTCCAAAATTCTTGACACAACTATGGATTTAATGCAATGATACAAATGAAGTTGATGTTGATATATTTTTGAAGTGGTAGTAAAGTCTTGTGCCATATCTATTAATTAATGCACTTTTTAAAAAAATTCTGTCAGATTTATATCCTGCAGGAGGACCATTGAGTACAATAAAAGCGTGCATATCTGTTGTGTCCATCACTTATGCATTTCCATCATCTGCTATGGTTCTTCTCTGCATTATATTGCTTATCACTGAACGCCAGCTTTCGCATATTGCTTCCCCTGTGGCAGAAAATTACTATGCTTACTGCAACAAACTTTATTAACAGCAAAATCTTTTTGCAGGAAGTCCCTGAAGTCAAGACGAGAGTGGTAATAGGACTAACTATAAAAAAGTTTAAATATTTTGCTTCCTCCCCCCCCCCCCTTCCATATATTTAGAATGATTATCTTTTGTTGGCATTTTTTTTTTTTTTTTTTTTTACTTTGTATGCTAGGAGGAGGGGTGTGGGAGCAAAGGAACAAAAAGTAGACATTTCAGAGGAGAATTTAAAAAAAAAAAGATTTATTTATAGTTTATGAAAAGTAAAAAATAGAACAAGGAAACTTTATAAAAAAATAAAGAAAGAATTTTAAATACTATAAAAATTTGTATGTTAAGGAAGCAAAAAATTCGGTGAGGGAGGGAATGATCATTCATTTATTCTTATTTCAAAATAACAAATAGGGCAGATTTTTTTTTAATGAAATTGCTTTAAAAGATTTTAAACTGTGGTGGACCAAAGGGGAGGTGAACGGAATTTAAGAGGGAGGGGGAACCTAGATGTATATTTATGTATTAGTATTTCAAAGTAACAAATAAAAGAACTAAGGACTTAAAACAACATTAAAAAAAGGGACACAATTTAAACTAGTAAATCTGCAGATCAGGAGCCTCAACGTCAGCTCTGCAAGTCATTTTTTTAAAATCTCATTTTTGATATCATTTAACTTCGCAATTATTATCTTTTCAATTGCATGCATATTTATAAGCATATAAAATTCTTCGAATGTTCCAGGAATTAGAATCATTAAATTAAACACGGTGTTATACAATGATATTCTGAAATTCTGATGAACTGCTTATTCTTTTAATTTTTTTTTTAATAAATAGGTATTCATCCCCCCGTAGTCTCACTAAATTTACATTCGTTTTGATTTAAAAAAAAAAAAAAAAAGATATTTCACTAAAATAGTGCGAGTTCCTTGAATTTTATTATTTTATACTCTTTGAAATAGGGTTGCTAAACAACGCATAAATTAAAATGGTAAGTAAAAATAAACGCTTTTAAAATAAGAAAATAAGATGTTTATATTTCCCGAACAGATGCAAAAACATTTTCAAATATTTTAAGCAATTAATTTCTAAATTCTATTGTATTTATCAGAAAAATTTTAAAACTATTGGAAATCCATATAAAAAATTTAGCATTCATAATTATACGTCTAAATCCATTATGCAAATATTCCATTTTCCTTTCAGATAAAAATGAAATTTGAAAAATCGTCTGCATCTTCATAGGAAAGTATTATGACCTAAAAAGAAATGTTCTATATTTTCCGAATGAATGAACCAAATGTAACTAAAAACTATACAGCTAATTCTGGGTACCTCACCAACATACCCACCAAAAATCAACCTAATCGAACATTTTTTACTGCAGTTATCGCGGAACAGACAGACAAACAGAAACAAAAAACTTTTCGCGTCTCCACAGTGAGCCTTCACTGATGTTTCGGCAAAAATATAAAACTTGAGAATTTTTAAGATTAACAACTTTAACACTTAACTGCTGTTAGCAGTCTCACAGCCAGCTGGGTTTGTTTTTTTTTTTCAATTTTAACAGTTTAAGTATAGATACTATAATAATTTAACTATAGTGAAATTTTGTTTCATTTGGAGCCCTAGTACTATCGCTAGAGAATTCTGAATTTGTGAATTTTAATTATAATAGTCATGTGCATAAAGTTTAGTACAGAAACAGTATGCTATGTGTAAATCAAGCCTTTTATTCATCTTTCAATAAAGCAGTCTCAGAGACCACTCGTAGTATCTATGCAACAGTTTTTGCAACAGCAGTTAAATGTTAATGCTGGAGAGGAAGAGAGGAGGGGGGTGGGCAAAGAGAGGGAAACTACAATTTTCGAGTGGATGTAGATGATTGATCAGAGTTTTAAAGATTTTTAACTTTGAGAGTGGAGTGTTATGATCAGAAATTTCAATGGTGTAGAAAATATAGATGATTTGTTATTATTTATGTATTATTATTTCAAAGTAACAGATAAAACAACTAGAGCAAAACAATATTAAAAAACTGGGCAGAACTTAGAGCTTAACATTTATGAAGATTTTCAACTTTAAAGTTTAGAGAATGGAGGAGGGGAAAAAGAAAATTTTGGAGGAATGAAAATCTGCCCAAACGCAGAAGACTGTCACCTCTTACCAATAGCGTTCTTCAGAATTGAAACATATACAAAAGATCTTTTTGCTGTTGCATGGATCTTCTACCCCTCCCAATTTTTTTTTTTTTTTTCGAAATGAAAATGTTTTCTGCAAGAAATCGTTTGCGTTCTGTGACAATGTTGCCGTGTTGCTGTGATTCTGCCACGGGGATTGCTTCGTATACTGAAATTGATAGGTGTTAGGAAAAACAGACATTTTCCTCAGCTAACTCCGAGTATTTCTTATCACTCATTTAACTCATTTAACTTAATTGAATTATTCAGTCATTCAACCTTTCAGACATTCTCAGTCATTCAATCTTTAGTTTTATTCATTTATAATCATAGATAAGTATATATAATTTCAGTCACATAATTAGTTCCAATAGTTTAAATCTTTCAATACAGTAACTTAAGTTTCATTTATGAAAGTGTATTTTATTTAAAGTATTTGGATATGTTTTTAAATTAAATATCTTTATTTCAACTTACTATCTGGCCATATTAGTTATTTCAACTCTCCAGACTTTTTCTATTTATCTTTCTCTTCCATTGCATCACGTTTTGGCTTTCACGGACATCGTTACAGCTTGTTTACATTTTGGCTAACCCTTCATCCCCAAAATATCGATTACGTCACAGATCGAGAGATTATGGCGGCTGACAGCAAGTGTTGTTGATAATCTGCGCTCTTCGTTACCATGAAAGATTGTCATGAAATATTCTAGATGCTGACAGTGACGTTTTGCTGCGGGATGAGGGGATTGCGTAATGATAGATTACACGAGACAGGATGTATTTAAAGGAGATTTCATCGTGTGTTTGGTAGCTGGCTGGCTTGTCTTGTTTGTCTTGTGTTTTAATTTTGCTTGTGGCCGTTCGATGTTTAGTGTCAGATGTTTTTAAAAAAGAAGCTATATTTTAAAGTGATGTTTTCCATTTTTATTCCAGGGTATATTTTAAAAGACGATGTTGATTTAGAAGTAATGCTACTGTCTGGTTCATACAATATGGAAGTTCCTCATTTGTGATTTTAAATCGAGATTGATATTTTTAACTTGCTGATCAAGATGTTTTTAAAGATATCGTCATAAGAAAATAAAAAGGACTTTTAATTTTCCATAATGGCAACTAATGACATGTTCAGTTTTTATTCGTTTTATATCCTTTTTATTGAAATAGATTTTCATTTGATGTAAGTAATGATACGTTTTTCTTTTGTCGGATCTCATGTTTTTAGATTTTGATTTCACTCTCACTTTGTAAAGGTTACCGATTGTTGTCAGGCTAGAACGGGAGCTCATATTAATGTTGACTCTACGTGTCTGCTTTCATGCAACGACAATTTCGAAACTGGACAGTTCCACCGTTCCATGTGTGACTTTTAGAGAGTGTTTTTTTTGCAAATTGAGACAAATTTGGAAGTGAAATTATTTAGATAACGTTTTACTTTTTTTATTGCTATTACAGGACACATACAGAATCATTTTTGTAGTAACACCTTTAGTCTAAAGTAATAACAATTTTTTTTTACTTACCCATCATACGTAGTATAGGGTAAGTCTTGTAATCGTTTTGAAAATCGAAAAAAAAATTTTGACGGATTTACACGTTTCAGACACTGGAGATTCCGAAAAACATATTTTTAGAAAAAAAATTTTGCCGTCCGTCTGTGTGTCTGTAAACGCTCTATCTCCCGAAAAAATTGAGATAGAGACTTGCAATTTGGTATGTACTTAGTATGTAATAATGGGAAGAAGCCTATTTCATTTCAATAACCTCGATTAAGCGGAACAATTTTTTTCGGACTCTCGAAATATTCGTTCTGATAAAAGGTATATAAAAATTTTCGAAATTGTTTATTTTAAGAAATGAACATAAAAGACAATAAAAAAACATAAATTTTGCATAAAGCATGAAGTCGATCGGATAATGAGTTGCCGAGATATTTGGAATCCTATTTTCCACACTCTTCGATTTTTCATGACCCTGTATTTCATCCAAATTTCACTTCAAAGATATATTTTAATTGGAAATTTGACGCTTAATCGGATGCAATAAACCGCTAGTTAATAGGATTATTATTTTTGGAGTTATAAGGATGTTTCTTTCAAGCAATTCAGTAATCGAGCCTTTAAAGTTTATGACGTCATCAAGCCACGATTTTATTTGAATTGCAATGCATTTTATAAGTAGTTTACACATTTTTATTTTAATATTTTACATTATGCATATCCATGATGGGTAAGTATTACGGTGGCCCCCAACGACTAGTTTAAAATAGTAAATTCGTCGTTACATGTGCGGTTTTTCTGAGTCACATACGTAACAATGACTTTACTATTTAAAAAAAAAAATGTTATTACTAAAAGCTATAAATTACCCATCATATTTAATAAAAGTGCTATTTTAGTTTTATTTGGTTTGTCCACCTTCTCTGTGGCTTCGAGATAGATTTTGAACACCTGTTTAAAACGCAACCAATTTGACGACACATTTCCTGTAAGCTGCATTTGGCACGGAGTTTTATTCAAATTAGACTCCATTTTCTTTTATTTATTTTTACTTTTCCTTTTCTATTTTCAAAAGTAAGAAATTTTGTATAACTTACTTATCACCTATAGGGAAAAAATGCATACCACTTCACCAGAGTTCTGTATGAAACAATTACTCAATGTCAATCATTGTATGTTGCTGCTAACAGAATATTCTTATTTCAGCACCTTAAACAAAATTTCATGGCGTGAATTGTCTCTGTATGCTGCCACCATGTTAAGTTATTCATAATATTTCTTAAGTAACACTTTACATTATATTAACTATAAAAAGAATTTATTAAGCTGCAGCATTTCAAAGTAGAAACAAATGTGTGTTTCACTGAACCCAAATTGAAGCTGCAGTTACACGACAACACAGTTAAAGCTAAAATACAGTTAGTGTTGCAGTTACATAATGATCGATAATAAATAAATTACACAATATGTGACAGTTATGACACTTCCTCAGTGAAAGGACAATATAAGACATCCAATAAGTGAGTAGGGCACTTTTCTGTTGTGTAAATATCATTTAAAATATGATTAAATTACAAGAATTTATCAATGTTGTATAGCCTGAAAATTTTTCCACCTTTTTTCCTTTGAGCCATTTTTATGCCGGAAAACTTCCCACAAAACTAGTTTTTTATACATTTCTTTTCTTTCTTTCTAGTATTAATGAAGAAAAAGTTGATCTTCACCCAGAGAAGAGAGTGAAAGCGGCATATCAAGCTTATGAAGATAAGAACTTACCCAGATTAAAAGAGGAAAATCCAAATCTTAGACTTTCTCAATTAAAACAAATGCTGCGAAAGGATTGGATGAAATCACCAGAAAATCCAATGAATCAAAGAGATACTGGATTTAAACACTGAGTAACTTATTAAACTGCGTTCCAGATCTGTAAATTAAATGGTGTGTGATAATCTTATTCTGTTGTGTAAAAATATTTATGCATTTATGTTAATAAATTAATAAGAAAAAGCATTTTTTATGATAATAATATTCTTTCCATTAAATTGCATTTAAACTATGAAAAAGTACTTATCAATTATTAGCATCTGAATGTTAACCACACAATTTATTTCATTATCAACAAAAAGAAAGGGGCAGTTTAGGCAAATCTTTTGTATGCATGTCAAAGGGCTTTGATTTTCTAAACAATCCTATGTATTTCATTTGAATGTACAATTATCTCCATTTTAAAACTACTTTTCTTATTAATTCCTAAAAAATATAATAAAATTGGAGAAGGGGTTTCTTTTATGTTTAATTTATATTAATTTTTCTTATTCTTGCTCAGCAGTGAGAAATAATTAACCCTACAATATTCACGCAAACCCAGGGTGGGTTTGTTTTTTTATATTGTCACCAGTATTTCTAAACTAGCTAGGTTTCGCCGGTCTAAACTGTCAGTTCAGGAACCCAGTTGCATTCGACAGTGTTTAACTGGGCTTTGCCTGTCTATTTCATAGCTTCATATGAAATTGGATAGATTGTCGAAGCCCGGTTCTACAACAATTGTATTTAATTTTATGTTGGTTTAACAGTTGGACAGACTTGCAAAGTGCTGTTCTATGCTGGCCAAAAGAATAATAAACAAATTAATCCCATTTGATTTAAAAAAAAATTTTTTTTTTTTTTAAATATTCATCTTATTTTTAAAAAAAATCATAATAAATACACAAAAATATAATAATTTTCTCTAATAGTCTCCTTTCTGTATTAAAATACTATTGTATCTTTATATATATATTTATTTATTTATTTACACTAAAAATGTATCAGAGCTAATAGAATTACACAGAAAAAAATCTCTAAGTTCTAAAAATGCAATTTCAACATTTATTCTGCAAATCCTGAGAAAATATATTAAAACAAAAGTAGATGGCAGAATACTTGCAGCATTAAAAAAAATAACACTTTAAATGACCAATGATAAACTATGATTTGTTCGAGTGATGTCACATATGATAAAAATAACATTCAGAAATACTAAAATATCCTAAAAAGAAACTTGCCAGTTTCTAACATCAAATAAAGAAATGTCATTATTGCATGTTCTGAAATCTGATTGATTAATAGCATATGACATACACAGGTGGTTGCTTACTTTGTATGAATGAGCAAAATTATTTCATCCATAGTCCTTATTTTAATTGAATCACTTCTTTATATATCACTTATATGATTAGCCAAATTTCAAAAAAATATATGTATTTTTCAGTATAGCTCATTTCTCAAGATTTTTTTTTTTTTTCACAATGTTTCTAAAAAGATAAATTTCATTCAGCTTTATTCAAAAAATAAAATCTTTACCCTTATTCTAAAATTAGCTTAAAATGGCCAGCTTAAGCAATTTTACTACTTGATCGGTTTGTAATAAACACTATAAGACTGGAGTTTTATTATAATGATAGTAATTGTTGCCTTATTTAAACACTGAATTGTTACAAATTCTGTGAAAAAATAAGCCAAAGATTGCTATTTAAAAATTATGGGGACAAACCATTGGCACCCAGGATACGTCGAGTACTGTACTGTGCGAGTTCCAGTTAATACTGTTTGTTCTGATCAAGATAACATTAAATCAAACTAATTATACCAATATATATTTCCATACATAATTGTATATATATGATGCAAAAGCTGTGTTAACAAGTTCCTTTAACTTAAGATAAATATTTCGTTAAAGCTGTGTTATGTATCTTTCATGTCTTTGCAGAACCCTTATAATGATGATCAATATTCTATAGAAGTCTTCAATCATTTTTAACAGAAACTTATCAATCCTGTTCTTGGAATCCTTAATAATGTCTTAAGAAATCCCTGATTCTGTGGTATCATGGCTAGGGAATGTTGTTTTATGGTTTATTAATAATAAATATGAATTGAGATGGCATAAAGTTCATTTCTTCGTACGCTGCTGTTATAATATTCCTCTTTTTTTTCTTTAATTAGTATTACATCATCATCAGTGATGTCTAAAAAAACAGGGGGTATACGATGTTATCTAGAAAGTACACAGAGTAAGTGCAGACTAAAAGGTACACAGAGAGGTATACTGCAGTATACCCTCCACAACATCCCTGATCATCATCATGAACTTATTTGTTAATAAAAGTGCATCTATACAAGGTTGTGAAAAAAATCATGGTATTTTTAATTTAAGTGTGAAGATATCGAATGGCAATTAAGAGTTGTGGGTTTCTAAAATAATTTAGCTTTCATCTATTGTTATAAAAATATTGCTAAATTTACATGTACTTAATTTTTTTTTTTTAAATCTATATTAATAAAACAGAGTTTGCGAGTCTGTCTGTGTACACTCGTACTGTGATATTGGACATAGAGGTACTCCAAGGTCTTCATTATGTATGGTTGTGTGTTCTTATTCCCGATAACATTGTAATATTTTCAGAACTTAATATTATCAACAATACATTAATTTTAATTAAATTTGATTATACAGAGTGTTACGCTTTTTTTTCCCAACTCAAATAACTCGTGAACCGAGCTAGCTACAGCCATGAACGTGGTGTCTAGGTACAGTGGCGGTCAAAAGTTTCTGACCAGCATAAAATATTTCATTAATTTGTAAGTATACCCATATGAAGAGGAATCTCAAAGTGATATTTATACATTTCATTGACATAATAGTTAGGAACTTTTTTATGGAACAACGAATAAATATCAATAAATTTAATTGACAAAATTAATTGCAAAGGAAATTGCATTTTCTCAAAAGTTTCCGGTCATCTTGGCAAGTTTTGAAAAAAATGGTATTATAATAGAAAATAACAGTGATCAACAACATTTACAATTAGTATTTTGTCGTCATACCTTTAGCAATAAGTACTACGGCGCAGAAACGTGGCATCGATTTAATGAACGGTAGAAGATTGTTTTTGGTAAGTTTTTTCCACTCTTCTTGCAATTTTTTGGAAAATTCTGCTGAATTGGAATATTTATAATTTCACACATGTTTCTGAAGTTCGTTCCAAAGATTTTCTATTGGATTCAGATCAGGGGATTGGACTGGCCATTTCAAAAGTGGAATTTTTTTGTGCCAAAGCCACTGCTTGACGAGCTTGCATGTATTCTTTGGGTTGTTATCATGCTGAAACAAATAGTTGCGACCACAATTTTTCCTCCAATGAGGCAACAAATGATCTTGAAAGCTATCCTTATCCATTGCACCATTCATCTTGCCGAGGATTTCAAGTAACGGACCAACATCTTTTTCAGAAAATGCTCCCCACAGGATAACGTGTCCTTCACTATGGTTCATTGTAGGAATAACATATCTCAAATCATATCTTTTGTTATTAGGTCACCGGACGTAGTGTCTGCCATCACCCCCAAAAAAGTTGAACTTTGATTCATCGGAAAATAGTACTTTTTTCCAGTTTTCACCTGACCAGTCTTTATGTTCCTTGGTAAATGCCAGTCAGGCCAGCTGATTTTTTTTTTTACTTATGAAAGGTTTTTTAACACCGATTCTAGGTCACGTAAGCATCTAAGTCTTAAGCCATGTAAGCGTCTTGACACGGTAGTCTGGCTTATTTCAACAATAATATTTTCACTCCGTAAATTGCAGTATATTGCAGCGGCTTTTTTATACAGGTCATCAACTGCTTTTCTGATAATTCTGTCAACAAATAGTCGTTTTCCAGGGTCTCCCAGACTGTGGCAAGTCCTGAATGCCATGGCCATCTTTACATTAAAAAAAAAATAGCTTTCACAGTAGATTTTCCAATCAATAACTTTGCCACAATCTCACGAGAGGATTGGTCCTTTAGTGACAAAGTAATCACTCATTTACAAACAATAATTGTTGAACTTTTCATTTTTGAATTTCAACTACGTTATTCACATTGATTAATTAACAAACAAGGCCAAAACAACACTTTACCGATAGCAAAAACTAAAGAATGATGAATGGCCAGAAACTTTTGCACATGTGATTTTCGAAATCCCCCCCTTTGCATCAAGTGTCTTCAGTATCCAATTAAAATTATCACGTGGTCAGAAGTTATTTGCATATTCCTAACCTTTGGAGCAATTGCGCTTCTTCTTCGCTGAAACGTTCTGGCAAACAAATCAAAGAAATTAACTGACCGGAAATTTTTGACCGCCACTGTATAATAAAACAGGTATGCTCTTCACAATGCAGTACCACCTAGTAGCAACCTGTAGAGTTAAAATTACAACTAATTTAGAGTATTTTTATCACACCTCATGCTTTTATGATTTTTGATCTCAAAAACTGTATGAAATAAGAGAAAATTTAATTATAAAATGGTAGAATGACCTTGATTTAGTATGAAATGGTTACTTACATGTAAAAAAAGCTTTATTAGAAGACTTCGAAACGTAATTTGTTTATATCCAATCTCCAGTCTTAAATTTATGCAGAAGTGCGGCATTGTAAGGTAGATGCACATTTGCTAATAAAACTAAGCAAGGTACAATTTATTTTAATTAGAAAATCAATCTAAGTATGCTCAATATGTCTACCATTGGGACACACAGAGCATGCCTAACTTGAACAAAACAAAATTAAGGAAACACCCTTTATGTTCTAAAAACAATTACGATTTCTTAATTACTTTTCAGTCACAAAATTTTGATTAATCTATTACCACATGACCCAGCAGTAAACATTTGATTGCTACAACAATGTGAAGTAGCATTTGCAGTAATATAAATAAACATGTACAACTAAGCAGGGTTCGTTGATATATATCCGATATTTATTTTCAAAATATCAAGTTTTTGATATTTTCGATATTTTTATATTATTTTATATTTATTTTCAAAATATCAAGATGTTCGTTATTTTCGATTTTTGATATTTATTTTCAAAATATCACTACAAGATATTTTTGTCATATTTTTGATATTTTAAGTCAAAACAAGTGTCAATGAAATTTTCAACTGATATTGACTGTTCCATTCTGTAGATACAGAACATTTGTCTCTGGCAGTCTGGTTTGTCTCTGGCAGGTCAGATATAGAAAGATAAACTGTCTAATTTAGATAATCAGTTCTATACAGCTTCATTAGAAAAGAATCAATTTCTGGTTTTGGTGTTGTTGAGCTTAAATTGTACAACATGTTAGGGAATAAAAAATAAATAAGGTTACATTTATGTTTAAATTTTTCAAAGAAAAAAAAACATTTTGTATTTAATTTTTTGTTTTATAAATTTCTGATTTCTTGATAGTTGATACGGAATCTTATAGTTGTTTTTTATAAGCGTATAAAGCAAATTGTTTCTGTTTTGTTGATTATAGTTGATCTTCAATTTCGTTCAAAGTGTAAAATAAAAGAAGAAAAGGGGGAAAAAAGGCAGTTTTAGTATATTGTTTAAGTTTTCATGTTAAGTGCGATATATTTTAGTTTCTAATCTATATTATGCTTGAAAATATTTATTATCAACTGTAAGTTGACTATTTTGAAAATATCGGATATATATCGAAAATATCGGATATATATCAAAATATCGGATATTTTTGATATTTTCGAAAATATCATGATATTTACGAACCCTGCAACTAAGGGAAAAGTGGCAGCATTACTGGTTATTACAATAAGCTATTGTTTGCCTAAGCTTGGCGAGGGCTTCTTCTTTCCCTTCCTGAGTATTTTTGAAATATATTAATGACAACAAAATACTTTTTTTTTTAAAACTTACTTTATACTTAAATGTAGAAAATAACTTTTTTGTCAAAAATGTAGAGGTTAAAACAAAAATTGTAAAAGTGTGAAATGCTGAAAATAATATGATAAAAAAAATTAAGCCAGAATGAAAATTAAAAAAAATAAAATTTTTAAATGTTCATTAAAAATTTAAATATGTTATGAATGAATTATAATTAACTTATTTTATAATTAAAATTACAACTAATTTAGAGTATTTTTATCACACCTCATGCTTTTACGATTTTTGATAAAGTTATTTTAGGAGAGTTAATTAGGAAACTTATCTGTCATCAAGCATTTTTGAGTTTCACTATAGCTTATATTTGGTAAAAAGTTACTTTACCGAAACTAGCAGTTGTTTGATATCAGATGCATAGTTACAATCCTTCAGGTTTCATTAAAGTCAAAAACCAGATTTTTTAAAATAAAATAAAGAAATTAAAACCACAGAGAAAGAAGAAACATTTCACTAAATATTTTTCTTGTTCGAATTATGTTTATTTCACATGAAAAAAGAGAAGATTGGCAGCTATTCAGATGACTGGAGCGTAAAATATTCTGAATTGGTTTAGTAAAACTGATTATAATGTAATGATAATCAATAGAAAGTGTAAATGTTTCTTGTGCTACTGCATTTTGTAAATCAAAATCTAATAAAACTAATATGATTTACTTAAATAACAAATAACGTTGCTGGCAATTTTTCAAAAAAATTTTAGTTATATTAGTTAAATGCAATTGTAATCTACCATATAATTCACATGTTTCAACTAATTTATCTAGTAATTATTTGAATGAATGAATTTTTTTTCTGCTAATGAGAATTGTAATTGTTATGTGAATACAACTTGTATAGTAATCTTCCGTAACAGAAGAAAACTTAGCAGGAACAAATTATTTATATATATATATATATATATATATATATATCTTTTCTTACAATAAAACATCTGTTTTGATGTTTTAGTACTGTGTAACTGGTAAAGCCTTGAAATAAGAAAACATCCATTCAAACAAAGTAAAATTTTGAAAACTTACTTTTTAAAATGATTACATGTTTAACCTTCACACAAGAACAGTATAATGGAAAATAAAGATTAATCTTGTGTAAAGAAAAACATAGATAAAATATCAGAAATGAACTGTGTAGAAAGTATTAAGAGAAATATAAAAAAAAATAAACAAAACTGTTAAATCTAATGTAAAATAAAGGGTGAATCTGTACAATTTTGACATTCAATAAAATCTTAGAGGTAAGATAGCCAAGTTGTGTTGTATATATATATATATATATAACAACACAAACTTTTATTGTAAGCAAAAAAGTTTGTTTACAACTTCATTCATAGAGGAAAAAAATTTAATTTATTCAAGAGCTGCAGTCAAAATTTTAATTAACTTTATTTACAAATTTACAATCAGAAACAT
This sequence comes from Maratus michaelseni, assembly GCA_963931845.1. NCBI lineage: Eukaryota > Metazoa > Arthropoda > Arachnida > Araneae > Salticidae > Maratus > Maratus michaelseni. Next base: position 72,227,670 of record OZ007590.1, on the reverse strand, counting down.
TCAATGTGTTGCTGTTAGTCGTGTGCAAAATATCCAAGTAATAGTTCAATTTCTCCCAATCAACACTCCTGCATATCTATATGAAAATTTGTGATTTTCACTGATTCTTGTTTTCAAATTATTGATATTAGCCACCTGAGTGAGTTTATGAAATCCTTTCAGAAATAAAAAATAATAATAACACAGCATATCTGGTACCCAGTAGCAGAAAATGTGTGATGCACAACATGTGTCGCAGATGCAGTCGTTGGCGAGAAGGTTGCCTATCGTGGGAAACAAATCACTAAACACGCCCAGCAGTCACAGGGATAAAATCGTAAAATACGTCAATTGGTCGTAGAAAAAAAATTGTGAAATTCCTTAATCTGGAACTGGGAAAAAGTAAAAATATTCGTCAATCAGTTGTGGGGGAAAAAACCCACCAAATTTACTGATTGGCCATCATAAAATATCACAAAATGTCAGACTCGGGGGGAAAAAAATTTACAAAATTTTTCTGTCAAAAACAGGACGAAAAGACGCAGGTTTCGTCAATCTGTCAAAACATGAAACCACAAAATTCACCAATCGGTCACAGAAGCTATCGCAAAATGTAATAATCATTTGCGGGGAGAAATCACAAAATTTGTCCCTCAGTTGTGGGGGAAAAATTGCAAAATTAGTCCCTCAGACGCAGGAGAAAATCTTAAATTTCGTCATTCAATCGCGAGAAAAATATTGTGAAATTCGTCAATCGGTCGTGGGGAAAATATCATGAAGTTCGTCAGTCGGTCGCATGAAAAAAAACCCCTCAAAATTCCTCAGTCAGCCACGGTTAAAAATTGCAGAAATTTTCAGTCAGAAACAAATGGTAAAATCGTGATTTACATCAATCTGTCGCAGGATGAAATCGCAAAATTCACCAATTGGCTGCTGAAACTATCGCGAAATTTGATAATCAGCCATGGAAAAAAAATCTGTTGAATTTACCCCTCAGTTACTTAAAATAAGTAAATTTTCATCATTCGGTCGCGGGAAAAATATTATGAAATTCGTCAATTGGTCATGGGAAAAATATCACAAAATTCATCAGTTGGTTGCATGAAAAAAATTCTATAAAATTCACTACGGCTAAAAATTGCAAAATTTTTCACTCAGAAACATGCGGTAAAATCGTGATTTACATCAATCTGTCGCAGGAGGAAACTGTGAAATTCATCAGTTGGCTGCGTAAACTATTGCAAAATATGATAATCAGCCGTGGGAAAAATAAAATCCAAGAAATTTGCCCCTTGACCACGGAAAAATAAAGTCAATTTTGTCAATTGGTCGCAAGAAAAATATCACAAAAATCATCAATCGGTCATGGGGAAATAAAACAAAATATGTCAATCAGTCGGATAAACAAAATCTTGAAATTCATCAATCTATCACGAGTAAAAATCTCAAAATTTTTTAGTCAAACACGTGAAAAATGTGAATTTGGTCAATTTGTCGCAAGATGAAAATGTTAAATTCGACAATCGGTCAGGTAAATATCGCAAAATTCAATAATCAGTCGCAGGGGAAAAAATTGTAAATTTCGTCATTTTGTCATGGGGTAAATAACACAAAATTCGTCAATCAGTTACAGGAATATATTGCAATATTTGTCGAAATTTAAGTCCCAAAATGGGACTTAGCCTAAAGAGGGAGCTAATCACAGCTGTCTGTACAGAAAAAATGTTCCTTAACTAATACTAAAGTGCCATTGATTTGAAAGTGTTAGATATTTGAATTCGGATAATTTTTACCTTGTCATATAAACACAGAACACCAATATCACATGAAATCTGAAATTGTGCAAAAAAATAACCATTATGAACAAATTAAAAATACATGTAATACAATGGGCTTTCATGGGATTTTCCTGAAGTGAGAAGCTATATCTTTTTTCCACCTGATGGCATATTTGAGTGCTTGAATTGCCAATTGATTGCATGAAAAAAATCATGAAATTCGTCAGTCGATTGCGGAAAAAAAATAGCGTCATTCTTCAGTCAGTCATTGGAAAAAAAAATGTGAACTTCATCCATCGGTTTCATGAAAAAAACCATGAAATTTGGCTACAAGAAAAAGTCGCGAAATTCTCCAGTCTGTCGAAAAGAAATGTGAAATTTGTTCATCAGTCAGGTGAAAAAAAGTTTCAATTTAATTTTAAATAATAGGTTTAGACTTAACTTTAACCTTACAGAATCACTTTACAGTTATTATCCAATTTTTCATAAAATATTAGTTTTGCTATTTGCTTATTAGGTTATATTATATAATTGAAATACAGTTGTATTTTTATAATATTAATCAGTAAGAACCCCATTTATTTCAATGCTTGTAACGAATATAAAAAAAATTAAATATGCTACTCTTGCAGACAATTTTCATCGCACTAAATTGCTGTCGTAGACACAACTATAACATTCTGCTACTGGGATCTGGTGATATAGCTTGCATAGTTTTAGAGCCATTATTGTCAAACTGCTGGCTTTAAAAATCCTGATTAAGTTATCTTTTACAAATAAAGTTGGGAAAAATAAAATAAACTTTTACGTATAGGTAGAACTTTGTGTTATTATTACATATAAAAGCAACATAGCTATCTTATTTATTTCAGATTTCTTTGAGTATCAAAGTTGGGAATATAATTCTCATTTATCCTATATTTAGGGTTCAAGAAAAATAAAAGGGTGGGATGTGTATTTTTAATCTTTGTTATACAGTATAGTTTGTAATTGTTACATAATTATTCAACAAATATAAAAAAAAAAATGTTTAAAGAGGCAGAACCCAATAGAATAAGTAAGTATAGGCTTAATAAGGAACAATTAGACTGTACTTAAAATAAATCTGTAAAAATAATTACTAGAAAATCAACCTTAAATTTGTAATCTAACTTTTCAAACTATTGAAAAATTTAACTTTGTTGATCTAAATAATCAGTGTATACTGAAGATAAATAATCATGATAAAGTAATCAATTGAGGCTCTTACCCTTGTAATTACGGAAGGAAAAATCAGTAAAAGTTAAGTGATTTTGACATAATTATAGCCTTATAGTAATTCCTTTTCTTTTTCAGCAAAAACTAAGTGGCATTTTCATAGGTACAAAGTTTGCATGTGTATTTCTGATATTCTGAATCCAAGTGCCATTTAAAAATGTATTTATTAATTATCTGCTATTCCGTTAAAATATTTTCTGAACGTTATGCTTGGCGGCGAGAACTTTGCATTCGAACTCCATGGTCATTTTGACTTAAAGATCCTAATTTCAGTACCACAAGTAAAAAGTCCATAAATTTTCTCATTTAGACACATTCGTAATAAAATGTTCACCTTTTTTTTCTCAATATATCATTTCATTTTCACTTTTTGCTGATATTAAGATCTCATACTCAGTACCAGGAGATACAAAATTATGAAAATCATTTTGACACAGCTGTATAAAAATAATGGGTTTATGGATGAAAATCCTTGCTTTCTTTTGAACAAGACATCATTTTCTATCTAGATTAAAAAGAAAAAAATCCTTTTTATTGTAATGAGAAAATGGTAAAGATAATTATGCTTATGCTTCGCTGCAATGATGGAAATAGCCTTTACGCTATCATTTTAAAGAAACTTCATTATTTTTTTTTTTATTAAAAACAAAAGATAAAAATGGAAGTATTGTAAAAAAATAACAAATTCTGGCTCATCTACAAATGAACAGCTTTCAGTTAAAAATAATAATTAATAAAATAAGTTCAGTAGAAAGCCCATGGTAATGAATGAAGAAGCCCGGCTTGTATTTTAATTATATATAAATATTTAATGATTATGTTTGATGACTACTTTTCATGATGAATCAGCCTTTTTAAAGCAAAGGCTGTTTCATCATACAAAAAGCATTTTTCATGATGTTAAACAAGCAGATAATCCTCTACAAATTTACACAATTCATTTAAATTCACATGTCAGCAACTATACAGCATAAAATATAAGATTTAAATCACGTTTTTAAATGTTTATTTCACAATTTCACTCTTTAATTAAATCAAAGTTTATCTTTCATTCTTCAATAAGAGAATATAAACATTATATCAATTTCAGCTAACATTCTATTCATTTGGCTTACACATTGATCTTTTCTCTGAAAAAATGCTTTCAAACTTATTAGTTAATTATACTTTTGGTGACAATGTTGGTTTTCAGATTTCAACTCTAACTAGTCTATTCATAGTATAGATTAATGATAACTGGTATAGTGTATTAATTTGGTAATAAAATCCCTGCTTGTGCATGCTAAAAATATTCTAGAAATGACTTTCTTGCTAGAGTTTGCCTAAAAATTGAACCAGAAATTACTTTTAAAAAATAAATATCAATTCTATTCAATTTTCTTTAATATTAATTAGGGATGCACCGAATAGTGATTTAGGCCGAATACCGAATATTTGGCTCACAGGTAAACTGAATACCGAATATTTGACTAGCCGAATAGTAACGGTGAGACCGAATACCAAATAGTAACTATTCGGCCGAATATTTTTATATTTCAGAGTTTAAAAGTATTAACAGTTAAAGTATAAAACAATTTTACATAATATTTAATAGATACTACCATTTTATGAACTAGACCTTTTTGCAAAAAACCTTTATATATAAAAAAAAAATCTGTGCTTTGAGTTATAACTTAAAAAGAGGAAAGTCTTAAAACTTTTTTAATTAATAAAGATTTAAACGTCATAGCTTCTTCTGTGAATTAAAATAAATTTATAAAATGTTCTTATATTCTATAACAAATACTTTAAAATCAAAGTAATTTTTTGAATGATTTAGAAGAAACATTTTACAGTGATAGTGTTTATTTGTCAGGAAGGGACTAAAGCAAAACAATACAATATATCAAAATGCTGGCAAATCAGCAAAAATAACTTTCCTGCTCCTTTTGATTTGGCAAGGAAGTTTTTAAATGATCCAGAGAGCAGGTGTCTGGAATCGACGATCATATTCAGAGGTTGTAAACATACAGGGTGTTCATACATCTTGGAACAAACTTTCTGTGTAGATAATGTGGTCAAGGCAAACATTTTTTGAGCAAGAAACATTATCTTAATCCATTTATTCCATCAAAAATATACACAGAGTGTGTCACTACAAGCTGAAACTGAATTCTTTTTTTTAACTTTAATAACAATGAAGATATTTTAGTGATATTTGCCTCGTATTAATTTTGCTTGTAGAAATTATGATACTATTGAAAGTGGCTGAATTTTGGCCAGTGACACAATATAAGTAGTACTGTCAGCTGCACTCTGAATAAAGGAATATCTAGTTCAGTATTGTTTCGATATGAATGGTAGAAATTTCTGGTACTTATTGTGAGTCACAGAAATCAAAGTAACTAGGTTGAAAATATAGTTACAATATCTTCAATATTATTAAAGTAACAAACGGAAATTCAAATTGCACCTGGAATGAGATGCATTTTATTTTTGATTGAATAAGTGTGTTGCGATCCTGGTTTCCTTGACAAAAATTGTCTGTCTTGATGTCTATTATCACCTGTGAAAGTTTTTTTTCCATTTTATTTTCAAAAAAGCAAGAAACAGTTTACTTACTAGATAATATTCAGGAACTTGCATTTATTTGTACATTATTAATTCCTATGAGGGTCACCATTAATGGTTAATTTTCTTAAGTGACACTTTTCTAACAGCAAATAAATAATGTAAAAGTATTCTCTTTCATTGAAATATGATTTTATTTCTAATTATTTTGAATATCTTTATTAATTGACAGTTCAAAGTAGAAATTGTGGGTTTAAAAAAAAAAAAAAAAAAGTTTTTTTAAGTATTCGGTTTGGCCAAATATTTTGATATTCAGCCTAACTGAATATTCGGCAATATGGCCGAATAGATACCGAATATTCGGTGCATCCCTGATATATTAATACTCCTATATCTTTTAATATGCTATTGTTTGAAGTTCATAATCCGTAATTGAGGGGGTTGGGGCAAGAAAGTGCCAAGCCACATTTTTGGTAAAATAAATCTGACACTGTAATCTGTTGCTTAATATTGTAAATTATAATATCCTACATATAATTTGTTTCTAGTGTCACTTGGTGGCAGCATATGTGCCAGGTTTCGTTTTTGCCCCCAATGAAAATAGCTAATTTTACAAAGAACGTAATAGTAATATCATTAAAGTAATGCCATATTGTTACTCAGAATATCTCAAATGTTACTAAGACATTGGCGAGAAAACTTTAGGTTATATATCTTGATTTGAGTATTTGATCAAATTTTCAAATTCAAATATCTCAGAAGTTCAAAAATGTGGCATAGCACTCTCTTGCCCCAACCCCCCTCAATCAGTGTTGAATTCAGCCAGTTTTCCCCGGGAGGGATTTCTGTAGCTCTGGGGGGGAACTCTACTTTTTTTTATGGTTTTTAACCATTAAAAGCATAAAATATCAAATCTTCCGGGGAGGGAATGTCCCACTCCCTGAACTCAATTCTGTTAAATTTTAAAAGGAAAAATATTAAAAATTATTTTAACTGGCCTATTAATAGGGCTATTTTTTACTACTTCCTTCTTGCTATATTTTACAATTAATACCTATAATGAAGGTTTCATGCAATGTAATTATTCTATATATATATCAAACAGACACTTTTTTTTTTGTAGTACTTTGTTTTTAAAAATGCTTAGCATTCTAGAAATTATTTATTAAACATTTTTGAGTAATTATGTTTGACATCCATTTTTTGATACAATTGTTGCCACCAAAAACCTTGGGATTGCTTGTTAGTTATATACCAAGTTATTTATAAAGCAGATGATATAATTTTTTTTTTTTTCCTGTGTAATTGACAAAATATTTATAAAATATATACTTTTATTTTAAGTGTTAAAAATTTTAACAAAGCCGGTGAATGTTGAATAATATTTTAATACTTAATGAACTCAATATTCAATAAAATTAGGTATTAATTAAAATTAATTTAATAATACTTAATAAAAAAGTACATATTTTAGGAATAATTTGTCAATTGGACAGAAAAAAAAAAAAAAAAAAAAAATCTAAAAAGAGTTCAGGGAAGAAAAATTATGCAGAGATGTTTGTGTTCTATTTAAAAACTTTTAATATTAATGAATATTTCAGTTGTTTAATTGTTCAAAACAATTTAAAAGCCTTTTTTATATATATAAAGTATTGTTGCAGTCTGATAATGTAGGTTATGCAATAAGAAAGACACAAAGGGTTATAATCTAACATTAACTTTATTACAAGTGTGGAATGTCAACCAGTTTTGATTGATATATTTAAAATGATCTTTCAAGACAATTCTAATAACAACAGTATGCTATAATGTAGATATGAAACTGGCACAAAACATTTCCTTAAAAATTATTTGTAAAAGATGTGGTCCACAGTAAATCAACAAATTAAAAACTATAATGATTGGTTAAACAAATAATAGTATAAGCTCAGACATAAGCTTGAAAAAGCTTCATGATATTTACAAATATATACAGAAAGAACATAAAAATTATCACATTTGCCATTCCCATGCAATTAAAAATGATATAGACATTAAAACAATGAATGATAATTTTTTTAATATAATTCAATAAATATTACTCAAAATTGTTTTTTCTAGTAATTTTCAGCAGTATAAATATGTCTTGGAAAAATTAAACAAATTTAAAATGCTTTCAGAAAAACCTAGTAAATAGATACTTCTATGTGTTAACATTTGAATTTATAAAAATTCATTTTCTAATAAATTTTGGATTAGCATTAATAGTAGCTCATAACATGCTAAAATAGTTAATAATCAATGATAAGTAAGTAATGTCAATAAATATTTTAGTCGATGTTAAAGTATTTAATTAAAAATTCATTTTTAATAAATTTTGCAATAATACTAACAATAGTTCATTGTGGTTATGAACATTAAAATAGTTAACAGTTAAAAATTCATCTTTTAATAAATTTTACATTGATATTAATGGGAGTTCATTATTTCTATGAACATTAAAATAGTTAAAAATTCACTTTTGAATAAATTTTGCATTAACATTAACACTGATAGTAACCATTAAATCTGTGAAATATATAGTATTTTAGCAACTTTATCCAGAAAAAAAAGATATACATATCTTTTATGCTTATCATATAAATCCATTAAAATGTTTTATATTAGTTAAAAATTAAGGAATCATTATATGGATTCCTTTAAAACATTTTTAAAGGTTTAGAATTAATAAGTCAATGCAACAATAAAAAGCCAAGGATTACTATCAGCGTTAAAAATAACAATTGCTGAAATTACTTTAGCATAGTATAGTCTTTAACAATTATAAAGTTTTGAAAGATTTCCTAAAAGCTAATGCACAAATTTTAATAACTGAATTATAGATTTTAAAATAAATGTTTCAACAATATCCTTATTAATAGAATTGATCCTTTGTGAAAAAAAAATATTAACCATAACTGCCTAAAATGTTCAATTTAAAATTCTCATAAATTAATTTATATTTTAATCTAAAAATTTCTTAATGAACTTTTTTCTTTTATCTCAATTTTTAACAAGATGTATTTTTAATGAATTTAAAATTCTAATTCTTTAAAAATTTAACAACATAGATTCTTTGAAATTTTCTTAAAACAGAAAATCAAGTTTCAGTAAATCACCTTTTGTACAACCAACACTGGATTTGCCTATATAACATTGGAACACTGTAATTTCATTAAAATATGCTCTTATAAAGCTATTAGAAGATATTTCTTTGTACAGATAAATCGTCCTCAACAAATCAATGAAATCTTAACACCATGTGTAATCCATAAATCTTCCAAATGTAACAAAAAAAAGTCTAAGCATTCATAGCAAGTCCCTATTTGCGTTTTTTAAAGTCCAACAATTTGAAATAGTGTTATCCAAATATTTGTAAATGAGGATCATCTCCTGTTTGTGCACACCAGGTTCTTCTAATAATCATAAAACACAACAGCAACGGTGGGTAATACAGAGTCAATTCACAGAATCCTTATTCATGATTTTTTATGTAGCAGTTGCAGAGCTCTGTAGACAATATCAGTAAATTCTTTCACATCAACAACAGTGTCAGCACCATTTCGAAAAACATCTTCAGTAATGTGATGATCTAATTCAGGATGATTGTTATGCCATTCCAAATATGGACCTCTAGCTTTCAAGAGATTAGCAAACTCTTCCACATTTAACTGTGCCTATAAAAAAATATATATATCCATATAAAATTCTGATAAAACCCACAATCAAAATTATAAACATAGAACCATTATTTAAAATATTTAAATGCTTTTTAATTATTATTTTTTTTAATCTGATTAGCCTTAAAAAATTATCTGTTACATATATTAAAATTTTAAAATTTGTTTGCTTAATATTTTAACATTCCTACACTTTTAGAAACAAATCGTTTTAATATATATATTGAAATTTTTAAATTAGTAAAAAAAAACCTTTAAATTAGTTAAACTAATTAATTATTCTTTTAATGAATTGTGATCATTAAGGACTGGAGATTTAAAAATGTATAGTAGGAATGCAAATTTTATTCTTAATAATTAATAATGCATCATTAATAGTAAATAATACTTACTTTATATGGCACAAGTTGAACAGTAACACTTCCTCTAGGTAGATACAAAGCATTGACCAATCCAGCACCATTCATTCCAATGAGAACATCAAACTGCTGAACTTTTTCTATCTGTTCCTTCACTGACATCTGGGAGAAATCAACAGATTCAATCAGAACTGGTGATGGCATACTTTTAATAAGTTCATCCTCATTTAAGATCTTCCTTCGTCCCTCACTATAAATAAACAAAAAATACATTTCATTAATATTTTAACATCATAACAATGCAAGATATATATATATGCTTAGATATTATTATTTAGTTAGCTTTTTTTTTTTTAAAACTTACCGGTGAATGAGGCCTATTCTAGTCTTCCCTGCTTTGCCTTTAGGTTCAACAGGTTTTATTCCAAAAGACTTTTTCACAAATTCAGCATAAGAATGCAAAACTTCAGGACTGGAAAAGTCTACCTTTGGGGTCTAAAAAAAGATAAAATAATATTAAGTCACATGAAAGACAATACAAATTATACAATACAATAGAAATTAATATAAAAAGTTTATCAAGCATTTCTATTCTATGAATAAATAAATACTTACACCAAAATAAGCTTCTTTGAAGCAGATTGTTTTATTAATAGCAGTCAGTCTTTGATCTAATGGAAGGAGTCTATGGGGTTTTGAAATCATCATAAGCATCTGCATCCAGTAGGAATTTTGATTATCAAAAGCATCACTATTCCAATCAATACCCTGCAAAGACAAGGGAAAAAAAGAATTAATTAAAGCATTATTTTTAAAAAGAACAAAAGTAACTATTTAATATCATCATTAATTTAATTAAATAACACATAACAATGATACATACTTTGCCTCTGACAGCTTCAACTCCAGGAAGTAGAGCAATATCCTTGGGATCACCAGATGATTTCATTGATTCTTGATTCAGTGCCAAGTATAAAGGAATCATTGTGTCATAATTAAGATGAAAATAGTTGCTTCCATGATAATAGTAAGTGGTGAAAAAATGTCCACGAGTAAAAACTTGATCGCACACAATATTGTTCAATGATTGATGGGCTGTATCAGAAGTTTCAAACTTCCAAACATCTTTCACTTTGTGGCATTTATCAAGCTCCTGAAGATCACTGTCAATCTGAAGAGTGTGAGATCCAGTATTAAAAACAACATTTTTAATCCTACAATAGCTGGAAGGCCAGTGTCCAGGCAAACTGGTAATAGTTGCTTGTCTGTTGCAGGATTTCCCACTGCAAACAGGAGCTGCTGTTGCAGTGAAGATGCAGAAGATGAAGAGCAAGAAGCTGCACATGAAGAAAGCTGGGAGAAACATCTTGATTAATTTAAAATAATGAACGAATACGAATCTCCAGATAAAAGAAGTGATGGACCTTTCTCAAGGCTGATGGTTATTAGCAAATGTACTAAAAGAGATAGCTGTAAAGAGAAGAAAAAAAAACATATAATTAAACATAATTTAAAATGCAATCTTAAATATCAAAAAATGCTTAATTTAATACAAATAAATAATCTTAAAAAATACTGAGTGAAATATTTAATTAAAAAAAATTACCTCATAAATGTTGAGATTCAAATTGTATAAAATGTGTGTTTACACATAAAGATAGCGTACATAACTGCCAAATGCACTAAGTTCAAAGTAGTGATGTAACTATCGAATTCAAACATGTGAATGATGAGAAAAATAAACTTCCACGGAATATGTAGAAGTCGGGTTACCACAAACGATCCTCCTCAAAACATCAAAAATGCAGCCAACGATTCCCGCCAACATCGCATAAATAACATTTAACATTACACTGCAATACAATTTCTACCATCATTGCCTATGCGTATTCGCCAAATATGGAACTCCGAGCACGCAGATGCCATGAGAAAAAAGATGGGGAGTAAATTAAAGAATAGGTAGGGGGGGGGGGAAACATTCGGCAGCCGAGCCGGGTGGTTTTGAACTGTGGGAAAGGGGCGGTTATTCCAAACATTTCCCACGTCCTTTCTATGTTCCCAGTAGATTTTTTTTCCCTTAACTGTTTAATCGGTAGTTGTTGTTTAATTTCACTGCACGCTCTGGGAATCCCCCCTCTCGAGCTACTTTGCGATCACATTCCCACCGATAACGGGATATTTTGAAAGGTATAAATTTTCACAAATACGAAGTGCTATAAAAACTTTAAAAAAAAAAAAAACTTTCGTATTTATTAAATGAATATGTCCAGTATCGTAGCTATGGTCGCTGATATTCAGGGCAAAGCTCCGATTTTGCGTCTCTAAAATTTAAAATTATTTACAGGTAATGCATGGACGTAGTGAAATGGGAAATTTGTACGGGCATAACGCAAAGAGGTGGCTCAGAATGGAGCAGAAAATTATCTCAGAAATATAAAGCACTACTTTCCCATTCCTCATGCTCGGATAATGAAAAGGTGCAAATGACTGAGAAACGCGTGTAAAAGAGAAACCCATTAGTGAGAGGTCACTGTAGTGTGAAAATTTACAATAAAATAAAGGCCTTCATAAAAAAATATTTTTACTTTTATAAAAATTAATATTAAATATGAAAAATATAACTCACTGAGCTTAACAATCAAAAGAAGTAATGTCTCATTTAATTTAATTTTTTTTTGTCGAACACAAATACAGCTGTATAAACAGTGATGACAGTGGTAATAAGTGGTTGATTACAAATTGTAATGGAGTAAATTACTAAATGGAAAATAAATAGACTTTTTTAAAGCGAAAACTATAGATTGATCACAATATAAAGGTTTTATGAAATTATATATATATATATATATATATATATTTTTTTTTTTTTTTTTTTTTTTTTTTTTTTCAGAAACCAATGCAAGTATTAAAATGATTGTGAATTAAAAATTATAACACAATTTACAGATGTATTTGGCATTCTGATACAGTACGAATTCAGATTTTGTCAACATATTTTGGTCTATACATCTTTTATTTATTTTTTATTATTCTACCAAAAGGGAAAAAAAAAAACAATTATTGTTTTCGCTATGCTTTATTGTCATCAATACTGTTTGAAAATGATAGCATGAAAGAAAAACATCCGAAAACACTACGGGCTCTGCATGGTTTCTTCGATAGGCACAACCTTATAAAATCAGACTACGGTTTCGATACGCACCGAAAATTCGGTTGTTTATTCACCGAAACTCGGATTTTGGGCCTATATTCGCCGAAAACATTGTTGAATTCAGGGGGAGCAGGGGAGAACATCCCCCCCCCCCCCGAGAAAAGTGTCTGAATTCAACACTGCGCCGTAAACGAACTTTCGGTCGTTCAGATAATGTCCAACTAGTTACCGCTCCCTACAACTTTTTTTTTTGTTGTTTTCAAAATGTAACCATGTTATTTAAATTTTATTTTTAGTCATACAGTACAAACACAGAATTAGGGGGGAAAAACTGAGATGCCGAAACGCGGGAGATGAACAAAGGATTGGATAAATTCACAAGTAAAAGGAACAAGTATAGTGTTTTATAAAACCACAATAAAAATGACTAAAACAAAACACAACGAGTTTCGAAAGAAGTTAATCTTTTTTTGTCAGGCGCAAAAAGATATTCCGTTATTTTGAGATCAAGTTGCCCTTAAAGTGGTAGCACATCTTTTTGTGTCTGATGAAGGAAGATTAAGTTCTTTCGAAAATTTTTTACGTTTTAATCATTTTTATGGCGTGAAAAAGGGCAATTTCCCCTCCCCCCCCCCCTCCCCGGAGCCTCAGAAATCCCTCCCGGAGAAAAGTGTCTGAATTCAACACTGCGCAGAAGCGGTTCGAAACGTCGATTTTATCATGTTTTTTTTTTTTTTTTTTAATTTTTAATGTCATATAGATTTATTTCTTGTGTACCATTTAGCAAGTTTTGTATGATTTTAACACAAAGTATTTTATAGTATTTTATTAATATTTGAAACTGCTGACCTGCTGTTTAATTCACAATTAGTATTACTAAATACTTTCAGGAGATTTAATTCTTTCGGATTGCAAAACGAAATACGATTACAATTACATGCATTGATGCTTTCAGGAATGTTACGGTTTATTTTCCGTCAAAACTCTTTATTGTATAAAGGAGGGAGGCACTGCACTCCTCCCATAACCCGCCGTTTCTCATGAATTTGATAATCGTAACTCTATTGAATAGTCTATTAAATCTCCTATCTAAAGTAATTTCAACATTGATTTTGTGATAATGGCATACTAATCAGCTTGAATGATTAATTATTCTAATAAATATTTTATTAATTATTGCTAATCCTGCCTCGATTTATTGGAAATTACTATTTCAGCCTGTACCATAATTTTTGGGTTGCAACATCACTGGTTCATTCACCGAGAGTCTTTTTCTCTTTCTCCCTTCGTTATAAAAGATGAAAATGAACTTTTATAAAACTCACAATTCAACGTTCTCCAAATAATTAAAAAATAATAATAAAATCAACGAAAAGCTTGCATCAGGGATATATTATAAAACACTTTCAGGATATTATAATTTTTTCTTAGAATGAAATGAGATATCTAAAAAGGAGACTTAAAATAACACATAACTCAGCAAAAATCCATTCTCAGCAATTAAAGTCCATATCCGGTAACGTGTGCGAAATCTTTCGTGTAGCCCTGTAAGCCATCTATAGAATACACACCAACGGAACTACAGAGGAAAATGCACTTCCAGCAACTATCGATCTTAGTCAGTCCTTTAACCGAATTATTTTGTGTGTCTCTGTAAATGAACGATAAATGCTATACATTCTAATCTATAGAAAACATGCAATGTACTTCAGTGATTTCGTTATTTTTAAAGTATCATGACATCATTAAAATTTAAAATGCATATGGAGCAAACGATTTTTCTCCATAGATCATAATGTAATGAAATCCTTTTGTGCGTCCCTGTAAACGAACGATAATTATAATAAACTATATCTTTACTCCTGAGAATGCATGCTGTAGTCTATCTCAATGATGTATATCAATCTCAATATGTTTGAAATATCGAAACATCAATAAATGCAATGCACCGCAAACGATTTTTTTCCATAGACCGTAATGCAACGGAATTCTTTTGTGTATCCCTGTAAATAAACTATAAATTCAACACACTTTACTTTCAATACCGAATATTCTATGGTAAACCTCAATAATATAAAAATTTAATGGTAATCTGAGTATATTTACAGGAGTTAGAGCACCTGCAGACAGAGAAACAAAACGAATTCATAAACACTTTTCAAAATGTTCATATTGGAAAGTGTTAAAAAGATGTGAGTTTATATATATATATAAGATTTGTTCCCTTAAAATGCATAAAAATTATTCTTCCCTCTTTTTTCATTTTTATTTATTTATTTATTTATTTATTTATTTATTAGATAAAAATAAAATTATATATCTTGGTGCACAGACATTTCATAAAATTAAAAATTGTACTAAAACAAACAAAAAAAAAACGAAAATCGGGCAACGATCAAAGTGTGTATTGTACACAGGTGTTTACAAACGGTGGGAAAAAGTCAAATCGTACTACCCCTAATAGGAGTTTGATGGGAGAGAGAGACCCTGAGAAAATACGATCGAGCCAGGATCTCACGCGCACGCTTGCATCTGCTTGGAAAGCGCGCGGGACACGTGTTACGCGAGCGATTCTCACGATGGGTTCGCAACCTCCCCCCACCTAACAATGCTTTGGAATGAAAAAGAATAGGGGAGCTCAATCTGGCAATCTATCGCTTTTATGAAAGGAAAGGTACTTTAAATTTAAAATTAACATAATCAACATTTTTTTAATACAAATGAACATAATCAACATTTTTTAAAATACAAAAAAATGCATCAAAATTACACAGAAATAAATCGGTCAAGTGCGAGTATAACTCGAGATCAAAGGGTTCCGTACATTATAGTTATTAAATACTACTTATTAATTAACAAACTCCTACTATTCCTATTTGTTTCATAATTTTAGTTTCAGTATAGATTCGGAAATAGGAGGGGAGGGGGGGGGCATATTTTTCCAGTATACTTTCGACATCTCTGAAAATATAATACCTAAAATTAAAACAAATATATTTTTGAGTTTAGTGTTACGAGATCTTTCGAACGATACCCTACACGGATATCTAAAAATAATTTTTTTTCAAGTAACTTAATTAATATATCGGCTAATTAGCGACACTTTTTTTCGAAAATCATTATTAAATATCCTTGGATGATTCTGCGTCAAAAGATACTTCGAGCGCCCGTCAACGCCCTCGCTGACCGCCCAAAAAGTAAAGTTTGTATGTAACGAAAAATTGAGTTTTTCTCAAAAACTATGTGACCAGGAAAATCGCTATAATTTTCCTGCAAGGTTTAAACAAACTCCTACTACCCCTATTTTTTTCTTAATTTTAGTTTCTGTAGATTCGGAAATAGAGTGGGGGTGTGACATACTTTCACAGTGCATTTTCGACGATATCTCTGAAAATATAATACCTAAAATTAAAACAAATATATTTTTGAGTTCGGTATTACGATATCTTTCGCTCGATATATACAAAAGAAAAACTTTCTTTTATAACATTTTCCAACATAGATGAAAAGTGTTTATGAATTCGGTCTGTCTGTCTGTGCTTTAACCCGAGTGAATAGACTCGCATTACCATGCAATTGCTATATGTTATTGAGATTTACAATGGCATGTTCGGTACTGAAAATGAAGTATGTAGCACTTATACTCCGTATACAGGAGAACTTAAAAGAATGCCGTTACATTATGGTCTATGGGGGAAAATCCTTTGCAGAGCATTTTAGTTATGTTACACTATTTCAAATACATTTAAATTGACATACATCGCTAAAGTGTACTACTACAAGATGATCACTTTCGAATATGGTACATGTACCACTTATAATTAGTTTAAGGAAACTCAAAAGAATTCCCTTATATTATGGTCTATGGGGAAAAGTCGTTTGCGGTGCTTTTAATCATGTTATACTATTACAAACACAAATGAAATTTATATCAATTGAGGCACACTAAAACAGGCTTTCTGTAGAATATCCAGAGTAAAGCATTTCTCATTCATTTACAGGGCCACACAAAAGTATTCGGTTACATAATGGTCTACAGAGAAAAACTGTTTGCAGAGTATTTTAATTACGTTACACTATTTCAAATAAAACAAGAACGCAAAATCATGCATCAAACAGATTATGAAACACTTTCCAACACATTCTGAAAACTGTAACGAAACTTCACCGTTAAATAAGGTGAAAGAAATAAGTATACAGTATAGGAAACATAACACATTTAAAAGTCCAGTTTTAGAAATTACCATCCATAGTCAAAAATGTAGTCGAAATATTTTGTGCAGCCCTGTATATGATCTATTGATTTGGATATAAAGTACATAGCATGATAAAAATTAGTTCAGTTAGAAAATTGTGGCTTGTAGAATATAGATAAAATCATATACAAAGCTTCGCAAAGAACTGGATACATGGCCGCCTGTAGATGATAATTTCTGGAAGTGTGATTTTAAATAGTTTAAAGCATATTTTTGTCTGAATTAAATTTTAGCTTAATATGTGGCGTGTATAAAAATCTGTAGTAGATAATATATAGGGCTGTATAAGAGAATTCAAGTAACATTTCCGTCTATTGGCAGAAAAATGGCTGAAGGTGAATTTTCAACTGTGTTATACGTTTTCTAACTAATTTTTTACGTACTATGTAAAATATATACAAATTTATACATCATATACAGGGCTGCAGAAAGAATTAGAGTAGTGCCTTTCTGGCTACAGACGGTAAATGCTGAAATCTAGTTTTCAAATGTGTTATGCGTTTTATAAATTGTTTACTTGGGTATCGTCTTGGTGAAATTTTGTTAAAAAATTCTGGAAGTGTTGGAAAGTGTTTCAAAATCTATGCGTGACCCATGCTTTTCTACACCTTGTGTACATACATAGTGTAAGTCGAAAATTCTTTTTAGGATTCCGTACCTCAAATGGAAAAAAACAGAACTCTTACAGGTTCTTGTCCACTTTGTTGTCCGTCTGTCTGTCTGTCAAATAGTATCAAGATGAAATTAATATCAAATAATAAAATTCACGGCGCATTGTTTTCTAAAAGTTTCGAGCTTCTAACTCAATGCAATAAAAAGTTATGCCTTAAAACAACGTTTTTTCTTTGTTTGTTTGTTTTCCCATAGAAACTCACTCTTAAATCCTACAAGATAATTCCCATTGACCTAGAATCTTGAGATTTTGCACGAATGGGGGTCTTATAGCATATGTAAAGGAAAAAATCCGAAAATCATTTATTTATAATTCTATGTCGATTTATTACGTGACAAATTTGTGTGGCCGTCTGTCAGTCAAGACTCCCCCCCCCCCCCCCCAAGAACGGCTGAAGGTATCAAGTCGAAATTAATATTAAATAGTAAGATCTACAGCTCATTGTTTTGTAAAAATTTCGAGTTTTCTAACTCAATACAATAAAAAGTTACGGCATTAAAACAACGTTTTTCAATATTTGTATTTTTTTTTTTTTTTTTTTTAATCGGGAGCCAGGCCAAATTAACGTATTGTAAACGAAATTTGTTTATATTTCTCTTCGATAGGCATGCAGCCATCAATAAGCGAAAGTATTACTAGGAGCCATACAATTATGGAGTTTGTGTGTTCTCTAACTTTGACATGCAATGTGGTATAATCCATTGTTTCTGCAGTCATCACAAACAAGCTAATTAAGACGTAACAGATAACTGAATAAATTACAGCATTACGATACAACAATTATAACGAACATCTAGTAAGTTGAGGGGGGAGGGGTTGAGGGGGGGGCGAAACCCTATGTTATATCTAAGAAAAAATTGTATATTTTATGTAAAAATAGAAATAGGCTAATCTAATGATCCAGGTCTGCCTTAAATAAAGTGTTGTCGAAGCCGAAAATTAATACCACCTGCGGTGACTTTTAGAGTATTATCCTAAGTTATGTAATAAAAGGATAACAAAATATGGAAAATGTTGCCTTCGTCTAATACAGCCATACTCAACCTTTTTTTTTTCTCGTGGGCCGCAAAGATATGTTTGGGACGTTAGGCGGGCCGCAACACACTTTAAAAAGTCCTTCCGGCCTGTACCGGGAGGAAAAGGTAGCTTTCCTATATCTTCGTTTAAAAATTTTAGCTAATGTTACACGAAAACAGCAAGTTAAAATGCAAAGAAAACGTTTACAAAAGATTCGTTAATACTGAATTTGAATAAGAAATTCGCCAAATTATTGAGCAATAGCCAAATTTGGCGGTATTTCGCAAAATGTCGCCAAGTTTGGCGAGAATTTGGCGCAAACGGATATTAATACATAGTTTTAAGCGTATGATTGGAAAAACTAGGATTTCCCTCAAAGGGATTAGTCTGAGTGATATTGTTAAGAACGTAGGATTAACAATTACGACATAATGAAAAAGAGAAAATTAAATAATAATATTACAAAATATCATACATAAATCCATATACACTGTTAAACAAATAGAAAAGAAGTACCGTCCATCAGATTTGTTTTTATAACATTTGGCAAATAATCCCATTTTTTTGCTTGATCTTATAAAACGCCAAGCTTTTTAAAGTTACGTAATCAGATTTCCAGCCAATAGCGTATTTTAGCAAGCGTGGCTTAACGCAAATTTAATTTCATTGTTGCAACATTTTCCTTGTGACAAATATTTACATTTGAATTAAAATTTTTTCCGGTATCCAAACTCTACCCAATTCTTTACCTGTCTCGCTATTCATCTGCCAATCCGTCTTTCTACCTGTCTTGCTTCCCGTTTAATTACCAGTCTCTCGACACGTCTGCCTGTGTACATACTCCTCTCTCTACCCGTCTGTCAACTCGTCTCTGTGCTCTTCTGTCTGCCCGTCTCTCTATCCACCACGCAACCCGTCTCTCAACCTTTACTCTACATGCCTGTATATCGGTCTCACTACTCGTCTCGTGACCCGTCTCTCTATCCATCTCGGTACCCCTCTGTCAACCTTTTTTTTTACCTGTCTCGCTACCCGTCTACCTATTCGTTTCGCAACCCGTTAGCCTATCTCTGTCACTATCCGTCTGTCTACCTCTTCCCAATAGTTTCACAATTCATTCAATATACAGAAGCCGTTTACCGTTATAAATACAAACAGAAGTAATTCATCTAATATCAGATGCAATTTTTAAAAATACATGCGTAAACCAGCAAAATAATTCATCAGTTTTAGTTTCATAGTTGTTTATATAATTTGGCAATAAATCTCAACTTCTTAAACCCGAATTGTGTCAAGCTTTTTAAAAAAGCCTAAAGGTCCGTATAACTGGGAAGTATCCTCAGGGCTATTAGATACATGTTATAGTTAAGTGAAAGTTTCATAATCGGGTTTGCAGTTAATTGCTTAAGTCAGAAAGCGTAGCTTAACGCCATTTTAAATTCAATGCTGTAACTTTCTTTTTATTTTTCTTATTTTTTTTAAGAGTTGGTGGGAGGGGGAAAGATTAACAAATATATACATTTGAATTTAAACTTTTGCTTCCATGTTTATGTTAGTGTTGTTTGTATTATTAAGTATTACTTTGTTCACCGAGCTTCATTCGAAACAAATGTAAAAGACTTCTTCTGCAGTTTTTTCCAGGGGAAACTACCGTAATCGGGACCAACGCCAATCGGAGCAATAATATCATTAATTAAATAATTTAATATCATTGCAATTTAATATCATTATTGTAACTGTTATAGAGTTAAAACAATGTTGTTGCTAACTTTATTGTTGTTTGAGACAAGCCTTGCCTGTGTATCTGAATGGGGAAAAGTTCCGTATTCTGTGCCGGTTGGCGCGATTGGCGAAAAAAATTAAACATGGTGCCAAAAGCATCTTACCGAAGCATCTACTTTAAAAAAAGCATCTTATTAAAAGCATCTACTTGAGCATCTTACCAAATTTTTCCAGAGAGCGCAAAAACATGTTTTTCAAATGTTTACAAACGTACTTTTATTAAACAATGTTTTGGAACCATCTTAAAAACATAAATACGATGCTAAAATAAAATTTTATCGCCATTTTCAAAATTTTAATAAGTAATGAAAATACATAAACAAACATATTTAACAAACCTAAGAGGTATTTTTGGGATAAATAATTGTTATTGTCAGGGGGCAAATTGTAAAAAATTAATAAACGAACGAACAACATACCTAAATTAACTTTTGGGAACCTCAGGAAAAAAATATCTGATGTAAATAGCATTTAAAATCTTTAAATGGAGAAGTGTTACGTATAAAAATGCAAAACATTATACGCTTGATATAAATATTTTTGGAACAGCTGTCGCTAGCGCACTGGGATTGGCGTGATTTTTGTTTGCGCCATTTTGGCCAGAAAACCCCGTTTTTGAGAACCCGTTAGGCTAAGATTGCTAAAACAGCATGCTAGTTTGATTTTATTATGTTATAAAACACACACAATTTTTATTTTAAGCACACAGAAATTATTTTAGGCAACACATTGGCGCGATTTTTCCCTCGCCAATTTGGCGAAAACTTTGTTTTTGAATATTAGTTACAAAGGTACTTCTGTTACAGCGGCTAGAATACATAGTGTGGAAACCGGCAAATGGTGTAATGCTTTAAAAAGTGCTAAAAAGTTGTAGCCTATAAATGTGCAACGGTGCTCCTAGGAATCTACGATAATGTTGCAACCAGAGACAAAAAAAAATGCGTATCACGTTTTTTAGCCATGCTTTCATAATTTAAAAGAAAACTTATAAAAATCACTAGGTCAGAGGAGAAAATGATATAATTTAAGTATTTAAAATACTTACCACCAGCCGAAACATTCTAATATAATGTCAAGAGCTAGCAGATGGCGCTGCGAACCCATCCTAATATTTTCAGCAACGTTGTACATTTATTGGATACAATTTTTTAGTACTATTTTGTAGCCGGTTTCCACACTATGTATTCTAGGCGCTGTACTTCTGTATTATCTCGTCGATCACTTTATGAACTATTTGATGACATAACAATCACGTATATTGCTTCTGACATCAAGTAAATGGGACTGCATTTTTGGCGTTTAATCTTACAGTTTGGCGATAGTTTTTTGTTATGAAAAGTGGTCACGGGATAATAGAGAAGTACCGTTACAAAAAACATGCAATAATAAATGAACAGTTACAAATAATAAACATAATAATATAAATATCACAATAAAACGTAAATATTAACACTTATTAACACATAAACAAAACAACCGGGTTACCATGTTTGCCATAAAATTGCCATTTTGTTGCAATCGCACCAATGTGGTGCGTATATGACATCTTTACCTTATTTTATTATACAACACACACAGTGATTAATTTATTATAAAACACACAATATTTAATTTAACATAAAAACACAGAATTTGCCCTAACGAGTTGCTACACGAAGCAAAATCGCCAGGTTGCCCACACATAACATCGCCATTTTAGTACCAAAAAGATACCCCGGTGCGCCTGCGACATCTGTATTATCTTTTTTTAATGTTTTAATATTTTCGAAAGCATAGATAAAAAGGTAAAAATCTCATTCCCAACTGCCATTACAATTAACATATATATACAAAAAAAATATCTACAAAACATATGTTTACATAATATTACATCTGCAAAACATAACTTTAGAAAAGGTAACCGAAAGACTGAAGATCGCAACAACCACATCGAAACACTTATCACCAAAAAATAACTCGCCAAATCTACCGGCACAGGAGATGGATTTTTCCCTCTGAATGCAGAATATTAGTTGTTTTTTTTTTTGTACGATGGGTGATTATAATAATTTCACATACTACATACCGTTTGATATATTGGTACTTTTATGTTATCCTGGCGCAGTTGATAAATCGCCAAATATTGTTCCTATAACATTTTCATATTGAGTTCATTTCACTTAAATATAAACCTTTCACTCATTTAATTTAAAATACATGCCTTTCATTAATCCCATTTAAAATGCTAAAAAGAGAAAACAAAAAGAAATAATGCCATAAATCGAAACCTTTTTTTTAACACCAAATATTTTTTTTTTTTTTTTTAATTTACACACGCGAAATAAAAAAAGCTGCTATTGCTGAGATTTGCGCCAAATCTCTAATACCAAGTCTACCAAGTTATTGCGGGATTTTTCTTTCAAACAGAAAAAAATCCAGATTAATTTTCGATTTCTACTAAATTGAAATATATTTTATTGTGCTGAATATTAGTGCTTGCATATTATTTTGCTCCATGTACTCCATGAACTTTTCAATTCCGATTGTCTACGAAAATCTCCCGCATGTGAAAATGACGTACGCACAAAATTTAGTGACGTATGTACTTTAATTGTGCTTTTTTATCTATTTTTTTAATATAATTTCCAAACCGTTTGACATTTATTCTTGGTAATAAATAGACGTCGTTGTCACCATTATAGGTACCTGCTGTAAAAATTTGAACGAAATCCGTTAAATATTTTTTGAGTTATGCTTGACGAAAGGTTTTAATATCCATCCTAGCTATATATGGGGCAAAGTAATACTGCGCTGTGTATGAGTCTTCGTTGCACTCAGACAATTAATACAACAATGAAAATTTTTGTAATGGGCTGTCTTGTTTCAAAATGTCAGCCACCCTAGAATTTTAAACTGCTCTATCTCAGCCATTTTTTAAGATAGAGGTAAACCAAAAAATGCTCTGGAATCCTCGTATCAAGGCCTAACACGTAATTAAAAAATAAATTTGAATTTTTAACTTTTTTGTATATTTATTTTAGTTTTAAATTTTTGAATGGCCGCCATCTTGAAACAAAATGACCAAGCTGGCCAACGAACTCGGTCGAGACATTGGTGAGCTTAATACACACAATTAGTTTCATCAAAATTGATTTATAAATACGAGCGTTATCGTATGACATAGGTCAGATATATATATATATGGATATATATATATATATATATATATATATATATACAGTGGAACCCCGATTTTACGTAACCCATTTCGTACGTTATCCCGCTTCCTACGTTATTTTTCGTCGGTCCCAGAAAATTCTTATTCCTACAATGTTAAAAGTACCTCGATTCTACGTTATTTACTCTTAACGTTTCCCGCTTGGTACGTCATTTTAGGCCAAGTACCTCAGGAATTTTTTTCTTTTTTCACTCATGGGAAATTTTTCAAAAGAACAAAAATGATTTCCACTTGGTCATCTGGTTGTTTGTTATCAAAAACAGTTCTTCCCCTCCCCGTTAATACTCCCGTGAGAAAGTAACGATGAACTATTATTTGTCAAAAGTAGGATGTCTAAAAGAAAATATTTCTCTGTAGTCGAAGAGGCAGAAATTATCGAAAAATCCAAAGTTTCCAAAGGAACTAAAGTAGATCTCGTAAAATCGTTCGGTATCGCTTGTTCCACGTTACAAACCATACTAAAACAATAGGTCTCTGTGGAATTAAAATCTAAAAACCTGGGAAATTTGTCAAAGAAAAGAAAAACATTGAAAACCTCTCTTTTTGAGAAACTAGAAAAGATTTTGTATGACTGGTTTAAACAAGGCCCGTTCAGCCAAAATTCCAATCAATTGCTCAATTTTGTAAGAAAAGGCTCTTGAAATTCGACTTAAAATGCAGAATTTCATGGCATCGACCGATTCAAGAAGAGGTATAATATGTTTTACAAGTTTATTTGTGGTGAAACAGATAGAGTAAATAGTGCGGTCGTTGAGGAATGCAGGGAAAAAACTTTGCCTTCCCTGTGTGTAATTACTCAAAAAGACATCTTTAATTCAGATGAGACCGGATTGTTTTTTAATCTCTTCCCTGATAGAACATACACCGTGAAAGGAGAAACGTGTCACAGTCGATAGCTATCAAAAGTGCGATTAACAGTTTTGTTATTTACGAATGCAGACAGAACTGAGAAGCTAAAACCCTTTGTGATTGGTAAATCCAAGAAACCCCGATGCTTCAAAAACGTTAAAGGTTTGCCGACAGATTTCAATGCCAACCACAATACTTGGATGACTCTAAATCTTTTTGAAGATTTTGTAAGAAATTTGAATATAAAAATGAGCTTACAAAAGCGATTTTATTCGTAGACCAGTGCACTCATGTTAATCTGAATTTAAAGAACGTGCGTATGAAAATTTTCCCATCCAACTGTACCAGTTTACTTCAGCCATGTGACTTGAGAATAACTAGATCCTCCAAAATACATTATAGAAAGCAACTGGTAATAAGGACTCTTTTCACTTGATTCTGCTGAGCTTCAAGATGCTTGGGAAACAAAGCTAAATGTGCCAGTTGCTTTTAATTTCATCTCATCGGCGTGGAATTGAGTAGATGAAAAATGCATGTCAAATGCTTTTCTGAAGGGAGAATTTTCAAAGAGATCTCTATGGAAGACTACACAAAAGAGGATGAATTTTTACTTGCAGACATCAATGTTGATGAGTACATTGGTTGCGGCAAGGATGTTATCGCTACCACAGACATTCCGACTATTTTCGATTAGATTTTGCAATATTGAAGTGAGGATGATATTGATGAAGATCCAGAAGACATCGTGCCCTCATCGGCAGAGGCCACTGCGAGTTAAAAAATTTTAAAGAAATTTTAACTGGACATGAAAATTAAGAAAAAAATTGTAAAAACTTGCATGTATTGAAAATAGAGTAGATGTGAAATTACACTTCTTAAAAGAAAACGCAATAAAGAATAACACATTTTTTTTTAAATACTAATATGGTATTGGTAAGTTTATTTTTATATATTTTGTTTTCTTGAAGTGTTTTTCTCTATTTGACCCCGATTTTACGTTTTCCCGTTTCGTACGTTGTTTTCTGCTGGTCCCATGAAAAACGTAAAATCGGGGTTCCACTGTATATATATAAATCAACATTTGAACGGAGGGTGGTTTTGGGGTCTGGGGGTCATGATCGGTGAAAATATATCGAAATTTTCCGGAACTGCTTTCCTCCGAACGGCTGCAATAGGTAGCTTTATACTTTTTTGTATTGAAAGCTACCTAAAAGTGTAAAAAGGGGGGTAATTAAAGTAGTAAGATAACAAAAGCTGTAAAACAAGCAATATAACAAAGTTAATATTATTAATAGTACGGTTTAACGACTATCATGAAAGATATCTTACCAAAAAATTTTAACACCACTACTTGCAAACAATAAGCTTCGTGGTAGATTTCTATTGCAAATATTGTAGAAATAGGCCGCAAAGTTTATTGTTTGGAAATAATAATGTAAAAATTTTTTGGCGCCAATTTTTTCCGCGACAAACATTTGACCCTAAAAAGCAGTATTAGCTTGTAATAAGTATAAAACATTTATAATATAACAATGCAGAATTTACAAGTTCTAAAAAAAATGTTTTGCTCAATGTAAAAACATTTTTTAATTGTAGAAAATAAATAGTATGTATAGTGCAAATTTAATTAATTTGTAATGTTTGATTAGTGTTGTGTTGTAGATTAAGAAATGTATACAACACTAACACAAATTGAACTGCATGTAAAAAAAACTTTTGACTTAAAAAAAAACTCCATTTAAGATGTTTTAACGCAGTTTTAAATTAGTTTCAAATAACAGGGCTGATTTTGTCTTCACATGAAAATATATAAACCAACAGTGGAAGTCTTAAATATGTTTTATGAACATCTCAATTAATTTTATAAATATGGATTAATGATTTATGGATCGGCTTTACATAAAAGGTGACCGGGACACATGCGGCCCGTGGGCCCTAGGTTCAATAGGGCTGGTCTAATACTATAATATCATGGTCTGCCTTGCCGCAACCGGGCCAAACACGTGGCAAAAATATTATTATCGTTTAAGGCTTGCCTATGTTATCGAATACGATAATTTGTATTTTAAAATTAAATTTAATTAGTCTTATTACCGAAAATCGATATCTGCCAACATTCAGCTGTGACAGAACAATTTATAAAGTGTGTTTATATCATTTTGCGTCGAAGAAAACTACGTCATTCGGAAAGTTTTGCGTTACATTCTTACCATAGATGATGTGGAATGCTTGTAGAAATCTAACGCTAAACATTTACTGCGCCTTTTTTTTTCTTTCTTGTACCAAAATTTTTAAAAATATATATTTACATTTTGGTTATGAAGTATTCTTTAAAACTATCATTATGCGAAAATTCCAAGTCAATCATACTTAAAACCTTTCATTTTTCCAAAATTAAGTATATCAATACACTTTAACTTTTCATTAGAAGATGAGATTAGTTTTTTATCTTTACCACAAAGAAAACACTTTTGAATGTTTATTCATTCGTTCGAAATATATAGAACATTTTCTTTTACGTCATAATGTTTTTCTATGGTAATTCGGACGATTTTCAAATTTTACCATTCTTTGAAAAGAAAATTACGCATTTGGATAATTGATTTAAATGTTAAATTGCGGATGCTAAAAATTCCTAATGGGGTTGGTTATTAAATTACACCGATTAGTTTGAAATTTCGTCAATACCTATATCAGACATGTTAAAATTATCTATATATATTTTTGATGGAATTTTGGGCATCTGTTTGAGAAATATAAAGTAATATAAAATAAATATAAAATAAAATATATAATAGTTTAACTTTTCAATTACATATTTTTGTTAATCAAAAGTAGCAAGTTTTTCTCTTTAACTTCACCAGTTGCTCAGCAACTCTATTTCATAACGTGTCAGAAAAAGAAAATTTATGAAAATCTATCTGGTGCTATCTGGTTCAATTATTGACGACGATTTATAAACGAATCCTTGAGATTAAGTACACGAGTCGGAATGTATGCATAGAGCCGAACCAAACGTATTGTTGATATGTCAACTAACACCTTTTCTCATTATAGAAATGCAAGATTGTGTTCAGCGTTAGATTTCTATAGCATTTGACATCATTTTCTTCGATGAAATCGATGCAAAATGATATGAGCGCACACTTTATAAAGTGTTCTGCCAAAGGTCTAGCCACAGCTGAACGTTGGCAGACCTCAATTTTCCGTAATAAGACTATTTAAATTTAATTTTAAAATACAAATTATACTTGTATTCGATAACGTATGTAAATCTTAAAAATAATTACGATAAAAACACTTCTGGAAAGTGTTTGGCCCCGGTTGCGACAACCATGGATGCAAGAAGTCCATTCAAGCCAAGACTGAAAACTTTTCTGAGTATTAGGAATAATCAAATTGAAAAGGCTAGAAGATTCCAAAGTCTTTCATTATAGCTAAAAATCAATCTTTTTTACAATAACAGAAAGAAATAAAAAGTTCTTGATAGTAAAATTGCTTTTATTTAAATATATAAAGTAGAATTTGCTATCAGTCAAAAACCTCTCCAAGACTGAAATCAGTCCTAAGACTGGAGTCTTGCACCCGTGGCGACAACCAGGATATTATTATACTACAAAATGAAAGCGACATTTTCCATATTTTGTTATTTTTGTATTCATAACTTAGGATAAAACTCTAAAAAAAAAACACCGGAAGTGATATTAATTTTTGGATCAGGTAACACTTCACTTTCGGCAGACCTGGACCATTAGATTCCACTTTTCTACTTTTACATAAAATATGTAATTTTTTTCTTGTAAGACAGGGTTCCATACTGTCGCCTCCTAGACTATAGCTATAAGTAGGCAGTTTTTATGTATACCAGTGGACCCGTGCGAGGATTTTCCACTGCAGTCTAATATTTTTCAGCAATATCTAATATTTTTCTAAATGCAGGTTTAAACTTCTAAAGAAAAAATCGCGGATAAAAATAGCTACAAACAACATTAGTCAAGCCAGAATATCATCTCATTTCTATAAAAGTAAAGTTACAGTAAAAACTGATCGAAGATAGCAAAATGCATGCGTGAGAAAAAGAAATAACAATCGTAGTTTAACTGCATCAGAGGAAGACACCATCCACTTCGGGAAAAACACTGGACAAAGAAAAATAAATTGAATACTTAAAGCATACATTTTAAGTTACACGGGAAATATACCACTGCTTCGATCGATCGATAGTGCATTTTTCTTCTAAACACCTGAATTTTAATTTTGCTTATTAATCATAAATATAAAATAAACCCGCGCGACACTTTATCGTTTTGTACTATTTATTATTATTTACATATATATATATATATATATATATATATATATATATATATATATATATATATATATATATATATATATATATATATATAATCATTGTTGATCACGATATAATGCTTATTTTATTATTGTGGCAACACTGATTTGAGAAAATTTTATAAATAATTTTATAATTAAAGCATCTCAGTAATTATTGAGGAAGTATCAAAAACTCCTATATCGAATTGGTGAATTCTGAAAAGTAAAATTTCTCACAAACCAGATACGCAACCCTCTAACTACGCATATGGGAGCAAAAACGTTTCGTGGGAACCAGGGGTGAATTAAGTTCGAGGGGTCCACATATAATACATTGAATCTAGTTTATCCTTCCCAATACTACAAAAAAAAAAAAAAAAAATTATCACAATACATGAAAAGAGAACGGGAAACCAAGTTCCCAGGCTCTCTCGCTGAGGGCCACGTGCCTCTCGCATTGAATATAGAATAGAGTTGAAACACGCGTGTGCAGCACGTGCACGGCACTCGTCCCAGTACATTGCAGTGATGGTACATCAGGAATTAACATTTATGGATTATTTTTAATTTCTCCAAATATGACAAGACAATTCTAACAACTGTCCACTGGATTATGCCGCAACACATGAAGTAAGTATTTATGAACATGTATGTGTAATTTTATTTTGTATAAAATAAGTCGATTTGGGATGAAATGGCGGTACAAAATTACAAAAAAATGAAAAAATTTTTTTATAGTACTATCAATATAAAGTAATACAAAAGTATGTCTCCAACAGAAAAATCATCTTTTTTAGAAGGGAGGGAAGGTGCAGGGTAAAGGATTAAGAGTTCAGTAGATTAAGCACTCAATCACACTATTTTGTTAACTTTCCTGTTTGTATGAAGTAGAAGCTCTGTTTGTTTTGTTTTTCTTATCAATCAGTATCTCCTTTAACAGCGCATTATAGAGAAGCCCAAAAATATTGACCAAAAGAAATCTTTTTAACACTTTCCAACCTAGTTGAAGAGTGTTTATGACTTCGGTTTGTCTGGACGTCTGCCCGTGCTCTAATTCGAGCAAATATACAGTAGAACTCCAATTATCCGAACTCCGACTATCCGAATCGCTGATTATCCGAATAGCTTTCAGAATTTCAGAAAAAATATTTAAGACGGAAACGTACTGCGATTCGCCAATTTATGATCCTGTCTACGCGCGCTTTTTTGTCCTTCGCTCCGCGAATCTAGTATAGGCGCAGCGCAAACATTATTGGGATGATGAGTCACCGTCTCATAGTGCAGTTCGATTATTGGCTGTCGTCCGTCGCCAGGTGGACGGCCCGGCCCACCTGGGTTTTAGACACTGGGTTTCAAATTCTAAATGACGATGAACTTATTGAAAGTGCGAGAGAAGAAAGTGTCGCGAAAGAAGATGACCTTAATGTCAAAGTTGAAGCAGACACGGGACCATCAGCTATAGTGAAGCATTTGTCGGTCTTGAAACTGCGTTGAAGTGGATGGAGCGTCAGCCTGAGTGTGACCACATGAAACTTCTCACTGTCAAGCGGATGCGCGACTTGGCTGCCCAAAAACGGATGAAGACTGTCAAACAGCTTACTTTGATCGAGATGTTCAGCAAGGAATATGATTTTCATTTACAGTACGATACGTACATACTGTACAGCACTTGTAAGTACGCTTAATATGTAAAATTGTGGCCTTTTCATTTAATTAATTAAAATATCTTCCCTTTTAAAAATAGTTTTTTCTCCTATTTTCAACATACATACAGTAATTAATTAAAATAGACCCTTTTTTTGGAAAAAATCCAATTATCCGAATTTTTGATTATCCGACTGGGGTCCGGTCCCAATTGATTCGGATAATTGGAGTTCTACTGTACTCGGATTACCCTGAAATTTTTGTATGTTATTAACGTTTATTATAGTAGCATGATCCCTCATTGAAAATTAAGTGTATAGCACAAGGCCAGTCAAAAGTATTCCGTTGCATTACAGTCAATAGGAAAAAAATATTTTCAAATGCATTTTGATGATGTTACGCCATCTAAAACATGATGAAATTGATATACAATTATGAAGCGCACTAAAACATGATTTTTGTAAAATATGTGGTGCAAAGCTTTTATTATTCATTTACAGGGTCACACAAAAGAATTCTGTTACACAATGTTCTACGGGGAAAAATTGTTTGCAGCGTAATTTAATGCTAGTTCACTGTTTTTCAACATAATGAAATTTATATGCATTATACTGAGGTGCACTATAAATTACTCACTGAAAAGTATGGTGTGCGTTGCATTTATCGTTCATTTACAGTTTACAGGAACACACAAAATAATTCGATTACAGTATATACGTGCGATAATTGCAATCTATGTGTGATAAGTGCGTTTTCCACATTGGTTTGCGTTTTTAAGTTTATCTAAATTTTTGCATAGTACACGGTGTGTTTTTGATGATGATTTTGTTGATTATATACAGGGGTTGATTATTTACACAAAGGAATTCGTAAGCATTACAGACTATGGGAGTGAATTGCTTAAGGTAGTTTTTAATTGTGATACGCATTTCCCAGCTGAACTATATTTAGTAGACTGATAGAAGTTTGTGTAATTGTAATATAAATAAATTCATATACAGGGCCACCCAAAGAACAAGATACATTGTCGTTTATGTGTTCATCTTGAACATCACGCCTAATTTTTTGACTCCAAATCATGTTTTTCCCGAAAATTTCTGTTGCAATACATTTAATTTGGTGTGGACACCGAAGTCGATTGTGAAAAATGTATTGCTTTTTTTTTACGCTTGGTAGAAAGCTGAAGCAAGTGTGAATATGTATTAAAAAATATATAATTTTTGCTTTTTTTTTTGCTTATTTAAGATATGGCACCAGAAAAGAAAAAGTTAAACATCATTTAAACTATCTTTTTTTAGGATTTCTAAATTGATTTCTCAACGCATAAACGTAATTTAATTAATATTAAACTATTAACTTATAAAAGGTGTTTTTTTTTTTTTTAATATTACACTCTTCATATAATTTGCTTCATACGTTTAATATTACACTCTTCATTTTTTATTTGCCTTTAAAATGTTTCATTGTTGCAGTTTCAAAGCCATCTATATATATATTTGTCTTACGTGGCGCGGAAATAGGGCTGAATTTCTAGCTTATTGTTGGCAACAAAAGTAGTTTCCAGAGCTCAGACCAATGAAAAGACTAGATTGTGTTAGATAGATCAGCTCCGGCTCCAATATGGCGGTCAGTGTCAGAGCAGTGAAAATCAAGTTAGCAAATATTAAAAATAAAATAACATGTATACGTAATCCAAAGCGTCTGAGATTATTCCTCATTTTAATTATGAGTAATATTGCTAATTTCAAATGAATTCTCAACTTTTATTCATAATTTATTTATCAATTTCACTCACATGAAAAATCGGAGAGAAGTAAAAATATCAACTGTCTAGGTTGCACCTGCTGCCATCTGCTGCAGAAATCTATAATCAGTTAGAAGTTAGAATAGTAAAATGTCGAACGAAATTTAAACAATCATTGATGATAAACTATCTTCCTATTACGTAGAGTTTTTTTTTTTTTTTTTTTTTTTTTTTTTTTTAAGGAATAAGCCTTACAATATTACAGGTGCAATAAGTTTTAAACAAATTATGTTTCCAAGATCCTTTATTCATAGTATTTAAATGATTTATATGCTCATTAGTAGCTCCAACTAAATGCATTTTTAGTTGTGTTTTCAACGGAGTTCAATTACTTTTTTACATAAAAAATTGTGAATTTCATATGTTCAAATGATTTATGGTACTACTTATTCCGGCTAGAATTACTGCAAAAATAAAAAGGGACGAGCGAGAGAAGCGAGCTGGGACCGCATAGCGGTCTCAATGTTATTTGCTTAGCAATTCACGGGGGGTTGGCGAGCGTTAGCGAGTAGGGGGCTGAGCCCCCTAGTTTAACATATTTTGGATAGCATTTATTGCCGTATAATTAAACGAATTGTTGTTTCTTCTCGTATACAATTGTAGGAGTTAAGAGAATATTTGGCGATTTATCACTTATGGCGGGCTAACGAAAAATGTCTTAAAATTAGTTATTAATTTATAATTCAGTTTTAAAAATATTAAAATGCTGTACTGTCATCGGAAACCCACCTGTGAACGAACGTATTGTTTATAATTCTAGCATTTTAGGAAGTGGGTTAAAAATGGAATACAAAATTCCATCTTTACATACAAAAACCAGGTTGAGTGTAATAAAATATTGTAAAAATAGGAAGAATAATTCTATTGTTTAGCAACCAAGGATAGAGATAAAGTACACAATTGGTCAGATAATTCTTAAAATATGATTAAATTCATCCATCCCGCTTCCGATCTGGTAAAGTCCGGACTCGCCGAAGAAGTAATACGTCTCTATCAATCAAATACTTCCGGTAGGAAAATACCTGACGAAAGTTCTTGAGAGAGACTCTTTTTTTTATCCTAAAAAAAAACCAAGCTGGCCATTTTGATTCGCCTCTAAACTGATTCCGTCGGGTCGCTCCAAACTTCCTCCAAAACTGTAATCGATTAGTTGAATAATTAGGGAATTCGTTCGGCGAAAGAGGACATAATCTTCCGATCTTCCTGTACCCAACGTAGGAGGTGAACGCTATAAGCAATATCTGCATCCTCTTATGCTTAGAAAACTATGGATGGTGGAACTAAATCACCATCTCGAACACTGAAAAATATTATGACAAATCTGTTTTACTAGTAAACATCTTCTCATACTTCAAATATTACACACTAGCGAAACCAGTGGCTTTGCTCGCGCAAATGTTGAAATATGCCAAGTGGTATTCGCATGCCCAATAGCAGAATTTTCTGATTCAGTCTGCAGCAAGCCAAAATTTATCTGCGACACAATGATGTAGGAACAAATCTACTATTAAAAGAAATACTAATAGTAAATCCATAAAATAAACAAAATTTGCATTTACAGAAAATATAATAAAAATATACAATAAATCTAGAGACACACTAAATTTTAGCAACTTTTATAAGCCCAGTATTTCTTTTTAAGCTGCGAGATTAATCTGCAATGTCTAAAATAATCTGCAGCGCCTGCTGCCGTGCTGCACTGTTTCTGCTACCAGGTTCGCATGCCTATTTTGATTAGAGGATACTGCTAAGGATAATTAAAAAATTACTCACTAAGCCACATTTTGAGTAAATTTCATTCTTTTACTGCATTAGGCGAACATGAGACTGAAATGAATGAGAACTAAAATTAATTCCAAATGATAATTTAGAATGCATTTTGCAGCTTTTCCGCTTATTTAATTTTTCATTTGAAATTTTAAGAAACCGATATTTATTAAGTCGCCTCCCCTCCCCATCCCCGCGATTTAAAAAAATACAAACATCCCTATTCGATCGATAAACGTAATAATTTTATTTATTATTTGACTAAGTCCACAAAACTCGGAGTTGTTTTTTAATCTGGCAACACCCCATTTACAGTAACCTCTTTTCCGTATGGGTCAATTTCATTTCCGTTTTGGCCGAAATAAAGAAAACTTTCAGTCCGATTTTCACAAAATTTATATTTTTTTGGAATGAGAAAAATCAACTACGTATATAGTGTGAGTTTCGAATCGATCCCTCCAATAGTTTTTTTAATATTCGAGGATAAGTGAAAATGAGAATATTTCGTTGTCTGGAATTATCAAAACGGTAATTTCTTTTGCGGTTACGATAAAAACTAGTCGGATATGTCAATCCCAAAACTTTCTTCTATATCTCACACAGGTTTCGCATACACTAAAATGAATCATCACCAATTTATATCAAGGTCTAACTGAAACTCAAGTTTTATTAAATTCCGTGCATTATTTCTTGAGATATGACTATCGCTAAAATCGTGTAAATCCTGGAAAATGCTGCATAGCTGCGCCACCTGCTGGGCGATTTTTACCAAAAACTAATCAGCACCAATTTATATCAGAGACTAACTGAATATAAAGTTTTATTAAATTCCGAGGATTAGTTCTTGAGATAGAGCTATTGCGGAAATCGCGAAAAATACTGCATAGCAGTGCCACCTGCTGGGCGATTTTTACCAAAAACTAATCAGCATCAATTTATATAAGGGACTAACTGAATATAAACTTTTTTTAAATTCCGAGCATTAGTTCTTGAGATAGAGCGCCCACAAAATTTTTGTCACAGACAGACATTTTCTAAAAATAGTCAAATCATGTTCAGGCCCTTCTAAAACGTATACAGGGCTAGCACTAGGATTTTTCATAATTTTAGGAATTTTTTCCCAAATTTTAGGAAAATTTTAGGGGCATTTGCGATATTTTTAACATTACAAGTATGTAATAACAGTATTTTTGTGTTAGTCAGGCACATGTGGTCAGGGGCGGATCCAGAAAATTTTCACAGGGGGGGTCAAGTTTCAGTGGCCAGCGTTGTACCTTCTACTTATAAAATTACCAGTCAAGTGGAAGAAAAACGAAGCATCATTTAAACCTGTTTCAAAATATAATATATTACACAGTAATTAATAAATGTTCATGAAATAATATTAAATTATCCATTAAAAATTATATTAATATTAAATTAATATATAAATTACAAATTATAATAATATTATTAAATTAACTTTTAGTAACCAATTTGTTATCATTTTGTATGAAATATATAAATATACGATTTATTAATTCTATAATATGTAGTTAATACAGAAATGTTAAAATTCCTCAATTAAATAAAATTAAACATTTTCATATTTAAGATGTGGAGAAGACTTTTTATTGCAATGAAAAAAATAATGGCAAAACATTGCTGTATTACCTTAACAATACTGAAGTTGCAATTTCCCGTGATGCTTCATTGCGTATTTATTTAATACTTCTTCAGGGTGAATTTCCTTATCGCGATGATTGTTAAGCTTTACTAAACCGTTTAGCCTTTCTTCTTTCATATTTGACCTCAAGTAAGTTTTTACCCGTCTTAATGTTGAGAAAGACCGTTCACTGGTACAGGCTGTAACAGGAAGGACACATAAAATATGGAGAAGAGTTTTGATATTCGGGTAAAATTCTGAAGCTTGTAATATGCTTTCACTTGCAATGCGTGGAAGTTTGCTCTCCGGTTTGTTTTTCCATTGCTGCTGCCATAAGTCTATTTCTCCTCGTAATTCAGAAAATGTCCCTGGAATATCTTTCTTGTAAGGTTCAGCTGCATTCATTAAAGTTTCAGTATCCTCATTGGCAAATGCCGGGATCAATCCATGTAATGCAACGATATTTGAATGTTCAGCAGTGGAAAATTTTGTTACCAACTCTGATATGATAAAATCCATAAACGGCAAAAATAAATTAAATTTGTAATGTTCTTCCGAACTTGACGCTGCCGTATTGGATCTGTGGTGCTGTGTTTTTACTCGGCATAGTAATTTCAATGGAATGATTAGTTGCTACTTTCGATGCTTCGTCGTATATTTTCGAGTAACTTGATGATGAATTTCAATAATCATTTAAAGTATCGACAACATGCTTTACCATATCATAGCATTGCTTCAAATCTAACGAAGGGCTTTGCAAATTACGAGATAAAGAAATAGTTAAACTCAACATGGAGGAAATGATTTGCACTGCAATAAATAAATGAAATCGCAGAACTGATGCTATTAAAGATGCAGATTTGGAGGACGATTCTTCTGCATCTAATAATTCTAGAAAGCACACAATGGCATCGAAAACTTGTAAAAATTATAAAATTGCGTCGTGGCGTTCAATACACCGAGTTTCACATAGTTTTGAGAGCTTCAATCGCGTTTCTTGAGGATGATGCTCTTGAATTTCCTCTTGCATCCAATTCATTTTTTAGCGGATTCCCTAATTGCATTGATGACTTCTTTCATGACACCAACAGCGTTTCTAATACTACGTAATGAACAGCCTTTAGATATGGCAAGATTTAGCTTGTGAGACGCGCAATGCATGTAAATAGCAAGTGTCTGCTTTTCTTTTATGTGTGCTTGCACCTCTTTGAGTTTTCCACCCATATTTGAACTACTGTCGTAATCTTGTCCTCTCATATTTTCAATTTTTAATCCTAATTTCTTTAGATTTTCTTCAATTAGGTCTGCAAGGAACTCACCACTTAAGACTCTAACTTCTACAAAGCCTACAAACTCTTCCCTGATTTTCTTCGTAGTTATATCCCAATATGGAATGCTAAGCCTCATCTGCTCGATAGTACCGGAATCTGTGGTTTCATTAGCTAAGATACTAAAGAACAGACTTTCTTTCACAGAGTTCAGTATTTTCTGTGATATGAGCAATTAATTAATTTTGAGTTGTTTTACTGATAAAAGTAGAGTTGTTTATGTGATTTTCCAAAACAGTGTCAATGCGAAACCTCAATAATTTCCTTCATTTGCTATTGAACCTGAGCCATCCTCTTCCGTCAGGTTCCCATCATCTCGGTGTCCATCTGGGAGTGAGCAGAGCAGAAATATCTTACAGGACCAAGCAAAAAATGGTTAACATTGATTTCCTATACTCATTTTTCGGAAATGTGTGAAATAACAAAAAATAATAAGAATAAAAAAAAATCCTTTTGCTAAAAAGTTCTGGGACGCGCCACTAATAAGGGTGTTTCGCATTACAGGGGGTCAGCTGACCCTTTGACCCCTCCCTGGATCCGCCACTGCATGTGGTACACTGCTAAAGAATATTCCCATCATTCCAATGAATTCAACCCTTGTTCCATGTGCTTGTGTTGTTTGTTGCGAATGAGCGCATTTAAATTTGCACAATAACCGGCTTCATATTACAAACCGTTTTGACAGCTTATGCTTACTGCAATTGTATTAATTAGAATTTTGAGTTCCTGGATCATTGAGCCTAACCAGAATGAATGCTCTCCTTCTCTCTCTTTTGGATGTTCTCGGTGAACCTAGAGAACAAGAGGCAAGAAGAAGGGGTGATTATGAGAAAAAAAATTCTGAAGCTCACAGAAAAACTTCTGAAAGGTTTTTTTTTCACACTTCTTTGTCGAAATTTGCGTTTTTTCCTCGATATTTTGAAGAAACATGCATTTTTTTTAGATTCTGTCACGAAATTCGCCTTATTTGCACGATCTATTGACAAAATCCCACGTTTTTTCGCGATCTGTTGACGAAATTCGCTTTTTTTTTCGCGATCTTTTGACGGAATTTGCATTTTTTTTCGCGATCTTTTGACGGAATTAGTTTTTTTTTCCCGCAATCTTTTGACGGAATTCGCTTTTTAGACGAAATTATCTTTTTTTCCTTGATTTTTGGATGAAATTTGAGGGGTTTTTCACGATTTTCTTAATCGAAATTCATGTTTATTCTGCGATCTTTTTAAGAAATTCTAGTTTTTTTTCCTGAGATGTTTTAAAAAAATTTGCGATCCTTTGAAGAAATTTGTGTTTGTCACGATCGTTAGATGATCTTTAGAGTTTTTTTTTCAGGATTGTTTGTCGAAATTAGCTTCCCCCCCACGATATCCTTGGATGAAATTAAGTTTTTTTCCCCGATTCTTTGTCGAAATTTGCTTTTCTCCGTGATCTTTTGACGAATTTTGCGTTTTTTTCACGATCTTTTGACAAAATTTGAGTTGTTTTAGCAATCTTTTGATGAAATTTGCGTTGTTTTAGCCATCTTTTGACGAAATACGCATCTTTTTCGGTGATCATTTGTCAAAATTCACGATATTTTTTGGTGAAATTTTGGCAATCTCGAATTTTTAGGAACAAGAAGAAAATTTTAGGAGAATTTTAGGAATTTTAGGGGATAAAATAATATTTAGGAAATTTAGGAATTTTAGGGGGAATGCTAGCCCTGCGTATAAAATTAAATCCGTCGAAAACCGGAAGTCGAAAATTTTCATGAATCCAATACTTTCTTGTAAAGATAGAAGAAAGTAATAACTATTTTCGAAGCGCATTTTAATGAGTTTTTTATGCGATGCTTAAAGGGTTTTTAATTAATATTTAGGTTAATTTTAAAATTCTGAGACTCGGGTGCACCAGGAGAGGCCTTGGACTACCCTCACATAAATTTTCAGACTTCTAGGTGCGCTAGATTTTGCTAGCCATCGCACACAGACAAACAACTTTCTTTTATTAGTATAGATTACGTAATATACTCATGTAAACTGAATACATTCTTTTTTTAGTGGGCATAAGACTAAAAATTGTGTTTGTTTTATATTTTTGAAAAAAAAAAATAATAATTGCAAGTTAGTACAACTTTTATTTGTAAAAATTCGTTTTTTCTCAACATTTCCGTTCAGGGAAAAAAAAAAAAAAAAAAAAAAAAATCCACTTCAAAATTTCGGGAAATTTTGCATCTTTAAACTTGATTATGTGATAATTTATGAAACACTTTTGATTAAAAATTCCTATTTAGAATTATTTCATTATGAGATAAGGTTTCATTGTTAATTATTTCATTGCTAATAATTAAAATAAAATAATATTTTATACAACTTTTTAATAACATAACTTCCAACACTATTAAATTGAAAAATATGTTATTTAAATTGTTTTATTTCACTAGAAATAGTCGAAAAATATTTTACCATTTTATGTAAACTAGGGAATCGAACCCGGGCTTTCCGGGTTACAGAACGCAGGCGAAAACCATTTTTTCCCCCCTAAATCCAATAGATTTTTCATATTTTTATTTGTCAAAGTTGCTGCATTTAGTGATTTTTTTTTTTTTTTTTTTTACTGGTTTCTTTGCTTTTCTTGTGTGTGAAGCGCTCATACATGCGGTATCCATCCAGATTTTTTTTTTTTTTTTGTACTAAGCGTTCATACATGCGATATAGTGATCGCGACATTAACGAATTTCAAGGGTTTTGTTTATTTTTTTATTTTTTGGTAATATTAATACTGCATCCAGTTCGCTGCATCCAGTGATGCTTCTTTGTTAATTTATTATTCATCATCTTATGCATGCGATATAGTGATCGCGATATTAACGAATTTCATGTATATTCGTTTTAACCAACTTCGCAATGACCGTTAACATTATTTGTAATACTGATGAAATATGAATTAAAACGTTGTTTCTTATTGCTCATATTAACTTTTTATTAAATTTGTGAAATATTTTTTTTTTATATTTTATTCATAAAAATGCAATATCTAAAACAATATCTTCTGTTTAAATTATCTGTTAAAATATCCGATGTTTGTTTATGGTGTAAACAAATAATTTTCTTTTAACTTTTTAAATTATTACAAAGCTTCCTTTTCTCCAAAATCGTCTGAGTTGAGTTGAGTTAATTATTGACGGCCAATTATCTACACTAGGGATATAGGCCCAGGGGGAGTGCCCTTCGTGGGGGTCTTTCTAAGGGAACCTAATCCGTATTTACGCATGGATAAATCCACGGCTCGAAGAAAACCACGAAAACTCCGAACGATTAGGCCGACGGGCGCGATTGGGATCGAACCCAGCACCTCCCGTCTACCAGCTTCGAGAGCACAACCTCTCAGCCACTGGTGGGGCCTAAAATCGTCTGAACTAATCAAATTTTGTATCCGGCATAACGCTACTCTCATATAAAGGCACTCTATTCTTGTGACGTTTTTATTTCAAAATTCATTAATTTTACTACCTGTAACTATTTAAAAATTTATAATGGCAGCATTCTTCCATTTGTTTATTGGGCGTTTCAAAATTCATGCTTAAAAATTATTTTATAAGTCATAATATATCAGGCAATTAAGATATAGTTTTCAAACAAATTGCATTTGAAAGTAATTTTTTTTTCCTTTGTAACGGTGTAAAAATTTAAAATGTGCTATGTTTAGAAATTAAAAAAATTGCAATAGCAAAAATCACAAAACCGAAATTTCATCGTCAGCTGTTGCCATTCGAAAAATGACGTATGCGTTACGCACGGACACGTTTGTCCTTTATAATATATACTAGGGGGCCTACCCCCTGCGAGCTACGCTCGCCAACCCCCGCTCAGACTTAGAGGCCTCTAAAAACATGACAGCGTGCTTTATTTTATAAATATTGGTAAATCTGTAATTGGGTTGCCATGCTTTTAACGTTTTAATGGGGCAATTTTTTGATTATCATGGCCTCATACACAGCTGTTGCGACAACTGACGACTGTTTTCGGGAATGATAAGTAAAATCAATTACAACGTGAAAACCAACTTGTATAAAATGGTTAGGTTTAAATTGTGGCTACCTCTCGGACTTTTATAACAACGATCTGTATTCTATTCTTCCTTTGCGTTTAAGGATGAGAAAAATTACATCTGCTTGTGAATAACATTAAGAACCACGGTATTGAAAAAGTACTATGTTATAGACATTTTCAGTAACAGATTTTAATTTTCTCCCTATTTTAGTGCACCATCATGCATATTTTCATGTTATTTTGAATATGTAAATTATTTTTTTAATTAATATGTATATACGAATTTTCTAATAATTATTTATCATACAAAATTAATTAAATATTTTGTGCATGTATGCCTGCATTTATTCGGCATCAATTGATGAGATATTTAAACAAATTTGCTATCCCCGATAATTTTACACCATGTTATGTCACTTGAATATTGTCCATAAGAAAATCGGGTAGTTTTCCATTATAGGATCCTTTGCTTTTAGGTTTGGCGTAATTCGAGCTTCAAAAAGGGATAGATTCGTTAATATACATAGATTTGTTTCCAAAAGTTGTGAAAAAAAAACCAATAAACTTTTGGTGCTTTTCTATTATAGGGGTCTTGACGCTTTTTTAAAAAGCTTGGTGGAAAAAACCAAGCAGGATATTTTATTCTTCCGTTCAGTTGGGCAATTATTATATTATATATTAGTTTCAAATATACAAATTAATGATTTTATAAAGTCGTTTAATTAAATTTTACAAAAAAATAACAAAATGATATCAATAAATAATAATTACTATTAATTCCTTTTCCTCCCTTTCTTTTGCGTTTACCTAAATGACGTCATTTGGACGAATTTATTCAAAACATTTTCAGTTTATAATTTAAATTAAATGCTGACAGACGATTGAATCCTGACGATAGAAATGTGATTTTTTTTTTTTTTTTTTTTTTTTTTCAGATTTTACTGAAAAACATAATTTAATCACAATCTTGTCTTCATTATCGATTGAAATAAAAGATAAATCCAATTTCAATTTGAAAATGACGAATAAAAAGAAATCAATAATCCCTATCGGGATCCTTTTCAATTTTTTCCCTTTTTTGTCACAAAAAAGAGTAATTAGTTGCCATCATTACAGAAATGTCATTAAAATTAGAAAAAAATTAATATCTCGAAAACTAATTCCAATTTCAAAATTCTATTACCAGTTTTAACATCCGCGGATTTTTATGAACAATTGGTATTAATTTCACTATCAAGCGTTTAATATTTTATTAAAAATAGCCCTGAAACATAATCAGTTGTTTAATCAGTCGTTTCATAAAATCGTTTCATAAATTCGTTTCATAAAATCGTTTCACAAATTCGTTTCATTAGGATTTTATATATATAGGGTAGATATATAGAGCACGGACACGTTTGGCCTTTATAATATAGATAGATATGTATGTTTAACTATATTCTGTATAGTATTTCCAAAATTGTCCTTTTACCTCTCCATTCTAATACAAAATGTAGTTACCAATATGAAAAAGAACACATTTAATTGGACTTTATAGTTTAAGACAATACATATAAATTCTCTAGAATAGGGAATAAGTAATATTTATTTTCTAACTCCACCCCTTTATTCAACCCATTCTTAGTCAGGGATGAAACTGGAAAATTTTCACTTGATTTTCTTTCCTTATCCCACAGCAGGCGTTTTCTTTATACATTGTACAGAGTACGAAAGTGGAAAAATTTCATTGAAGTATGAGAATGGAAAAGATGAAAGCAAACACCATCCTTGTGGTTGGTTGATTGATTTATGACGGCCGATTATCTACACGAGGGATATAGACCCTAGGGGGGAGTGCCCTCCGTGGGGGTCTTTCTAAGGGATCCAAACCCGTATTTACGGCAAGGTTCGAAGAAAACCATTGAAAACTCCGAACGGTTAGGTCGACGGGCGCGACAGGGGTTTGAACCCAGCACCTCCCGTCTACCAGCTTTGAGAGCAGAACCTCCCAGCCAGTGGTGGGGCCACCATCCTTGTGAATACGTGGGCAATAATTATCTTGATGAATGCAAAAAGCTTAAACACGTTTAAACTCTTTGGTTGACTGTAAAAACTCAAAAAAGGTACGATGAAATGATTTCTAGATGTCAATTTGGAGACAGGCGATTTTTGCTCTTTAGAATAAACTGATCCATTTTGCTTGAATATGTCAAAACATGTTTAGTTTTTATTTATTCGGAATTTTCTTGAAAGATGTCATTTAATTAAGACATTTTTCGTTCACTATCTAA
The DNA here is from genome assembly GCA_963931845.1 of Maratus michaelseni. Lineage (NCBI taxonomy): Eukaryota > Metazoa > Arthropoda > Arachnida > Araneae > Salticidae > Maratus > Maratus michaelseni. Next base: position 72,184,280 of record OZ007590.1, on the reverse strand, counting down.
TCAAACCGGAAATATTTTTTCTTTCTCAATTTCAATGAAAACGACGTCAAAAAAAATATAATAAACCCTATTTTTATTTTCCTTTCTCTATTTTATGCATAACGCAATGGCATTCAGCAGCCACCGTTACAGAAATGCCATTAAATATTACGAAAAAAAAAAAAACAATTAACACCTCGAAAACGAATTTAAATTTTAAAATTTCGAGAGTTATTATGACATACTTGGACGATCACAAATAATCAGTGTTCTTTACAACCCACAATTAATCCTATTCTTGGAGGAGTAGATATGAAATACAGTGTGAACACACAGTCAGAGTTTAACATAATACAGACAGTCGTTAAATAAAAGTATATTATTATCAATGATTAAAATGATGCGTGATGAAAACAAAATCTGCAAAGTAAATTTCAGAATGGTTCTTGTTCATCTCAAAAACTGAAATATCACGAATTCATTTATTTCGGGGGGATAAAATGAAAACAAATTTAATCTATAGAAAAAAAAAAAAACATACGCAGATGTTTTCTTGCGTGGGCAAAGGCCAAAGTCAGTATGTGCATCTGATGCTTTCATCTTCGGAGTTTCGCCACCCCCACCCCGGAAAGAAGACTGCCTTCTCCTTACGTAAAAAGCCCACATATAGAAACTTTACAAAGCCACTGGGTTGCAAAATATATATGCAGAAATCAATGCAGGTGTTCTATTTTAAAAGAGAGGGGGGGGGGATTTTAGCGGGGAAAATATTTTGCTAGACTTCTTTTTAATTTTAGTTAAAAATAAAATTCCGCGCAGCAAATCACAGCCAATGTATTATAACTCATTTATTTTTACTCATCACCATTATACTTATTTTTCAATAATTACAGGAATACTTTGCTTTATTTAAATCAATAATTTTAGTAATTTGTTATAATACTTCGTGTTTGAGTAATGGAAAGAATATTTCAATATATATTTTAATAATAATTTAGTACAGAAAACAAAAACTTGAAGCTATGTCCAACTTTTATATTTCACACTTTACATTTAAATAACTCATCTATTTGTCTCGTGGTATATGGCAGAAACTGAAAACTCTCTTGAAATGGTAGAAGCCAAGGTAGAAAACTTAAGCACTAGAGAAAAACAGCGCAATTTAATTTTAAAATATAAATTTAATAAAAAATTACACTAAAGTGGATAAAAATAAAACTTTAACCTTATGACCATTTACAAACTTTAGTTGTATAATGCATATTATAAAGCCGTACTGAGTACTCGGTATATACTCGGTACTCGGCCAATACCGAGTAGTTGTAAGAATTTTTTTTTTTTTTTTTTACGCATATTTGAAGACAAATGAATTTATAACTGATCTGTAAAAAGTTATTTGAATATAAATGTATAATATGTGCAATAACTCATAAAACATAAAAATATATCTACAAAATACAGAAAAGGGTAAGAAAAAACCACATGTAATCTAACGTGTTATTAAATCTGTAGGAAAAGACTGTGATTTGGGATAAAGAAGCAATTTGTAGAAACAGAAAATACAATAGATGCAATTAAAGTTTTTTTTTTCATTAATTATACTTGTTATATTGCAAATTATGGGTCAAAAACGCCAATCGTTCTACATTTTCAGGAGATAAAGAATTTCTTTTATTATCAATTGGCCTGCCTCAGAAAAAATGTATTTACTGCACCTTTGTGTAACACCTTTGTATATTCGTAAAATTGCTGGTAAATGGTTTTAAGGTACACCATATTAATAAGATTCGTAAAATTTCTTGTAATAATGGTTTTAAGGTACACCATATTAATAAATTAATCGTGGATATCGCCAATAATAAGAAACCAGAAAACAAAGTTGATTCGCAAAAATACAAACTTTATACTCTTAAATATTATCCAAGCTTCTTTGAAAGTAGACTTTATAATCTATTGATTATTCTATGTCGTTAGCTCCGCGCTCGGCTAATCATATTGCATGAGTACTTATATATTTTCCCAATCTTTGCGAAAACTACCATTGATCATTATACAATGTTCTTTTCCCCCGCGTTATTTTTAACCCCGTTTTTAATAATAATTACATTATATTATATTATATTATAAACAATTTTATAAAATTTGAATTATGAATAAATAACTCACAAGAAATTCTTAATTAGAGAGATCATGATATTTATAAAACATATTTAATAGTTTTATATATTCACGTATAATTTTTATAGTAGTAATATTTTAATTATAATATATCACTCAGATGAAACATAATATTTTAGTTTCATGACAGTATTTATATAAAATATTTAATGCTTTTATATATTCAAGTAACATTTTGATAATAAAAAAGATTTGTATTATGTTACTCACATGAAATATAATATTTTATTTTCGTCACGGTACTTATATAACTTATTTCACATTTATATATATATATTCATGTAATTTTTTATAATAATATATCACTGAGTTTAGTCATATATGCATTGCTTGCTGTATAATTTACACTCGTATCATGAATCAGTCATGACGGATAATATATTTTTTAAGATTTCTTTTCGTTTTAATTTAAATGTTTAAAACATATTTTTTTCCCTCAATTTTTTTTACTTTATCCATTATTTTCACCTCATTAATTATTAGACAATTTAGAAGACTAGGGGAAAATGAAATTTGCTTGAAAACTGTATCTCAACTTACTGATTAGCTTACTGATTTAAAAAAAATAATAAAAAAATAACTAGGATGCTCTGCACCTACGAGCTACGCTTGCCTACCTCTGTTCAGACTTTGTGGTTCTCTAAAATGACGCTCTAAAGATGAAAAACAAAAAAATGGCTGCAAATGTCGTAACTCAATAGCCATTTCAGGATCAATATTATTTTTAGAGATCGACCGAAACATGTTTTTAAGACCGAAATCGAATTTCGGTGATCTTCTACTTTCGGCCGAAACCGAAACCGAAAGTGTCAAAAAAAATTTAAAAACTGATTAATACATACATAACTGCATATAATTATTAATTAATTAATTAATTAATAACAAATAATTAATAATTACTTAATAATAACTAATTACGTTACTAATTAATTTATTAATTAGTACTTTTCTGCAAACACATTTCTAACAAACAAACGTACTAAAGTATACATATGTATGTGTGTGTATAAGTTTCAAACCAAAATGAAACATAAATAATACAACTTTTATATTTTATCATTTTAAAACAACCAACTTTTGAAATTTAAACTATTAATAACAACTAACTTTTGAAATTTACACCGCTCAAAACAATTTATAAATTTGTTTTAATTTAAAACGATCTCTTAAGATTTAAGATTGATATAGACCTCTTAAGAAAACATTCATGAATGTAGATTTTTTGTCTAAATTGATGCGGAATATTGCATTTACTTTGCTATGCATGTTACTTGAACAATATTTTGCATAGAAACGGCAGTATACATAATTATTAATTAAGCGTTAATTTTATTAAAAATGAATTTAAGTAAGAATTATTTATTGAAATTAATTAAATAAATATAAGGGCAGACAACAGAAGATTTTATCCATAAAATAGAAAATATTCAGATTTCTAAAGGAACTATTCTAGCTAGTTTAGATATTGTGTCTCTTTACCCATCTATTGATACAAATGAAGTTGTACAAAATATTAATTTGGAAATTGATAAACAAAATAATTTAAGTGATAGCGTAAAAACATCTCTAAAGTCAGGACTTAACCTTATCATTAATAACAACGTTTTCATGTTTAATAAGAAATTTTACAGACAAAATAAAGGAGCACCTATGGGATCTCCTATTTCCGGTCTGTTGGCTGAATTTAAACTTAGACCGATGGAGGAATTTATTTTTAAAAGTTTGAATTTAACACCAGAAGTTTGGCTAAGATGCGTGGACGATATCTTTATCACATGGAATCATGGAAAGCAAGAACTCCTATCTTTCCTCTCAAAAATAAACGAAATAGACGAAAATATTAAGTTTACGTTGGAAATAGAAGAAAATTCATCACTGCCGTTCCTGGATATTCAATTAATTAAAGATGACAACAACCTAAAGCGTAAAGTCTATCGTAAACCGATGAGAAGTAACACAATAATCCCATTTAATGCCTCTACAACTTTCACTTATAAGATTGCTGCCTTCAATTCATTCATCAAGCGTGCTTTTCTGGTTTGTTCAAGTGAATTCATCCAAGATTAACTTAATTTTGTCAGAGATATCGCCATTGACCATGGTTTCCCCGCTCATCACGTACAGAAAATTATAGAAAAATTCAATGGCCATTTAATTCAGCATCCTGTCCCTAGCAATAATAAACCAAACTATCGTAAATTCCAATATATACCTATTATATTTGAAAGGATTAAAAGGGCCCTCCGTAAATACAATATCCATCTTATTGCTGTCCCTCCCAGAAAATTGGTTGACTAAGTTTCATGTAAATTAGATCCTATCCCCCCTGATCAATTCGCAGGTGTTTATGAAATCCCCATTAGCTTAAATAATAATAGTATAATTTTTTACATTGGTATGACTAAAAGAAAGTTTTTAGAAAGGTTAAAAGAGCATAAAAACGACATAAAATTTGGAAAGTTATCCACTGCACTCTCCCGGTTTTACGCTAAAAATAATGATACTGTAATTAATTTCGATACAGCAAGAATTATCCATAGGTTCAGTAACCAATTTAAAGCCGCCATTAGGGAATCATTGGAAATTAAAATTAGAAAAGATTGTATTTGTAATGATAACTTTTCTTTCAACATACCTAGTTTATGGGATACATTTTTAACCCCTTGTTAATTCCTTGTTTTGTTTTTCGCTCTTTGGCAACAGAGAGCGCCCGCTTATTTTATTTAAATTTTTCCATACTGTTGATTTCAATTTTCTCGTGTCGAAAATTAAAAGATCAGTAGTCGTTTGTGTTGTTCCTCTTCCCCGATGATGGCTTTAAGTTTAAAGCCGAAACATGTAGGATTTTAACTCTTTTACGAGTTTAAAACAATTTTTACACTGATTTTAGTAACTAATAAGCACAATTTGTGCAATTTGTGTTTTTAAAATATACTTACTAGTTAACAGTGTAGTGTCCAAATGGATTCAATTGTGGTAAATATAAGTTGTTATAAACATATAAAAATAATATAGAATAATGTAATTTAAAATAATGAATTTAATCAATATTGTTAATACCTTTTATGCATCCGATGTGCGATTTTTTACAAACAGGAGTGTCATTTGGGAAGGTTAGGGGGGGGGAGCAGTTCCCCCCTCAAAGAGTGTGATAAAAAAGTATGAGTTATTATAGGTTAGTTTAAATAAAGGGCACAAAAGCTAAAATAATTTGTTCAATTTGACTAAAAAAGAAAAATTAGCATTAAGACAACATTTTAAACCTAGAAATCATTAATTATAAACTTTATTTACCATTCCAATATTCTCAAAGTGAGTTAGATATCTTTAACATTATTTTGTATTTTAGCTAATTTTAAATATATATATAAGGATAAAAATGTAACAGTTATCTATCAATTTTTTGTTAGGATGTGCACAATAAGATCAAAATAAATCTTTGCTCACTCACCGCCCCCCCCCCCAAAGCTTTGCCACTCCCTGCCTCCCTAAGAAAGTATACTAAAATGGAACCCCTGTTTGAAAATTTTATATCCGGTGCCTAGTTGACTCTCTGTGCCTCTATCCAAAAATATTTATTTTCATATAAATTAAAACGTAATTAATTTATCAATAAGACAGAAATAGTTTCCAATTATACGAATTTCATCTAATAAAAAATATTTTAAGTATACATTCCTCGATACATATTTTGTAATAAATTTCGTAAATCTTCATATGTTTAAACAACACCTTTCTCATAAAGTATTCGAAACAATCTGGAGTTCCAAAGTAAAAATTTTCTATTACTGTTAAGTTTGCAACATTTAAAGATCAAGTGATAAGCGTCTTTTAAGTTCAGTCATACATGCATTGCCTGCTTTATAATTTACACTCTCATCACGAATCAGTCATGGCGGATAATGATAAACAGTGGAGTTCACAGCAATAAACAGAGTCTCATTTGAGCTGATACAACTCATATCAATGAGTAAAGTTGAAAATTTTCAAAAGAAGGAAAGAGATTTTGAAATACAGATAGTTTCGGTCAGACCGAAATTTTGGCAGCAGTTTCGCCGAAACCGAATATTCGGCGGAACTCCAATTTTGCGCCGAAACCGAAACCGAAATTTCGGTCGATCTCTAATTATTTTCAGTAATAGACTGAGTGAAATATAAGCATTAAAAGCAGCCCTCCAAAAAAGTAATAGACTGGGTGAAATATAAGCATTAAAAGCAGCCCTCCAAAAAAGTAAAGAAAAATCTGGGAAAAGGGAACTATGATCGGAAAAGTTTGTGAAATTGTGATAAAATATTTAAGTTTTCTGGACGTTTCATTTAAAATATGACAGTATTTTCACCAACGGAAGCTTTAAAGTTCATGATTTGTAAATGTAAATCATGTTATTGTTATTTTTTGGTACTCAACAACTCAACCCTCTTTTTCTTTTCTCTTTAAAGTATCAAATGTCACTTAATTAACTGATAAAATTCCCCTAATGTCTTTTTCTTTTTGTATGTGTGTAAAAGAAACATAGAAAAACATTTAAGCCCAATAGCAGAAACTGTGCAGCATGCCAGTAGGTGCTGCAGATTATTACAGATCTGCTGACTAGGGCGCGACTTTCACATATAAAAACCCATATAATTAACATTAAAAAATGTACTGATATTTTTTTTAAAAATTACTCTTGCTCAGAAATAATTTCTTTCTTTAAAAATAAGGCAACAGAGAAAAAATAATTAAGTATACTGAAAATAAAATAAATAAATATTTCAAATAATCTCTAAAAAACCAAAATTAGATTTAAAAAAATAAATGTCTCTTGCATAGCTGCCAACTTTTTTACACTTTTTTCTTACCACTAAAATTGAATAGTAAAAATTTAGTCAAAAACTTCGAATAAACTTTAATGGTAACAAAAGAGTGTAAAAGTTAGCAGCTATGCTCTTGTTAACCGTGACGTAATTTTCATCTTAAAAATTTCCTTTATATACTGTTATGTGCTCCATGTAATATAAAAAATAATAATAAATATTTCAACGCATAAAAATGCACAATTCACTTTAAATATGACGTAATTTAAGCCAGTAAATGCTTTTTGCACTTTTAAAAAATATATTTATTGTATCATTGTATATTTCAGTTGAAAATACTTTGTTTGGAAATATTATTATTCGGGCTTTTTAAATTTGGGCAATAATAAATAAAAACAGCTATTACAAAATATGAATGAATTCTCTATTCAGAGAATGAAATTTTTAATTGAAAATTTTAAAACAAAAAAAAACTCGAAAGAAGAGTCAAATTAAAAAAAATGATTTTGCACTGCATACAAATCTAGTCAAATATAAATCTACAAAAGATGCTTAAATTGCTATGCATAGATTTTGATCCATAAAATTTATGCAACTGACAGTCTTGACCGATTTCAACATTAAATAAAGCTTAAAATATTTCTTCGATTTAAAAACTATCTGCTTCAGCATAAATTTCTCTATAAAACTACCAGTTTTCATGTTTTCACGTGCAATAAATTTTGCAGAATATGCCGAGAAAGTAAAAAACACTAAAAAAAAATAGATTCAATTGTTAACAGCGTAACTCTATTTTAGAATAGAGATATATTAAAAATTTTCTTAAAGAAATTCTCATGAAAGGGAGAGCGGGGAATGTTTGTAGTTTCATTTTGGTTAAACCTATGCCCTTATTATTTGCATATAATTTTTAATTTAAACACAGTTAAATTTTTAAAAAATGGGCGGAAATCACTTAGTTACTTGCATATCAGATTTGATGATGAATACTATTTTATTGTACTAATACTAATTACTCTTTTTTTTAAGGTCCAATTATTTTTTTTTATTTAATAAAATTTATAAGAAAATATATTCTAAACAATGCAATAGATGACAGCATTACCATTAAAATAGATCATGTTATTATTATTTCTTGGTACTCAACCTTCTTTTTCTTTTCTCTTTAAAGTATGAAATGTTGATAAAATTCCCCATATGTCTTTTTCTTTTTGTATGTGTGTAAAAGAAACATAGAAAAACATTTAAGCCCAACAGCGGAAACAGTGCAGCATGCCAGTAGGTGCTGCAGATTATTTCAAAGCTTGCCGATTAATCAAACAGCTTAAAAAAGAAACGCTTTGCTTTAAAAAGAAATTGCCAAGATTACTTTAAGTCTCTAGATTTTTGACGTAATCTATATTCTTATTGTATTTCCTTTCATAATGCATATTTTGTGGATTAATATTACTTGTTATGACAGCAGGTTTGGTCCAACATTGTTGGGTTTTAGATAATTTTTAGTCTGTTGCACAGACATACAGAAAAATCTACCACTGGCATTTAAGTTCTGCAACTCTTTTTGAAAAAAACATAAGCATTATAATTCGGGATGTACCGAACAGTGATCTTGGCTGAATACCGAATATTCGGTACATAGGTAAACTGAATACTGAATAATCGACCAGCCGAGTAATAAATATTAGGCTGAATACCGAAAAGTAATTGTTCAGCAGAATACCGAATATTCAGCTGGCCGAATACTCAAAGTTAAATTTTAAAACAATTTTACAAAAAATTTAACACAAATACCTCCATTTTGATGAATAAAACAGACCTTTTAACAAGTAAACTTTGAACCTTAAAAAAAAAAAAAAAAAAAAAAAAAAAAAATCTATGCTTTAAGTTATTATTTAAGAAGATATTCTTAAAACTTTAATTAACAAAACTTTAAACTTTATGTATTCTTCTGTAAATTAAAATAAATTAATAAAATATTCTTATATTCTAAAACAGGTATTTTAAAATCGAAGAGAAATTTTGAAAGAAAATTTTAGTCATATGGTATTTATTTGTCAGGAAGAGACAGACTAAAGTGATAAATAAATAAATAATACAAATGATGGCAAGACAACTCAAAAATAATAACTATCTTTCTTCTTTTGATTTAGCAAGGGGAGTTTCAAAATGCACAAAAGAGCAAGCAGTGTTATGGAGTGGGTGACCATTATCAGGTGCTATAGTTGTATAAACATACAGGGTGTTCCTAAAATCTTGGATAATGTGGTCAAAACAAACATTTTTTGTTGAAGAAAGCAGTATCTCAATCTACTTATTACATCAAAAATACTGGGTGTATCACTACAAGCTGAAACCCAATTTTCGTTCACAACTTTAACAATAATAAAGATATTTTAGCACGATTTCCCACCATATTGAATTTGCTTGTATGAATTGTGATGACAACATCATTTGAAGTGGCAGAATTTTTGTCAGCGACATAGTCGGGGCTGACAAAACCCCGGGTTTTTTTTTTTTTTTTTTTTTTTCGCCGATGTAAATTAGGGGCCCCACTAGTTAAATATTAATCCTTTAATATAAAAAAATAGTATTGTAATTCGTAATTCTTTTAAAAACATTTTATGACTCAGTCGAAAGAAAATTTAAGAAATTAAGGAAAAGTAAAAATAATTAAAATTTAGTGTCTCTGTCTTTTACAAATAAATATTTAAATAGTCAATTATTTAGTTTTGTGTTATCAGCAGACTTGTATAAAACCAAAAACTTTCTGCGCACATAAATATTGAGTCAAAAACTTTCTGCAAATTAATTTAATGTTTAATCAAATTACGTGTTATATTATTTTGACGATATAAATTAAAAACAGTAGTTTAAAATAATTACCATTTAAAATTAATTAATATCAGGGTTGGGTTTTTGACATGACAGTGGTAAAAACCGTGTTTTTACCGGTTTATTCCGTCAAAAACCTATAATTTTCGATTGTCCTTCAATTTATGGTGTAAATGTAGCATACAAATACAATACATTTCTTGATAGATTTTATCCTGTTGTTTTTATTATTATTATTTACAATTACATTTGTTAAATTTATTTAAAAGAAGATCATTTCCTAATATGGGAAAGATTTAAAAATACAAGATTAAAAGAAAAGAACAACATTTGTCATAATCTTCACTAATATAGATTCTACTAGCTGCAATTAACATTAATATTAAATGATAATAAAAGGTTATTATAATTATTAAATAACATTCAATATACATTTTTAATGAAGGACATTAAAATTATTTTAGAGATGCAAAAATGCTGTTACATTGTATGACAGAGATGTTAAGCATAGACTGGCAGTGAATAAATTTGAATATTCTTCGATATAATATTTTAAAATGCATATCTTATGTATTTCATAAATGCAACTATGGGGATTTTCATTTACACTTCAATAAGTAGAATCTTAAAGTTTTGTTTTCAACAATGTAATAAATTGTACCAAAATTATACACATTGTTTAATCTAATACTTATAAGTTACAGGATTTCTTCAAAAAATCGAATTTTTATAAACTTTGCTAAATAGCTTAAGATTATTGTAGAGATCTTCTAACAGAGATGTACACGTATTATTCTAATGCAATTCTTTTTTGTTTTTCTTGGATGGATAGATATACTTTAGAGTCTTTTTGATACTGAATATTTTATGTAAAACAACTTAATATTAAAGATTGTTTTTAGATTTTTTTTTTCATTCTAACTACTAGAAAATGGGTTTTTGACAAGGAGGCTTTTGACATGACGTTAAAAACCATGGTTAAAACCGTCATGTGTCAAAAACTTGCCAACCCTCATTAATATTAATTAAAAAATAATTATTTTGGTTAAAAATAATAATAAAGCTAAAAATCCATGATAGGAAGAGCTGAATTCTTATCAATTATTTTGTCAATGCATTTAGAAACAACCCAATCCTTAATATTTTGACTTATCCGCAAGCGTCTGTAATGTCACAACAATGTTTTGCATCTTTAAATTTTGAATTGTGCGCAAACAGTAAATAAATCGTACATAAAATTGGGGAATATTTCTAATTTTTTGGTATTTAAAGAAAAAATATTTTTTTTTCTAAAAATTTTTTTTTGCAAAGTTTCGAATTTTGCATAAAATTTTCCGCGCACGGCGTGCGTCTATATTATACGAGTCTGGTTATCAGATATTTCTGATTTAATAGAATTACTTCAAATGTTTGTAATTATCGCCCTCAATATTTTGTTATTAAATTGTTCAGATATTTTCTTTTTCTTATTTGATTTGTTAGTTATATGTGATGGTAAGTACTAGACTTGTTTATAGAAGTTATTTTCATATTTACATACTTATTTTTAATTGTCATTTATAAATATTCTTTTCTGTTTAAAAATGTACACAATGTAGTTCGATTAAGTTTAAATTGAGGCAAAATTACTTTTAGATTTTTTGTTTTTCATTATTGGTAATCAATTTTTTTTTTTTTTTTTTTTTTTTTTTTTTACGTAAAAAAATATTTATACTTAAAGAATAATTTCAATCAGAATAGATTTATTTACAACCAGATTTTTAAATCTATGTAAAAAAAAACAAATATTATGGATAGTAAATTTTTAATAATCTATTAATAAAGAATTAGTTGTCTTATTTCACTTAATCATATGTTTCTTCTTGTCCTCTTGTTGCAGAGGGTAAGAAGAGAGTTTTTGGGAAGAACTTCTCTTATTCTATGTAACAGACATGCGACAATATAATTACATCCTTCCTCTTGAAAAGAACCCCCCCCCTCCTAGTGGTGTACCGAGTAGTGCTTTGGCTGAGTATTAATCCTTTAATATATCCATTTACTACTCGGCCGAGTACCGAGTAGCGGAGTAATTGTGCGTAAGAAAGAATCGCTGATGTGAACATGAAGTGCACTTAGTGGTGACACTTCTATGTGTGTGTGTGTGCTTATATACTGGGTGATTATAATTAAAGTTACGATTTCAAAAATCGATAATTTTAAAACTACTGGTCAGAATGACTTGATATTTTAGCAGAACAATCGTGAGGCAATGGAATTTTGTTTGGCGAAGGAAAAAAAATAGTTCCAAATTGTGCCGATAGATGGCGTTGTCAGGGTAATGTCAGGGAAAAGACCAAAAATGTATTCTTGAACCCTTTCCGGCGCAGTGTAAATTTGTTTGCAAAATGATGAAATAATAGACTGACACCGGAATTTACAAACGAATCCATTAGTAAAAAGAAACTTGCTTATTTTCTGGTTCTTAATGAAAGGAAAATTTTAATTAAATATTCTTGGTGCCGTTTGTCAGTTTTAGAATTAAAATTGGGTGTCCTTTTTTGTGACCACCGCCCGTTAAAGGGTTAAACATAGGAATGATGTTGCCAAAAGGAAAAAAATAGAGTTCAGAGATTTACTAAAAATTTATTAGCGAAAAGACAAGACTACGTGTTTACAGCGACGACAGTGATAATGACAAAAAATGAAAAAAAAAAAGAGCTTCATGGAACAAACACCTTACTGATTATTAAGGCATAAGTTGCTCAATATGCCCTCCGCCTTGTTCCGCTACTAATTGGAAGCGCAAAACGGCATGCTCCACAACAGATCGGAGGGTATCTGTACTAATGCAATGGGTGTGTTGTGTGATGCTTGCCTTCAAGTCGACTAGATTCTGAATCTGCCCGCTATAAACAACATTCTTCAGATACCCCCAAAGCCAGAAATCACACGGGTTTAAGTCGAGGGAACGTGGCGGCCAGTTGTTGGAAAATGGCGGCTTATGATCCTATCATCTCCAAAATTATCACTCAGTAGCTGCTTCACAGTAGTAGCAATGTGCGGAGGAGCGCCATCTTGCATGAATATTATGCGATCCACACACTGACGCTGTTGAAGTGCCGGAAGAACATGGTTACGCAAAAGTGCTTCATACCGCTTGCCAGTAACTGTGCAGGTAACGAGACCCGCAGGTGTGATCTCCTCGAAGAAAAATGGACCGACGATAAACGCTGCCGTTATTCCGCACCACACAGTGACCTTTTCAGACTGAATAGGTAATGGCTGTAGCTGGGACGGATTCTCGGTCGCCCATATCCTGCAATTTTGCGTATTTACAGAACCTTGCAAATGAAAGTGGGCTTCGTCAGACCACAGAATGTTCCATGGCCATCCGTTGTCCACTTCCATCCAGGCAAGAAATTGTAGTGCAAAAGATTGACGTGCTTCCAGGTCAGCAGGTAGCAACTCCTGCACATGAGTTATCTTGTACGGATAACAGCATAAGACGTTCCGTAGGACTTTACGCACCGTGCTGTTCGGCATATCCAGCATTCGGCCAATCCCCTTTGCACTGCTGATTCCAGCATCACTGTCAGTATGTTCCTGTAATGCTGTAGCCACATCTTCCACTGCCGCAGCTGAAACTGGTTTCCTTCCTCTACCCCGTTTAACGTCAAATGAACCGGTCTCTTCGAATTTAGCAATCATTTTTTGCAGACCATTTGTTGTTATTGGACCCTTTTTTATGGATTTTAATGTCCGAAACTTCCTAATAGCTGTAAGTGCACAGTCATCGTTCTTATAAAAAAGCTTCAAGAGCAGAGCGCGATCCTTCATAGTCAGAGTCATGATGAAGCATTCAGGCAAAGAGCTGCTGCTCTGCATTTTTATGGTTGCTATGTCTGCGGTGCGCATGTCACGTATTAGTAATTTGCATATCTTCAGACAATGTGAACCCGGACAGCGCCATCTATGGGCACATTTTGAAACTTTTTTTTTTCCTTCGCCAAACAAAATTCCATTGCCTCACGATTGTTCTGCTAAAATATCAAGTCAATCTGACCAGTAGTTTTAATTAAAATTATCGATTTTTGAAATTGTAACTTTAATTATAATCACCCGGTATTTAATTAAAATTTTCCTTTCATTAAGAACCAGAAAAATAAGCAAGTTTCTTTTTACTAATGGATTCGTTTGTAAATTCCGGTGTCAGTCTATTATTTCATCATTTTGCAAACAAATTTACTCTGCGCCGGAAAGGGTTCAAGAATACATTTTTGGTCTTTCCCCTGACATTACCCTGACAACGCCATCTATCGGCACAATTTGGAACTATTTTTTTTCCTTCGCCAAACAAAATTCCATTGCCTCACGATTGTTCTGCTAAAATATCAAGTCATTCTGACCAGTAGTTTTAAAATTATCGATTTTTGAAATCGTAACTTTAATTATAATCACCCGGTATATTCATAAACATACATCTTGAGCATATAATCTAATCATATTTTTTTAATTTGCTTCAATTTTTTTAATTTAATTTGCATCTTTTAAAACAAATTTTAGTAAATTAATTTTTTTTAAAACAGTAGCATTATTTAAAAAATATATATATAAAAAGTTCAATCAATCAATAGATATATTAAAACTGACATTTTAACCCATCATTAGTCATTTCGATACCTGAAATCAGTCAATGAAAAATGGTAAATGCTTGCTGAACAATTCCTTGAATAATGCAAAATGTTTCATATTTTCTAAAAGTACCTTATTTTCTTCTGATTAAAAAAGTTGGGTACTTTCATGTTATAGTGGCCCCTGAGGATGAATTGCCAAGTGACCAAGACACCAAGATTTATTGCTAAATTATAAAGCATATATGATGTATATGGCCAAGTTATTAGTTATAAATAATGCATATATGATATATAAATACGACATATGCATATAAAAAGATGTATATGATATATATATGGCATATAAGACGTAAATAATATGTATAGGGGAGACCGGTACACAGTGGACCACTTTTTCAGTTAACATTTTTTTTCTCTTTAACAGACTGACCAATCTGTATGAAAATACGTATTTTTGAATATTCCTTAAACCTTCTTACATCCATCATAATTTTCTCACAACATAGTTTTCAATACATTTTTCAAAAAAAAAAAAAAAAAAAAAAAAATTAGGATACACTTGTAAAGTGGACCACTATTATGTATTATCTAAAATACAATATAAATCTATTTTTCATAATTCTAATTCTTTTTTGTTGCCCCGTCACCTGCAAAATAACATAGTAATATAAATTTTGAAACAAAAAAAAAATTAATTATATTTTGAAAATAATAACAGATTAATGCAGGAACAATTGCAATTTAGTTGAAGTTATTACTTAAGTATAAAAAAATCAGCGCACATTAAAATTTGAAAATGAAATTCCAAAGTACTTATGAGTAAGATTGAGCCTGGAGTTTTCAAGAAATAATTTCGGGTCTGAGAGCAACATTATGAAATCATTGACATCAACAGCAGATTCATCTACAGTTTCGGGAGAAATAAACTGATTTCCATTCAATTTGCGTCTTATGAATCTTACTTGAATAGAATCATCAACAATTAGACTACAGTTATATTTATCAAAGGCAGTAAATACAAAACAAAATATTTCTTACTATCCTCTTTAATAAAAAGCTATGCGTAGCTGACGACTGGGATTTTCGCTAATCGTTGCCACAGATTAATATCGTAAAATGAAACATTTGAAGTTACTGAAAAAATTAATAGCTCGAAAAGTATTTGTCAGAAAATTGTTAGAAAAACTGCGTTAGAAAGGTAAAAAATTGTATTTTTCTTGATATCAATTTCAAATCTAATGATTATGCCGCTTTTCAATTATTGAATTAAAAAAATTACTAAAGTTCACAATGGAATACCATAGCAAAACTTCACGCGTAAAAAAGATAATGATAACGGCAATGTGTCCTAACGCGTATACTGGCTATAGCACGAGTCACAAATTATAGTAGCCTGCCCAGCCTTATTATTCTGTTAAAGTATAAAAGTGAATTATGATGTCACAAATGCATGATTTTTATTTAATTCTCGACAAATGCTAGATGAGCCATTTCTTTTTAGTATATGTATATATATATATATAATTATAATATCTATGAATTTCAAAAACATATCAAGTTCTAATACCATTCTACTAAAATCTATATATATATATATATTAAATGTAAAA
Source organism: Maratus michaelseni (assembly GCA_963931845.1). NCBI lineage: Eukaryota > Metazoa > Arthropoda > Arachnida > Araneae > Salticidae > Maratus > Maratus michaelseni. Next base: position 72,168,271 of record OZ007590.1, on the reverse strand, counting down.
AATCTGTTACAATTTTAAATTAAAAAAAAAAAATAGTTTTCAGCAATGTTCTGTAACCCGGGAAGTCCGGGTTCGATTCCCTAGTGTTAAATAAATTGTTATTTTTATTTGTTTACTTTATTTTGCAGTTAAATCTACTTTAAAACAATCTTTCTTTATACAAAATAAGCAATTATTAAGTATTTTGAACATTCTGCATTACAGGAGCAGAGTAGATTGTGGACCACTGTGCCCCAGGAGTGGGTGGTCCACTGTACCCCATGTTGAAGTTCAATAAACAATCATATTAATATTGTTTATAGCTTTCTTTTAAACATATTAACTTTAAAGTAAAATAAAAACAAGTATCTTAGCTTTGCAAAAAAGCTGTTTTATTTTATTTATCTACAACCTTTAATTACTAAAAAAATAAAAATAGGATGATGAAAAATTTTACTTTTAGGAGCTCAAAACAACCAATCAGGATAAAATAGTTCAATCTGAGCTAAACACATTTTCTGAAGGCTATATAATCATTGCAGTGCTGTTGTCTATTAGGATAGAAGAGAAGCTTAAAAAAAATTTAAATAAATAAAATATTAGGGGGTGGTCCAGTGTGTACCGGTCTCCCCTATAATACAATGATGTACATGGTACATAAATGAATGTTTAGAGTATATATGATGCATATATAAGCTTTTCAATGATTGTAGCAAAATCGTAACTGCAAAATTACGATTTTGCTTGGTATAATGTAATTGTGGGGGCCACTATAACACAAAAGTGCCAAAAAGGGTTTTATTGGTTTTACAGTTTCGTTTCATTTTTTGCGTAATGTACTGCTAAACTGTTATTTTAGCAGTGCTCACAGGGAGCATATTTTTTCTGAGGTAGGCAAAATTTACAATAATAAAAATAAATGTGCTATCTGCTGAAAATATAAAATGATTAATGTTTTTACACCATAATTTGCAATATAACAAATTTAATTATTATTTTTTTTTAATTGCATTTATTGTATTTTCTGTTTTTACACACAGCTTCTTTATCCAAAATAACAGTCTTTTCCATATATTTAAAAATTACTTTTTTTTTTTAAATATATAAAACTAAACTTTAATTTACATTAATTTTACATGTTTTTCTTTTCTTACCCTTTTCTATAATTTATAGATAAATTTTTATGTACACAGAGTAAATAGTTTTTATGAATTATTGTACATATTATACATTTACATTCAAATAACATTTTACAGATCAGTTTTAAATTCATTTGTCTTCAAATATGATTAAAAAACGAAATTCTTACAACTACTCGGTATTGGCCAAGTACTTGGCAAATCAGCCAAGTACTTGGCAAATCAGCCAAGTACCGAGTATAATCCCGAGTACTCGGTACAGCTCTACCACCCCACTCCACCCCATTTCCTTAAATGAAAAATGAATGTTGACTATAGGATTGCTAGATTTTTTTCTCTCACAAAAAAAAGTGAAGATTTTTACTGATACTAGTTTTGGTTTCATCACATTACATACATTTGCCTTATATTATTCCCTTTTAACTAATTTTGCCATCACATTTCTCATTATGAATTGGAAATTAACTGTGGCAATAGAAATAAATTAAAATATCCTAAAGTTCAGTAAATTTTCAGGAAAATTTTAATAATGGGCATAAAAAAAATTGTTTGTGTTTAGAATCAAAGTAAGGTATTTATAAAAAAAAAATGTATACATTAAGATAAATATACTAAATTAAAAATTTTATAATGTAAAGATGCTTTTAGCTTAGAATAATATCAAGTGCAGCTAACGAGACAAAATAAATTTGTTTTATTTTTGTGATAATATTTGTGAAATACTGTGTAACTGTGGCACAACTGCAACATTGAGATTTTTGAGTCAAATTGAAAATGTAAATTTTGAAAATATTAAAAGTCAGATATGTTGGGGAAAAAAACGGAAGAAATCATCATATGGGAACAGTTTATACATATAACTTATGAGGACAACAAACAAGCTAGCAAACCTAGTTGACTACTTCCACCGATGAAGCTTTTCAACTATTCTTTCTGACACACTCTCACACCTTTTCTAAACTTGCCTAGTCAGTTTCCTCGTCAATTCTAACTTGAAAAGTTACCAAACAAGAAGAACATTCATTCGATTTGTTTCCTGAAAATGCACCATTTTACATAATTTTTTTCAATGTGTTTTTAATTAAAATTATTTTTCCATGAGAATTTTTCAAGCTTTTGTTATGTAGAGAAATTTAGGCCTCATCAGTATTTCTGAAAACTCTACGTCCAAGATATAAAATATGTATTATTTTTGGTTAAAACAAATATTTTCATTATTTAAACAATTTTAAATAAAGATTTTGAATAAAACCCACCTGTGTTTTTTCAGGATGGGCAAAACCAAGCCAACTCTGGACACAGTATATATGTGCTGTCACCTGCATTCTGAATAATGGAATGTCTAGCTTAGTGTCGTTTGTTTGTGAATGGGAGCATTCCAACAATTCTCAACATGTCATGGTATTTCACAGATATTGAAGGTAAGTCTGTTGAAAATATCATTACAATATCTTCATTATTGTTAAACTAACAAATGAAAATCAAAGTTCGGTCTGGAACGCTGTATTTTTGGTTGAATAAAGGATTGTGATATAGATTTCCTGAACAAAAATTTTGTGTCTTCATGCCTAATATCACCTCTGAAAGTTTGTTCCATTTTGTTTAGAAACACTCTGTTAGTGAAAAAGTAAGAAACAGATTATTACCAGACAATATTCGGAAACTTGTATATGTACTTCATTAATTCCTATGAACATTAATGATAAATTTTCTTAAGACCAAATAGTGTGATATTCGGCCTAACTGAATATTCGGTAGTATGAATGAAAACCAAATGTTCAGTGCATCCCTAATTATAATAAACAAGTATATCGGAGATACTCAGGAGTGAGGAATTTTTAGAAAATCTTACCACATAAGGACTCATTTTACCAGCCAGCAAGATGCAATGCATAGTTGAAAATTGTTATCTCAAAATTTACACGACTGCAAAAATAAAACAGATACAATACATAAGAATAAAAAATATATACGAAGAGCTGCCATGATCGCAAAGAGTTCTTGATTTAACTATCAGAATCTTCCGATTTGGCGAAGAATTAAGCAAGTAAATTAAATTATGAATAAAAGTAACATGTTGCAATGCTTAGCATACATCTAAGGGAGACCAAACTGGTCGTCAATGGCAGCTAGTTCATTAATACAAAGTCTTTTCACAGTAACATTTTCATAATTTTTTTATATAAAATTTAAAAAAATACACAACAGAAAAAAGTTTAGTATAAAATAAAACTCAGTGCCATATTTACATAACAGCAATTGAGAGAGTTCCAAAATATGGCTAACAAATAAAAATTGTCGGTATATTTTCTAGGGATGTACACCAAATAGTGATTTTGGCTGAATATCAAATATTCGACAAACTGGTATACCGAATATTTGACCAGTCGAATAGTAACTATTAAGTCAAATGCTGAATATTCAGCCAGCTGAATAGTAACTATTCGGCTGATTACCAAATATGTGGCAGGCTAAAATCTTCTATAATTTAGAGGTATTAAAAAGTTAAATTTAAAAGCAATTTTACGTATTATTTAACACAAATACTTCCATTTTTATGAACAAGATTTTTTTTACAAGTAAATTTTACACTAAAAAAACGGTACTTTTCGGTTAGCCGGGCGCCAGTGAAATGTATATATCTATATATACATATCTATGTAATTATAATATCTATGAATTTCAAAAAACATATCAAGTTCTATTATCATTCTACTTAAATCTCCAAAGAGATAATTAATGATATTGTGTATACAGAATACCACATAGCTAATAATTAACATACACACATATATGTATGTGTATATATCTATGTATATATACATACATGCATATATAAATGTGTGTATGTATAGATATATGTATATATATGTATACATAGATATATAAATTTCACTGGCGCCCGGCTAACCGAAAAGTACCAAAAAAACTATGCTTTGAGTTATTACTTAAAACTTTTTTAATTAATAACACTTTAAATTTCATGATTTCTTCTCTGATTTAAAATAAATGAATAAAACTTTCATATATACAAAAACAAATATTTTAAAATCGAAAAGAAATTTTGCAGTCATATATTGTTTATTTGTCAGGAAAGGACTAATGTAAAAAGGTAAATAAACATTAATACAATCTATTCAAATGGTGGCAACTTAGCAAGAATACCTTTACTGTTCCTTTTGAGTTAGAAAGGAAGTTTTTAAATGCACCAGAGAGCAGTGTCTGGAGTGGCCGATCATTTTCAGAGATTGGAAGCATACAGGATGTTTGTAAAATCTTAAAACAAAATTTCAGGTGAAATGATGTGGTCAAGACAAACGATTTAAGGGTGTATTCAAATCCAAACTGCTTATTTTGAGACACATTTTTAAATTCATTTTTGCTCTAAAATGCATCCAATTGGCAGGTTCTCTTATTCAGAAACTTTATAATGTCCGTATTGGTCGATTTTTTTTATAAAGGCAGAATATATTTCAAAAAATGTTGTCAAAGTGGACATTTTGAACCAAATTTCCCGAAGCGATAGCGCTGGAAACAAAAAAAAAAAAAATTATCATACTGTGAAAATAATTGTTTGTAAATCAATTTCTAATTATTTGAACGAAAAACAAAAACATAGGTCCCTTATAAATCTCTTCATAAATCACACCGCCAAGTTTCATGCTTTTACTTTTAAAAATGAGTCTGAAAATGTATCTCAAAATTTTGAGTTGTTGAGCATGGAAAAATATATTTTTTTAAAACCGCCTTAACTTTATTTGGTACTTTTCGGTTAGCCGGGCGCCAGTGATATATGTACATATCTAAATACATATATGTATGTATATGTGTATGTATGTATATTTATATGTAGATATGTGTATATATACATGTATGTATATCACTGACGCCCGGCTAACCGAAAAGTACCCTTTATTTTATTAAACTTTACTTGTATGAAATGTGATAATATCAATGGAAGTGACTGAATTTTGATCAGTGACATAGTATATGTGCTGTCAGCAGCATTCTGAATAAGTAGTTCAGAAAAGCATAGCTCAGTGTTATTTAGATATGAATGGTGACAACTTCCAGCACTTCTCTTCATGTCATCATATTTCACAAATATCAAAGTAAGTCTGTTGAAAATATCGTAAGTCATAACAATATATTCATTATTGTTAATTAATGTAACAAACAAAAATCAAAGTTCAGCATGGATTGAGATACGTTATACTTTTGACTGAATAAGTGGATTGTGATTTTTCTTTCTTAACCCTCTGCACGGAGCACAGGTCTCTCGGACCGATCAATGTTTCTATTTTTGTATTTCTTTAAAATTGTGAATTTTTCTCATTATATATAGTTTAGTGTGTATTTTTGTATAAATAAAGAATTTGAAATATTACATATTGCAATTAGTCCACCCTCTTATACGAATCAATTTCATAAGTTAGTAGGAATAGATGGAGTCCTGGCCTGAGATACTGGTGTTCTTTTTAACTAATAAAAAAAAAAAGATGTTCCGTGCAGAGGGTTAACAAAAATTGTCTGCCTTGATGCTTATTATCATCCCTGAACGTTTGTTCTACTTTGTTTAGAAACAACCTGTTTGTCAAAAATCAAGAAACAGATTATTACCAGACAATATTCAGTAACTTTCATTTGTAGTATGATTAATTCCTCTGAAGGTCATCATTAATGGTTAACCCCTTCGGCCCTGACGTCCTACTAATAGGACATATCTTTTATTGAGTATTATTTTGTCTTAAACATTATTTTTATTAATTCCAGCACCTAATAGTGATAGTATGAATCTCTACATTTCCTATTATGACTTCACTTATGTTTAGCATTTAGTAATAATAATAATAATTTTCATAATTATTAGCAAGCCATTTCTTTTAATTAAAACATACGTTTCACTCTTTAAATGAAAATTTGGGAATCCTTTTCCAAATTGGTAAGTTGTGATAAAAGATAAAAAATATTACTAAATTTTTATGCTTGTTTAATTTAGTTCTAATACGACATTTTCCAAACGTCTTCAAAAATTCTTCCTTAGACTATTGTTATATGAAAAACACACAAAATAACTATATTTGTGAGGTTTTGGTAAAGAACGCATTCGTTAACTTTCATTAAACCCTAACTTCTGTGATTCCGATAGCTATTTTTAATTTTGTTAACATAACAGTAATTTTTTCCCAAAATTGAAAAAAAAAAATCAGGGCCAAAGCTGTTAAATTTTGTAACGATCACTTTTCAAAAAATAAATAAATGATGTAAAAGAATTCTCTTTTATTTAAATATGATTTTATTTCTTAATTGTTCTTAATATCTTTATTAATTCACAATTAAAAGTAGAATTTTTTTTTACAGAATTTAAAAGATATTTAAAAAAAAATTCTTAAGTATTCAGTTTGGTTGAATATTTCAATATTCGGCCAAACCAAATATCCGGTGCATCCCTAATATTTTCCATAGCCAATAGTTTTTAAAAAGACTTTCCGAAAAATTCATTTGCCCTGTCAGACATTCCACTCACCAGTAATGAGTAAAATGATTTAATTCCCTAATACTGGAGGTACTGTATGTTGGACCACCTAGATATGTGCATACCTTAATTAATCGTAATTATTTTGTAATGCTATTTTATGCAATACTATCATTAAATAACATTTCCGCTAAAACATTAATTGGATTTTAAGTTTCTTCCTAAACAAAAATAGAATCCTTTCAAATTTTCTTAACTGAGATAAATGATTAAAAAATAAATAAATACATCATTAAACTACCTAATTTTTAAATTTATAATTCACAAGCTATTCATCAGAAGATAAAATTTTTATAATATAAATTCACCAACTTCTATTTAAATTTTATATGAGAAGTAGGGTAAATGTACCAGTAATGGACACCCTTAAGGAATTTCTTTTTTTTAATTAATAGTTATAATTGTTATATTCCACATTTTTTAATATTATATTAATCTACCAACAATATTTAACTATGCTCATAGTCCCATTTCCCAATGTGAATCGAAATTTAATTGTAAATAACAGAAATAAATCAAAACACCCTAAATTCCAGTATAATATGGACACACCACAAAAAGTAATAGATAATTGATATTATGATTGTGTTTAAAACTAGAATTTAAAGAAAGCATATTAATGAAATAAAAAAAGATGAATTTTTATTGCTTATTTTTTTATAAACCAAAAATGTTGAAGGTGGTCCCTTACTGGCACATCATCTACCCTATATCAATTTATCTTCTTCTTCTTCTTTTTTTTTTTTTTTAATGGACATTTCATGCATTAAATTTACAAACATCAAAATCCCTAAAAATCAAATTACATTTTTCATTTTCTTTAAATGCAATAGTAGTTCAGAAATGATTTAAAGATATTGGCATACATAATTACTAAATGGAACTAATAAATAATACAAATTAACTACATATTTATTACTAAATTATATTTAAGTTATAAAATATATCTGAATGCATCAAATCGTGTAATAAATATGTTTGTCCAACGAAAAAGTACCAAAAATTTAAACATATTTTCTTTTATATGTTAAAGGAAAGTATTTTAATTATTACATAATGTAGTAAAGTTTCAACACATTCCAAGAAACAATATATTCAATTTAGTATTACACAGTTTAGCATAAAAAAATCGAATAATGGAAGCGTACAAATTTGAAACAAAAGTTAAAAGGGCACATAATTGTAATATGATTACACTTGAAACATGGTGTCTCTTTTTTTACACACATTATGCTAAAGAGAAATATTAAAATACTTACTAGACGAGCTTTGACATACACGCAGACAATAAGAAGAAGAAATATGGGATATTTCATTAAGAAGTAAAAAAGCAGATTCATTACTGTGAGTTAAAGATAAAATTTAAAATATAAAATTACAGTTCATAACCTTGCCATGAAAATACTATGAAAACATCAACAAGTGTCAAGGTACCAAAACCAAAATCATACAATAAAAAATATAAATAAAAGAGCAAATAATTCAGCAAAAACCTGCCTATACGTCACGAGCGATCACCAATAAAAATACAACTACAGTTGTATTTTTAGACAGCGGATGTGATGTTGAGCTGAAAATCCAATTAAAACGTTCTATAGATGACGCTGCCAGTGTCGGAAAATAATCCTTTTAAATAATGATAAAAGTGCCATTGAAATTATTATTTGTTATAAATTCGTTTGAAAGTTCAATTTCAAATATTTTTATATTCTCATCTAACGCATGATTTACTAATGTCACAAAAAACTTAAACTGTGTTCCGACAGCCATTGGGAATTTAAGTGCTCGAATACGCCATCTGGTGGAGAAAAGATATAGCTTCCCACTTCAGGAAAATCCCTTGCAAGCCCATTGTATTACATGCATTTTTAATTTGTTCATAATGATTATTTTTTTTCACAATTTCAGATTTCATGTGATATTTGTGTTCTGTGATTATATGACAAGGTAAAAATTATCCAAATTTGAATATCATGCGCTTACAATAATTAGTTAAAGGGACTAACTAAGCAAAGTAGAACAATATGCGAGATACTAAAACCGTCTCTAATAAATTATATACAGACTCGGACTGGCCCATCGGCCCGAGGGCCGGTGCGCCCTCAGCCAGGGAAAATTCGCGCCCTTAAGCTGCTCCAATATTTTCCCCTGGCTCTACGCACACATTCTAATTAGTGTACTAAATTTCGAGAAATTGCTTATAGATAATCATTAATTAATAGAAAGATAGCAAAAAGAGAGTTTTTTATTATCACAGAGAAATTGAAGATACATTGAAAGTGTTTGCAGAATTGGAAACCAAAGCGGACATGTTTGCATGCTATTGAGCGAGAAAACGTCGACCACTACGCCCAGGTACTACTTCCGCGTCCTGAGAGTTATTTTTCATGGGTTCTTAGAATGATATCTTTTAGATCTTAATCATAGATTAAAATATTTTCCGTCCCTTAACTGTTAGTACCCAGGCTGATCGCCCGGTCTAGCACACCTTTAAAGGCGGCCCTGAATTCAGCTATAATTTAAAACATGCTTTTCGAAAATACAACTTGATAAAAGAAAGAGATAAATAGTAGAAGGCAAGAATGTTTTTTATGGATTTTGTTGTTGACTGGAAAACATAATCTTTCTTTTCGAGGAACACAACCTTGATAACACTTCTGGATTGCAAGCTGCGTGATCCCGCGGCCAGCGTATTTTTTCATTCAAAACCTACCATAATTTTCAGATAGTATTCTTAGCTTTATTTAATGACAACCTTTCGTTATTAAATAACTATTAGGAAATTATGGTATGTATTTTCATTTTTTTTCCCAACTGGACGAAAAATGTCCGGGCCAGGATTCGAACCTGGGATCTATTGGCTGAAGCTCACATGCTCTACCAACTGAGCTATCCCGGTCGAATCTGGAGGGCATAATTCATCCAATTAACCTTTTTGATCATAGCATCTGGTCTGATATTTTAATCAGCTCAACAGAATAGATCGCAGGTAATGGAACTCCAGTAAATGCTGGATACGTGATTACACTAGATTAATTTTAACACAATTATTCAAATTGGTAAAGAACTTTCTTTACCAATTTGAATAATTGTTTTAAAATTATCTAGAGTAAAAATTGTTTTATTTAATCACAGAAATATCTATCATTAAATAAAGCTATTCAGAAACAATTGTAGGTTTTTTTTTTTAAATAAAAAATGCTAGCGGCAAAATCCTGTATCCTGCAGGTTAACAATCCCCGGGAGATTTCTATCAATTATGGAAACTTAAATATTTTCCTTGATCTCTAATTATATGATAAGAAATTTGTAAATGATGGGAACAATGTGCTGAGAAAAGTAAATTTAATACGTTATTTTCAATTATTTTAGTGATTTAAGGTTATCACTATTTTTGATGTCCTTTTTCAGTAGAAATCTTTTTATAGTGCGATATCAATTCAGTATTTTAAGGATGCATAAAGTAATTTTTAAGCATACAAAATACCTCTTCCCCTTCCTGCCTCTCCTTATCCCAAAAGTTGCAAGTGTAACGTTATTTTCACAAGTAAGTGTTATTTCCCCATTCAAATACCCCTATATTTGGACATTCAAATGCTGTTATAATATGTGGTATTTTTTAAACAAAAAATCAAGCACGAGTTTTAGTTTCAAATTTCTATTTCCATACGAAAAGTATATTTTTGTTCTCGATATAAATATTTTTTGAACGAAGTTTGCACAGTGAATATTATTTGTGTATGTGTGCTGAGCAGACACCTGCAGAGACCCCATTTAAAAAGCTACTTTGCTAAAGAAAAAAAAACTGTAGTAAGTAAACAGCATTTGCTCTCAGATAATATCAGAAGTTGCATCTATACCACATTCCTAACTAACTTGATAATTAATTCATAATTACGTCAAAGAAATATATTTTAAAAAAGAGGTTGGCGCTCTTAGCACTGATATTCTAGTATCTTAATAGTCATCAAAGTAGAATTTATTTGCATATTAGTTTTGGCGATATTTGTTAAAATACAAATAGTGAAACATTTCTGAAACTAAGGAAACCAAATTATAAGCAATTTTAATTGGTAATTCTAGAAGCATAATTAATTTTTCCCAAAAAATCAACAAATTAGTTGACGTTTCTAATTGAAATAAGATCAATTATTAGAATATTTTATCATTAATATTAGCGCAGTTTTCCCAGGAAACATAACTGTTAGCCAAGCAGCAACTCTTATCTTTAGATCAACGATCACGCAACCGTTGGCTCAGACGCAGTATTTATTAGCTGTTGGTCCAACTAACACACAAATGTTTGGCCAATGTAGGAAAGACAGCCAAACTTAATCGCTCGCCAACGAAGCTAGAAAACAATGGACTAATGATATCCCAACATATCTGTGTTGCTTGAGTAAACAAAAATTGTATAAAAAAGGGAAGAGTTAGCCAAGTCATACCTCACAGCACGATGACGGTAAAAAAAATCATAAATATCTTCAAGCTTGTAATTAAGTCTGAAATTGCTAAAAAAGTAAAGCTTTTTTTTTTTCTGCGGTAAATTGACACAACTATTAGCTATCAAGTTAGCTATCACGGTGGCTATATCAAGTTATACCAATGAGTTAATTTACAGTCCTGGACAAAAAAAGTGATCACTCCCTCCTAATATACCTCTAAAAGTAATTAAAAAAATCTATAGGTACTAATTGATTGGATATAATGTCTACTAAAAAATTCATAAATATCGTCAAGCTTGTATTTTAATTATGAAAATTATTAATAAATTCTTCTTAAAATTTTATGAATTATGACCTACATTAATTTTTGTATAAAAAACTGCAATCATAAAAAACATCGGTGTGTAAGTTCACAGCTAAGTAGTTTTCGAAATATAGAGAACCTTCCAACAGTCTAAATATAAAGGGAGCGTCTTCTGTTTTCAAGGAATCCACAGAAAATAAATCTTGAAATTTACCAGAAACATTTTGTAGTATTTACTTTTATATAAAGAAAGCTAGTAATAAATTTAAAATTCCTGTATAATTTTACTGGAGACTAAATGAGTGTTTTCAGTACTTTTTCTAGCAAGATTTCAATTTTATTTTCTGAAATATTTAGATAAACCCCCAAACACATTTTCTTTTATAACGTTATGAAGATTTGAGAGAAGTACCTATATTCCCAGGTTGCCTTGATCAAGGGAACTCAAAGAGAATGACAAAAGTAGGTGTTATCATTTGAAAAATCAACGTTCGTGTGCATTCTTTTAATATGCAGACAATCCCCGAAACAAAATTTATGAATAGAATTTAATATATCTAATTAAGTTTTCAGCAGAGCTGAAATTACGCTGGAAATTCATGAATACAAAGGATGTGAATTTACCATATACGATATCACTTTACTACACAGCGTACAACCTTTATCAACATTTAACAATCATTACTTTCCAGTGTAATTTCAGCTCTGCTGAAAATTTAATTACATATATAAATATTCACCGATACGGGGTTTAATTTGTCTCATGTATGCCACTGAAGTTGTGCTCATGATTGACGTTCCATCTTGTGCTGCAGAAGTTGTAGCCTTACCATATAAGAGTGAGAGAATGCTAGATTGTATGTCGTCCTGTGGGGGCTTAAATGGTAAAGTACTTGGTGCGCTATGCCAAGGTATCCGGGATCAATCCCCGGTCTGGACATTTTTTCACTCTGTTGGTTGTATGCTGTACAGTAAAGTGATAATTCACATCCTTTGTACTTAGAATTTAATAGTAGACATAGATAAAGGGTACCAATAATAGGCACCAATAAATTGGTACCTATGTATTTTTATACCTTAATTAGTAGGGGGTGATCGCTTTTTCCTATGACTGTTCTAAGGTATCTATTGACAAAAGAACAAAGTAGAAAAGTCCTAGCCTACAGTCAATCTATTGCAAGGTAATCTCTGTTCAACCGCGACCTACGTTATACACGGCCGGTTCGTGACTTTTAAAACGTCACACGGGATGGATAATCTTTACACGGCAATTGGCACAAAACGATGGGTGCGACGCTTTGTGCCAATCACCATGTAAAGATGATCCACTCCGTGTGACGTTTTAAACGTCATGAACCGGCCCTGTATAACGTAGGTCGCAATTCAACTTTCTAGAGTTTTTCAATATTACATGACATGTTTTGGACAGTTGTGTAGATTTGATTTAACTTCAAACATGCACGTGTTGAATTCAGACACTTTTCTCTGGGAGCGAAGTCAAGATATAATATTAAGTCATTTTCTTATTTGGTGAAATTCGAAAGTGTTAAACCTTGTCAGGTCAGATACAACACAAATAAGTAAAATTGACTTGAGTTCGTTAAAATGTTTGCGCCCTTTGAAAATCTAATGTCTGCGCCCTATCCCCTGGCTCAGTCCGATCCTGATTATATATAACTAACAGTGCAAGTCATGCCAAAATCCATGGTGACTGGAGGCAACTAAGAAGGAGATATAAATGGGGAAAATACTTAAGATACGGTTTTCGGCATTGACTTTTTAAATCATTCGAAGGAATGGAGAGTGAATGGGGAAAAAATTGCGTTCTGATACATAAACCGTTTTCCGCACACACAGATATAATTAGGATTACATACAGAATCTCTAATTAAGTAAAATTCTGTCAATTTTGAAAGTAACAATTTATGACTTATTTCAGAGTATCACATACCCCATTTATAAGTGATTTTAGCATATCATTATCACTTTGAACTTGCAAAAGTGCTTTAAGCTCATTTAAACAGCTGTCAGTGTGAGAAAAAAGAATTTAGACTATTAGACTTGAAATATATTTTAATGATGACAAACGAATAATATTACTATCATTGTAGGCTATGACAGAAAGATGCTTATAAATTTTCAAAGAAGCATACATTTTGGATACTGGTTTATCAGCTATGTTAACAATTAAAATGTAGTTTTTTAAAATTATTACCTGCCAGTTCTGATCTTCATAAAACTTTATTTTTGTTTTTAATAAATCAGTGAGGTATTAAAGGTATCAAAAGAATTATCCATAAGAAAATTTTCATAAGTTATTTTCCTTTCGTTGATAGCTATATTTAATAAACGTTTTTCTTGCTCATCTAAATTTGTTCTCCTTTTTAATGGTTCTGTTGTTGAATATTTGGGACAGTTTGGAAAGATTATCCGTAATGCCCCTTCTTTCAATTTCGGGCAAACCCTTTCACATGTTAATTAATATAGTGCCGTCATTCAACGTGAATTATATCACCAGTCTCAAAATGTTTTTCACAAACAACTGCATAGTACTATACCTGGGCTATAATCCTTTCTAGGTATATTTTCTAACCATTTAGACTTTAAAATAGGGTTTTTTGGGAATGAAAAACACGGAGTGTTTTTTTTTTTTCACTACTCCGATAATTTGATGTACAGTTTGACTATCAATAACGTACTATACATATGTTTCATGTTTGGCATTTTGAAAAATTTATTTAAATTACTTACCTCAAAATAGTATCCAAAATAAAATAATCCAGTGATACATAAAAAAGGAATTATAGCCGTTTTAATTGAATATCAATAAGTCAATTGGAACAACTGTAAAAGAATAAGCTACAACACCAACACAACAGACAGAGAACTTCTGGCTTTATATTTGCCGCTCTTTTTTCCCCTTCGCAACCGCACTGCTATCGTGATGTCACAAAACATGCGCCGCAGCCTTTAGAGATTTCAGAAAAGCCGTGCTGACTCAGTCATTCCCTCTTCTAAGAGATCTAGAAAATTTTCCGATAAGCAGAAACTAAAAGATTTATTAGAAGCGTTAAAAAGTCATGATAGAAATGAGTCACTGTTCAGAAACATAAATACGTCGTGAAGAAAATGCAATTTTATTTCATTGCAGTAATTGTTTAACAAATTAAATTATCATGGATTAAAAAATATTAATTGATTCCATTTGTTTCCCTAGTTAAAAAGAAATGTGTTCTACCGTGATACTTATTCAAATATGATTAAATATAAAAATGTGTACGTTAAATTAAAAAAGAAAAAACGTTCCAAGTTTGAGTCACGAATTTGTGTCTCTCGGGATCTGAAAACCACAAGCTTCGTCACGTATTAAAACCCCCTCGTCCCGAAGGGGTTTTAATGATTATAAATGCATAGTTGCCAACCTTTTGGATAAAATGTTTAAGTGATACAAAGAGGAACACAAAAGGCTTATAAAAACTTTTTAATGATCGACATATGTTTCAGTGCTCATATACAAGCATCATATCATTATATATACATAGCATTTTCAAGTTATATAACGATAAACAAAAATATTCTCGCAAATTTTTGAAAGTAAACTTGAAAACATAAATCACGAGATTATATATGTAAAAAAAAGCAAGTGCTTGAAATAGTCAACTGTAAACATGAAAATTAATATTTCCTTATTGCTTTATGAAACTGAAAAGTACCTCGTGCCAAATTTTAGGTAATTCAAATGAGGCAGATTCATTGCAAATGTTCATGTTACGCATATAGATTCCTATTGATTCACGGATAATAGATGGGAAATAAAGCCTTGATAAATGGCAGATATCAAATATGACAGAAGTACTACAGCACTGGCAAGACTACATAGAACCGAGATTTTAAAAATAGTAAAATAATTTATCCATCAAGGCTTTATTTCCCATCTATTATCTGTGAATCAATAGAAATCTATATGCGTAACATGAACATTTGCAATGAATCCGCCTCATTTGAACTACCTAAAATTTGGCACGAGGTACTCTTCAGTTTTAAAAAAGCAATAAGGAAATATTAATTTTGTCGTTTACAGTTGACTATTTCAAGCACCTGTTTTTTTACATATATGATCTCGTGATTTATGTTTTCTAGTTTATTTTCAAAAATTTATGAGAATATTTTTGTTCATCGTTATATATCTTGAAAATGGCGCCGTATAGTATGAGCGCTGAAACATATCTCGATCATTAAAAGGTTTTTATAAGCCTTTAGTGCTCCTCTTTGTATCACTTAAGCATTTTATCTATATTTTAATTATAATTAGTGATCTTTTTATGTGATTATATTTTATACACTATATTTCCAATGATGACCGGTCACTTGCGATTTTAGACGTTTTGTTAAATATCTGGAAAGATACATGAGGAATTATCCTGTAATTTCAGGAGTGTAAACAACATGATAAACGTCATATATTTCCGTAAAGATTTTTTCCCAAAACCCCATAAGGGGCCGTCAACAAATTGAAGAAATACGAATATATTTTGGATAACCCTGTAAAAACTAATATTGCAAAAGCATTCAAAATGTAGATTATGATTAAGTGGATTATTGTAATAATTTGGGTTCATTTGTATGAAGATAGCATGTATACTCGAAGAGAAATTCAGGTTTTTATAAAAACAGTCCCAAATTTTACCAAGTTTTTTTCTTATAATTTGCAGAGTTTTTAATATAAAAACAAGCTTTTTTCAGAAAATATGACAAACAAAATTATACACAATACCCTGTAATCAGAATTAAAAAATAATAAAAATTGTATGAAAAATGAGCAGGTTTACTAAATATTGTTTCACTGCGCATGCGCGAATTCAATCAAAATATACTGTGCATAATATATTAGCTAAATGTATAGACCAACTTTTATGAAAGTCTCAAAAACATAGCTTGAAAATTCTGATAGTAATCGTCGATAGAATAAGCTCGAATTTCGCTGTTCCCAAAAGGAAGCAAAAAGATGAGGGGTTGTATCCAAATGTACTAGCTTATCAAAGTTGACATAATAAGAATGAAGTGTCTCTCATTCTATATTTGATACAACCCCTCATCTTTTTGCTTCCTTTTGGAAACAGCGAATTTCGAGCTTATTCTATCGGCGATTATACTATCAGAATTTTCAAGCTATGATTTTGAGACTTTCATAAAAGTTGGTCTATACATTTAGCTAATATATTATGCACAGTATATTTTGATTAAATTCTTTTTTAATTCTGATTGCAGGGTATTGTGTATAATTTTGTTTGTCATATTTCCTGAAAAAAACTTGTTTTTATATTAAAAACTCTGCAAATTATAAGCAAAAAACTTGGTAAAATTTGGGACTGTTTTTATAAAAACCTGCATTTCTCTTCGAGTATACATGCTATCTTCATACAAATGGACCCACATTATTACAATAATCCACTTAATCATAATCTACAGTTTGAATGCTTTTGCAATATTAGTTTTTACAGGGTTATCCAAAATATATTCGTTTTTCTTCAATTTGTTGACGGCCTCTTATGGGGTTTCGGGGAAAAATCTTCGCGGAAATATATGACGTTTATCATGTTGTTTACACTCCTGAAGTTACAGGATAATTCCTCATGTATCTTTCCAGATATTTAAAAAAACGTCTAAAATCGCAAGTGACCGGTCATCATTGGAAATATAGTGTACTAGCAAAACCCGCGGCTTTGCTCGCGTAATTCTTGAAAAATGCCAAGTGGTATTCGTTGGCCTATTTTCATTAGAGGAAATTTTACTGCCACAGATAATTCAGAAATTACCAATTAAGCCACACTAATTAAGCAAATTTCTGTAATGACTATAACACAGAAGTTACAATTTTAAAACGTTTCTGTTCCTGCTCACATTAAAATTTCAAAAATATTAAAAACTGTTCTATGGATGCATTTGTGTATCTAACGTAGCAGCCATGTAAAATTTCACGTTTCTATCCCTAAGAATTTCAGATAAATCATTGCTTAGAAGATTTTTATAATTTTTTCAGCTTATTTCACTTTTTGAAATTTCGATTTATTTTTTATGGAAACCGTTTTTAGCAAGCACTGAAATATTAAAAATAGCCACCATGACAAATTTCAACTTCCTATACCAGCAGTATCACTAAAATCGCAATTTTGGAATGTTTTTTGCTTCTGCACCTTTTATAAATTTCGAATTTTGTAAAAACTGTTCTGTGGAAGCATTTACGTATAAAAAATAACAGGCATGTTAAATTCTAAGTTTCTATCGCTAACAATTTAGAAAAAAAAAACAATTTATAACGTTTTCCGCTCAGTTTACATTATTAAACCTCGAATTTTTAATAGACTGTTTATACCGAGCGTGTGCATCTTAAAAGTTACAACTATACTAAATTTCGAGTTTTTAACCCGAATAAATACAATTAAATCATAATGTAGAACGTTTTTAGACCGTTTTTTGCTCATTTGAGCCTGTTAAATTTCGATTTTTGTAGAAACCGGTCTTAGCGAGCATTTGCATTTTGAAAATAACCACCATGCCGAATACGAAACTTCTATACCAGCTGTATCACATAAATTGCAATTTTAGTACGTTTATTTTTTGCTCCTGTCCTTTTACATTTCGCATTTTTAGTAAACTGTTTTGGGTGATCATTTACGTGAGTAACAACCAGGCGAAATTTTAAGTTTCTAGCCCCAATAGTTCCAAATAAATCGTAAATTAGAACGCTTTTCGCTCATCTCACCCTTTTGAATTTCGATTTTTTTTAGAATTTCTTCTTAGGGAGCATTTACATCTTATAAGTAGCTACAATGCCAAATTTCAAATTTCTAGCTCCTTCAGTATAAAAAAAAAAATCGAAATTTTAGAACGTTTTTCGCTCCTGCACCCCCCTGGGTTTAGCGGCACCGACATAAAATATAGCCTATGTTAGAGCAGGGGTTGTCAACATCAATTTGCCACCATCACTTTTGAAATCGGTTCTATAGTTCCAAAGATTCCACAGAAATTGTAATTTAGAATGTTTTTAGAAAACTTTTCGCTCATTTCACTCTTTTTAATTTCAATTGTTTTAAAAAAAATTTCTTAGAGAGCATTTACATCTTATAAGTAGCTACAATGCCAAATTTCTAGCTGCTTCAGTATAAAAAAAAAATCGAAATTTTAGAACGTTTTTCGCTCCTGCACCCCCCTGGGTTTAGCGGCACCGACATAAAATATAGCCTATGTTAGAGCAGGGGTTGTCAACATCAATTTGCCACCATCACTTTTGAAATCGGTTCTATAGTTCCAAAGATTCCACAGAAATTGTAATTTAGAATGTTTTTAGAAAACTTTTCGCTCATTTCACTCTTTTTAATTTCAATTGTTTTAAAAAAAATTTCTTAGAGAGCATTTACATCTTATAAGTAGCTACAATGCCAAATTTCTAGCTGCTTCAGTATAAAAAAAAAATCGAAATTTTAGAACGTTTTTCGCTCCTGCACCCCCCTGGGGTTAGCGGCACCGACATAAAATATAGCCTATGTTAGAGCAGGGGTTGTCAACATCAATTTGCCACCATCACTTTTGAAATCGGTTCTATAGTTCCAAAGATTCCACAGAAATTGTAATTTAGAATGTTTTTAGAAAACTTTTCGCTCATTTCACTCTTTTTAATTTCAATTGTTTTAAAAAAATTTTCTTAGAGAGCATTTACATCTTATAAGTAGCTACAATGCCAAATTTCTAGCTGCTTCAGTATAAAAAAAAAAATCGAAATTTTAGAACGTTTTTCGCTCCTGCACCCCCCTGGGGTTAGCGGCACCGACATAAAATATAGCCTAATGTTAGAGCAGGGGTTGTCAACATCAATTTGCCACCATCACTTTTGAAATCGGTTCTATAGTTCCAAAGATTCCACAGAAATTGCAATTTAGAATGTTTTTAGAAAACTTTTCGCTCATTTCACTCTTTTTAATTTCAATTGTTTTAAAAAAAATTTCTTAGAGAGCATTTACATCTTATAAGTAGCTACAATGCCAAATTTCTAGCTGCTTCAGTATAAAAAAAAAATCGCAATTTTAGAATGTTTTTTGCTCCTGCACTGGGGTTAGCGGCACCGACATAAAATATAGCCTATGTTGGAGCAGAGATTGTCATCACCAATTTGCCACCACCACTTTTGAAATCGGCTCGGTAGTTCCAGAGATTACCCCCTACAAACAAACAAACAAACGTTACTACTTTATAATATTAGTATAGATTAAAAAAAAAAAAAAATCTCAAATGTTTCGTATTTGGGAAAACCCAATGAATGAATTATTTTTTTAAAGTTTCTTTTCTGAGGATTGTGAAATAAAGTGAAAGAATAATTACTTTTCATTAACAAAAATATAAAATTTAAAAGTTAAAACGGCTTATATTTTTCGAACAGCTGCACAAAATTCCATGAACAAAATATATAGAAAATGTAGAATGCCCAATATACGTATCGATAAAATTTCAAACTAATTATAGTAATTTTTAATTTAAGACTGAGTAATTAATTAAATGCCCCATTCCCATTTTCTTTTCAGTTAGTGGTAAATTTTGAAATCACCTGAATTCTCATAGAAAAGCAATATGATGTAAAAGAAAATGTCTTCTATATTTTTCGAATGAATGAACTAAATTTAGCCAGAAACTATACAGTTAATTCCGGGTTACCTCACCAACAAACAGGGGTGTAATCAACGTATACCCTTTGGATTTTTTTTTTTTTAACCAATATATCCTATGTTTCTGAAGGAAAGTTATGTAATAAAATTTGCTATTTAAAAGGAAAATATTTTTTTAAGCAAAATTCTGTAAAAAAAAAGCTCTTAGCAACATTTTAAGAAAATTGGAATTTTATTCACATTTATAATATGCTTTAATTAATATTTAAGAAATATTTTTATGAATTTCTTAGTGACTTAATTTCCCGTATGGTATTTTTTATATATAAACAATTAAGTGCAGGTTAGATTACGTAGTAAAAAAAATCCCTGACGTCTCGGCCTACAGGCACATGTAGATTTCGAAGACGCAGAACATTGGGCGCCTGTTTATTGGGAACTGCTGAAAAAATTACTTTTATACCATGATGGTTGGGACCGCCCACTTCGAAATATACCTGTGTATGTAGGCGGAACCGGAAGTGATTGTTTTTAATTTTTGTTTTGCTATAAGGGTTGGTCCTATAAAAAACTAGTCAATATAAAAGTTGTAGATAATATTAAGAGGATTTGATATCTTGTGAATTGACGAAGTTATGAATTTTTTTCCCCCTTTGAGGCAATTTTTAATATCATCAAAAATATGTCATACATAAATTTTCGGCCCTTTTCCTAGAAGTAATAATAACTTTAAACGGATTCGATACCTATCATAACTAAGAAGTTATGGGTTTTTTTGTTTTCACAGAAAGCCCCCCCCCCCCCCCCATTGGTTCGATTTTGCCCATTAACGAACTTGACCGAGATTTTATGCATCAATTTGTAATTTGGAAGAGATTTGTGCAGAATTATTGAAGTTATCGTGTCCATAAAAAAAGTGATATAAACAGACATCATATATAGTTTTGAACTGGAGGTGGTTTTGGGTTTTGGGAGTCATGATCGGCGTAGATTTGAAAAAGTTTTTCAGAAATTCCAACATAGGGGAGAAATAGGTAGTATTTCTTACGAAATGTACCTAAAAAAATAATAATAAATGAGTGCCAGCTCACTCGTAGAGATGATTTCCGTGAAGAGAAAAACAATAATAATAAACATTTAGAGTTACAGATTTGATATCAACAGAAAGAGAAAAAGTTGTAATACGATTTATACATTTTATTTGTAAAATTCTCATCGTTCATCTTAATTGCAATTTTGTCTTCTCAGTGACTCAACGAAAAATGAAAGATATATAACAATGAAAATCGGTTCCTGTTTTAAGTAGTTTTTATTTTTATTTTCAGAAATCATTTCGCCAAGGATTGTAAAATTAAAGTCGTTTGTAAGGTTGAAGTGGAAATTGGTTTATGACTAGTTTTATAATATGGATCGTTGGTTAAAAAATAATTCATTAAAAAAAAAAGGATTTTTATGAAAATAAAAATACATCATTCAAAATAGAATTAAATACATAATATTTTATTTTCAGGAAAAACATTTTTTTTTTCACCACGCGCTAAATAGAGCAACGCTGTACGTGTTTGATGTAAATTAAAGGGAATAATGTGTATTTCGGAAAATTCGTTTTGTAGTTATTAACATAAAGCTTAGATTTTTCAAAAAGGGGAGGCGGGGAGGCATCGTGACGTGACTTACCCAATTTTTGTTAAATTTGTCGAGAAGAGTTTTATCTTAAAAAAATTCTGTAAAGCAGCACTAGGAATAGAAATATCAGAATGTTCGGAGTCAATAGCAGCTAATTTTATCTTAGTTGCTAATATGTAAATGCCCGACGCTGCCCGCGTTTTGGGTCGGGTTGGTATGAATTGTTTTCGTTGCAGGTCGGGTTGAGTCTAAAAATATTTCGGGCTGAATTTCGATTAGGTCGATTGGCTTTGATTGAGAGTCAGTTTGGCTTAAGCCGATTTTTCTAAAGAAAATCCAAAATTTTGTTTTAGATGAAAGACTACATATTATTTGAATATGAATGAGCCTTTGCCTGTTTATTTTTATATAATTTCATTAAATTGCTGATCAATTTTATTTGATTTCGAGTTCCGGGTTGGACTGAGGTTGGAGAATTTCGGGTTCTTGTCGGGCTCCGATTAACGCAATTTTTTTGTCGGGTTGCGGGTAAGCGAAAACTATTTTTTGTCGGGTTGACTTTATATTTTCCGGTTCGTGTTGGGTATTATCCGACCCTCGCAGGAGGCTAACACGCTCTCCAAAAACTCCATTCTCGCTTAGCTTGCATAAAGATTTTAAGTATTGTTACTTCCTTATTCTATTATTACCCGAGGCAAAAAATTTCCCATTGTAAATTAATAATACCAAAAATTTGAAAATTACTAATTTTAAATTATTAATGTGCATCATGGCCAATTTCAACTTCATATTTCAACTATGTCATTTTATTTTCGAGTCTATTAGTTCATATAATTGTTCAAATGTTTACTGTTTAAATTGGTTCAAGGTTCAAAATCTAAGATATAAAAACTAACAACAAATGATAATTAATTTTAAGAGATTAAGTCAAATTATATATCCTGAATTAATATAAAAATAAAAAAATTTATGCATAAAATAGTTAGAATATTACAATTCAAATATCAAATACCACGGCAAGAAATTCTAATACATTCATAAGCGACTGATGCTTTATTAGCACACAGGCTATCAAAGTCTGAGAGTTAATGTGCCCGCCCGTTCCATTGGTTAAGTATAAAGGGGAAAAGAGGGGCTAATCTCCCCCCCCCCTTAATTTAGATAAATGGGGTTTTCAGAATTGCAGAATTATCCGAGAATTAAATGGGTTTGCAGAATTATCCGACTTTCTTCAAATTTTGTATATAGGTTCATTGTGATAAGGCGCTTTCCTGATTGGTTTTGGGGGTTCATTGGTGAAATATACAGGGGGGAATGGGGGGAGGCTAACTCCCCCCTTAATTTAGATAAATGGGTTTTTCATGCAGAACTATCCGATTTTCTTCAAATTTTGTATATAGGCTCATTGTGGTAAGGCGACATATTCATTTTAAGTCATTTTAATGCTATTTTGATCAGAATAAATAGAAGGAAACAGAAATCGTGTTCCCCCCCCCCCCCCCCCCTAGTATTAGAATACTAAAGAAAAGTTGCCACATTTGCAGATTGAAGAGGCACGAATAATTTGTTGTTCGATTTTCGTTTCGTTTGGGACAGTAGGATATTTTTTAATTGGAACGTTTATTTTATTTTTTTTTTAGAGATCTAAGGCGAAATGTATATTTTCTTTTGTTTTTAGTCAATGAGCATTACCTTAAGGTTTGCAAACTTTTAATTTTCAATTGTGTGCGAATCATAATCGCTCTTCATATGAAAATAACGTTAGTGATTCTAGTTTTCATCATGAACTCTGCCCATGCTAAAGCTCTTCTTTGCACATTTACGAAGTCACTTTCATTCGTAAGTAGATATAATTGCCATGTATTGTTATTCCGATAGAAAGCAATCGCAAGATGTTTCTACTTTTCCCCATAAAAGTATGAGATCTTTCAGATAATGGCGTAAAATTTTTAAATTACGTTGATTTTTAGGAATTCGAAATAGTGTTTTACTTAAGAAATCAATTATAATTTATTAAATTACAATTATAATTTAATAATTATTTTATACACCTTTTATAGTAAATAGAAAAACGTTGTTCGAATCTTCGGCACAGGAATGGTAATTTCTGGAAATTTCATGCATCCTAATAATATTATAAATCTGATTGTGTGCAAATGTTAGGCTGAAGCCAGCGTCAAAATGAAGCATTTAATTATCCTGTATCTTTGCATATAAGTTGATTATAACCCTCATATGAACATAGGCTGGGTTTTGTTTATTTTATTTCAATATTTTTCTTAATAATTCAAAATTTCATTATTTTCATAGAGAATAAATGGACATTTTTTCGTATATTTTAAAATGGTTGGTTGGTTTGGCCCAAAGGTCCCGGTTTTGCAGCTTTTTTTAAAATGGTTAAATTTATTTTACCGTTGCTAATACTTTATCGTTGCCAATATGAAATAAAACCCCTGAGTAATAATTTTTAATCAACAATTTATTTTCACGTGAAAAATATCCATGTGAAAAATGAAAAGGAAATGAATTATTTAAGAATTAAACAGAATATGAAATGATGTCATATTAGAAATAAAACGTGCGTTTTCAAATACTTGATAATAATACAAAGTGCATAAATACGAGTAAGTATGGAAAGCAAGCGAATATGATGTTATATAAAGAAAAATAAAAGATTTGTTTTGATGTTAAAATAAAATAATCTTGGGTTATCAAATTCTTTGTGATTAATTTCTCTTATTTTTTTCTTTTTCTTTTTCACATGAAAGGAAATATTTTAAATGTACGTAATATATGTATTTTAAATGTATGTGTTGTAAATTAAAGTTCTGTGTTTTAAATGAAATGAGTGAAAGATTTATATTTTTAATGAATTCAGTACAAATGATGGGATAGGTTGGCGATTTATCGTCTGCACACGGCTAACATAAAGTTACCATATTTTTAATTAAAATTTTAAAAAGTAAAAAAAAATAAAGAAAAAAAAATATTGGATGACAAATGTCAATGATATGCATCGCAAAATTATCCGTATCGAAAATCAGAAAATCTTAATAAAAATAATTATAATTTTTAAAAGAAAGTTGCTTTTCTCATAAAAGCTAAAGATTTAATATTATTATGTCGAAGTAACAGCATTTTTCCTCTATCATTTTCCCACAATCGAAACACATTTGTAAATCGTCGTTTCGAACCGGAATTTAATATTACATTTCTTTTAGTTTTAAAATAGGAAAAACTTTGTTGTCGTTTTTAAATATAGCTTTTTTTAAAGTTGTTTCATAATAGATTTTTGTAAAGTCTTGTAGGATAAGAAAAATCGCATAGATTTTAAAGCAATGTTTAAGTAAAATTACAATATTTTTTTAACTTAAAAAACAACGTTATCGAAAAGAAAATCGATTTTACCAACAAATTCGCGTAATGCAAAAGCAAAGAAGAAATCAAAAAGTAATGAATCTTTTCTTCCAGCCGAATTGTGTAAATTTGAACAAGCCGATCGTGCCAATTCATAACATTATAAACGTGAAAGCGCGTTCTATATAGTAGATTTTTTTTTTTTTTTACATATAGGTAGAAAATTTCCGAGAATAGAAAGGTTAGGGGTCTAAAATTAGGTCCATAGTCAATTTGCCTTTTTTTTTATTATCAAGTGAAATTTGACGCAAAATTAAATACATTGTAGTAACCAGATTTGTTTTTTGCGTGGCAAACACTTAATGGTATTTTAGATGATCATTTCCCCGCTCACCTTTGATGTCAACTATGACTGTAAAACATATTAAATAATATTAGCCGATAATTTTCTAATTTTCTTATTGCTTCATGATGTAAATAGACATCCTGTTTCATACTTTAAACCTGAATCGGTTATGCCATTGTCGTTCAATTTGTATTCCTATTCCTAACCCTAATCGTATCCTATCCTAATCTTGATAATAACTTTAAAGAATATTCTTTGACACGAATATGTAAATTAAATCAATATCCATAAATGGAATGAATGGAAAATAGAATAAATAGAAATGGCAAAATAAAATAACAAGAAAGTACATTTATTCGACACCTAACCCTAGAGAAAGCGTAAAAAATTTCAAGCACATGAAATAAATTAAAATAATCTTATATATACTAACAAAAATATGTAAATTTAGATCATCAGATTTGTATCGTCGGTATTTATTTGCTTATAGTGTTCTTGACGCAATAGAGAAAATATAGAGGTTAAATTGGGCAGAATTTAAAGTACTTTCCAGCAACCTTTATTTACATTTTAGAATCGCATCAGATTGTTATATCTTTGTGAAATAGCTATCAATGTATAAAATCCAGAAGCAGTTTGTTCACTATTTACACCACTTGGCGTGAAGCACTTAATTTAATATATACATAAACAAGATAATGTAGTAAGAAATATATAACATATGTCTATGCAAATAAATAATATAATAATGCCCATTTAGCAATGCACACATATACAAATTGTACACCAAATACCATCTAAAATGCACTGTGTATTGAAGAATTCTGCCAGTGTTGTTTTTCGTTTTACGAAGAGGAATTCCTCGATTTTCACGATTTTACTTGGTCCTCCTTTTTTCATTAGTTGCAGTTTCATTTTCGCGATTGTATATATTTGTATTATTGTATTTGGCATGAAATTTCACTTTTTTAAGACTGGGTTATGTCAAGGCCCCTATAGCAAAGAAATACCGTATGGTCTCCTATAAAATATGATAAAGCTTTGGTTAATTATATATGTTGTTAATTATCAAGTGAAATGTTTTGCTAAATTAATGCATTTATTCTTTTTTTAATGTTACGTGAACGAAGTCACGGGTAACAGCTAGTTTATTCATAAAACACATTTCGTTAATTTACCCATCATTTGCTTGCTGGGGGTTGAAAAATATAAAAATCCTTTTAAGGAAGTATCTTCTTATTTGATACCAATCTTCTCTTCTGATAAGATTGAACGCAAATATCCATAAAAATTAATTATGTGCGGGAGATTAGCAGTTATTTTCATGTAAGAAGTTGTTTTTTTTTTTAATGAGATATTACTTTTAAAGCAATTTTTAAATATTATGCATTTTCTTCGGTATCGGGCTTGTGGCTTTGATAACACGTTTCGGGCTCGGGCTCCGAAAAGAGAGCCCGAACTCATCTCTATCGCAGGCACAAGTTGCTGATCGTGTGGAATCAAATGCATAAGGGGTAGTTTGGGTCAGGATTGGCCTTTTTCCCGGCAAAAATGCATTTTTGCCAGTACAGTGGAATAAACCAGGCAAAAAGTGGGAAAAATTAGGAAGAGTGGAAAAATAAAATTAGAATGGCACTATCTATTTCAATTTTCACCTTTACATTTTGCACCTTAATGATATTTTTTTTTTTTTGAAGATTTTTTTAACTTAAAAAGTACTTATAATTAATCAATTAATAATAAATTGACATAATCATAAAAATAAAACTACAAATTTACATTTTTTATTTCATTAAAGTAAAACATCTAAAGAAAGGCATATTTCAAAGTCAAACAGAGCACAAAATTACTGCATTAGTCTTTTATTTAACATTACATATTAAAATAAAAGTTTTGTGGAAGTTACCAGAGAAAGTTTGTTTCTGATATCAGAATGAATAAAAGAAAAATTTGAAAAGGTTCTTTCAACAGCAGCAGAACTTGGGCAACAAATTCGCAAATGAGTAAATTAGTTCACAAAAATTCTTCTGATATGGCACAAACAGGCGAAATACTTTTCCACCATTTGTGAGCTGTAACGGATTCAACAACATTAACAGTAAAATGTGTTTTGGGGCCGATAATTTCATGTCAAATTTTATAGCGAGACGTACGTAGTCAGGATCTATTACTTGCAACCACATTTGAGCTTTCTCCTTTTGTTCATAATTCAATAATTCCCCTCTGTATTTTGGGTGCAATAAATATATGACTAAATGATATGGTAGAACTGCTTGGTTGCAACGTTTTTTGACTATGGCCATATGACTTTGCAAAACAGGATTCTGTACTAAAGAACACCACAAATAAAATGACAAGCATCTGCTAATGTTGAACTATTTTTAGAAGTGCAAAAAAATTACATTAATTGTTGATGTTAAAAATTTCATTTAAAGAAATTTTAGAATGCATTTTTAATAATTTACAAAAGAAACAGTTGATCAAGATTGTAATTTAAATCACTGATTTTAATCATGTAATTAAAATAAAATCCTTAAAACCATGTTTTAAAATACTAGTAATTTTTGCCAGTGGCAAAAAGTATTTTTGCCGGGACAGTTTTTTTCACATAGGCAAAAATTGGTCAACCCTTGGGTGGTTTACAAAAAAGTAGTCATTTTCAGACTGGGGAGTCAACATGTTAATATATACAGGAGAGTCAGCTGGATAGGGAGACCTACGAAATGTCTTAAGCACTCACAAGCCCCGTCCAGAAGAGTTGGTCTCTTAATTTGGAACCAATTTCAGATGAGAGACCTGCACCTGGATTGGCACCCACATAGGTAATGCTTATTCTAAACTTGGAGGACACTGGAACCACAAACAGATTTTACGTGCACTAGCTCCCATTAACGTACATGGTCCCACAGCAGCCGCAGCCGAGAGAGGTTGTCTCCCTCCCAAGCACTGACCACAGTCGATGCTGCTTCACTTTTGGTGATCTAGCGGGAACCGAGCTTATTTGTCCGCGCCACTTGTGGGACTGTTAATATATATATATTATATATATTAACATAAACAAGCAATAAGTCATCAGTTTTGTTTTTATAGCCATTTATAACATTTGGGAACAAATCACACTTTTTATAACTTATATCATGCCAAGGCTGCTATAATAAAAAGTACCCAATAATCATAATGAAAAGTTTTGAATTTCTTTTCAGTATAATCGCAACGACACTAATAACATAATATTTTCAAGAAATCATTGGAAAGGGAAAAAATAATGACCAGCAAAGTAAAGAAATTAATTTTATTTTACATGCAGATTCATTTACATTAGAGAAGGCAGATAAACCGACAAAGTTTACAACACACAGTAAAACAGATAAACAGTCATATAGTTGAACATAAATAGGAGAGGAATAAAAGATCTAATTTTTGTCCAGGAGAAAACAGTGATGATAATGCATGGCACATCACCAAAGAACGTAGGCTTCAGGAGGTTATATTTCTTATCTCACAAATATTGAATTCCAGAACAACCAAATAACAAATAATATAAATTCCAATGGTATAAAAATAAAACTTTTTTTTTTTTTTAACTACACACTGTAGTTTGATAGATGCTATGGAGGTCTCAAAGTTTGTAAAAGTTATAATTTAACTTTTGGCTTACCCTCAGCATTAAATAAAGACATAACAGTAATATGACAATAAGTCTGTATGAATCATGGTCAAGAAACTACATAAATTGAGAAAAGAGAAATAGATTAAGATTGACACATAAGACTGACCCATTTTTAAGTGTGTTTTAAGAATCATATAATAAACATTGTACAAATCATGATTTTAAGATAAAATACATAAAAAACAAACTCGAATTTTGGTGACCTTTACTGGTTGTGTTTACATCTTAGAGGCTTAAAATCTGTACTAATCACAATAGCAAAAACATTAAGATATTTTGAAAGTGATGTTAATAATATTAAAATATTGAAGCTTTATAAATATGTTTCAAAATAGTATCTATGTTTGTATCACAAAGTATTTCCAATATTTATACAATGATTATACAGCAATATTTTTATTTCATAAAAGCACAAATCCTTAAGTGCTTCTTTTTGTAATAGTTATTTATTTCATAAAAACAGTTTTAGTAAAAAATTGTCTTGCGATGAAAATAAAAATGTCTACAGTATTTTCAAAATCAAAATAATATAAAATCTATGTTATAGAGGAAAAAAAAACACATGTTTGTGTCACACAAACAAAAAAAAAAAAACACACTGGCATGATATAGACTGTGGCAACGATCTGAGCAATTAATTTTGGTTTTATCAGAAATTCATTAACTTATAAACATAGTGCAATTTAAATTTTTACACCATCAAATAGAAAAAAAGTACTTTCAAATGCAATTTGTTTGAAAACTGTATCTCAATTTATGATTTTTTGTGTTTTTTTAAAAATAATTTTTAAGCAAGAATTTTTTTTAAACTTAACTCTATGACGTGCAGCCCAGTTATGGAAGATTAATTTATTAGCACCTAAACAATATAAATAGTTCAGAATTTATTTCCGGCTAATATTGCATAATGAAATTAAAACTTCATCTATAAACAAATAAAATAATATAAATAAAACACAAATTTAACAGATAGATAATCAAACTTCACTATCAAACACTGAAATAATCATAATAAAAAAGGCTATAAGTAGTGAAATGTTTGGTGATTTATTTTTCTTAACCGTTTGTATGTGACTAATATGAAAGTACAGTTTTTAATAAATTTCAAAACTTTATTTTAATACATTATTGATATTTTTCATATAAAAACGCTTTATGGTGATGTCAGTGGGGATTGTAAGAAAAAAAAAATATGGTAACTGTAAAAAAATCTATTAAGAGTTTTCAATTAAAAATGATTTTCACCTATGTTCTGCATTGCAAGAAGCCTGAGTAGAATCCCCTGGTTACTATAAAATTAAATTATTAACAATAACTAGCAATCAATAAACATCCAATATGTAAGCTGTTAAATGCAAAACTGATGAAATTCAAACTATGAAATATTGAATATTAACCCCCATATTCAATTTAGTGATAGTATGCTGAATACCAGCTATGTTAAATTTCGTCAAAAATACAAAAAAAAAATCAAAAATACAAAATTCATACCGAAAATTCCAGAAGAATAATTTTAATTTATGCAATTATGAAAAGTCTGTCATTATTATAAAATACAAATTACTACTATAACTTTCTGGTATGAATTCAAAATTTTGAATTTAAAAAAAAGCCAAACTGACAACCTGGACGTACGCACATACGAACTGGTATTACAGATAGAGATGTTCATGACGTACACAGGTACGTCGTGGTGCTTAAAAGGGCTTAGCTTTTAAATTTTTTTTTTTTTTTTTAAATATGGCGAAAAAAAAAAACTGTAAAAGAAATGATTTATGGAGTAATAATTTTGAAAAAATGCTTACATAAGTTTTGTATTTAATTAGTTACATTATGAATTTTCAATAAGGTACAAATTAAATAAATAAATTAAATAATTAATATTAAATAACATAAAATTCAATAAATACCTACATAAAACAAACAGTCAAGCAATAGATGTTTGATTTGTCATTTCTTGAGACTAATAAAAAAACAAATATGAAATACCAATGAATAGAGATTCACCAATCAGGGGTGGGGTGGGGGAAGTTCATGCAACAGATCCTATTGTAGATCTGCAACGCGATTTCACTTGCTGTATTAAAAATATTAATAAAAATATAACCTTGTACACTTTAGCCATTTAAGAAGGTTATCAAATTAATTCAATGAACATGTATAAATATGTATCTTTCACACATAATTTCAAATTGAATGTAATGATTTTGTTAATTCTTTTCTAATTTATAAGTATGTTTTTCTGGCATTCTTGTGTTTCTTCTAGTAAAATATAAGAACAAATGAATGGATAAATATTATTCTAAAAATAATTCAATAACAAAAACATTTTCTACTTCTAGGATACTGCAGAATGAAGGGAGAACACAACCAATAGCATGGACTTTAGTGTGTTTAAGTTCATAATTTGCAATTTTTAAATTACACTTGGAGAGAGTGGTAATTTCATGAATAGTGGTCAAAAACTTTGATGCATATCTTGGTTATTCGGTATTCAGTTTCCGAATTTTTTGATATTACATTGTGTTTAGGCCTATATAACATGTAGACATAATGTGAGTTGTAATTTTCCAACTGGACAAAAAATGTCCAGGTCAGGATTCGAACCTGGGATCCCTTGGCTGAAGCTGCCATGCTCTACCAACTGAGCTATCCTGTTGAACCTGGAGGGCATAATTCATCCAGTTAACCTTATTTATCATAGCATCTCGTCTGATATTTGAAGCTTGATATTTGATGACTTCAGCCAAGAGATCACAGGTTCGAATCCTGGCCCGGACATTTTTTGTCCAGTTTGAAAATTACAACTTATATGATTTTTTTACCAATTTGAATAATTGTGTTAAAGTTTAGACATAATGGTCTATTTATTCTTACACTGTATTTAAGATTCAAGGATTTTAGTGAGAGAGTAAAAACAGAAACATGAACTTACTAGATAGATTGATTGGCATATGAATTTAATTAGATTTTTGGTGTTGTTTTAGAAGTTTACCATAATTTATTAAGGGAAATTTCAGACTGGATTTTTACTAACAAAGGGACTGTTTTTATTCATTTTTTTATTAAGAGATTATTTTAAAAACATTCAATGAGAGAAGTTTCAATAAAAAGTTAAAATTTCACTGCAAATTCACTTTGTTTAATAATTAAAATTCACAAAGATACAAATAAATGCAAATATATTGCTTGAAGGTGCATAAAAACATTTAAAAGCACATTAAAGTCCTTTTAAAATCAAAACGTTTTCAAACGAACTTACTCAGTCATCATCAGTGAAAAACTAATAGTTAAGTTGAGTTGTTGTCTTTTTGTGTCTTCTAGCTTGCCCGGAACAAACCATTTTACTTCAAGGGTGTGGAATATAAGGTGGAATGGGAAAGGTCATTCAACATTTCAAAAACAAGTACAAGTTAATCAATCATATATTAATTCATTCCAGACTGTGTGGATATCATATGATATTACATCGTTGCAGACTATTTCTTTTTTAGATATTTCCAGAGACTCTCTTATGATAGCTTCCTCGTGATTACTTGTGCGAAATATAATTTTAGATCCACTGAAATCTTCTTTTATAGGTTCTGAGAGAAGTTTCTTGAAGATATTCATGTTTGCTTTTTTAATCGTCTGTTATTTTAACTGTTTTAATTATGATATTGAACACAAATAAGTAAAATAATCACATTTTCAATCATGGACATTTGTCCACACTTGTCCATAGCTAGCGGTACCCATGAATAGAGCCGAATATTTGAAAATTCGTTTTAATCCTGCATTAATGCACCAAAGACTTTTTAGCTTTTGTTCAGATATACTCTGAGATTTCATAAAAAATTAACTTTAAAAGAATCTAATAAATTTTTTTTAATCAGGATTCAAGTTTTTGAAAAATAGATGCTGAAAAGTGAAACAATTTGTTTAGCTGTGTCTCCATGGTCATAAAAAATATATCTCTATTTCAATTAAAAATAGAAGCAAACACACCAAATAAAGCAAAGCCTTTCCTTTCACTTAAGGCGGTATTCAAAAAAATATATTTTTCCACGCTGAACAACTCAAAATTTTCTGACACATTTTCAGATTCATTTTTAAAAGTAAAAACATGAAACTTGGCCGCCTGATTTTTGAAGAGATTTATAAACGACTTGTGTTTTTATTTTTCGTTAAACTAATTAGAAATTGATTTACAAACTATTTTCACAGTACGATTTTTTTTTTTTTTTTTTTTCAGCACTATTGCTTTGGGAAATTCGGTTCAAAATGTCCACTTTGACAGCATTTTTTGAAATATATTCTGCCTTTATCAAAAAATTGACCAATACGGACATTGTAAAGTTTCTGAATAAGAGAACCTGCCAATTGCATGCATTTTAGAGCAAAAATGAATTTAAAAATGAGTCAGAAAATAAGTAGTTTGGATTTGAGTACACCCTTAAGGCTGGCTGTTCTCAAATCCAAATTGGCTACTTTCTGACACTTTTTAATTAATGCTTGTTTTCAAATGCACGAATTTGGCAGGTGCTCTTATTCAGAAACATTGTAATCAAATTGTTTTTTCCATTTTCTGGTAAAAGCAGATCTTTCAAAAAATGCTGTCAAAGTTAGTGTTTTGAACTGAATGTCCGGACATGACAATGCAGGATAGGAAAAAAAACTTATCACATGACAACAACTGCTTATGACTCAAGATGTAATTAATTTAACAAAAAATGAAAAAAATGTTCGATTATAAATCACTTAAAATAATCATGCCTGCAAGTCTCATGCTTTTACATTTAAAAATAAGTCAGAAAGTTTTGTTATTGAGCAAGGAAAAATATTTTTTCACAAACTACCTGAAGAGGCATAAAAATTAGGATGTGGGAATCTATTAAGAAGGTTAACTGGGTTAATCAAAGTTTCTTAATAGAAAGTTTCTAAAGATTTTTTATCAGTTTCTATTTTGTTTTGCATTATTTTAATTTAATTAATTACCAAAAAAAAAGGTAACTATTTTTATTGTAAATGTAAAGATATTTTAAATATATAGATAATATAACAGTCGAAGAGGCAACTGCAGAAAATATTACTTTTTCAAGGTAGGTTGTTGCTGTTTCTGCTAGCGATGTGTTTTCATGAATGTGATTTTGATTTTTAGATGATTGAGATGATTAATAATTATGATGAGTTTTAGCAATGTTTTTCATGAATTTCTTGCATTTTTGTGATTCCTATGCAATAAGGTTGCTGCATCCAGTGTTTTTTTTTTTTTTTTTTTTTTTATGGGTGCAAAGTGCACATACTACATATTTTAGTGATTGCAGCATTACCAAATTTCATGAATTTTTGAGATTTCTACACAACAAGATTGTTGCATCCAGTGATGTGCTCTTTTTCCCCCATGGGTGCAAAGCACACATACACACATTTTAGTGATCATGGTATTACCGAATTTCACATATTTTTATTATTTACAATAATATTTTTATTAGTATTTTTTTAAATATTTTATTCATTCAATAATATTCCTTGTTCTTTCACTCATTTCATTTGAAATACATAACAACCCTTTAAAATGCATACATTTAAAATCTAAATTTAAATCTACCATTAAAAATACCATAAAACCTATAAATCCCGTATAACGCCATTTAAAATTTTTATACCTAAGCAGCAGCCTCCTTCCTCTTGTTGAAAACAAGGCTTTGGTGGAAACGATTGAAAAGTTGCACAAGATACTTGTATAAAAATCTTATCAATGCGGTTAACTGAAGAAGGATTTGGATGAAACTTGTATGTCAAATTATTTTGTGAAAGGATTTGAAATTTTTCTGGACGGGGAGGAAAGTTGGAAAGAAGATTAGGGTGAAAAATTATCTTCAATATAGAAATAAGAGAAACAGGAAATTTCAGAAGATGAACTATGCACATTCTAATAAGCATCACTGAGGATTATAAAATAATAATAATAATAATAATAGCAAGAACACAAGAAATAATAAATCAAAACTCTACTGCACAACAGTAGTATGTAAATAAATAATTTAATTAATTTATACTGGCTCAAAATCTTAATTATGACAGAAAATAGATTATTTTCACATTCATATCCAAACTAGGCACTTACAATGTGACTTTATAGATATAACATTAAAACATTTTTTTAAAACCATATATTATATTCTTTTTAATGCAATATCATTTAAATATTTCCTACTGTAATTAAAACAGTAATAAACAGAAAACACAGAAGTAAGTCTGACATAATGCAAAGAATATTAAATGGACAATAAAAACCCACACTCTCAAAAACTGAAGGAGAAAAACAAAAAAGGTAAAAACAATATTGTTTCATTATTAAAAATTATATTAATTCAATTCAGGAATAGCACATTATTCACAATGTAATAAACATCTCAGAAATGCCCCTACCCCTCCCTAAAAATGCTGTTCAGTAACATAAATTATCTATGTAAGGCAGACATTGGATATTGAATACAGTAAAATCACTGACGATAATATGATAGGTATGAATTTTATAACATGAATTTTATGACGGTAAATATTTTGCTTGCATATTTTTGAAAAAAAAATTGTTTTTTGTTACTCTCCTTTAAACAAAGTATTTACTATGTAGATTAAAAAAAAATAATAATAATACTGAGATTGGTCAAACCAGGGTTGGCAGGTTTTTGACAGTTTAAACCATGTTTTGAACTGTCATGTCAAAAACCATTTGTTAAAAAACTTGTCAAAAACCTCAAATAGTACATTGACATATAAAATTTCACATTAAATGTCATACATATTACATGTAATGTTTAAAATGTCACTATCACTGTATATCAGTGATTAATATCTAGTAAAGTATTATTGTTAAATGCAATTTAACTCTAACATTTTTATTAAAAAAACTTTTTGGGGTAAAATTGTGCTTTTTAAAAAATAAATATAAGATTTGAAAATGCTCACATGAGCTGCACATTTTTTGTCTTACTTTGAAAAAAATCTTAAATGTCCTAGTAATTTAAAACAATAATGATCTCACCATCTTTCTGCAGCATGTCTTAAAAAGTGTAAAGAATAAGTAAAACCCCAGCTGTCCAAGTGATACCCACTGGAATAGTCAACTCACTTGCCTTAAAACTTTTTATGCAATTGGTCAATATTTCAGAAAATAGTGGGAGAGCATGAGGATACAATGGATATTGGAATTTCTCAACTGATTAAAGATTTTAATTTATATAAACAGCGCAAAGATATTTTACTTCAGCTAAAACTCATAGGTGTTGCATTAGATATTTTTCAATGAGATACTGTTATAATTGTTGATGCATGTCATGTTTGGCTGTTTTATAACAGAAATTTCATTTAAGCCTCATATTGAAAAAGTGCCCAATAGAATGAACCAAATCATGAAACCATATCATTTTATGGTTTATCTTTTTCATCCCAGCCTTAAGGGTGAAGGGTTGACCGATGCACAAATTGATTCAACTCACATATGGGCTACCGAGAGAATTGATGGATGTTTTTACCCATGTTGATAGCATACAAAGCTGAAGAATCCCCCAGTCCCTCCTTCTTATTTCTAGCTACAGAGGAGAGTTAATCCCATGACTTGGTGGAAAGATATCATTAGATGTACGATGCAATAGTTTTTCAACTGAACCTGCCTCCAAATTTACTGAACTTGCAATGCTTTTGCTACAAGTTCTAGCAGCTCAGCATCAATTGAGAGAGTATTTTCAAACTTTAGCTTTATACACTCTAAACTCAGACATCGTTTTGGTATAAATAAATGTGCAAAAGTGGTTATGTGAATACAGAATGCAGTGAAGTAAAATTGATCTGGATTATTAATTGTACAATAATTTTCTTCTGATTGAAAATTCCAAAAAATAAAAATATTTTATTATAATTAACTAGGGGGCCTACCCCCTGCGAGCTACGCTCGCCAACCCCCGCTCAGACTTCGAGGCCTCTAAAAACATGACAGCGTGCTTTGTTCTAAAAATATTGGTAAATCTGTAATTGGGGTGCCATGCTTTTAACGTTTTAATGGGTCATTTTTTGATTATCATGGCCTCATACACAGCTGTTGCGACAACGGACGACTGTTTTCGGAATTGATAAGTAAAATCAATTGCAACTTGAAAACCAGCTTGTATAAAATGGTTAGGTTTAAATTGTGGCAACCTGTCGGACTTTTATAACAACGATCTGTATTCTATTCTTCCTTTGCGTTTAAGGATGAGAAAAATTCCATCTGTTTGTGAGTAACATTAAGAACCACGGTATTAAAAAGTACTATGTTATAGACATTTTCAGCAACAGATTTTAATTTTCTCTCTATTTTAGTGCACCATCATGCATATTTTCATGTTATTTTGAATATGTAAATTTATTTTAATTAATATGTATATACGAATTTTCTAATAATTATTTATCATACAATATTAATTAAATATTTTGTGCATGCATGCCTGCATTTATTCGGCATCAATTGATGAGATATTTAAACAAATTTGCTATCCGCGATAATTTTACACCATGTTATGTCACTTGAATATTGTCCATAAGAAAATCGGGTACTTTTCCAGTATAGGATCCTTTGCTTTTAGGTTTGGCGTATTTCGAGCTTCAAAAAGGGATAGATTCGTTAATATACATAGATTTGTTGCCAAAAGTTATGAAAACAAACCCAATGAACTTTTGGTACTTTTCTATTATAGGGGTCTTGACGCTTTTTTAAAAAGCTTGGCGCAATTCGGGCATCAGAAAGTGAGATTTGCTGCCAAATGACATAAACAGCCATGGAAACAAATTCGACGATTTTTTTGTTTATATGCGTATTTTAATTATACGTATATTATTATTGTTTTTTTCTATACAAATTACTTCTGATTATATATAAAGTAGGATAAATGACATTCTACGCTAAACAAATTGTATAAATATTGAAAAAATGCTTCTGTATACGAAATGACAAAGTTAATAGGTTGACAGAAAGTATGTTGCCAAATTTCCTTTTCTGCCAAGGCTATTTTCTCTGTTTCGTCAAGGCTTTGTTATTTATGTGTAAACATATAATTTTAGTACAATAGACCTCTGGTCGGAGTGCTAGGTTCTTCGAACCCCCCATCTTTAAGTCTAAACATATAATTCATTATTAAAAAAGTAATGCTACTGAAATATTCATTTGCTTTAAACTTTAATAGCATTTCTCTAACGTATAGGGAGCATTTCTTTTCCTTGCTGCCAATAAAAGAGAGAAAGGAATAAATGTCATTTTACCATAATTGATGTCATATTCTCATTAAAATTGGAAAGAAAACCAAGCAGGATATTTTATTCTCCTTCCGTTTAGTTGGGCAATTATTATTTTATATATTCGTTTCAAATATCCGAATTAGTGATTTTATAAATTCGTTTAATTAAATTTTACAAAAAAATAACAAAATGATATCTCTATAATAAAACCGTATGTCATGTGACTGTCCTCAACAGTTCCGGGATGCCGCTTCACTGTTTCATATGCCAGGCAGCCATTTTTATTCAAAATTATTTTTTCTAATAAAACTGCATAAAAGTTACATTTTTAGAAAGATCGTTCAAAATAAATTAATATTTGAGAGATGACTTACGTTCAATTATGTATACATTCTGCAATAACTTCAGTTTCAATTAGGTTCGCTGTTCAAATTCTCTATCCATGAAAGTAAACAACAACAAAAAAAAAAGATTCATTCGTTGTGAACGTTTAAAATATTAAACCATGAATTTTTGGACCGCTGCCTGGTGTAAAAAAAAATAATCAGCACCAGTGAGACAGTCAAAGTTTACCATAATTCTGTTCCATACAACTCAACTTCCTTCGGATCTTTTCTTGATGTAAGTTGAACTCCGTGGTTGAACTCATGTAATAATATTTAATGGATCAAATTTCGAAACAAATTGTCAGCTTTTATTTTTCGTGTGTATTAATTAGAAACGATATTTTAATTTTGAAATCAAATGTTTTGATTTATGATAATATTTCTTATTTATCTATTTTCTATTTTAAAGAAAAATGTGAACGTCATGTATTTTAAATTGGAACAGCTGTCACGGACGCACCAGGGTTGGCTGAATTTTTGTTTTGCGCCATTTTGGCGAGAAAATCCCATTTTCAGGTACCTATTAGAGATTACTAAAACAGCATATACTTTTATTTTATTATGAAATAGTTTATTTTATATTAAAAACACACACACAATGATTAATTTATTATAAAGTGGGTTAAGCGGTTTTTGTCAAGAAAGATGAAATACATAACAACAAAAAATATGCGAAATGCCACCACGATCCCAAAAGTTCCTGATTTGTCTATTAGATTTTTCCGGTTTGTCGAAGGATTAAGGAAAAAAATAAATTATGAATAAAAATAATTTGTTACAATGCTTAACATACATTTAAGGGCGAACAAATTGGTCGCCAGTGGCGGCTAGTCAATAAATAATGAGAAATAAATAAGTATTGCACTGCCGCGCAATAATTACTATGAATTCCTTCCCCCCCCCCCTTTCTTTTGCGTTTACATAAATGACGTCATTTGGACGAATGTATTCAAAATATTTTCAGTTTATAAATTAAATTAAAGCTGACAGACGATTGAATCCTGACGATAGAAATGTGATTTTTTTTTCAAATTTTCCTGAAAAACATAATTTAATCACAATCTTGTCTTCATTATCGATTGAAATAAAAGATAAATTCAATTTCAATTTGAAAATGACGAATAAAAAGAAATCAATAATCCCTATCGGGATCCTTTTCAATTTTTTTCCCTTTTTTGCCACAAAAAACTGAGTAATTAGTTGCCATCATTACAGAAATGTCATTAAAATTAGAAAAAAATTAATATCTCGAAAACTAATTCCAATTTCAAAATTCTATTACCAGTTTTGACATCCGCGGATTTTTATGGACAATTGGTATTAATTTCACCATCAAGCGTTTAATATTTTATTTAAAATAGCCCTGAAACATAATCAGTCGTTTAATCAGTCGTTTCATAAAATCGTTTCATAAATTCGTTTCATAAAATCGTTTCACAAATTCGTTTCATTAGGATTTTATATATATAGGGTAGATAATTTAAAAACTTTGTAATTATTAAATTACTACAATTTTAAATAAAATATTACATAAATCATTATGATATTTAATGTATACCTATTGTTGTTAAACGTTTTAAAGGGTGTTACACGTTTTCAGCAGTTTTTGACGGTTAAAACCAGTTTATGACAGTTTAAACCAGTTTTTGATGCTTGTCATGTCGAAAACCAGTTTTTGACATCAAAAACCCAACCCTGGATCAAACTATTCTTTCCAGAGAAAATAAAACCAACATGGCAATAGACTATTCTTTACAGAGAAAATAAAACCAAATATTCTTTCTTATCTATTCTTATGAAAAATTAATCAAAATTAAGAATATTACAGTTTGGAACTCTGATACTTTCAGGTGATTTTTTTGTTATTACTTAATTCAGAAAATAATAAAAAATGGGGGAATGTTTTATGTTTTTAATCATGTGAAGAAAAAGAAAAATTAAAACAAAGTTATAATAAAACTGATTTTGTGCACATTTAAATGTATGAAAAGAATGAACAAATTCAAGAAAATATATTTTTGCTTGTCCCCCTCCCTTCCCAAAAAAATTTAAAAACTAACTTTCCTTTACTTACAAACTACAAAAACTATGATGTTATACACTTTTAAGCAAGCTGTTTTCTATTATTAGTAAAGGATAACAGTCAAACAACTATATTTTGATATACCAGACTAAACATAATAACATAAGGAATGGCAAGTGAGATCTCAATATCACATAAAAAAATATATAAATATATATACAGGTCAGAATAATCTTTAAAAAATAATTAATGTGAGCAAATAACATTCACATGCCAGTCATACTTTAAAAGTCTACAACAATACCCTGAAATTGTTATCAGGTAAACTATATAAAACAATCGAACAATTGCTTTTTTTGGCTCTTATATCACAAATTTCTTCACATAACTGTGACAGATATTTTTTATGCTTATTATATTCATCAATAATACCGTCAAAACTTCGTTGAAGTCCATCAATACTTGCAGAAATATCACAGTAAGATATAATAGTACCAATGACAGACATTTTCAAATCAACAGGAATTAATTCCATAAACTGACTAGATGTAGATTGAAGTAAAGTTATCACATGTGTCCGTATGTTCTGTTCTCTCTTTCTATTAGCATGAGTTTTATCTGGAGCGAGAAAACGAACATTAACTACTGGCTTAGTAGGACTCAACACAGACATGTTACTTGAAAATGATGGGCTACGAACACAATCAGTTTTAACAGGATTTGTTTCATTCACAAGCTTAGGGCATAATTTTTGTACATGCTCAGACAATTCAGCATGTATGATTTTTTTCTCACTAAATCTCTCCTTTTCAATTGTCCTAATCTTTATAATTCCAGGTTCATCTTTCCTTAAAACTAAGATATGAGGTATGTCATAGTTTCGACAAAAATCAACAGCATCATTAACAGTTAAATTTTTATCATACAAAACCATTGCACGAGCACCAGCATCCCACAGTTCTTTTAACAAAGCACCTTTCTCAGAAGCCATTCCAACATCTTCTGAATGTATAAGAAAATCAGCAACACCAGAAATTTGATTCTCATTAGCCTGTAGTTGCTCTGAAGCAACAATACTTTCGATAGCAATGCTAACACCAACTCCAGATTGACTTACTGATTTACCAGTTTCAGAGGGAGTTTTTAATTTGAAAGAACTAATCAATGAATCGAATCTTCCACCGACAGCTAAAATATCAATAATGTCCTTTTGTTTGACAGATTTTAATTTACAAACACACTGGAATAGCATACCAGAAAAAAATGTTATATTATGAGCTAAGCCAGGACAAATATAAATTGGAATTTTTACCCCGAGAGCCTGAGTTAATGCCACAATATTTTCTAGTTCTCGCAATCCAGTTTTGGCCAAAATGGAAGCTTTACTTTTCTTCTGCATCACAGGATGTAAACACGAATTAATTTTTTCTATGCTTTCTTCAAACTCTACAAACTGACCTAGTCTAGACAAAGAGCGTTGAGAGAGCTGCAGATTCGTAGAATTTTCAGTTAAAAGAGATTTTGTAATTATTTTATTCTTTTGTCTCCCAGCTAATTCATATACTTTACTTTCAAGTTTCTCATCAACTTCAGAGAACAAAAAAATTGCTTTCAATAATGAAGCATGATTCAAACGAATATAGTAATTTCTAGATTCTAAACTTGAAAACTCTGATATTATTTCAGAAACAGCTGAAATAATTTCTGCATCAGGTAGAAAAGAATTAGGATTAGGGGTTACAATATCAAAAACAAACTCATATTGTTCTCTAGGATGGCATCCAAAAACTTTTTGCTGTCGAAACACTTTTTCAAGAGAATAACGTTTAAAATTATCAATTTCTCGACGAGCAATGTAACGAGCAAATGGAATTCTTAAGTTGTAAGGTAACATAACAATACTTCCTCCATGTTCCATTATATGAACAGAGTTCTCAAGACCAACGACTGAAGTCTTTGGCATTAATGTAGGAACAGAAAAATAAATAGCACCATGGAGTCTCATAATTTTATTTAATGCATCAACAACATTACTGTATATCTGAGTTGGTTTATACTTTGAACTCTGACCTCTAAAAATATCAAAATCATAAGTAAAATCAAACGCTGTGGTAGTTTCTTGATTAAATAATGCACTGATCAAATGTTTATACATTCTACTTTGGGGGTTTGAAACTGTTGAATTCAA
The DNA here is from genome assembly GCA_963931845.1 of Maratus michaelseni. NCBI lineage: Eukaryota > Metazoa > Arthropoda > Arachnida > Araneae > Salticidae > Maratus > Maratus michaelseni. The sequence goes on along the minus strand of OZ007590.1, from coordinate 72,125,360 downwards.
TAGATTATTTAAATCTGTTTCTTCTAATAAAAGAGGTGGTATAAATTTTGAATTAATAAGCTCATCAGAACTAGGACGTTGGGATGCATCATGTTGTAGTAACAAAGTAATGATTTGAATCATTTCTTCAGTGAGCAATTTCTTTGCATCAGGTGGTAAATTAATATCTTTTTGACGAATACCAGATATTATAATTGTACGTTCCATGCCAGTTGTAGGAGGTGGGTAACACATTTCAAAAAATATTATACCTAAGCTATAGATATCTACTTTCTGATTGTAGCTCACTTTAGTTGCAGATGTTAATTCAGGAGCTACATAAAATGTAGTACCAACCTGCCCAGTTTGAGTGCCATCATCAGCCTCAGACTTGGACTGTGGATCGGCATCACTAGATAAAATATCACTAACAACACTTTTTGAAATCACATCAGTGGCTAAACCAAAATCACCAATTTTAACATGATCTTTAGAATCAAGGAAAATATTTACAGGTTTCAAATCTCTATGTATAACACCTTGTTGATGAATATAATGCAAACCTTCCACTATCTCTCTAAATAATCGCCATACCAGTGCTACATCCTTAAACAAATCATTGTCAATAGCAGTCCTCAAGGTACTTTTTTCACAAAATTCCATCTGAATGTACATAAACTGCCTAATTTGAGAACTGGCTCGTTCTTTTTTAGAATCTGTAACTTGTTCTACTGTGGAACTATCATCAGTAATTTCAGCATTTTTTCCTTGATTGTCACCAATTTTTGAATGTCCGGACATAAAAACAATAAAATCATCATCATCATCTTCATCATCACAATCATCTATTTCAGAAGAAGATTCTTCTTTGTCATGCATCTCCCATTGCACAGATGAACTAGTTGTATTTAATGATTCAGTTTTTCGCTTCTTATCAGAATCCTTGAAAGATTCATCATTTGCAACAGAATTTTCAATTTCTGGACTACCTTCGATCCATGAATTATAGTAACGTACAATATTTTCATGATTCAATCTCGACAAAAGTTTTACTTCTCTTTTTGTTTTACGATTCAACTGCTTATTAAAAGGATTTAAAGGTATCCTTTTTAGGGCATAAATTCGAGAATCAAGTTTATTTTTAACCTTCCAAACATGCCCAAAACCTCCTTTACCTAAAATTTTTAAGATGTCAAATTCATTCCGAAGGCGAGATCCTTGAATACTTTCGTCATTTAACATTAGGTCATCAATAGAATCTTCGTCTTCGTCATTATTATCAACTTCTATTTCTTTACAAATTGTAGTAGTAACCAAAAAAGGATGTGAAAGCAACTGTTCAGCAGACCATCTGTCATGTTCATCATGCAGCAGGCACTTCTTTAAAAAATCTTTAAAAGTAGGATTCAAGTGTTCGGGAATTTTTACTGGTGGACTATTAGGAAGACTGTCTATTAGACTTATCAACAGCACACCAAGTCGATATATATCTCCTTTCTTTCCACCTTTACCTATAGTTGGTGGATATATATCTATTTCACTCTCTTTTGTCAAATTTCTATATAAATCACACAATCTCTTATCTACGCTATAATCAGCAAGCCTGATAATACCATTTTTATCAACAAATAAACTGGAGGCACGCATGTTCTTATGAACAATTGAACAATCATGTAAATATGTCAGGGCTTCAAGAATTTGCCTGGTGTAATATTGTAGTTGAGGAATAGTAAGCTGTATCTTATGACAAATGACTTCAATTGGACAACCAGAAACATACTCTTGCAAGATACTTATTACGATTTTATCTTTACGAGTTAAATAATTCATTCCTAAATACTGAACAAGATATTTGTTATCCATCTGTCTCAAGGTTTTAAATTCTTGCTCAATAACGGAAATTTGCTTTAAATAATAACCTTGCTCTTTTTGTAGAGCATCCCATTCTTCTCCTTTTAGTTTATGATTCATGCCAAAATTCAAAATCCACTTGATTACAACAAGAGGTGAACCAGTTTGTGTATCAATTCCATGATATGTAACACATCCTCTAGCATTATGTCCCATACATTGACCACAGATCACACTGAACTCTTTCTTTCCTGTAAATTTTAATCTTGAATTTAACATATCTTTACATTCTGCATTTAAGTTATTTCCAACTGAACACATTTCTTTTCCTAAAGATGCACTTCGACTTCTCTGACGAACAGCAGGATCTTTCTCACCATTAGTTTCAGTTAAATTAGCTTCATCACTAAACCTAGTTCGTCTGTTAGCATCTTTTAAAGCATTCATTTTCCTTTGTTTTTCTTGTTTAATGGCTTCAAGCTTTTGAAGTTCAAGAGATTCCAACTGTTCGTTTTGTTTTCTGAGTCGTTCAGCTTCTTCTTGTTCTTTTCTTAAATTATTAGAAACCATTTCATCAAAACATGATGCATATTGAGGTATTTTATGAATAGTAAATAAAAACTCACGAGCAAGAATTATGAGTTCCATAATCATTTCCTGACCAATAAGAGATTTGCACTTTTCCTGCAATTTTGATTTCAGTGTTTTTAAATCTTCATTTGAAATACCTTTGGGTTTTTTTAATTCAATATATGGTGTTGTTTCCGGATATCTCTCAGAACATTTCACGTAAAGGTCAACTTCAGCTTTTATTTCATCTTCCTCTTCTTTATTATCAGCATTATATGAATATAATTTTATTTCAATTTCAAGAGGAGACCATTTTAGTGTTGACTTTTGAGTTTTTCGTAGATCTCTAGCTTCATTAGGATATATTGAAGTGATAGAGCATAATTCATTTTCTTGTAATTCTCTGAAGTCAACTTCTGTTCTCAAACTCATTCTGATTCTCTAAACATGACCTAAAAAGAAGAAGAAAAACCATCAGCTTCTTATTAATTTTCAGATAAATAAACTTACTACAAACATAAGAATATTTAGAAATCAAAATTATAGGAAACAAAACTCAAGATTTATTTATTGATGACATTATTGATTATCAATCTTGAAAAATTCCAGGCATCATGGTGACTGGAAATATAGGTTTTACACATAGCTTTATTTTTTTAAACTTTGGTATTTAAGTGCAATATTCTTATGCCATGTAGTTTTTACTAAACAAGAGTTTTCATTTTTATGTTCTTCAAATGATTAAAAACAAAGTAAATTCTTCACAAAATTTAGTTTCCAATTCACTTTGAAACTTAAATATATTTAATTCCGATCACTTGCAAGGGTCAGTTTAAATATCTGATATACCCTGATATGAAACGAGTTACAAAAACATCCAATGCAAATGCAGATTACAAATTTAGCCAAAGTTGCTTCGGATTGCATATCAAGTGTCTCTTGTGAGTGTAGGTTTAGCTTAATGACCCTAATCAAGAATCATTGGAATTGGACAGCCATAATAATTTGATTTTCATTAATATGAACAAGGTTTTGATTCACCGAAAGCAGTGAGAAATTGGTATTTCAGTATTCAAACTAACAGCATATGCATGCACAAAATATAATCACAGAGTTTTGTAAAATTTATTGTCTTCAATAAAATTTTTATTTATTGCCTTTAATTGCTGTTAATGTTAAATGAATGTACACCAAAGTAAGGTTGAAACTTTCATAAGATTATCTATAACTATAGACCAAAATATGTTGGCCTAAAAATAAAATTGTACTTATGTTACAACGATGCTTGGGTTTTAGAACTGGCGCCTAGTTTAGATGAGTTTGTCGACCCCTGCTAATTATGGTTAAAAAGTAGGGGGAAATGATACCAGAATAAATAAATTTGGCGTTTCTTTTTATAGCAGCCTTAATTTGGGACTAAGAAAGTATAATTGTTCCCAGCAACAAAAACATAACTTATGAATGTGTATTTTGAAGTATTGTTTATAAATATATATATATTTCCTTCTGTATTTTTATGTAATGTAAATTGCTTCTGTGTGAATATATTAAATAAATTCTATAAATATTGAAATATTGCTTAGGCTTATGAAGTAGAGAAAAGAGTATCGGAAAATGCTTGTGAAAAAAAAAATCCTTTTCACGCCAAGTTTGTTTTTTCTATCTCCCTATTACTGCATGATTCTGCATACATAGAATATATATATATATATATATATGTGACGATTTGAAGACGACAGATGATACGTACATTGGCAGTTCCATTTTTTTATAAATGGTACCTCGAATACGGGAGGTTCTTTTTCAAGCTTTAGCCGAGAAGTTTCCCTCACTAGGGGGTTTTCATTGCAGTCGGAGATGTAGTTTTAATTGCAGTAGCAGAATATGGACAGCATGTATTATGTGCGTAGCCGAAAATAAGAACTCCATTTAATCATCAACAAAGTTTTATTTGAAGCTTAAATACTTAGGCGGAGATCTCTTTCACCTTGTTCCTCGTCTCAGTCAAGACAGATTTTCAATAAAAATGCGCATGATGGCTGTAGTTGTTAATAGCCTTAAATATCCATCGATAAGCAGTCACAGGAAGAAAATCTCTGGTCATTTTTACCAATATCAGGCAAACTGGCAAACGTTCTAATTTATTTTAGATCAAAACGCCAAACACCGTCTCAGTACCTCTCTTTTCGACTCCCCTCTGAAGCGAAGAGCGGCTGTATATCATTTCAGAAAGAGTAGGAATATAAGGGTCACGTGACGGCTTGTGAGAAAATCGAGAACCGGGATTCTATGCGAAACATGACAGAATAGTGAAGTAAAGTGGTTTCTGCTAAAAATGGCACCAACGGAGTGTCGAGAAGATTCTATAATGTTTGATAAAATAGCTGTAACCCAGAGTGTTTTAAGCTAACTGATTATCATTAGTTACTGGTTTGAGAATATGGAATGATTTTTACTTTCACTAAAAGGAAAAAAAAAAAGAAAATAATAAAAATGGCTTATTGAACTTGGATGGAAGTCAGAATGGAATTAAAATAAAATGTTTTACATTTTAATATAAGAAAAAGATTTTATGATTTTGAGAGTTACTTTTAATATCTGAAATTATTAAAATAAATACAGTCTTTTTAGGAATTTGGAAATATAAAAGGAAATAATATGGGTTTTTTAAAATGATGAATATTAAGAGATTTTTATAATTTAAAGATAAAGATGCCATTTATTGAACTAACTAGCAGCAATTAAAATATTGAATTTAGATATGGGGTTTTTGGACTAAAATAGAGTTAAAATACATTAATAAATGGAAGAAATAAATATTATAGAGTAATTTAGAATAGGATGGGATAAAAATCATTTAGTGTATCACAATAAATTTAAAATTTTGTTATATGTATGTGAAGGATATTTTTTTTTCAACTTTCGATAGTGCCTTAAATAAAATGTTAAGCACTACAACCTGAAGTTGTACACAGTATTACTTGCATACCTTTAGCATCATAACTCCTACTGCTGCAATGGCCAAAACATCAGTTGCACTTGAGCTAGAAGTGTGTTAGGATGGCTGGCATTACCCCTTTCCCATTAAGTACAAGTTACAAAGTGATAACAATCAATGCAAATATGTACTGTAGGACATTGCAAAGACTAGTACAGAAAGCAATACAAAACAATGAACAACTACGTGTTTAAATGCAGAATTATTAAATTAAACCATAAGCAAACAGATATTTTTAAGATATTGAATTTGTGAATTAAATGTAAGTATTTTAAATGTAATAATCGAATTTATTAAGGAACATAATAAATATCATGATAACGGAAGACTGTAAAGAATTCAATCCTCTTTATTTAGTCAAAAAACGTAGAGAAAAAACTATAAAATGTATGTGAACATTAGACATAGGCTGGAAGCAAATATAGAAAAATAAAAATATTTTGTGGACAAAAATTTGTGACGGCAGTTGAAACTAATCTGTTATATTCTTTCTCTTTTAATATCGTGAGATAATCATTTATTGACATAATTTCATTTTAAATAACGAAAGAAAAAACAAATTAGTAAAACCTTAATAAAAATACAAATAAAATAAATTAAAATTCACATGATGACGTAACAAACATGTGTAACGAGTTTAATGTCAAGTGAAAATGACATTTACGATGATCCATAATTGGCATTTAATCTTATAGTTTGGCGATAGTTTTTTGGTCAACGAGTTAATCAAGTAGTAGTAAGTAAACTTTTAAAATTCCTACAACTTTTTTTTTTTTTTTTTTTTTTTTTGGGGGGGGGGGGGGGGGGGGAGAGAGTTATAAAAAAAAAAACACATGGATTGGATGAAATTAATATGTATAAGAGAGGGGAGGGTAGAATAATTTTAATTAATTATTTAATGTTGCAAATACAGGCAAATTAATCTTTTAGGTAATTTTTCTTACCATTTTCCCCATTGTCATTATACAGGCTACAGACTTAAATCTTGATTTGATCATAGGAAATGAGAATGAATTATCTTGCAAAATGTTTTGTTTCTATTGTTTTTACTTTGTTAACTTTAAATTACTGTTGTTCTCACAGCATAGCAAAATTGGTAAGTGTTATTTCTCTCTCAGACTTTGCTACAAAATTAACTGAAGCATAAGGATTGATTGTTTAATAATTATGACAGTTTAAACCAAAGCTAGTAAGTTATTTACTAAAAAGTACAAACTACTTAGATTACTGTTTTAATGATGCATTGAATATTCTAAGGTAAATAAAAAAATAAAATTACATATTATTAGAGTTGAAATTATTAAAAACTAAAATATATTAATTACATCGCTGTAAATAACACATATCTATTTTTGCCACTTTGGCAAAAATGTATTTTTACAAGGATGGTTTTTAGTTTTTTTCCATGATTTTTACCACCTTTGGCAAAAACGTGCCAATCCTAGTATACGTCTATTGATTTCTGTGATCTATTTAATCTTAATTGGATTTATATAGCACCAAGCACCACTTCCATGAAGAAAAAAAAAAGACATTTCCAGCAAAACTAAATGAAATCATTAACTTTATGCCATCTGTCTAATGCAATATTTATTTTGATTTTTTGTGAATCTCTTTCTGTATTTAGTATTCAATAAAATAGCTATACTTTTAGTTGAACTATACATTAGTCACTGGGATTACTATTCCTATCCTCTACCTAAGTTTTCATCTACATATACTTTTTCATAATATTTGTGGGTACTTCTTTGTTATAGTGGCCCCCGAAGATGAATCGCCCAGTGCAGTGACCAAGATGTATTGCCAAATTATAAGGCATAAATACGACATTATAATCATATATGATGTATATGACATTTCATGATGTGTATCGCTAAGTTATACTATGACATTATCAGACATAAATTAAATATTATATATATATAATGACATATATGGTTCATATATATTTAGAGTATATATATATCTACAAAAACAACTTTTCAAAAGTAAAAAAAGGCCAAGTGTAAAAAAAAAAAAAAAAAAAGTTGTGGCTAAAAAATGGTGTGATATCAAATTTCCAAGCTATTATATTGCTTATTTAACTTTTTTCCATTAAATAAGTTATCATATATATAAGTCGAGTGCCTACGTATATGTTAATAGAAATCGTTTTCTCCTGTACTAAATACATCCTAACGAGTTTCTGAAAATTCAATTTTTTTCAAATTATGCATGATGGGCTTGGCGGCCATTTTTGCATATTATTCACAAAATTCTAACCACCCAAATCCGTAGTTAAAATCCGAAGTTCAAAATTGTTATTTAAGCAAATATTTAAGAGTTTCATTTATAGACTTGTATGCTCTGAAAATTGTGTCTTAAGATAATGATGACTTATCTTAAAGATTCATCTTATGATTTATTTTTTAGAGTAATTATTAATTTCAAACTAGTAAAAATCAATTTCTCAAAATATCAGTCTTATCTAATTTATCTGTCCGTAGTTAGAATCTGAAGTTCGAAATTTTTATAAACATATTACATTGCAAACATATTACGCTTTTATTTTAGAAATTTGGGTGCTTAGAAATATGGAAAGATGGCCGCCAAGCCCGTCATGCATAATTTGAAAAAAATTGAATTTTCAGAAACTCGTTAGGATGTATTTAGTACAGGAGAAAACGATTTCTATTAACATATACGTAGGCACTCGACTTATATATATGATAACTTATTTAATGGAAAAAAGTTAAATAAGCAATATAATAGCTTGGAAATTTGATATCACACCATTTTTTAGCCACAACTTTTTTTTTTTTTTTTTTTTTTTTTACGCTTGGCCTTTTTTTACTTTTGAAAAGTTGTTTTTGTAGATATCATTTCTTTTTTTTAAATATATTGAACATAATTTAAATAATCTAAACATGAGAAATAATTTAAAATTACATTTTACTTTCAGTCATTGTTTAAAAGGTTAACTAGAAATAGCAGTAGATTTTTCAATTAAATTAATTACACTCTTAAAAACAACATACTAAATGTGGCTTGTTATAATACTTGTTATCCTCCGTTAAAAAATATCACTGACTAATCCATTAAATGAATAAAAATGGAATACGTACATAGCGTGTCAGCGCTGCATTTGAAATCAAACGTGATATCACGCTCTTTTATTATTAGCACTAGCTGGCTTCGCCCGCTAGCGGGCCCCTAATTTACACCGGGGCCTCAATCCTTTTAAAACCTCGAATAAGATAAACCACGAACCTCCGACCTGGTTCCACGCTGCTTTCGGCACCGGATAATCCCTTAATTTGCACATCGAATTGTATAAACATCTAAACAAACGAACTTCCGACATGGGTGCCAGCTGCCTTCGGCACCGTATAGCAGTCATGCTGCGCACGCTCAAGTTCTATCTTCCACCACCAGGTAGCGCAATCTGTTCTATACAAACCTCGGGCACTGAAATCGTTAAGGCTATAGATGTCGAGTCGAATGAGCTATACCCCGTCGTGATCTAGCCCATAGAACCAGAGATAGGAAAGTGCCCCTTGGTGGTGAAAAAAGGAACTAAAATCGGAAAGCTCTATAGATGTCGAGTCGAATGAGCCATACCCCGTCGTGATCCGACTCATAGAAACAGAGATAGGAAAGCACCCACTGGTGGTGAAAGCTAATCGCGTTTGGGGGGCAAAGTGGGGGATGAACACCGGAGATGCGTAATAAGATTAGGCGGTCACAGACTTTTCCAACGATGTATCACATGAGGGATATGTGCAAAATTCAGAAAATACCCCCCCCACACCTGCATAATTTGATTAAGCGTTCACAGACCTTTCCAACGATATATCACATGAGAGGTGCCGGCAAAATTTAGAAAAGTGCCCCCTTTGGGGGGGGGTAAAAGTGGGAGGATGGACCCTGAAGATACATTATATGAATAAGCGGTCACAGGCCTTTCGAACAATATATCACATGATTAGTGTCGGGGGGGGGGGGGGGGGGGGGGCGCAAAATGTGGGGGTTTCACCTGTGGTGCATAACATGAATAAGTGGTCACAGTCCTTTGTAACGATATGTGACATGACGGATATCGTTAAAATTTAGAAAAGTGTCACCCCCCCTTGTGTAGGCAAAACGCGCTCCGCCCCTCCCTATAATTTTTGACGCAGCTTTATTTTTAAAATTTATGTTATGTGTTATAAAATATCGTAACGTTTCAAACAGATAGCCTTATTATACTTCCTAATTTTGTTCACGCTCCTCCCCATCGTCTCCCCGAACTGTGACACGCCATTCTTTTTTATAAATTTTTTATCATGTGTTACAAACTATCTTAAAGTTTAAAACAGATCGCATTGGAATTTAATATATTTGCTGAAATTACTATTATATGTAGAATAATATAAAAATAAACCCTCCTTTAGATTGTAATTGAGATATATGAACAATTTTTAGAATTTATGAAAGCTGATTTTTATTTATTTATTTATCTATTTATTTATTTTTTGTTTATTTATTTATTTATTTGCATTGCCCTGTGCATGTTTGGAATTTCTTAGCAATTTCTTAGATTTACATTATTTTATTCAATTAAACATTGTACTGTTACAATAAATTTAAATGGAAATTTCACTTCTAAAACAAAAATAATTTAACAACTGGATTTCATTAATTTATAGAAAAATGACGTGAAAGGTATTCCTGCGAACGAAATGCCTGTCCTTTACCGTGTTTTTTTTTTTTTTTTTTTAAGAAATAAATGAATCACATTTAATTCATTTCAAAAATTTTGTTTACGTTTGGAAAGAAATTTTAAATGCCGATAACTCTTAATGTATACATTTTTGAAGGTACATCTTCCCTCAAAAACTAATTTATTTTTAAAGATCTTTCAAAAACGTATATTATATATTTAAAATATTTTTTAAAGCATAAACACTACGTCTGATTACTTTATTTTACAATATTTTAAGAACACGCATTTTATCAGACAATTAAATGCACTAAACAAACACAAGTGAAAAATTGACCTGGGCCAGGACTCGAACCTGGGACCTTACGCATACTGTGCCGACCCTCTGCGACTGAGCCACCCAGATCGATACGCTTGACGGGAATTTCTCATACTTATTCTTGTTGGAAACAGTCATCTGCCACAGTTTGCAGTCATATTTAGTTGTTTGATAAAATGTGTGTTCTTATAATTATGAAGTTTTATTATTTTTTTTTAATATCTTCAGAAGAAAATGGCTGACTTGCAGATGAAATTTGATGTTGTTATAACTTGTAACTGATTTGTGCTATTATAATACAGACTAGCCGCCACTGGCGACCAGTTTGGTCTCCCTTAAATGTTATGTTAAGCACTGTAACACGTTACTTTTATTCATAATTTATTTTTTTCCGTAATCCTTCGCCAAACCGGAAGATTCTAATAGATAAATCAGAAACTTTTGCGATCATGGTAGCATTTTGCATATTTTTTGTTATGTATTTCGTCTTTCTTGACAAAAACCGCTTAACCAACTTAAGCGTTTATGCTTCATATCCGTTTGCTTATCAGTCACAATATGTTTGCTAATGAGGAGATTCTTAAACATATTAAGTAGTTTTCCGTAATTGGATCCATTGCCAAATTGCGTATTTTAGTTAATACGATTTGGTGCATTGAAGTCCATTTTGTGAAAGTCTTTAATGATATCCACATTTACACTGAACCATATTGTTGCCAATATTCTTTTGTTTGTTTGTTTGTTTCTCGCTAACTTTGGCTGTAGACTTGATTACGGAAGATTAGAAAATCTATCATTATTCTAATTTAAAACGTCTTGAATAATGTGACATAATCGGGGTGCATATTATAACACGTAATTTTCGAGTATGGTTTGGTGAAACATTGAACTTTTGGAAGCCAGTTTTGATAATCACATTCCTTTTAAACCATATTTGCTATCAGCACTTTTGACCCGTGGCGTAGAATCTGAATAAAATTCACGAACTTCCTTCTAGATGCCGGTCTCTGTTCGACTCTGTTTTTCTCTGCTCTCCTATTTTGATATAGTTCAGGAGTTTTCATAACTGCATAATTCCCTTACTTTGGCATTTCTGCTTAATGTCTACTGACTATTAAGATCCGTAACTTGTAAATACGCCACGCCAACATTACCGCCTATAATTCTAATTACAGCAACCCGTTTTTTCTCTCTATATTGCAACTTTATAGTTAATATAGTGCCTCGGTGCGTCTACGACAGCTGTTCCATCAGAACATTTGATTTCAAAATCAAAGTATCGTTTCTAATTTGCACACGCGAAAAATAAAAGCTGGTATTGGCGATTTTAAATATGCTATTGGCGAGATTTGCGCCCAAATAACACAAAAGTACTTAATGATGTTATGTATTTTGTAAATGTATATTAAATTACTGTTTTGAAAGCGATTGGTCATTAATAATGGTAAATATGATTGGTGATTAACAATCATTTTCAGTGGTCTCTCTTCCTTGCACATATAATACATAAATACCAAATTAACTGACAATTTGTTTCGAAATTTGATTCATTAAATTATCATTACAGGAGTTGTATTTGTTTACATTCAGCTTACATCAAGAAAAGATAAAGAATGAAG